>OY754958.1:65701651-66901651 GCA_963576555.1 Ferdinandea cuprea
AAAATTCACGTGTACACAACAATACTAAAGCAACACAAAACTTCATATCGGGTTGAGAAATTGACAAATATGTTATTTTCTGTGTTTGATTTTTGTTTTTCTAAATGGTCTTTGCAACACTTGTTTGTATTTGTATGTGCGGCGGGCGCACTGGTGCTACTCAAGGTCTGATGTGGCATTTGAAATGAAATGCAAATCACAAACTTGCTATTGATATTGCTAGTGACCAGTAGACCTCGTCGAGCAGTGTGTTGTTGCTGTCGATATCTGTCAATTTGCATTTAAACAGACTCTCGTTTTTTTTGTTCGCCACTGTAAATGTCTGTCATTAGTATTTGCTAAATTCCAAGTTGGACGGTTATTAATTTGTTTATTTGACTTGTGTGTAACTGTCAACAGGTCAGCTAAAACGAAGTTGGTACATGGTGTGTCGGGTTAATTTCTAAAATTTATGTGCACGGATTTCTCTATTACAGGAGAGGTTGCGTTTAACAGTCTTAGTGATTGTGTAGCCCTAGAATTTGTTGTACAACTAAAAGTTATACCGATTCAATTGAAGCGAGAATATTGTTTAATTGTTTTTTTTTATTTATTTGGCAACTCAGCCATTAAATAAATATTTAACAAAATATACAATAAAATATTAATATTAAGGATAATATAATAAATTACAGTTAAAATTTTCTTCCGTATCAATCGCGAATATTTAGTTTTTATATAATTAACAACATTCTGTTTAAATCGCAATATGTTTATTTCAAGTTTCAATTCATTGGGTAGTTCATTAAACATTTTTAAATCATTAAACATTAAACTATTCTGTGCGGATTGAGTTCTTAAAAGTGGAAGCCTCAAGCCAAGCCCTTTTTTCTCATTTTATATTTATGCACATCTCCAACGTACAACAATTTATTACACAAGTAACTCGGCATCAAACCATTTTTCAATTTAAACACGAAAATTAACACATTCATTACTGTTCTTTGATTTACGCTTAATCATCTTAAAACATTTATCGGTGTTCGCCAGTTACCTTTTCAAATTATTCTCATTGCTTTATTCTGCAACTTCTGCAATCTATCTATCATTGAAATATTTCCCAAATACAGAACCGTCGAACAATACTCAAAGTGCGGCTTTTTTTGGCAAAAACTACAAACCTACTTTTTTGCTTATTTTTTTAGATATGTAATTTATATGGTTATAACTGTGACAATTCCCAAGTATTTCAAGTAATTTATTAACTAAATCTACAATTTCATTATTAATTGATATTCTCAGTACTGATTCCCCGTTAATAAACATGCATTTCGTCTTTCCAATGTTTAAGCTTAGCTCATTACTTTTAAACCGCTCACTAAGGTTGTTCCAATCGAGGTTTAATTTATTACCACATTCATCAATATTTTTACCGGAAGTATAGAGTAACCCGTCGTCAGCAAACAATCTCAACTATGTAAATGTAACTACTCTCGGCATCTTGTTGACATAAATTATAAATAACAAAGCACCAAGCACTGATCCTTGTGGGACCCCCAGACCGACGTTTATTGCTTCCGACAGTGCTTCTCCAATCCGGGTCCTCTGCGTACGTGAGTGTAGGTAGGATTCAACCCATCCCCTTTCAACCCTCTTTACTCCGTATTTGTCCAACTTCAGCAGCAGGATGTCTCTATCCACGGTCTCAAAAGCTCTCCTTAGGTCGATGAAGACTGCAGCTATGGATTTTTTATTGTTAACTTCTTTCTTCCAATCAGCTATAACGAGGTTTAATAATGATTCACAGCTGTGTCTTCCTCTAAATCCTGACTGGAAATCAGTAAAAAGTTAGTTGACCTCCATATACTTTTGAAGCTTCGTTTGCACAATTTTCTCCAGGATTTTGGTATCATTGAGTAACATGATGACAGGACCGTAATAAATGGGTTTGACAGAATTTTTAACTTTTTCGATTGGTACAATAATAGATTCCTTCCAACAGCCTGGGAAAATACCTTCAGTTAATGAATTGTTTACCAGATCACACAACACAGGGCCGACATCGATTAGCATCTCTTTTATTTTTCATACATTTCATTACACTTTTTAACTCGTTCATAGTTAACAGCCTCAATTTCCAAAAGTTTGTTTTTGTCCACCATTTTTCCGGTCATTTAACTTTCGGTGTGACTTTACTTCAATAATTCAATTCCAAAGCGTCCCTTTATTTTAGCCATCAGAATCTCATCGTCGTGGGCCGAATTTATTTAGTCAATTTGCTATGTCATGTTTGGGTGTGATCGCCAATTTTTGATGAAAACACCAGGGATGGTTGAGAAAATCATATCGATCTACTGATCAATTTTGCTTCCATGCGCTGTTTTTTACATAAAATATGTTCCACTGATTCAATCCAATTCCAATTCCTTCTGCAGACGTCATAAGTCCTTAAACGATACTTTCAATGAGCATGAGTCTGACGTGCACTCGGATTTGGTTCGTGTCGAAGCAAACAAGGGTCTTTGATATCCTATGACAGCTATGGCGCAACTCCTAAAGTTGTTTCATTGTTCCTGACCCGAACTCATTGTGACACCTTCAGTGAATACCTTTGCTGTATTCAAGGCGATAGCATATAGAGTTCCAAAATGCATTCATTGACGCATTTTTCATACAGTCGATTGCTTTAAGCGCTGCCTGACTATCCACGCAAATAGTAGTTCGATAGCTAGAACGGTCTGAACAGCCCGTATGTCCTTCAGTCGGTAAGACCTATTTCTATTGAATGCTCTGCTTCTTGTACCTTTCTCGGTTTTCGAACCATCAGTGAAGATGGATAAACCTTTGATGACCGTACTGGCAGAATTGCAGTACTGTCTATCAGATATTGAAACTTAGGTTATGTCAGAGTCCATACTTCGGTATCTCGTAATCGGAAAGTCGCATAAGTCAAGTAGGAGCCCGGTATCTAAATCGTGCACTTTCGGCTGCCAAATTCTTCCAAAGTTGAGCTCTTTGTTAAACAACCTAAAAACAACACCAGGCCTTGCAGCAAATAATCAGTACAAATGATCTTTATGATGTGCAAAGAAAGATTAGCATTTATATTTAAGATAAGTTAAGTTTTATTGAGTATTGACACTCTGTCTGGGAACACTCTACAATAATCCCAATAGTCAATGCAGGAGGTTAAGATTTTTGAAGAGCATATCTATCAGCACGTCATAAAGAATGGTATATCGGATTACCAACATGGGTTCCCTCAGCCTCCCGATAAAGTAAAACATCAGTCTTTTACGTGTACTAAATGGAGAATATTGCGATTTAACTCTTCTTCGTGTCGTGAATTGCGAATTATGTTGTAACACGCCGGTGTTCCTCAAGGAAGCCTCCTTGGGCCACTGCTATTTGTATTATTAATCGACGATTTACGATGTATCTGGCACACGAATAGAGAACTTGTCTGGTTGCTAAGTATTCGAACTCAAACTGAATATGAGGGATGATATTATGACTGTAAGGTAGTCTAAAAAAGTAGGTCCGCCAGTACCTCCCGTCTGTCTGTCTGTCCGAATGGCAAAACGGTTCGACGGATTTTCTTCAAAGTTTTTGGGGTTACATCATGTGGCGTTTTTTTAATTTTTTGCTTTATCGTTTGAAATAACGTTACCTGCCATACAATTTTTTTTTTTGTTTTGTGAAAATCACTTATCACACTTTTTCTAGAAAATGGTTGCAGGTATTTTAGTCATTTTTTGTGCCGTTTTTATAAAAATCAAATTTTTCAAAACCATAACATTTACCATTCTTTTTGAGGCTATTTAAAAATGCACATCATGTAGCGAGGAAGTTTCGTATGACGCAGTCGTGCACTTTATTCTTGTTCTGATCAAAAAATTGACATAGAATTTGTGTGTATCTCATCTCCCCGCACAACCCTGAGGCGCTAAGCGAAAGAAAAACAAATCTGTTGTGTATCTGGCTAGAATCTACAAGGCGTTCATTCGCCCAAAACTTGAGTACAACGCTCATATCTGGTCTGGTGCACCAATGACATATTTGGAGCTACTTGACAGGATTCTAAAACGTGCGGTAAAATTTATTGGCGATCGAGACATCACGAAATCATTTGACTCTCTTAGTCATCGTCGTGATGTCTCCTGTCTGTCATTGTTTTATCGGTACTTCCACCACAAGTGCTGAAATGAAATAGCCAGTTGCATTCCACCCCTACAGCAATTCAATCGCAATACTCGCCATGCTTCATTAGTTTACCCTAAAGCCTGTATTCGGACGTACAGTGAAATACAAGGATTCGTTTCTTAACCGTACATCGCGAATGTGAAATGCTCTACCCCGCTCTGTTTTTCCTACGCATTATAGTTTACAGACATTTAAAACCAACGTGCATCGGTATCTCCTTTTTTCTAATTCTTCACTTCCCTAATGCCCGCACTGTGTTACTTCATTATAAGGGTATCCAAAATCCCTTTAGTGCGCGTACATTATAAAAAAAAAAAAAAACAAAAATAGAAACTCAGTTGAAAATTTTGTGTAGCTCAGCTTCTAAATGGAATTCAAAGATGAGCGATAGCTCGAAATACTTAAGAGAGTAGTATTTAAATCAATGTGATCCATTTCTGCATTCCCTAAGAGATTTAGATAGAAATGACAAAAAATAAAATCCGGCATATTTTCCAAAATCCATTTTTATATATTGCCAAACCCAATTGGAGACATAGCAAAAGGAGTAGGCTAGTGTGTAGACCACTTGTTCATACTAAATACTATATTTCCCCCCAGTTAAGGATCATCACATCGGTTGAAAACAACTTCACAATCAAAAAAGGATGCATCTTTTCCGCCAGCGGCATTCCAATACCAGCCCTCCACCTGGAACTAGAGCTAAACCAAAAACTCTTGTAACAGTTGCGAAACGTTATCCCAGATCTGTTTTCATTTTTCTCATTGCGCATTTTGACAACATGTTCGTCGTATCCAAGTAAGAAGAGAGAGAACATAATCGTGCCACTATCGATCGTGTTTGCCATGGATTTTCCCAGGCATTTTCTGCCATTGCATACTTATTGTTTATTTACCAAATAAAATTGTTATTAAACTTCAGACAATGACGTTAAATGTGGATCAATGTTCGCATGGTCAAAACAGTAGATATTGTTGTATTATTGTCTGCCATTCCACCCTAAAGGGTAGCGGCGCGAACTAACAGTGCACTTTGACGACTATGCTTGTTGCACACAGCATCTAAAGTCACGTTTTTTCCAAAGTTGTGCTGCTGCAGCAACGAAATAAGTTTCTCTGTTTTGTTAGACATACAAATATATAGATTTTTTTTTGTTAAACTCCCACCCGAAGGCGTTATATGTCGATCGTCAACGATTTACTTAAAATGTAAACAGAGGAGGGAAATGAAGAAAACATTTCACCACAAGTCGTCGTTTCACTGCACTCGCCGCGCACTCCTCTGTTTGGAGTATTAATTAGCATTACTCGTGGTTTAGGTTCAGGCAAAGCTTTAAGGAAAGTTTTTTTTTTTTGTTCAGAGCAACAACAAAAGAAAGTTCTTGGTGAGAAAATTGTTCGGTTTTGAGGTGTGATCAAAATCACGACTGTGCGCTTTGAAAGAAAATTGCTCGAGTATTTTGTCTGTAGGCAGTATGGAAAAAGGATTGAGATGTTTTTGTAGGAAAATCATTTCTCTGGAAGCACTCCTTTCGATGGGAAAGAGCCTGCGGTAGATGGATTCGTTACCAAGTTTGAAGCAATGACATTGGATAATGCGTGATGATGTTAGGGCTAGCAAAAAGATGGAATGGCTGTTCATTGGCAGTTTAAGTCAATAGTTTGTGCTTCTTTACATGGCTTAGGTTAGGATAGGTTTGTGGGTCAGCGCAGCAGATCAGTGAACCTTATGATATTCTGTAGTTTTGGATTAGCCGGTGTTGTGGCTTCCTAGTGTTTATTCATTCCAGATGTCCTCAGAAATCTCTAAAGATTAAAAGGTAAGGCATCGAAAAGGTGTTGGAAAGAAGAAACTTTCGAACTTTAGACAGAGACCTGTGCCGCGATAGAGGTAGTAAGGCGTGTCCTCGAGTCTGTAACTGTCTAATGCCGAGCAAATGAGTTCTTGTGATCTTATCACCTTGGGGTGGTATCTGCAGAGAACCTAAGAAAAAGATATTGTAAGGAGCAGAAAGCTATATATAGTTCTTAGCGGACAAAGGCCTTAAGCAATTAACCAAGCGGGGTCTTTGGCTAACATTGCATTGCTGCGCACTTCAAGTTGGTTGAGGTCCCCCCTTTCAACATGAAAAAATAAAAACGAATATTAGGCGTATACGGCCCATCCCGGACCCAAAGGCTAGCTTCTTCAACAACTGTGGGTGCGAATATATATTTTTGACATGAATAGAAGGGACCTACAGTTTAATGGCGATTCCGAAAGGCAATAAAGTTTCTTTTGACAGTTTTTACTCTTGGATGTTTGTCAGATGTTCGCAAGAGGTGGGCCAGCGAATTAAAAACTTTCTGGTGGTACAGATCGGGATTTGAACCAGCGACCTCTCGCTTAGTGGTCCAACGCACTTAACGTTGTACCAAAATTCGTTGATGTATGATGTTAAATGAATCACATACAGGCGCGTCGTCTTGCCTCAATCCTTTCTTGACATAATTATAAATGCACCCACCCTTTCAACATGTGCGCGCCACTAAAGTCTCTCCTACATTATCTCTCCAGATTAGAGTCGAAAATTATGCAGGCGCTGAAACTTTGAGTTTCATTCGCTTGCATTTCGCAGACATTTCAAGTTCTTCGTTGAACCTTAACGTACAAATATTTTAAAAAATCGTACCAAAATTCGTTCATGTATGATGTTAAATGAATCACATACCGGCGCGTCGCCTTGCCTAAATCCTTTCTTGACATAAAAGGTCTCGGTTAGGCCGCTTTCGACATTGATGCAGCAACGAGCTTTCACTGTTGTCTTTCAACACCAACGCACGAGTTTGGCATGGATACCACTAGACTTGGCTCGGTATAAATCGTATAGATGCTGTGATCCGCAGCTTAAAAATCATGTTCACGAGCTGTAATCTGCCTTTCTAGACATGTTGCTTTTCTGCAATTGATGGCAAGCACTCTTTATCAAATCAGAAGGTTCGTCACTTTTTACAGCGAGAAGCTTCAAAAGTAGAAGAATACGCGATCGCCAAATGACAACGGTCGGATAACAAATTTATTGCACAATGGAAGTACCTTTAAGATTAAATACCTCATTGAGTTCAGGCTCAACTTCCGAACGTCAAAAACGTTAAACAGAAGAAAAAAATACATGGAAGAGAGCAAAACATATTTATCACTATAACAAATTTAGTTCTAAGAAAACTCGTTCTACTTTGGAAATGTAAATTAGTGACGACTAACCACAATACAGTGGAACGAGGGAGACTGTAAAGATACAGACGATTCATATGTATACACTCTCAGCCGCTCCCAGAGGTACTTTGAGCTTTTATTCTTGGTATTTACTCAGTACTTATTCGAAAAAAATTAATTCTGAAGATGGACCTAGAGTCTTTAATACCAAAGTTTCTTTAGCAATAGAAATGTGTCCCAATGTCTTCCAAGCTGAAATCTATGCCCTTAAAAAAGGTATCAAAGGCTCCGCTCTTCAAGCATTGTCGGCCAACACAATTGACTCTGTGACAGTGAAATGATGCTACGAAGCGCTTCAATCTCTGGCCAGACTTTCCGAGGTTAAACTTGGGTGGGTGCACGGCCACCAGTTCTTTGGACCAGAACCACATTACAGAGTTAAGCCTACTGGAAAAATGTTTCAGACAATCCAAAAGGCTATTCAAACCTTACCCCAAGAAGGAAATACTCTTGCAAGATAAGGAATGTATAAGCCATCTTTTACACAATCCATTGTGGCCTGAGATACCATCTTGACAAAATGAATTTGTGCCCAGAAACAGAATGTAGATTCTGTATGGAAGAGGACGAATCATCTGGACATAGTCTTTGTGATTGCCCGTCACCACGTTAGTTAAGAAGAAATATATAAGGACATAAGCGCCTTCATTAGGGAGGTAACACGCCTATTGACTAACCCTGTATATTTTTAGCAGACAGACAGCTGCTATCACGTCCATAGTCAAATCAATGGAACGAAAATGACATCGGCTACTCTGTACTTCTGAACACACTCAGAGCCCTTCCTAGAAACATAGACAACACCATACCCCAACAGCAGTTTGATAAAAACTTCCAGCTAACCATCCCCAAAGATCCTTTTGGGAGAATCTATCCACTTCTACACAGACAGGTCAAAAACAAGAGATGGAGGGGAGGGGTGGAGCCGTGTTCTCAGATAGACTAAATCCTAGTCTCTTTTTCCGTCTTCCTTACAGTTTTAGGGTTTTCGAAGCTGAAATTATGGCGATCAAGGAAGTCTTGTCCTGGTTAAAGAATAACGTAGTATCCGTAAAGGATGTTCGAATCCTTTCGGAAGGTCAGGGGGCCATCAAGTGTCTAAAATTCTGCCTCTATTAACTCTTTAATAACCCTAGACTGCCGATCATCTCAAAAAAAGATGGCTGAGCAGTTAAGCATTCACCTGTGCTGGGTGCCGGGGCATAGAGACATTCCGGGTAACTGCAAGGCTGACAAACAGGCCAAACTTGGAACTACCCTCTCAGGTAGTGGTAGTCCTTGTCTGGCAACGAAACAGATTTGGCCTTAGCTGGATCCAAAACGCTCTAAGAGTTTGATTACCCTCAATAGATCGCACATTAGTTCTAGAATTGGTGTCATCCCTGAACACTGCAATAGGTCTTCTTACTTATTCAAACGACTTTTGTAGGAGCTGCATGGATGAGAAGGAGAAAGAGACAACTCTATACCTTACTTGCGCATTCCCTGCTCTCTCTCAGAAACGAAAAGCTCCATCTAGGAGCATACTACGACAATGATCTTAACTAGACAGACCCAAAATGTCTCTCATGCTTTGTAAGCAGCTCTAAATGGTTCAACGAGTAGGCAGGAACTTCAAATTCACGTGATATCACGTAAGTTACATACATAGGTCTAAGTGTGTCGGACCTCTACCCGACTGCCACTTAAACCTAACCTAACCTAGGTCAATAAGTAAGGCACATGGGCAAGGGTTTAAATTAAGGAAAAAAAAATGTTCGAAAGGCTTTGTATTTAGCGCTGCGTATTTGTACAATAAATTCTAATTTCTCTTAATGCAAAACGAAATGTGCGGCGAAATAGGTTATAAGTGAAAGTCAATGCCTACATTAAAAATCTCTTCCACAGGACCTATAAAAAAAACACCTTCTAAAAACCCGCCGATATTTGCATCTTCTTATGAAATTTGACCTTGTTGACGCTAAATTTATTATACAACCCATTTATATCCACAAAAACGTTCATTTAAAATTGAACTGCTTACTCCCAAAACCCCCACAACCGGTAGTTAAAATTGTAACTGCAACTTTTAAATCAATAAAGTATATACTTAATCTTCGTGCTGCCTCATCATAATTACTTTTTATAGCCAACCATCAATCGCTTCGGAGTGCCATTGACTGTGAACCATTCAACCTGCCAAATAATTGTGTATCGCTTCATATCCCCAAGGCATGGATTTAGTTTCTCCCCCCAAAAACCTGTCTCTTCATATAACCAATTCAATGCTAATATCAATGCTCCACACTCGTGTCTCTGGTAAATTAATTTCAATTCCCATTCGGATTTACTTTAACCACTAAACACGGATCGTTGGATTGATTACACATGATTACGTGAAATACGATCGACGGCGATCGTCGCGGCGGTGTGTGTAAATTGTAAACATATTCTCTCTTTCCTTTATGACATTAATTGCCAGCAATTTGCACACATCTCCATCCACCTGTGTTGCTATCATCAGAGTCAGGAAGACGACATCGTTCGTTCATAAAGAAAAATTAAGACGTTTTGCACGCTACAGATACAGAATACAGTAGCGCGGTGTGGTAAATTGAAGGATATTGGCTGAACGTCAATTGGCAGTTGCAGCATTTATTGTTCACGTTAATCCTTTTAATGGTTCAACTTTTAGTCTGACTAACAGACGAGCACGACATCTATGTAATGGCATCGGTTTGTGTGAATTTATGTCTTTTATTTTTTCTATATCTGGCAAAGTGTAGCCATTATCGTTGGTAATTAAATTGCTTCCAGACAAGAGTAGCTTGCGTCGCGATAGCAATTAATCAGTCTAACGTTGTCATTTATAATCATAGAGCATTGCAAGGAAGGAGGAGTGTCACTAAGATGTCTTGTGCTCACTCGACAATATTGGCGCCATTTTCTTCATGCGACTATGGATAAGAGTTAATTACTTGATGACTAACTGACAGACGAATGCCAGGAAACGGGCAGCTTGAGACTTGGGCGTGTGCCACTAATTGGAGTTGTTCTTAGAATTTTATCAGCAATGTATCATAGTCAAAAATATTTGATAACTCGTATTGTTGACACTGACAGCTAGTTGAAGTAAATTTCGCAAAATCTTGAAACTCCATTCTAATTGCATTCTCCATAGCTTATCTCAATCTCAATTCTTAAATGAAACACACCCAACTACATACCACAAAAAGACTATTCAAATGTCATTGTGACATTTAATTGACAGCTACAGATTAGTTTGACAGAAACCGAAAAAAAAATTAAGCTCAAAATAGATCCCTAATCTTTTTCAGATCAATCAGAATATAATTTAATTTAAAACATAGCCAAGCCAACACCAAACAGATCACCGGCTACAAGTAATTACCAGATTTTACCACATTAATTTGCATAAATCCACAATTACTTATTGTAAATCAGCCACACAATGAAGAAACAACTCGTTGACTTCCTCAATGAATTAATTGAGTAAATCCGGGTTTGAATAATAAATTCCTAGAAGACAAAAAAAAAAAAACATTCACACTCTAATGTATATCACATGGTACTCATCTGCACACGAATTGTGCATACTCATATTGCTCAAAAATCATGTCATCCATCGCAATTTCATTCCACTAGCAAGAGTCAAAGATCACAAATTATACGGCAAAGTCGAATCATAAATTTTTCTAAAGTTACACTCTCGAAGAAAAAGCAACAGTAGCTGATAGTCGACAGCCTTCATAGTACAGTTAACTACTCAGGGCAGCAGCAGCAGCAGCCGCATCATCAGCTTTTAGTGCTCAGATGTACTCATCGTACCTGGCTGGCCTGGCTGCTTAAAAGTCAAAAGGTCCATAATGTACATACTATCAAATAATTTTGTACACGATGTGGCGTTTAGTTTTTGTGATCTGCGATTGTCCTCTTAATCCTCCTCCTCCTCCTCCTGCTCCACCTCCTCATCCGCTTTTGCTTAGCCGAATGACGACTTGTTTGTGCTTGCACATTTGAGGGAGCACAAGACAGAGTGTAAGCAAATGATCTGACAATGTGGCGGCTTTAACGTCATGGACAAATTATGGTCCATCTATAGATAAGTTAGCATTGCATAGGGATGGTATGTATTACTTGTGATGTGAAATACTTGGGCTCTGTGTGAAGTATGTCGCTGTTGATAGAATATTTTGAAAAGATTTTATTATTTCGTTTTGTTAGCTGCGATATTTTTGCAACTCATAAATTTGATATCCTGAGATTCTTAGTTTCTAAAGTGTTTTTTTTTGTGTGTGCCAACTTTCAATAGAATAACCGTTGTCTTACCTCGGAGCACCAAAGCTTGGGACAATGGGTATAAGTGCCACGCCATATGCAGAACACGTTGTCATAATAGTGCAGGGAACATATTTAAATACGTGAAGTGATGTCATGGAGGTAGCCCTGAGAACAATCGGCTCTTGGGCAGAAATCTGCGGTCTCAGGGAAGCCCTTCAGAAACGGAACTGGTTCTTTTTATCGGAAAGTACAAGATACCGCTCGGATAGTATCTGGGCGTAATTCTGGATAGAAAGCTGAATTGAAATCTTAATGATGCGGAAAGAAATAAAAAGGCTATAATGCTCTTTTTAGCTGCAGAAGAACAGAGAGAAAAACTTGGGAACTACTACGGTGAACTGGCTGTACACGGTAGTGGTGAAGCCCATACTCACGTATAAAGCACTAGCAAAGCAGCAGATAAGAAAATGATATGCGGCAAATTAGAGGGGGTTCAGGCGGTATTGCCATTACAGATGCTCTCCGTACCGCTTCTACGGCAGCATTGGAAACCTTTCTGAACCTAACACCGATTGATTTGGAACTTAGAAAGCTGGCTGTCAACAGTGCAATATGACTCACTTTTTGGCTCACTCATAACGGATTGGAAATCCCCCCTTTGTCGACTTCGACATTTCGTATGATGTTATACATCCGGAGAGGGAGGATTGGTCAACAGCTGCAATTATCAAATCCAACGAAATTTCAATATTTACAGATAACTCGAAAACGACAGAGAGAACAGGGGTTGGGATCTTCTCAAACGATCCAAAACTAAGAGTGTCTATAAGACTACCGGGCACAATCAGCGTCTTTCAATCAGAGGTTCTGGATGTCCTCAAGGCGGCTAAGCAAATGCGTATGAGATCGATATCGTTTATAAAACTTAGCAGGGATAAGCTTAGACTATTGGCAGGAATCCTGACAGGGCGATGCCTCTTGCGAAAACATGCAAAGAGACTCGGACTGTCAGATGCAGACATCTGCAAATTCTGTGGTGACCTGAAGGCTGTTATTTAAGAATATACCGCACATATTGTGTGAGTGCGAGCCAATCTCACGTAGTCGAAGGAAATTCTTACTGAGACACTTCTTCGAAGCCTTGGAGGAAATAGACAGACGTCATAGGTACACACGTCAAAGCCTTCCTTGGCTTTTGTAGGGTAATCGGGTGCTTTAAAAGCGAAAGTGTTTAGGTTTTTGTCTACCGTTTGAGTTCACACAGGGATCGCGGTGTGCCTAGTGTTGTGTGGTGAGTTTTACACCACACCCCCGACTTAATCTAACCTAACCGAGCATGGAGCACAGGTACAAAATACTGATGAGTTTTATATAGTAAAACTTTGCATATTCCATGCGGTTATAGCTTTAAGTATTATTTTGTAATTAATGCACAGCGCGTGAATGATTAATCTACATTGCTCGCTTTATTTAAATCACTAGAAGGGTTAGGTTACGTTAGGTTAGGTTAGAAAAGGCCGATACAATTGTCCCTTTGTCCTATAGAGAATTCTAAGCGCTCAAGTACAGGGGGAAATAAAGAACAATCTGGGAGCATTGAGCTAGCTGCAAAATGAGCAGCAAGCAGATTGGCTTTATCCAAAGGGCTGACAGCTGGAGTGTCATTGCAAATGAGTGTCGGGATAGATGTTAAGGCCGAATTCTTAATATTCTTAACAAACGACAAATAACATTTTTTTAATACTTTGTGGGACTTTGTATTATTTTTTGCCTTAACTTTTGATTGTAGCGGAATTTGACACGATTAATGTGGGTACTGCAGTCAATTTTTAACTTAAACTTTTTTCGGTTCGGTGTTCCTCAGTTGGGTTGGCCTTGTAAAGCTCACCTCTTTTACCCTGATAGCCTCTTTACAGCTCAAGTCATACCACGCGTTTACCTTGGGTTCGATACTCATAATCCTGTTAGGGATAAAGCATTTCATACCCAGGTGAATTATATTCGTAATCATGTCGCAGCAACATCCACGTCGTTGTCGAGGAAGCACAGAAACCAGTTAAAACTCCTAAAGAAACCGCTTAAGTCTCCCAATTTGGCTTTCTCGTATTGCCATACGGTTCTTTTAGGAGTTTCTTAAGAATAAATTGCAACTCTATTTTGACAAACTTTGAAATTAATCTACAGGTTTTTTTCTAAGAAAGAAATAAACGGAAACAAAATGTACTTGCGTCGCATTTTTCGCAGAACCGTATGAATAAATCTAAAATGAATATTAGGTATGAACAAGTATTGAAATCATGACCAATAAATCCGCCCGACAGAGGTTTGGACAGATAAAGATCCAGGGAGCCTGGTCAAATGATATAATACAAAAAAACAGAACTTTGTAGCCATGACGGAAGGTTAAACCCCAATTTTTCGAATGAAGCTCTTACACCAGCAAGAACGGCAGCGACTCCAGTGAGATAAAATCTAACGTCTTATACTAACTAACTTAAGATGAGTGTTTCTGTCTGAAGGCATAGACTTGTATGCGTTGCTTCGAGTAAACGTCCAACTAGCAGCTACCGGCCCGCGGAGAATCTCAGCCTGAGACACATGGTTCCAGACACGCTGTTACAGTTACAAATTAATGTTGAGCACAAGGGAATCTTCCAAAAAATTAGCTAACATTTTCAGGCCGGCCTTACAGCTTGGTACATTAAAGTTCTAAAGCAAGATAAAAAATGTTCTCCCCAACTCTATCTTCGCTGTCGTGCTTCCTTCTCGACAGTTCTTTTTCATGTACTACTAGGACCGCGCGCGTATTCTGTCATCCTGAGTTAGCGGGTTTCATTGCATCGCGTGGTTAACTATGTGCTGCCACTTTCGTCGCTGTTTAGTTGTGCCTACAAATTCATAGCCCGTTCTCTGGTAAAGCTGTTCGTTGGAGATGGGGTTTGGCCCGAAAATCCTTAAGATGTGACGCAGGCACCTCGTGTAAACGAACGTTTTAGCCTACTCGTGCCACATTCATATCCAACGTTGGAACGGAACAGCGTTAACTTGGTGTTTAGGCTAATCGCATTGCTATGTCAAATCATGCAAAATAGTACATAAATTTTGATTAATGGGAGAATTATTCATACCAATAATTCTATAATTTTCACTAATTGTAACGTAAGACAAATCTCTTCGTCATTATTTGTGCAAAATAATTCACAACCACCCAATTTGACAAACTGATTTCCCACTAAATTCGAATATCAATATTTCATTTACCTCCAACCTTTTACAAAATGTCGCACTTCCTTTATTACTGTATGAAAATCATACAGTCCGCTTTTCAAGCGCCTTTACTCGCACTACTCTTAGCCTCTATTATTTATTATAATTACGGTTGGAGTATTGAATTGTCCATCACCTATCATCTTCTCCGATCTAGGTGTCGCTATATTCTATGTGTAACTTCGATTTATGTCACAACAATTATGATTCTTAAGTAATCCATTCTCCAATCTAGATGGCGCTGTAAACTTAAAGTGCTTATAATTATGCCTCAGCCTTGTAACTAAAAAGAAAAATATATATATGGAGGATTATCCTTGCCCAATTTTAAAAAGAATTTTTTGCAAACTAGATTAGTGTATTTCCGAATAATCTCTAATGTTGTTCCATTTTGCAGCTCATTTGCATTGAGTTGAATGCGTGCTATACTCGCCGCAGTTATTATCTGCAATCCATAACTTACTAAATAGCCTCTAATTATGGTTATGTGTCTTAATTCAAAAGTTCTCCTCTTATTTCCCATGTGCAAAGTGAGAGTGATCCTCCTCTACATTAATGCACAGCTAAATCACTCCTCCTCTCCAGCTTCGTACGTCCCATCACTATCGCTTACGTTTTTCCCAATTCGCTTCGCACATCCCACCCAAAAGCAGTAGTAGCACGGCCACTCAATACTTGCATGCATACAGTACATCACTCTGAAAGTGCAATCAGAGAGAAGCGCGCGCTTGCGCAGCAGCTGAATTATAGACATGCGCACATTAACTGTGAGAAGCAACCAACACACACAGCAAAGTTTATCGCCATAATTATTCAGCATAATTTATGGCCATTTTCTGTGAAATTCCCTTATATTCGGCCAACTCGAAGTCAAGATAATATGAGTAAATTCCCGGCTACCGAGCTCAGCGTACATGTCAGATGTCAGATGATATGTGATCTAAACAAATCTGTGCACGAGTTTCCGTTTTTGGTTGCTGGATTGGATGATTTCTCGCCCAAAATTGGTAACATTTCTTGTGCGGCTCTCACGATTTCTGCCAGTGGTAGTCTCTCATCCCGACTGCCCGCTGCGCTCTACGACCGATCTCAACGACCACTAGCGGATGCATGATTTTTGGCCATAATCGATTTACATTATGCACTTAAAGTCATGCAGAGTTCAGAATCAAATATCAATAAATAGCTCTCAAGTTCCTATGACTTAATTTGGTGTGTGAATCTCTACGTTGGCCAGCAGATGATGATGGTTTGGTCTGTTCGTTTTAATGTTGGTAATTACCATATTTTATGATTTGAACTTTCGAAGAAGGCCCGTAGCCTGTGGGGGTGGTGCTTTTGATATCGTGATTATGGTTTAACAACATCATTCCGTGATGGAGGAATGAAATTTGACGATTGCCAAATCATCTGAGGTTGAATTGAATTTCACATTTCACATTTTGGTCCGAAAACATGTAGATAATAACAAAAACTATTTTCTTTTTTCTCTAATTCAAAGGACATCAACAGCACATGGTTACTCCCAGTTGGGTCATTATTTGTGTTTTCCTGTTTGTTGGGACATATGCCACACATATATCATTTTATTTCTAAGCCAACGACGACACAAAAGAAATATTACGCAATTTCATCCCAAGTCACGATTTTTGTCGATGCATTGCCGGTTGTGTGGTGGCGCACAACACGTTTCTGTTCCGCCCGGTACAATACTCATCACCAGAAATACATATATACAATATGTGAAATGCTCAATGGTTGGGTCAAATCTGCAACAATGTTGTATGGCGTTTTAAATGCCTATACTGTAGTTTTACCTTAGGCTGTTTTTTTTTTTTTTAAATGAAGGGCCAAATTGTATATCGTACGCCATAAGTCCGATTCTAGATGGATGGACATGAAATCCCACAAATGAAATAAGACGTATTTCAGTGGCCACCAAATAAATAAAATTTGCAATGAAAATCTGAAAGTGAAAAATGTCAAACTGTCATCCATGACATGACATGTCAGGGCAAACATCCGTAAGAATAACAAAGAATATATTGCTCTTCTTTTCTGTTTATTTAATTGTACTGCCCTCCCAGGCTGAAATCTGCTTCTTGAAGATGAAACTTGTTGCTGTTTGTGTGGTTTTATTAATGAGTGACGTACATTGTTGTTCCTCGTTGGGGATTAAACCTGCACTTCCCTGATCACAAGCTAATACACTAACACCTGCAATATATGCATTACAATCAAGCCATGCCTGGACTCGAATTTTTGAAAATAAACATTTTTAATTTTGTAATGTGATTTCGCATCTTATTGTCCAAAATAAAAAACCAGCGTTATTGCTAGTTTTGCGAAAATGGTATTTTAATTAGGATTTAAAAATATTATTAAATAAAAAAAAATTAACTAAATTGACAGGTCTCATTTTGGAATTCCCTTTATCAGTTTTTGAGATATTGGCGTTATTCTACGAAGCGGCTGTATTCTGGGCCAAAATCATTGGAGACATTGTTGAGAAAATTATTCATTTCTGTTTAATATAACTAAATTTTATTAAAAATTATATAGCAAAATGGAAAAAAAACTTCTAAAAAATGTTACCATAAAAAAACCCTTAATACGAATTTTGACGCAAATCTGTTCAAACCGTATGGCGAAACGGCTTCTGGACAGATAGACAGCCCTTTGGACGGCATTTACGGACCTTTGGACCTTTTTTTGGACTTCTCTTTAGTCGTAATCATGTTCAGTTTGAGTTTGGAATTTCCGCACGAAAAAGTAAAAAAAGGTGAATTCATTTTATCCAAAATGCAGTACCAAACCTTCGAAATCGAATTTTGGAGCGTTTTTCAAGTCTAGTATAATGCTCGTGTTTTGTTCCCAAAATTCTTGGCTTAGCATTTTCATGATAATCGAATGTTAAGGACCTACAAATTAATGTCAATTTCAAACGTCAAAAGAAAAATATGACAGTTATGCTTTTGATTTAGGCCTTTGAAAGATATGCACAGGTGTAATACTTGGGTATAACCTTGGGTTAAGTGAACTACAATTTTCTAGAGTTTCGCATCTTTATTTTCTAATGGTAGCTACTCTATAATTTGTTTCTAAAAGTATTTTGTTTTCAATCTTCTGTTCAATATAAGAGGTCGGAATATTAACTATAGTATCATGGAGGGTTACCCGGCTAAGACAAGGCCGATGAAGCATCAAGGAAGAGTTAAGCCCTAGATCAAAATCAGGGGTACCCCTCCATGTCCAGGAACCCTACAGAGTCTTACGTGGTGTAGCGCTCGAAGAATCCGTAGCTCTTCACGACAGTGGATTGAAACCTTCCTCCTGTAACTGCCAGGACCTGAATTGAACTAATAGGGCACTCAACCAAAATAAACTCCCACACCAACTTCCAAATATTACCATCGTCAACACATCTGTGTAGATGGGTAAGAATGGTTCTCCATAGTTGGATAGATAGGTTGTCGTGGCATTCGTCTCCACTCAGAAAAGAAATGAGGAATGGTCTTGTGAAATCTAGCTGAGGAGTAGTGTATATGCGTTTTTGTAGAATCCGTGCGTTGGGGACAACTGGATATTCAGCTTCCAGTTTGAATTAGTCGACATTTTTTGTTTTAATTGGAGTGGGTCTTCAAACCTGCTAGAAGCCCCGTGCTACCCATGCAGAACATTTCTTGAATCTGAATCATAGTATAAGCCTTGGCCATCCCCTGCCATCAAACTAAAATTGGGTCTCCCAGGTCTTTGAGGGTTTGACTATTTGACGTGTTCGAAAGTTCTAAGTAGAGTTCCCTCAATTATTGGCAGGAAAAATCCGGTATTATCCTTTTTTTATTAGTGAAAAGAACTAATTTGGTGTTTTGCCAAAGATAGTGTATCTTTAAGTTGCTTGCTAATGTTAGAAGCGGTGACAGGACCCAAGTTTGTGAAACAGATGTGTTTACCGTACACAGCTCTGCTTTAATAAGTCAGTTTTTTAACATGCACATTCTCCAGATAGTTATAGTGCGGTTTACTTTAAGGCCTACTGAAGCCCTTTTAACGGCGTTGTTATGGATTCTTTTAATGTTCCGAAAAGCAGAAAAAGTGTATTCATTGTCCTTAAGTGTTTTTCAGCATTGTAGAGCGATATTTCTACAGCTTTGCCTTTACTGTTTGCCTGCTGATCCAATGGCTGATAATTTAGTTCCGCTGCAAAGTACCTACTCAAAATGCTTCAAATGCCAACGCGCCGCATACATAAATCCTTTTAGTCGACAATATCACATCCCACAAATGGCCAGACAAGAGCCATCACCACCAACCATCATCCTTTGTCTTCACCTCGACTTCAGCAAACCATAACCAACAAAGTCGAAGCTTCCAGCCACTCAAAACAAATGTGAAAATGTGATAATAACGATAATCATCATCAGACGCGCGAGAAGAGACTATCATCTGTTGAATTGCTGCCTGGAAGGAAAGAAAAATCTCACTGATTGGTAAGGTACCTGACGCGTCTGCTCTCTAGCCGGCAATTTCCCATATTTTCCGCAGGAAAAATCGCTGTCTCACGCTGAAAGTAAATATTTCACGCCGACCACAATAAATATCCATTTATTACCGTACCGTAAAGTACGGTACGTACATATATATGTACGACGCGACGGGTCAAGCCAAAATCTGATTTTCTCTGATATTGTTGCTGCGAAGAATTAATGGTTTGCTCGCAGCTGAGATCATTTGGCGATGATACTGTTTTTGGCGGGAAAACGTCTGCGTCACAAATGACGGAAACACGCCATGTTTGGCAAATCAATCACCACCACACGAGATACCTACCTCCGCGTCGTTATGTCGTGTAATGACGATAATCATAAAGTGTTGTGGTTTTGCGAGTGAAAAGTAAAAGTGGTAAACAGTTAACAGGGATGTCCACCGCGTTTCCAGTTCCTCCTATACCTACCTACTAACCTCGTCCATCGGTCAGTGAGCCTGGAAAACGTCGAAATGAGTCCAGAGGCGCACAGTTTATAAGGCTGGTCATAGCATCTATACTGCAGGGATGTGCACGTTGGTCGTGAGATGGTCGAAGGGAAACCCGACTCGTTACACTTTCGTGATTTTGGTGTCTGGTATTACGTACATTTACTACACTCGTGTTGACTGCACGACGACGCTGCATAAGCATAACACATAACACACGTTAAACGTCAAGTTGCAAGGAGAAACGCTAATTACCTGACTCGGGGATCAAAAGTGTGTATTTGGGCAGCGTGTGTTTTTGTTTTTGCAGCTTTATTCCTAAATGAAACGAAAATAATGTCAACTTAGCGCAATTAATTAGCGGGGAAGCAATATCCCACAATGTAAACACGCAAACATGTGTTTGTGTCGTCGCGCTAAAGATGTTGTTGTGCTGTCATGCCTGCTAATTGCCGAGCTTACCGCTGCGTTTGACTATTTTCGATCGTCGTAGTCGCGTCGTCTTGTTAGTGGATCTTGTTCGGGATCGATTAAGTATTTGGATACCGATATTACGATTTTGCATAAATTTGGTCGTCGATTGGAAACTTTCTATCGTTAGTTCGTGCTCGAGCATGTATCCTCGTTTGATTGAGAGATATTCCCACGATCGATCGCCGCCAGAGAGAGGCGTCATAAGACTTGTTAAATCCATCACAATCTATCTTTCGATGCGCAGTGAATTCGCATTCTCTTCATTGTCCGTTGATTGAATGGCTTCAACAAACCGTGTAATGGTCTGTCATCGCTTTGTATCCCCCCAACCAAGCGATGTATATCATCGACATGATCGCGCATAAAAACGCGCTGCTGCTGCTGCTGTCTATCGGTTTGAAGATCAACTGGCGCATCGTACGTACGGCTATGTGCGAGTATACAAACGATCGCTATCGCAATTCATTTTTTTGTTTCTACTTTTTGATTAATGACACGCCGATCCGCATGCATGAGTGCATAAACGTAAGCCTCCTCCTCCATCTCATAGATGGCACTGGCACTGAGGGTAATTGTTGTGCGCGCTCATAGGATAATTTGTTGAATGCAAACAATGGGCCAAAGAGTCACTCGCATGCTCCAAACATCTGCGGCAAAAGGAAGTAGTCGGAGCTTAGAGATTGCCATTGATTAATGGCCTTCAGAGTCGTATCGTAGAAGAGAGGTCAAAATGCTGGAGAGATTCATCGCGTCACAATCATGGTGGTGATTGTGTGGCATTGGCATGGTGTTTCTGGTGGTTATTGCGATGATGATAGATCGGAAAATAATTGATGCTGTTTACTTTTGTTTGCTGCTGTAAATGTGCTGTTGCTGCCGTTTGTTGCTCGCATGCCTGCCTGCCTGCCTGCCTGCCTTGTCGGGATCAGGAAGTGCAATTTGTAGAAGAGATTTGTTAGGTCAATATGTGAGGTTTTTATACGCCACCGCTGATGCCGATGCCGATGCCGCCACCGAACATTGCCGGCAGTAGATAAAGCTCCAATCGAAGAGGTTTGGTCGGTAGATTTGTTGTTTTGCCTGCAACGCCGCCGCCGCGCCGATATCGTGTGCGGCATTTAATTGAATAGATTGTTGCTGAAGTGTTTTATTTCGTTGATGGATGGTTTCAGAAATCGAAAGTGTAGACTCAGATGCATACAAGGTATATCAATTAGTTATTAATCTGTTGGATTCGATGGGTTTAATGATAGTTTTCTGCGGCGCGCTGTGGTTTTGCAGCTTTCCACGAGGGGTCAATTGAAGCTGTTCGCTTTGAGAATCGATGTAATTGCTTGTGCAGTTGACCCATGGGAATGGAAAATTAACCTTTTTTTCAAGTAACCTTTAACGTTTGCGTGCCGTTACTTAATTCATATTGCTTTACCGATTCAAAAATATCTTCTTTAGCTAATGGAGGGTATGTTTAAATATTTATTTAATGGCTTGGAAGTCATTTAAGAACTTTTGCCAATTTTTAGAATGGATACGATGTGAAATGAGTCGGATGATTATTATTTATTGAGTTTTCATAAACTCGATTTAACCCAACAAGTTAACTCTGGATTAAACAAACAAATGCTTCTGACAAATGTTGCGATTTGTTTCGTCTTTTTAAAGACAGAGTCTGTTTCTTATATATTATGCCGTCTTATATTTAGACATCTTTTGGCATTGTTGTTGATAGGGTGAATAGCACGCTTGACATGTTCTAATCATAGGATTTTCCAATTGCATTTTGAATGATCGCAGCTTTTAATGGCTAAATGAACTGATGAATTGGGGTGTAGCAAATCGATTCAGGTTCATTAAAATTATAGTTTCTCTTGTCCAGAAATCCATAGTTTCGTCTTGTTAATGAGTTTTTGAAGGGTGTTGGAGAAGTGCAGAAATAAGTCAATATTTGCGGAGCTAAGTGCACTTATAGCTACCGTCCATTAATATAGGGATGTTTGCACCTCTTATTATTAAATTCTTGAATGCCGTAGAGTTCTGCCTGAAATACACTAGGGCCATTTTAAACCATCCGTATACCACTTAATGCCATTTTTGCTTTCGCTAACCCATGCTTCACTTCTTGGGAAATCCGTGGAGAAACCTTTTGTCGTTGCACACATTTATTTTTGAGGGGGTCTGTTACCCCGCAAATCATTTCAAGTGCCGGAATTTCAGGGAGCAAAGTCCTTAAGTCCGATGCTCGATAATACTTTACTTTTAACTTAAACCAGACTTGTGGAGCTGTTTTTGTTTTCATTTAAATGCAGGGTTTTTTTCTTCTAAAGCAGCTGTGGGTTATTTATACGAAACTGATTAGGATATGTTCGTACAAAAAGAACCAATTGGATCATTATGTGAGCCAAAGTGATGAAGTATGTACGTTAAAGTCAAATCTGTGGTAAAGTTATGTTACGAGTTCCTTACAATCTCTTTTTGCTTTTCGTCAAGCCCTAGCTATTTCCGGACAGACACATGAGTTTCTTTTTAAGTTGCGACATTGAAACTGCGGCATTGCGTACGTGGGATTTTCAGTCTGACCGATCCACGATCACATTCTGCTTCGAAAGTCGGTTGTTGTTGTCTTGCTGTTGTTTGTTGTATCTCAATCTTAGGTTGGATTTCGTTAGAAATTCTGATGAGATTTTTGTCTTTACTACTCCCAGTGAAATGTAAATTGATTCCGCAAATAAGCAATCACCAGTGAGCCCAGCTGCTCACAGCATTCTTACATCAATAATGAGGTTATATTGCCTAAAGCAATGGCTATTAATGAGTGTAGCTACGTTTTCCTTCGAGTCTTTGTTTTTGTGTCGTTAAATTTTACAGTAAGCCTCGCGTATAAAAAGTACCTCCTCTTAAAAAGCACTAGCAGTATCTGGAAATATTTATCATTCTTAGATGCTTAGAGACTCAGTGAACGCACATGTACCTTGTACAGTCCCTTTTCGAAGCCTCTGTGTAGATTAAGGATTAGATCTGAGTAAAAAAGTACTTTAAAATGTTTCGGAAAAGCATTTTGAACGTAATCTATGTCGTTCATAGGATGGTAAAGCGCATTGAAAATTGCACCATTAGCTAGACTGGAGGCAGTTATCAATCTGACACCAGGCTTTGTAATAGCAGCAGCGGCCATAGGGTTTCAACTACCCATGGAAATAAAATCCAAGGGAGTTCAAAACCTCAACGTTCATTGCTCGCATCACACCACGAATTTCTACTGGGTCCCTGGACACAGAGACAAAAGAGAGAGAGGTGGCGAACTGGCGAGGAATGGGTCTGCAGTAGACTTCAGTCGATCAAGCCGAGTGGAGAACAAGATTCGTATAAAAACTGACAATAGCTGAAAAAAAAACTAACGACCTGTGAGGTATCACAGAAGCTTTTTACCAGAATATAGCAGTGGCCGGACTTCTACAGGTTGACAGATCATCGCTGTCTAAGCTGGTAGGGGTTCTATTGGGTCTCAACTTACCTTTAGGAAGAAATGGTAAGTTGAGACTGCATTCCAAATGGTCATATAATTGCCATTTCTGACAGTTTTCGCTTGCAAAATAAGATTTTTTGAACAGCGAAATGGTCATTATTTAACTAATTGGCATGCAATCTAATCCTACCTTAAGAAACCAGAAATTGGAATTAAATCTCAATAATGAAGATATATGTAGAGTCTGTGGGTACAAAATATTCATGAGGAATCACCTAACTTTCTCTGTCACCGTTCGAGTCTTTGAGACTTGAGGAACAGAACACTGCTTCGTCTAGAAAGGTGGCATGTCTTTTCTTATAGTGTGTGGACTTTTCTGTGGTTCTTCCTTTGAGCCACTTTGTTATGCACTATGAATGACTTTTGGATATTTTCCAGACCTTAAGGTTGGGGATTTAAACTTGAGACCGCTTTATTCCATACTACTATAACTCTCTATAAACCTTCACTTTTACCGGTTTATGGTACCCATTAGGTTAGGTTAGATTGCGATGCCCTTCATTGGGGGATACGCCGGTGTTGTGCCCTTTTTTAAGGTTCTTTCCCTCCGCTCGTGGTTACTCAAGCCATCCCGATGTCTCCAGAAAGACACCGACAGATTGAGACATCTGACAATTGGATTGGTCAATGTCTTAAAAGAAGAAACTTCCACCTATTCTGTTCCTCAAGTGACAGAGACCCGGGCAGCGACAAAGATTGTGAGGGGTGTCCTGGTAGAGCTCTTCATCGCCGCAGCCTCTACAACCGTCGTCATTCTTCAGATTTAGTTTCATCATGTGACCGACCAGCTAAAGCACCAAATAGCTTGGGCAGCGACGTTCTTTCGTAGTGTCGAAGGTTTTTGGTTCGGTTTTTATTATATTCTGGCCATAGTTTCTGTGATATCTCACAGGTGGTTAGATTTTTCCACCTATTGATCTGATCTTGTATTCCACTCGTTCTCTGCAGAGTGGTGGTTTGATCGACTGAAGTGCCAGGTCGCGATCCATTTTGGCTATGTCCCTGTGTACAGGAACCCAGCGAAGACATACCTCGTGGTGTGAGCCAAGAGCCTTAAGCTCTATGCGATTTAATGGTACACAATGCGAGACGCACGGGTGGATCTAATTTATTTCTTTTATTTACTTCGCTATTCAATCATTCTGTTGATCAAGTTGAACAATAACATCTTATTACACTCCTAACTGGTATTCAGTACACAGCATCGTGCTCTGAATCGCCAAATCTGCTAATTAAGTATTTCTAACATTTAACTAAGACATTACCACTGTCTATCTCTATATATAATGTATTGCCATTTTCAATCGAATGCTGTCATTGATTAAATGTTTTCTTTTTTTCTATTACAGGTACGCGATCTTGTTGAGAAATGTACGTGTCCGTCACAATTCCCCATGGTCCGTGTATCTGAGGGTAAATACCGCATTGGAGACACCAAAGTGCTGATATTTGTTCGGGTATGTAATGCTACATGTTAATTTAGAATTGGCGGAGGGGAATGCTTGTCGATTAGTAAAAGTGTCAATCCCATTAAATATTAAACTCTGAAGTTCTCAGTAATAGGCGGCAGTATCTATCTATAAGAAAATCTTCAAGTTTACACCCAACTTCAGAGGCATGTAATTTTCTACTGAATTCCATTGCAAACTGCCATACACAATCAATTTACCATCAATAATCCTGATTGAAGATTAAAATGTAATTTATCAAAGTTAACTTTTGTGCAATAGCGGGCGTACCCATGTATGTGTGTGTTTGAGTATGAGTTCAATATTCGCAAGAATCAGTACAGCGAACGATCAAAGTTTGTCCTTGGCTTAGTCAAAACTCTATCGCAGACTCGAATCTTTGTTATATCAAAAATAATTTTTATCTGTTCAATTCCATCGGGACATTTTGACTTGATTCGATGTTAATATGTGTCTGTGTGTGTGCACCGCGTAAAAAGCGCAAAAACGTTGAAGAAAAAGTTTATTAATTGCGCACGACAACTGTCATTCGAACAGCAATAAAATTGAGGTTAAATTTAGTTTGATCGAATGTGAACGCAGCAGTGCTACATGCGTTGAGTTTTTTTTTTTTTTTTATTGTTATTTTCTTTGCCTTTTTCCTACACAATATGTGTGCATGGTGGATGGTGGAATTTATATTCGAATTATGACAAAGGCATTTATTTTCTGAGAACTGAGGCATTTGTGCTCAACGGTAAATGGGTATCTGATCGAGTTGTTGATAGATATTGCCTTCTCATTTCAAACGATCGCCCTGGGACTGCGACAATCGACCTTCTCAATCGATCTGTTTTCTACTATTCGCATGAGATTTAACGCAGAAAAAATGTGATGCAATAAACTTCCGTTTTTTTGTTTAAGTTTTTGCTGTAAAAAAATTGTATACCAATCGGCTTCAATGTTTCAGCGTATAGTATTAAGTTTGAGATAATAAATCAAGAAATGCCTTCTTATCTCGTTCTTATCCCCATTTTCCTGCTTTCTGGGTTTATTATTTTTTACCCCAAAGGGTATCGACCAAGTCTCCTTGTTTCGGGTCACTTCCAGTGTTAGTTAGGCACGAATATACATACTCTTGGAGGCAGACTCTGCAGATTCTTAGCAGTCTTAGACCCTATTAAAACTCGTAGAAGGGTTACTAGATCACCACCATCGGGATTTAAGCCAAATGTAAACCACGAACGAAGTTTTGCGACTTTTTTAATTGTAACCAGAGAATCAGGGGAATGTAAAAGCTTCGAGGGGG
Source organism: Ferdinandea cuprea (assembly GCA_963576555.1). NCBI lineage: Eukaryota > Metazoa > Arthropoda > Insecta > Diptera > Syrphidae > Ferdinandea > Ferdinandea cuprea. Next base: position 65,728,363 of record OY754958.1, read on the forward strand.
AAAATAATGAACTTCGCATTAGGCTTCTCTTCCATACTAGTGGATAGAAAATTGGATTGGCAATGCCTTTTGAACCGTCTTCGGACTCTTTTGAACATGAGAATACAAACTGAGCTTTTTTAGTAAGTGTAAGTGCTTGAGTGCTCTTCAGAACTGATAAAACTTACAAGTAATTAGTTAAAATTGCAATGAATGCAGAGAGTATCCTTATTGTGAAGCTGTATTTTCGCTTAATATTAACATCGGTATTTAAATTTGCTTTGTTCTGAAGCGACTTTCCTTGCTTTTAGATGTGGACATAATCATTTGGTTGGTAAACGAGTTTTTAGGCTTGCCTTATCGCGAACTTCGATAAGAAATGGGGTCCTCGTCCATAAATAATACATTGGACCTACCAAATCATAGTCCTACCAATCATCACGTGTTCAGCTCTACGATAAGCAAAATATCTGCCCAGAAATCGCGGGTGCCCTGCGCTCCTGTCCATCCGCCGTTGTAGACGAACATCTTAACCTCCCACCGTTACATGCACGATTTAAGAAGTGCTCTGCTTTAAGCGCCATAAAACTTCACTTCCTGGAAAAAATTAAACAGGATGAACCAACAGGACACTTAAGTATTCTAAACTCCTTAAAAATTATACATAGTCCCTTATACATTCAAGTCACTTAAGGCGTAATCTCAGAAGATCGAATCTACATCTACATCCTCTCAGGTAGTCAAGAAGCACTCAAAGCTCTTAACTCCTACAAGCTCAACTCTAGACTTGCTTGAAACTGTCTAACTATTCTAAAACAACTCACCTCCCATAACAGAGTGACCATATACTCGGTCCCAGGGCACGACGGAATTCCTGGTAATGAAGCGGCTGACGAGCTAGCACTTAAAGGCTCTGCATCCCCCTACATTGGCCCAGAGCCCTTCTGTGGACAACCCACCAGTAATACCGCATTTGAAGTCTATACACGGGAACACTAAATGCGCTCATCCCAATGGAACTCTATCTATGGAGTACACCACGCTAAAAAAACTCATTGGCCTTGCCAGCAAAAACCCCGCTCTTCAAATCCTTACTCTGAGCAACGATCAACTGATGTTACGATCATTACTGACTTTCTAACAGGTCAGACTCTGCCGCGAACAAGCAGAAACGGCAGAACACATCCTATGAAACTGCGCTGCAATCATCCAAAAGTGGCTTAAATGCTTTAAAAAAGGATTCACCAAAAATCTGAATATTTTCAAAACATCGGCCTCAACAATATCGTCAAAGACCTAGGTTGAACTAATCCTTGGGATGTTGTGAAGTGGTTTCTGCGTTTTTTTCGGTTCGATTAAGAAGGGTAAGAGTCATATTAAATGGGCAAACGACTAAGCTCACGTAGCCAAAATGCATTTTATTGTGCAAACTACCGCTATAACCTTCTCTATCAATACAAAATATCTCCTCCTCTAAGACCATTTATTTGTCTATATAAGTCTCAGCTTTGAATTTCAATGAAAGTTTTACTTAACCTGTTCTGCTATCTTTCGCTTTTTGGCCTACATTTCTACAACCAGGGAGATTGTGTCGTCGTGGCGGCTTTTTTGGAATATCCCAGAGCTTGGAATATATCAGAGTTCAAGTTTGAAAGGCAATCGCATTCCTCCCCTGGACTATTTAATACCATCTTGCCATTCCTGTTTCCTTTGCTTATGGCTGCTGGGTCGCGCAATATCGGTGTCTTTGATGAGGTCTCGAGCCGTTTCTAGCTTAGCCGCTTCGTCTTTCATTATTTACAGCTGCTGTCCACGGTAGAATTCGCTTCACTCGGCGAGTTGCTAGCGTCTCTGCTGTCAACTTCTCTTTATGAGCAGAGTGTTGATGGAAAAATCGATTATCGCAATCCAAAGAGTGAGCGTTGTTTGTCCTTGTTCGATAAAGCCTTTCTCTTCTTTACATTTTGTGTTTTACAATTTAATACTGAAGGGCATCACAATGGCGCCACAAGGACCTGAGCTTGTCAGGAAGGAAACTATTCTTTCATGTCAACCCATCTTACCTAACCTAATACATAATTTCCTAAGAAATGTAGGTTAGCTGATTTATTTGTCCCTGTTTGTTGTTTGTTCCCAAAATGTTGGACCCACGAGTAAGAGTAAAGAAGATGTCGGTCTCTATTCTCACCCTCTGTAGAAAAAATGGTGAATTAAATGAAAGTGAAGGTCCCCAAGTATCCAGAGTTATCCATAAGAAGACAGCGTAGCATAGTGCCATAAATCTCATCGTAACGGGTGTTTAACATATCCGGGGCTTAACGATTTATGGACCTCTTTTTCCTTTCTATGCAGTCGAAAGCAGTGGCACCATAAACCGAATTAGTTCTTCATGACTTTTATAGAAAAAATCAATAATTAAAATTAGCTTAAATATCGCAGAGATATTTCGTAAAGTCCTAACATTTATGTATTTCATTAGCCGCTAAACCAACAACTTTTTAGTAAATTGGAATGAGATTGGAATTCAACGGACCTTTTTTGTGAACAAAAAATGTAACACAAATTCCAAGTACAACCTTTTAGTGCACAACATTCGAGAATATGTTCCCAGCATTAAATTAGGTGCTCTGCAATGCAACACCCTTGTTGTCAATTCACAATAAGTAAGTTCGATTAACAAGGTCCTCGATCTTAACTGTGCCACCCATATATACTATTTAACAAAGCAAATGTGCCTTTTCGAAGCCAAGATCAGTCTGCTAGACCTTAGATAGAGAATTTCAGTTTTAATAACACACACACACACACACATCCCTATAGATCCCGCTTGAAGTCAAGTCTCCAAAAGAAATCAGCTAACTACAAGCGCCTTATGGCCAAATCAAATCAACAACTGGTCTCGGTCTCTGTCTTTGGAACTCAGTCATCATCAGTGTCGTAGTCGTCGTCGATGCCTGTTCAAGCTCAGGCTGTGCACTGTTACAACTGTCGACTCTAGGCGAGTCGCACATAAATAACACAACGTAATTGGTCGTTGTAATCGTCGTCGTCGTCGTCGTCGTTGTAGTCTTCGTCGAAAAGGAACACGCATGTTGTTTAGACAAATCTCTTCGCTGTCATGGTTCATGTTGCACCACGGATGTGCAATGTACAGCATACCACGGTGTTCCCCTTGGGCGGCCAAATTGGGTGATCGGTGTCATTTCGTCGCCGTTGTTGCTACAACATTCTATTCGAGGGAGAGACGCATTCGCATTCGTACTCGCCTTACAAGCGAACGAATGCCCCGGTGAGACACACGATCATTTGTAGCACCACTAATAGCCTGGTCATTTGTGCGAACCGAGATCCTGGGTTGTCTTAACAAAAAAACAAAAAAAAAAAACGAAACATTCATACATACATTTAACGGTCAACTTTCACTCTCATTTTGTTTCTCTTACCAAACCCCATGGTGTTTCCATGTTACTCTCATCAGGAGGATGTCAAAACATTTATCCGCCGCCGCCAAATGAAATCAATGTAACTGGCGCCTCTCGGTTTCATTTGCTGGGAAATTGAATCTACCTATCGGTTTTGGGTATTGTATCGTATCGGTGTCACATGTCAATCTGATGAGGGGAAAAAAGCAACACGTCTTATTTCAGAGACAAATCGAAGTTGACATAATTTGTTTCCACTGATACCTAGGTACTGGGTACTGGGACTAATTATTCGATTCGATTACGTGACAGTTGTCACATTATTGATTCTGTTCGGTGTTTCGACAGCGCACCGTCTGGTCAATGGTTGAATGGATTTTTATTTCTGATTTGTTACATAAGCTGGCTTAGCTTAATCCTTTTGCATCGCCTTTTAAGTGCATCCAATTACGTAAGAGGCCGGCGAGTGTCAGAATTGGCTTATGATGGATGGAGCTGTTAACCTTTTCGAGATTGTTAGGATTTGATTGTGCCCCTCGAGCATTTAAAAAATAATTATATTCAAACCCCAATTTCACTTGGGTCCATAACTGCCCATTTATTATGCGTATGCGACAAGCCAAGCCGTGCCCGTAGTAATCTATTCACACATAATCGAATCAGCATGTGCGGCAGTTCGCTCAATTAGCGTAGAAAAATTACAGTCAATTAGACAAGTGATAAGTGGTCAATATTTCTCGTGGATAGTTATTTCTGCAATGCGTTGTGTTCATTTCGTATACAATGTTGATCTGTATTCGAAAACCGCAGTCTAACACGATAACATCGCACGTCTCGCTACATGCTCGATGGGAAACTAAACACTTCTATGTGGTGCGAGATTTAGACGCCAGTGGGAAACTTATAGATTGTATGTCAGACGACGATAGCCATAATTAAATTATGCAATTGATTTTAACGCACTATAAAAATTGAATTTCTTTTTTTCAGATTCTTCGATCCCACGTAATGGTGCGTGTTGGAGGTGGCTGGGATACGCTGGCACATTATTTGGATAAGCACGATCCGTGTCGCTGTAAGGCACAGCATAGATCGTCAGTTGCTGCTCGATTGATACCGCGAACTACTACTGGAAACAATGGCATCGAATTGCACAAAGCTCAGGTGATATTTGAAAGGTAAGTTGAAGTTGTTTTTGGTTCTGATCTGAGATCTGAGTAATAAGACAGATCTTTCCTTTAGAAAATGCATTAAAGCTAAATTATAGAAATTTTGAACTTTGTTACCAAGTTTTCTCTTAATCCTGGTCTAAGAATTTCCTTTTCGAATTAACTAATTCGTGTATTTGTGGCCCATGTGATCAGTGCTTAATGCTTCCCGAAAGCTCATGATCTCCAAGATTCAATTTTTGACAGTTAAGACTGAACGTTGAACGAAAACAAGATCCTATGACAAGTATTTCTTTAACAAAAGAAAATACGTCACTTCTGCACACTTTTTATTTTCAAACAAACACTCGTATTATTAATTGACAAAATCATAACAGCGCAGCTACGTACATATATGAACTGTCAGATTAAATTGGAATACAATGTCCAGTTTCATGATTTATAAGGTTGACAGTTCTGGCGCCATCTATTTTCAAATAACCACTAATATACCACCATTTTTAGGTGAATATTATACCGTCAATGATTGGCCTAATTTACACTAATGGAGAAAAAATTATTCCTAAAATGTCATTTTCAAATGGAAAGAAAAAAATTGATTCTCTATTATTTCTTTATTTAAGAAGTAAGTTAAATTTGCTGCTAAACATAACGGTTTTAATGAATTCACTTTTGTCCGTTAGTGTAGATACAAAACGTATGTCTCATTAGTGCCGTTTGACATTTATTTCATGACAGACAAAAGCGCGCTCTCAAATTCAAAGAGAACAAGAACATTCGCATATACTTGACATATTCGAACAGAGCGAAAAACGTATGTCACTAACTGAATACGATGAAAAAATGATGCGGCTCTGAGCTGATCTTACAATAAGAAGACGGGCAGATGGTTAAGTCCATCTAAACTCATATCGTTTTCGATTGGTAATCACTGCCGAACTGTTCTAAAAGTGTTCTTGTGATACTCGAATGACAGAAGAAAAGAAAACTGCTTCCGGAATCACGACGAATAAATCAATGACAGATGTTTGCATGCACTATTAGCAACTTAAGGTGAGAGTTCCTTTTGGTTACTTTTCGATTGCTTATGACATAAGCCTAAGATTGCTTCAGATAATTAAAGTTCAGCCTTTCTGATTCCATTTGTATGCGAAGCGGTTATGTTCACATCAATTGTTTTCTCTTACCAGTTATGCTCAACTTCAAAAATCGCAACCTGCTATCACAAGATAAACTGTCAAACCACACAAAACTCATCATAATACTATCGAAATTGACAGTGTCATACACCACTCAACAAATCATTTCCGTTGATTCACTCTGACGTATACGTAACATTGTCGCCTTAAAAGTAAAGTCAGTGACGCCTAGCTAAAATGGCACCTAAGCTCAAACTTTAACTCCAGCAAAAATTTCCATTAGAAGCGTGACTTCTCTGCTTGTTGCACAAACAGTTCCTTGTTAATAGAATAAAAAATAAAAACAACACGTAGACATCGCAATTTATACGTGACATTTATTGTCTACAAGTCCCAATCCCAAGCCCCCGAGTGGAGGATTTTCCTCTTGTATTCTAAGCAAAACTTATTCCTGCATAATTAGCATTTGCCGTCTCGTCGCAGTGCAGCATACTATCGACTGTCACTAAGATTACAGCCAATTTCATAACTCAATCGGAATTGTTAATTATTATTATATTATTCAACTGTGTCCGCGCTTATCCCGTCCCGACACACCTCTCCGGGTAAATGGTGCTGCAAATATATTATGATCTAATGTCTGCGTTAAGGCATTTATCAATCAATCCGTGTCCATAAATCAATTGCCAGGAGAGAGTGTGTATTTTTTTTAAAGAATAGATCGATCCATAGATAAAATGACAAACTTGCATTTAACTTTAAATGCATTATCATGTATAATTTATAATATTTTATAATCGCACTTTTGTTGGATTGGGTTGGCTGAAGAGAGTCTCGCGCAAGTCCTGCTTTGAACCGGTCTTTCCTCTTTCCAAATACGAATTACCTACCGGCTGTTGGACTTCTAAGACACAAAGAAAAGTTCTCTCAGTTTTGCATTTAAAATGGAACTGTCAGACAATTAATTAATTTTTTAACCATATGCCAAAAGATTTGACACGATTGAACGCTGTTACATTTAGAGGACATGTGTCAAAGAATGATCTGCGCATGAAAAGGCGTTGGGTAACTTTGCTGGTAGCGTTCAACAAATTTTGACAAATGACCACACTTTCATATGATGGGCTAACTTACATTCGTGATGTTTTATGCTAATTATTATCAGGGCTTTAAGTGTGTTGATTTATTTGACTTGGATTGCCGGTGATTAAGTCAACGTTTGTTGGCCAGATATTTCCATAACGTGCAATTATCCGCACAGGTATTGTGTAATATTGAATTTCTGCACAAGAGTGACGTTGAAGGTTAATCTGTCGTAGAGATCAGATTTCAATTTGCACAGCATGATGTTGTCGTTGTCAGATACTCGTGTGTGGTTAACTTCTCACGATTGCTGCCTGATTGCTTGCAGCGTTAAATGTGAATCTAATTGAGTCTTTCGCCATTTATAATAATCGGGGTTATGAATGTGCTTCTGTGAAGTTAAAATGCTGCTTAAGTGGTAGTAGGTGATTAGCTTGAACCAAAATGAGAGAGGCTTATGAATGATTTTAATTTACTATATGTGTTTTTGATGTATAGTATGCTGACAGCAGAAGAATAGACTAGGCTAGAGTCAGGTATATGCACATAATAGAGGTATTTCTTTACTTTTAAAGTGCCTTAGGTCTTTTTAAAGTAACGAATATTTAAAAAAAAAAAAGGTCTTACATTTAACAGTGTTTCAGTGATACGTTTCCACCTAACACTAATCACAGACTTAAATTAAAGTGGCCTAAATCTTCCTCAAATTTTGAGTTTTCGTATGAAAAATTTAACATGGCAAACGAAAAGATTACAAAATAATGTAAAAACTCAAAACTCATTACACTTGGAGACTTGGAGATGCCATGAGTGACGTTTTCAATAGAGAGTTAACAGACCATTTTGTGTTGTTTAAAAGAAAACCTTTATATTAATTTACATCTTTGTTTTTTGTTTAAGGCAAAACTTTAAGATTTATTTACCTATGATCTGTTTTTGTATTTAAACAGTGCTGCCATGAGTGACGTTTTGTTGGATGTCCCAGTCGACTTTTTTTTGATTTTGACCAGTTTTTCCCAAACGCAAGATTCACACACACCCGCACTTACACCATAAAATTTGACAGTTTGCCATGTATCTTGTTGTACCTATAAGCTTTGTTCAATGAGGCTGTCCAGCACAGTACAAAGCATGTAAATTACAGGTTTTCGTGTTCAATGAACAAAATGTCTGCCCAGCTCATGTATGCTTTTTGTTCAATGACTCTGCCTGGACTCTGTTCCGAGCAGAATTTCTGCACTTGCTTTTGACTAGGTAGAACAGATTTGTGAGAAACGTCAAAATCAGTTGTGGTTGCAAATTAATTGTTTTGTCGTCGAAGTGAAAAGTTGTTTGTTGATTAATTAAATAAAGGGTGATTTTTTAAGAGGTTTAGAACTTTTTTTAAAAAGAAAACACAAAAAATTCGAAAAAATGAATGAAATATTTATTTGAATCGATAGTTTGAACCTTGCAATTTAATGTTTAAAGATAATTTCATGCAAATGTTGACCGCGGCTGCGTCTCAGGTAGCCCATCCGCTGAGTCCAATTTTGGCATACTCTTTCACACATATCGGCCGGTATCACACGAATGAATGCATGGATGTTGGCTTCCAGTGCATCAATCGAAGCGGGCTTGTCCCTATACACATTAGCCTTGGCATACCCCCACAAAAAATAATCTAATGGTGTCAATTCGCACGATCTAGGCGGCCAATTGACCGGCCCGAAACGTGAAATTAACTGTTCACCAAACTCGCCTCGCAATTGCGCCATTGTTTCGCGTGCTGTGTGGCATGTGGCACCGTCTTGTTGAAACCACATATCATGCAAGTCAAGAACTTCCATTTCGGGCAAAAAAAAGTTTGTTATCATCGCTCGGTAGCGTTCACCATTGACAGTAACGCTGCGATTCGCATCATCTTTGAAGAAATATGGCCCAATAATGCCGCCGGCCCATAAACCGCACCAAACAGTGGCTTTTTCGGGATGCATTGGTAGCTGTTGCAATGCTTCTGGCTGATCTTCACTCCAAATGCGGCAATTTTGCTTATTTACGTACCCATTCAACCAAAAATGAGCCTCATCGCTGAACACAATTTTTCGATAAAAAAGCGGATCCTCGGCCAGCTTTCCAAGAGCCCATTCACCAAAAATTCGGCGTTGTGGTAGGTCGGCTGGCTTTAGTTCTTGCACCAGCTGCATCTTAAAAGGCTTTACGCCCAAATCCTTCCGCAAAATTTTCCACGTAGTGCTGTAACAAAGGCCTAACTGCTGGGAACGGCGCCGAATGGACATTTCGCGGTCTTCTGTCACACTAGCTGATAAGGCCGCAATATTTTCTTCAATACGCACAGTACGTAAACGTGTTGGTGGTTTAATGTCCAACAAAGTAAATTTGGTGCGAAATTTGGTCACAATCTTCCGAATAGACTGCTCAGAAGGTCGAGAATGCCGATCATAAAATGGAAGCAGCGCGCGATGAACATTTCGAACCGAGCACGAATTTTGATAGTAAAATTCAATAATTTGCAAGCGTTGTTCATTTGTAAGACGATCCATGGTTAAATTGCAAACCAAACTGAAGCTGTTTGACAGTGACACAAGGTTAAACACACGTCAGCTGTCAAAACCAGTGTTGCCAAAACCAAACCAGCTAAAAAATCACCCTTTAGAAGAACAATCGAATAATCTTCTGATAAAGGGCAATCGGTTGTTGTAAAAGTATTTAACAGTAAGTTCATGATTAATGTTCATTATTTCACGTTTTATACTGAACTTGTAAATTCAAATAATTATCCAACAATCGAAAATGAAGTTGTTAATATGGCTGTATTTTTCTGTTCTACCTTTGATCTGACATTTTTCACAAATTTGTTCTGCTCTTCCTTGCCTTTTTTCTCATTGAACAAAGCTATAATCTCGGTTTATTTTTCAGTGGATACATCAAAATGGCGTCGATTGTTAAGAATTGGAAAAGGGGAGCAATTTCAAAACTTTTTATTGTATTGACCATTTAGTGTACAAATAGCCTTTATATTAATTTACATTGATTGGCATTTATATTAAAAGATATAATCCCTTGAATTCGCAGTGCCTCCTCCGTTTAGAAGACTTAGCAACTGCACTTCATAGACCCATTTTTTTTCTAATTATAATAAAAATACATTTCCCATTTTGTACCTACCAGTTATAATAATTAATGCAATTGTTGTTTACCCAATCAACTGTTACTAATTTAACTAATGCTCACACCCTACCGCTGGCTGGAGCATTTGTTTGATACATATCGCCCATGACACAGATTAAGTGCTGTGTGCTGTCAGAATTTCATTTGACGTCTTAATAAGCCGGCACAGGAAGCCGATTAATTCACAATGACTTGACGCAAAATGTAATTCAATATCTTTTCACGATATTTTTTTTTTCTTTTTCAGATCACCGCCTTCAACCAGAAAAGTTATCTCAACCTTCAATAGTTCGGGAAATCATTCACCATCAACAAATGGTGTCAGCACCCTGTCACCAAGTGCCGCTGGCAAAACTCGCAGCCGTAGCCCAACTCCACAGCGTAAATATCTGAATCAACTAAATCACACCACGACACACGAGAATGGCAATGTAAGTTTCCTGAAAGCAAAATATATGTACAAAATTTTGTATTCTAATTGTGTGCGTTTTCTTGTTTTGAAATTTTAGGAAAAGCTTCATCCACCAACACAAATTGCCTCACCTGGTTTGGTAAGAAGGTCGATGTCGCCAAGCCCTAGGCGCCTCATCGACATGAGAAAGAAACAAACTTCATTGGATTCGTCTAGTGGACCCAAATCTCTGCCTGCAAATATAGTGGAAGTGTCCTCGGGTAATCATGTGCAATTTGAGACCCTAAATTTGGTACAAACCGAGGGCATAAGTCCACCCAACAGCAATGGAACACTTAGCAATGAAACCTCTAGCAGTACCAAATTCGAAAACATCAGCGACAACGGAAGTGAAATTAGTGATGAAGGATACCGCAGCTTGGGAGTGATTCAATCAAATGCCCAGAAACGTGAGTCTCTTCATAGTCAAACTTCAATTGAAGACGCTGAAAATACCGGTAAGTACTCATTAAACAAACGAATTTTTGAACGAAACTGACGCACGTTGTTTCATTTTAGCGCGTCAAGATCAGACATCAAGTGACTCACAACTTTCGCCAGTGGACGATTGTTCGCAATCAACAAAAACTCCAGAAATGCTCGAGACGGATGGCAATATTGATCCTCACACATCGTTGACGGGCCAACTCGACTCCATTGTAACAATCACTCCTCCAGCGGAAGATGAAGTCAACAAATTCGAGCAATCCGGCGTATTCATCACCGAAGACGAAATCACTGTAAACATTGCTAATGCAACCGGCCTTCGGAAGACCGGATTCTCAACAAAAATCTACGGCGAAGAGGAACCAAAATCTCTTCCACCTGTGAAGAGCAAAATTCCACGCTCACCAGTTCCCCAAAGAAGACGTAGTTTGGACAACATCAGTTGTCACAGCAGCACGGGCGATGTTCGTCAATCTTCAGACGTCGCATCTCGAACCGGGTTGCCAGTATTCAATAGGAAAAAGCCAGTCTATCGGTCAGTTCGAAAACCAAGTGAGCTGGCCAACGAGGCACGTAAAACTCCCGGAAAAGACGTTACCAACACTTGGAGTGGTCGCGTACCACCGACTGGGAAAAAACGCCCCACCATGACTGCTGATACTTTCAGCCCCAGTTCACCATTCGATCGTAATTCCAAGACGCGTTCATCTCAAATTCTTTACGATAGCAACGGTCGCAGAGTCAAGGGCGGCACCTCACTCACAACATCACCAGTGAAAAACCACGCTTCCTCACCGCTAGCCCAACAGCTTTTGGAAGCAGCCAGTAGTGCAAAGAACGACGCACAAATACTTGAAAAGATGAAGGCTCTCTTGTCGAGGTATTCCACAAGCAACATGGGTCCCATTAAGCCCGCGAACCTCAAGAAACCCGTATACGATGACTTCACCACAGCTTGGGTGAACAGCAATGGCCACTTGGAGCGTTCCAGTAGCTGTTCTCCACCCACTAAGGTTATTTCAAAGCGAAGTTCAGCAGCTTCCTCCACGGAGAGTACGCATAGTCGGGACTTGACGCTGGTTGTGTCGCCCCGGCGTGATCGAGGCATGTCCAGAATTCCAATGCCCACGAGACAAAACACCGATCTCTATTGAGGTGTACTGAAAAGTAATGGAAACGCTTTTTTATATAAACATTAGCGATTAAGAATAATTCAAGCGGACTGCGCTTGCATTTGCGATATGAATCCACAAATGTAGTAGAATATATTTTGTAGTAGTTTTTATACTAAAAAAAAAAACAAAAAACAAAAGAGTAGAAAAGACAAAAACAGTAGGTAACCAACGTAGAAAGACCTTTTTCTATTTGAAACCAAAAATATTTGAAATAAAATAGACTTGTCCGGCCAAGTTTTGTTGGCCATAATTTCACAAAATTTCAAGACATCCAATACACAAACCCAAATAAACAAACATGTTTAGTTTCAAACAAACAAACAGGACACAAAGAACGACAGGTGACAGATTAGAATAATTTTATTTGTTTGGACAATATTAAGTTGGAACAAATGCAGTGCGGTAATCAGCATGTACTCGTCGTAGGCGCTTTTGTTCTAATACACTGCATGTATTTTTATACAGTAATTAGAATTATGTATGTATATCACTATGTTATAGCTCAATAATCTTCTTCCTAAAACAAAATATTTGCGCGAGGTAGCAGAAACAAAAACTGCAAATTTAAAGAGTGAAAGAAATCAATTTAGTGTTGTTAGTTTAAACGATTGGTGCTGCATAATCTGAGTTAGGCAATTTATAATCCCCGTACACGTAGGTTAGTTTCCACTATTATAACCGCAATCTCTTCAACTATAACCACTTCCATAGTAATCTCGTATTTTTTTTTTTTTTTTTTTTTTTTAAATATTCCCATTTTGCCCAAATATAAAAAGTCAAAAAGGAACACCAGAAGGTCACACAGTTAAATAGCATTTTACTTCTACAGAATTAATTATGACCAGTAAAAATATTATTTTCTTTTTTATATAAATAAATAATTTTTTTTTTTAGGTTAAACAATATATAACTCTTATTGATTTTGTTTATTATTATAAGTGTAGCTTTTAGCCAACGAGTTGACAATTTGTATGTTTAAAGAAATTATTTTACGTAATCTAGGTATGAATTATAATAAAATTATAACAACAACAAAAAAAAAACAAAACCGAAACCAATAAGTTCCCAAATATCACAATAAAATTGTTAATAATTCTTATTATTTTCTGTTTAATATTAATATTTACGCAATGTTTGTTTTTTGTTTATTATTTTGATAATTTTCTTACATTTTGGTAGAGAGCAAAACATATATATTAAAAATGTATTCAAAATACAAAAAATAAAACACTTATTAAAAATTTAAATAATAATTATTATTCTGCGACACTTACATATTACAGAAAAAAAAACACAAAAATTAAATAAAAAACAATCAAAAAACTAGAAAAATCTTTTGTTTTCATTTCTTTATTGGCTGGGGTTGTTTGTTACTTACTAATAAAAATCCTAAACGACGGCCCCCTTTTTGCGTCGCATTTTGCTCACATTTCACCAGGCGCACAAAATTCGCACAGAAACAGTAGGTATACTGCTGGAATTATTTTTTTGTTTTGGGCTGAACGCACCCATTCGGAGATGACAAACGTCAAACTGACAACACAATTGTCAACTTGATTTGATTTGATCCATTTCGATTGAAAGGTTCGCAAATACTTTGTTTTATTAATGAATTTTATTGAAATTTATTTAAATATTGCATTTAAAGGATAAAATTACAATGGCAAGTGCTACACGAAGGGATATTGCACCGTTCCTGCAAAGAGTTCGGGCTTTTCTCCTCGGGGTAAGCGAAAATATTCGGTTTCTTTCACAAACGATTATGTAAGTTGATGAAATATTCTCTGTCCAGAGGGAACACACCGTAGCTCTACGCTTCGAAGATGGTGTTGCTGACCGTACACAACCACCTCCAGATGTGCCCGGTGGACCAGCTCATGTGCTTTCAGCGAACTATTACTGCAATCGTGATCCAAGGCGTGAAGTGGCTCCTCCAATTGATTTGGTTAAGCAGAATCTTCTTGCTGGTGAGTCTGGAAGCAAAATAACCAAATTGCCAACACCTGGAAAAGTTTATAGATGGGATTAGAACGAAATTTTGATGTGATTAAATGCTAAATACTAAAATAAAATGTATTTTCAGTCAAAAAGTTGACAGTTTTGAATTATAACAAGCAATGTGGTGATGTTTTGTTTTTTTTAATTGGAAATCTGTGAAGTGTAGAAGACGGCGATATGGTTTGCATTTGGTCACAGTCGTTAGTTAAGTTTAAGTGTTCCAAAGAAGTGCTAACATTTTAATCCACAACAACCCAGCGTCGTCAGTTGGGACTGGAGGCAAAATAACAGGAAAACGAATCATTGAAATGTCATCTAAAAAGTGTCGTTCTCTTGGTTGTCAGTTTTAGCTATGGCAAAACCAAACAAAAGCTTCAAAAAGAGGATGAGTGCAAAGGAAAGAATGCGCAGAGGGAATAATACTTTAAACTACTTATCGGGCTCCCGACCTGTGAAGATTTCCTGCCTGAGACACACAGGCTCGCTGCTTTCAGTTATCCAGACCAAGCTCTTTGGCATCCGCGATTGGTTTGTCTGTGAAATTGGGAGTCGAACCTGGCGGCTGGGATTCGAAGATCCTATTGGCTGGATCTCTATAGTCCATTCGCTCGATGTGGCCGAGGCAATGTAGTCAACTTGTCTTATCTCTTGGACTACATCCACATATTGGTAAGGCTCATACGGTTCGCGATTGCATCTTCTCCTTCATTCGCCCTCCTCGCACACCGGATCAATTATCTATCGAAAAATTATTATTAGTAACTTTTAATACCTCTAGTGTCATTTTGTTCTAGTCCGGTTTGCCGGGATCCCGAATTCGGACATCGCCATGTAGAGCAATGTAATATTCACACAATACATTGGATAGCATCTAGCTGTGTAATGCGTCGTTAGTAAAGCAGGAAAGAAGTACATGTTTGGTTGCTCATTCGGAAATGTTACTTAAGGTAGGTAGTTCACGGTTTCCATACGTCAATAATCATTACGTATCTTCTCGGTATGAGACGTACCGAGCAATAGCACCTCATGAGCTCCAACAGAAAAACTGGAGGAATGAACTTTTGCTTCTTTAAAGGAAAAAGAAGCCAAATAAAGCTGTAGAGCCTGTGTCGGATTCTGTATCTGATCAATGGCAAATTCAATCAAATCGTTGTCAAGCAGGACGGGTTATTCCACCTACGCTAGAGTGCGAAAAGCTAAATCTGAAGAAAAGCCCAATAAAGGCAATGGGAGAGAAGGTCCACCGGCCGAGTTGTAGTAGAGTTGACAACATGCACAATTGGTTGGTTTGTCAACATTTTGGGAGACAAAATGCCCTGCTTTATAGTCTTGAAGCAAAGACGTTATCAGTTTGGCATGATTCTCCAGCCCCGTTTGCTTTAAAGGGTTTTCGAAAGTTAATGTTTTAAGGGCAAACTATGATCTAGGCTGTAGCATCTAACTTATCGGAAGGGGATTGCTAAAATGCGTAGAGCAAGTGCATCAGCTTTGCGACCCCCGGAATCTGACAAGTGTTCGATTTCAAACGGAATACAACAGGATCTAGGCATAGTTGGCAAACTGTAAGGTGACCGCACACAACTTGAAGAAAAAATCGAAAGACCTCGCAAACGTTCAATCCATGTGTTGCCGTAAGCTGTGTTTAAAGAACAAATTCTTAATTTAAACAGAACAGAAAAGCACAAGTGAAGACTCCCAGATAATGTTAGTACAGAAAAGTGGAAGTGGACATTTATGATTTCAGAAGTCTCCCGTCAGATGGAGAAATTCAAAAATTTGATACACAGCAGTTTTTGAGGTAAGTAAGCCTAAGTCATAAATATAATATAAATTCTAATATTGTTTTTTTTTTTAATATTTACCAAAGAAATCAAATAAACAAAAAGAAAATTGAACTAGCTGACACTTCTCTGTTCTTAAGGTAAGATGATGATACGCTCTTGGTCTACCTTAACAGTAGGTGCAGAAAATATTGTACCAAATTGAGCTAAGATTTTTTTGTAATTGTCTGTGTAGTTTAGATTACAATGTTAAAGGTCAAAATAGGTTAGAGGAATGGATTTTCTGCACCTCTTGTAGTATTTAAAAGTGTTCACCAATAAAGACTTCACTACATTTACTAGATAGAAGAATATTAATCTTGCAAAACCCAGACCAATTCCAAATCGGCAAATTTAAAACTAATCTTTGTATTATTTATTCTCCTGTAAAAAAATAGACTCTATAAAATACATACATACTGCAGAATAAAGAAACTTATTAAAAAAGAGAAAGCCCAATTGACGAATGAGGGCTTACCTCTGGCGGTCAAATTTCGCACCGGTAGGTTGCTATAGATTTTGACAGTTCGTTGATTTTTGTATTGAAATATCAGGTGCAGCGGCAAATTGTTTCTTATATTTGATAATTAAAGGAGTTAGCACATCATTTTTTATAAAAAAAAAAAACAGTATTAAATAAGCTAATGCAAAAAGTGTAGTTACGAATGTAATACTCAGTTTTTATTTTTAACAGAAATTGCAACCTTAGAGCAGTCTTCCTGTTTTCTGAATTATACATCCTCTAAAATGCAATTATAAACATAATAATTAATACACTTTATTTAAATTAACTTTATTAAAGTCACCAACGTTTTGTAATTTTTAACTGTTTTTACGCATTTCACACTTTGTTTAACTGTTTTGAATATGTGGTCTACCAGTTCAATTTATTCAAATTACTCATACATTTGGCAATACGTATTTTGAAATGTGAATTGAACTATTTTTCAATAAGTTGGTTCACTTTTCAAACATAAAATACTTTATTTACTTAAATGAACAACTGGTGTTTCTTTATGGAAATCCCATACAAATTAAACAACTGCCAAACTTGTATAGGTCGCTACATATTATTTTTTTGACAGCCAGGTATCACAGGAAAACTTTTCCATTCGTCAATAGGAAACATTAAATTTCAAATCAAATATCAATTCCCAAAGTATTTTACTGCTTTTTGTTTCCTTACTTACAACAAGACATTAGTTGTGTTTCTTACTTTATTCGTAAGAATCGTAAAGACTTTCCGCTAAATAAATTCCAAATATTTATTTATCGGCGGGGTAAGAAAATTTAAACTTAAAATCAACTGCCAACGACCACACGTTTGACAGATTCCCCATTCTTAATAAAAGAAATTGATTGGATTAAAATTTTTAAGTTTCTAAGAGAAGATGTAATAGATTGCGCTTTTTTTGAATCTGTCTTTTACAAACTTTTCGAGTTTGGAAAATGCAGCTAGAATTCGTAGAAATTATTACGAATTTTTAACGTCCGCGTAATTTTGGGGGAATTAAAATTTTAGAGTGTCATACATCCAAAAACGAGAAAGAATTACATGCATATAATCAATCCAATTTCGTCGCCATTCTGATAATTGACCCGTTGCTATAAACAAACAGCTCAGCGTAAAGCTTAAATTTGTAATCGCTTACACATCGCTTGCTAAGAGAAATTCGTTAGAACAGGCAACTAATCCCATATCTTCTAGCCACTCCATTATATTGTCATAGAATTTATTATGTCCCCTGATCAAAAGGTAAAAGACACCTGGTTGCGGAAACTACTCAGTCAGCAGAATTCTTAAAATCAGAATTAAAGTCAAAGAATGATAAGAATGCCTGCCCATCATTTTATTTTTATTTTTATCATGTTAAACTATACCTATGGTCACGGTGACCATACGATATGCATAATTTAAAGGAGAACTGTATTTAAAATTTATTTGGTATATTTTTTTTAAACACAAAGTAAATTGTTCTATATTTTAGTGGTGACGTGAAATAACGCCAAACGAAATAAAGTCAAATTCAAAAAAAATTAGCATTATTTCCATTCCAAAATCGAACCCCCTGCGGAAAGAGGGATTGTTGCTATAGGCGCCTTATTTTAAAATATTCGTTTGGCAATATTTCACGTCACCTAATTTAGCATATGTTCTGTTTTCCGTTTGCTTTCTTCCCTTTATTTCTTTTATTGAGATTTTTAATAATTTTTAGCTTTGCCTGTTTTTTTTTTTATTTTTAGGATCATGCATTTTTGGGGCTTTATCTTATCATACACAGTATACAACTGTTTTTTTCTCTCAAAAATCTATCAACTATTTATAAATATCAATAAAATATTGACAAACATATTTTTTTTTTATTACTCAGATGTTAAAAAAAATATCTTGAAGAAACTAATTTGGAATTCGATCTTAAGGGTGGACGTTAATCGTTTTTCGGATTGTTATGCAAAAAGATAAGAAAACGTTTCCGCAATCGTTACGCATGAGAACCCGTCAAAATGGCCTTAGCAAAATTTAACTTAATCACGCTTTCAGCACGTTTACAGTGGTGCCCAATAAAATAAGACCAATTCTTTTTTCAGTTCGTTATAATATATAACTAAACACAAGAAATACTATTCCAGATGAGTATGCATTACAATTAGATAAGAAAAGGTTGTACAGCATAACCAAACTCATTTTTGTTTTTAATAATGTATGTATATAAGGGACTTTGGATACCCTTATAATGAAGTGACACAGTGCGGTCATTAGGGAAATGAAGGATTAGAGAAAGGGATAAACCGATGCACGTTGGTTTTAAATGTCTGTAAACTGTAATGCAGGGGAAAAATAGAGCATTTCACATTCCTATTGTACGGTTAAGAAACGAATCCATGTATTTCACTGTCCGTCCGAATATAGGCTTAAGGGTGAACTGATGTGCATTCCTAGCATGGCGAGTATTGCGGTTGAACTGCTGTAGGCGTGGAATGCATCTGGCTATTTCGTTTGAGCATTAAGGGTGGAAGTAGCGATAAAACAACAATAGACAGGAGACATTGCGACGATGACTAAGAGAGTCAAGCGATCTCGCAATGTCTCTATTATCAATTAGTTTAATCGCAAGTTTTTAAATCCCATCAAGAAGCTCCAAATATGTAATTGGAGATCCGGACCAGATATGAGCGTTGTACTCAAGCTTGGGGCGAATGAACGCCTTATAAATTCTAGCCAGATCAGAAGGGGTGAAATATTTCTTCCATCGCTTAAGGAAGCCTAGACATTTCGCAGCGTTCTTGACGACATCAAATATGTGGTCATTCCAACGAAGGTTGTCATTAACACACATACCTAGAATGGAAAGTCGTTCGGTTTCAGCGATGCAAGTGCCATTCATGGATAATGGCAGATAATTAGGAGTTCGCTTCAATGGCAGACAGCATTGCGTATTGGAAGCATTAAATTCCACTCTGTTGGTTTTACCCTATTTAAGTATGCTGTCAAGAACGGAATTTAATGAGGTTAACATACATTGCCGTTCCAGTTCAACGCCCGAAACTAAATGTCGTTGCCCAGAAAACGAATATGTAAAGCTGAGGGTACTGTCATCGGCGAAGGGATGAATAGGATTAGAAGTAACAGAGAGTAGACCGTTTATAAAAAAGAGAAAGAAAGTCGGAGACAGAACGGAACCTTGGAGAACACCATCATTTATTTTGTAAGTTGTAGACTTGAAACCGTCAAAACAATTTGAATTAAACGTTCCGAAAGGAAATTTCTAATCCATTGAAGAAGGGTAACATCGATCCCAAATGTTCGCATTTTCGACAAGAGAGCTTAATGCCAAACTCTGTCAAATGCCTTTGAAATATCAAGCGCAACGACCTTGCTTTCTCCACCATGGTGAAAAGATTGGTTCCACTTTTCGGTTAGATATGTCATCAAATCACCAGTGGACCTGTTGCTGCGAAAACCGTACTGCCGGTCATTAAGAAGTTTTCGGGATTCAAGATATTTCATAAGCTGTCGATTTATCAGCTCATGGAAACACTTTATCCAAGGTCATGGAAACACCTTGGAAAGAAGGAACGTAAGTGCAATTGGTCGGCAGGAGGAGGGGGAGGAAGATTCGCCTTTTTTAGGGACTGGCTGGACAAATGCTGTTTTCCATCTTCTCGGAAAGAGCCCTGAAGAATAGGACAGTTAGAAAAGCTTACGCAGTGGTTTTGCCAGCGTGGAAGAACACCACTTCAGAACGATAGGGGAAATACCAACTGGGCCAGCGTTTTTGTGAATGTTGAGATCTTGAAGTACTCTTGCCACAGTACGGGTGTGGAAGTGGGTTTTTCCCATGGAGTGTCCTATGTGCTCGAGTACTGGGGGAGATAAAGCACACTCTGGGAGCGTTTAGCTAGCTGCAAAATAAGCAGCAAGCAGATTGGCTTCATCCAAAGAGCTGACGACTGGATTAAATTATATTTAGTTAATATGCATTTATCTAAATTATATAACTTCGAAAATATAAGATAAAGCTTCAAAAGCCACTTAAGACACTTTGTACACCCACTTTCTTTGCGCAGTAAATGTTCAATGTGATTTTATTTACCAAACAAAAATGTTTTTGGCTTGTCATTTAAAATTAATTTTCCCACTTAAAATTCATAGCAAAAATTGTCGGAGATAGATTTTTAAGTAAGAAAATAATTTGTATTGAATTGTATTCGAAGTTATTTAATTAATCATAAACAAAAAGATAATAAGGGTTCAGTAAAAAAAATATATAATTTTTCTAGTGTGCCTCAGAGCAGGCACATCGACCCTCTTCTTTTTTTGCTTTTTATCAACGAGCTTTTTTGCAAATAATTTAAAGATATTTAGATCCATAAGTTCCTTATCTCATGCTCAAGGCTTTTAAGTAGTTGTTAATAATATACGTATTAAAGTGGAGTGCTCGCAACGAGTTGCATTTATAAATTAACAAGTGTTCAGTCAATCATCAGATTCTCTAGAAGTACTTCACCTTGAGAGGAGTGTTGGCAATCTTTAATTGCAGCTCAAATTTTGCGATTAACTATGATTTGATTTTCTCATGATCTAATTCATTATTTAGTTTTATTTCTCGCAATAAAAACATAGCATCAGTGGCATCACTGTAACTTCGAATTCTAACTTGATCTGACAGTTTCCACTCACTTGTGCTTTTCTGTTCTGATCTAGGAATTGTTTATTGAACAGCTAAATGTCTATTGGTATTTGAAACGCCGTGGTATCAATAACAGATGTCTGTCTCGCACATTGTGTACCCACTCAGGCGAGGCTGGGCGGGTCTACTAGTTTTAACAAAAACAAGCCATCAATGACTAATATTATAACTGCTCATCCATGTTTTGAAGGCTCCAATAAATGTTATCACAGCATACTTTAAGCAAAATCTATTTTCATTCACATTGGGCTACACAAAAACACATATAAAGCAGCATTCTTAGGTTGGCCATTATTTGATACCCTATTTATATTAATGTCTCTTTCAGTAAGCTTGCATTGCTCTTTGCCCATGTTGTAACTACTTGTGTTGGTTAACAAAAAAAATAGACATTATTAGCCTTCCTAACTACCTACGATGGAGAATTAAGTTAACTCACAGTTAAAAAAGCCTCACACTTAACGATGACTTAACGGTAACTCATCGTTAACTCACGTTTATTAATACGGGTGTATATTTTTTGTTAGGCTAAGAGCGTCTTAAAAATAGAGACCTGTGGGCGTACATTTAAGAAGGACAATCTACTTGTTGGATATTTTTCCGTTGACTAAGAAAACGATCCCAAACAAAACCTTATCTATGATCCTAAAAACAATATTAATGAAGCAATTTTTCTCCAAATCTCATTTACATATAAATATATCAAAGCCTAGAGTATGTTCTATTGTCTAGGTTGAATTCAAAGCCCTCAAAACTGTTGCCACAAAAAGAAACAGATAGACGCTGATCCCAAATATATGTCGCGTGCAGATACTAAGGGAGAGAGAGACGTCTAAGATCTGGAACTAACTCTAGAATACACACGGGGTGTGTAGGAAAAAACAAAAAGTTAATTTTTTATAAGAAATTTCCATCGCCGAATAGCATGAGCTTAATTTAACGTTGTATCAACATGATTATACCCTTAGAATAAGGCATCGCATTCTATCAACTTATATAAATGTAGTCTACCTATATAGCATTGATATGGTATGAACCTGTCCAACTAGTTCCCCAGAAGGTACATAACTACTAGACGCGGTCCCATGAAGAAAAACAACATCAAACTTTGGACCGGTAGTAGAGTAATGAGTTAGCACAATTTTTGGGTCTGTTAACAGATGTGACTCATATCAGTTATAGCTTAATATTTTTATCTTGGTGAAATGAAGTTATTCCCTTTTGACTACATAGAAAAAGTGCAAAATCATTTTGGTTATTTACTGAGATACGATAGAAATTAGAAACCGAAGCGACGCACGATGTGATATTTATCAGATTATATGTTACTGAGAGGTGTTAGTATAAAAAGAGGTTTGAGAAGAACTGGTTCTAACTCTTAGATCACATCGTTTGAGAAAGTTCTTTGCAAGGTTAGTGAGCAGATGCATTTGTATCTCTTTATTGTTTGCTGTTAATTAAGATTCGTTGTAATGTTGTAAAAATTTCTTATTGCTTGAAATAGATCTTTATCCGTTTTCAAACCTGAATATATTTTTTTATATGTGTCTTATGGTGTTTTTAAAGTAACTTGTGTGTGAAAAGTTTGTGTGTCTAGTCCTGAAAACAAGGATAATATATGATTAAATTTTTCCATAAAAGTGATCTTCTTTATCTGCAATTTTACAAAGGCACCTAGCGACTGACATGACAGGTGCAAGGACACTTTCAAATGGACTCAATTACTTGCATAAAAGTGTTGGTTTTACATATAGCAAGGGAAAGAAACTTTTTTTCCCACTAGTGATTTGATCGAAATTGCGTTCCCATAATTTTAATTCATTCATTCAATTGGTTAATGAGGATTTTTAAGTGCGATAGATGTAATTATTATGCGAAAAATAATTACATGTTACAGCGATCTGAGAGTTGGCAGTTCAGGTTCTAGTAATTAAAAGTTTAATTATATGTTTCTTTTTTAGTAGCTGTAAGAAAAGCATATACTCGCTAACGTATACTGGTTATAGGGCAAGGGAAAAAAAACGAGAAATACATTCATGTGCAATGAAGTGATTATAAATGTCAACTGAAGGTGTATGATAATTGTGCATGCTGCATGTGTGATATCAAGATTTTAAGATATGTATAAGGAAAATTGCGCAGTTGCGGCAATTTATTTATATTTTAATTATTTATTATTTATTTCAATAAATAAATAGTGAAATTAAAAGCAAAAAGAAAAGACGGCAGTGTCCAGAAGGAATTAGATAGAACTTTCATATTTTTATACAATCTTTCCATCCAACTCTGACCAGTCGCCATGATGATGCTTCCCGTATCTTGCCCAGAGATGAAAGAAGCTTCTTTGCTACCAACGTTTACCACACATAAAGGTGCAATTACTGTTGTTGCTTACACGTGCTGAGGTAATGATAAACAAAAAATGTAACCCTTTAACGCCCAAATGACGCAATTTCGACATCCAAGTTTGAATTATTGCAATATGATGATTTGGAAAAAAGAAATCTCTCTTTCCAATCGCAATGATTAAAAATTGCCTCAGAAAGAATATTACCATGGTAAAATGGAAAAAACATCGATTTTTTATAATTAAACTGACTTTTCGTTCCCTTCTGATTTTGTATGCTTAAAATTAATATTTTATGCGCTCCTAAATATCTGAACTTTAAATTTATATTTGATTATTTTTATGTCAAGAAATTTGGATAAACCAAAATGGAGGACAGAAAGAATATTTTTTTGAAAACTATAGACTTGGAAAAAAAAATTGGGAATGATTTTCTGTGCTTTTTGTATAGTTGGGGCTTGTACTCCTGGTGTCATGCGAAGCATATTCATTTTAGCTGCTGTCAATTTGCCCTCAAACATTTTTTACTTTGTCTAACATTGGGAACCATTTGTAAGAGCCGGACGCACAACTGTGGTGATGGGCCTTCATTTCAGATTAGGGAACATTTTTCGGTCACAGAAGATGACAGAGTTTTCCTGACACTTATCCACCCATCGCCCACACGACGATTGATGTCATCATCTACGGCCGCTTCGATTTTGATCAGTTGGTAATCACTACTTTCGGAGTTTCTTATCCACTCCCACTCCCTCTAATACAGATACTCAGTCTTTTTTGAGCCATTGACCCATTTACCTCCATAACATCCACCCAGTTTGATCCTCACTTATGGCATCGTCGGCAAAGAATAAGTAATGTACTTTCGGGTCCGTCACTTTTCCATGTCAGCGCCTATCTTGGTTGTCTACCGTCTGGTTGTTTTTAAAAATGATTTCTATTATGATCCTTCTACGTATGATGGTGTCTGTCGCCAGATAGCCGAATTATTTGTCGCAATCGGGCGTCTAATACCCACTCTACGATCTTCATGGAGTGTGTGACATCAGTTCGATAGACTGATGATGACTCCCTTTCCTTTATACTTTTGGTATTACGTACTTCTTTTTTTACGCAAAATTTTAACACTTTTTTCGTGTCTTAATCTACGTGTACGTAGCACGTGTCTTTCTTATAAAATAGGGTAGTCTATACTGATAAGAAGGGTGCTACCATTACAACTTTAAACTAATTTTTTAAATCGGTCTATTAATAAATAGTTTGAGCGATAACAAATAAATCACCGCGTTTAATCTCCATTTTACCTCTCCTCTCGCCACTGTATTGCCTAAATGATCTGTTGAATGGTTTTTGAGTTATGGAAGAACAGACAGACAGACTTTGTATTTTTTACAGTAGAATGACATAAAAATAAACATTTTCTGCAAACAATAGAAAAAATTAAACAGCTGTAGCGCAATTCACTGGTACTGTCTGTTTCGTTACATGCTATATTTTTGATTTGTTTGAGAGGCAATCAATTTTCCACCACGTGTCGATAGGTGGGCCCAATGGTTTGGGACAAAATTTGTATTAAAAAAAATTGAGTCTCTTGTCTTGCTTTTGTCTCATGTCTCAAAGCCTTTTATGATACTCTTTTCTTAGCTACTTGCTTTGAGTCGTATTTATTTGACTATCAGATCTGTGTTATCGCAGAGAGTTAAATATGACGTATCCGAAGCGTATTGCGACTGTTTAGTAACATAAGTCGTAAGTACATAAGCCATTTTTTTTTTGTTATCGCCTATGACATAATTCGGATTGGATTTGATAGCAAAAATTATAGTCATGTCGAATTTCAGCGACAGACAGATTGTGTTCGCTTTTAATGTTTATAATTTTGGGCTTAATTTTATCATAGCCCAGATCGTCTGACGATATCCTTTTACTTAAACTTGTCTTTATCTTTATTTAGCAAACAATGTGGAAAGGTAGAGATAGCTAATCCATTGGCAAAGTTGTTTGTTTTTAAATGCATTAAGCTTTTGTGGAGTAAAAGTTCTAAAATCACCTAATTTTAACCCACTTTCTGCCGCTATAGTACCTATAAGACCTTAGCTCATAAAGGGTGATTTTTTAGCTGGTTTGGTTTTGGCAACACTGGTTTTGACAGCTGACGTGTGTTTAGTACCTTGTGTCACTGTCAAACAGCTTCAGTTTGGTTTGCAATTTAACCATGGATCGTCTTACAAATGAACAACGCTTGCAAATTATTGAATTTTACTATCAAAATTCGTGCTCTGTGAAAAATGTGGAAATCCGATGTTTTATCGAAAAATTGTGTTCAACGATGAGGCTCATTTTTGGTTGAATGGGTACGTAAATAAGCAAAATTGCCGCATTTGGAGTGAAGATCAGCCAGAAGCATTGCAACAGCTACCAATGCATCCCGAAAAAGCCACTGTTTGGTGCGGTTTATGGGCCGGCGGCATTATTGGCCCATATTTCTTCAAAGATGATGCGAATCGCAGCGTTACTGTCAATGGTGAACGCTACCGAGCGATGATAACAAACTTTTTTTTGCCCGAAATGGAAGTTCTTGACTTGCATGATATGTGGTTTCAACAAGACGGTGCCACATGCCACACAGCACGCGAAACAATGGCGCAATTGCGAGGCGAGTTTGGTGAACAGTTAATTTCACGTTTCGGGCCGGTCAATTCGATTCGATCAAATAAATATTTCATTCATTTTTTCGAATTTTTTGTGTTTTTTTTTTAAAAAAAGATCTAAACCTCTTAAAAAATCACCCTTTAGTAGCCCTAGACTGTCGATATTCTCTTCTGGAGATGGCAGAACAATTCACCAATCAGTTTTCACCTCTGCTTAGTGCTGGGACACATGGCCATTCCTGGGAATTGAAGGGCTGATGAATTCGCTTAATTAGAAGCCACCATACCTCTCTCATCTAAAAAAGGAGAGTTAAGGCTAAGCTCTATGGCTGCTATAGAGAAAACAAACATTAGGTCTAACTTGGATCTGGAACGCTCTATGCAACATGATTTGGCGCATTGTCAAACGACTTTTGCTAAAGCTTCATTGCCGAAGAGGAGAAGGAAACGTTCCACCACCTGTTCTCTCCAGAAAAAGAAACCCCCATCTCAGAGCCTTCTTCTACGAAGAACCTAGTTATCGTACAAATATTGACATCGAAAGTCTCCTTCGCTTCGTCAGAAGCTCTAAATGGTTCAACGAGTAGGGAAGTGCTTTACCCCAGACTCCTGTGGTATCACAACAGTTTAAGGTCTAAGTTACCGGACTTATGCCGACAGCCGCTTCAATCAAACCTAACCTAACCTCATACATATTGCTGACTTGGATTAAAGGAGTGTTTTATGAAATCACTTTACATTCAATAGGGAGGATTTTGAAAATCGATTGGAAATTTGACTGCATTTTAGCACCTGGATGAGGAAGACAACAGAATGATAACTCAAAATACTCGGGGCAGTTTTGCCTAAAAACAGTACGAAAACAAGATAATAAATAAATTTTAGAGCCCAAGATGATAGTACACCGTACAGCAGTACTTGTTTGACTTAAACACTTCTTATTGCCTTTATTTTAATCGATTAAGTATAGGTGATTATATTTAGACTAGATTCTTTGATTCTGAAAAAAGTTCTTATTCAAGAGAATTTGGTCGCAGGTACACCCGAAACACAAATATTTTGTTTATCTTTTAGCAAAGTTATATTTAGCTTCCGAATTGAAATATTTTTATGAGGTTTTTATGGAAACCCTGATAAGATGATGTTATTTATTACCCCAACACGAAATGAATAGCAAACAGTAGATTATGCGAATTTTATATAGGAAAAATAAAAACATCACTAATCTGCACAATCTGAGAACTTATTTTTATTAAACCGAATTGACTGCGGAATCTCAAAGCCATTTGCAATTGCATTTCTTTTCAGAAATAATTCACTGTCACGTCAGCCATGTTAATAGAATTAGTTATACTTTTTCTCACGGTATTACTGGCGTACGACTACCTCAATAAGAAGAAACGCAATGATACTCTGTCAGGCATAACAGGTCCTGCCGGACTTCCAATAGTTGGAAATATATTAATGTGGCTTGGCAAGACCCCAGAAGGTAAGGCTTTATCAATTCATTGTCTTACATAGGTAATAAATTGGAATATTTTTTTAGATGCCTTCGCTCTTATACTCTCGAATCGGAAAAAATATGGACCAATTTACCGGGTATGGATATTCAATCGTTTGGCTATATTCGCCGCAGATCCCAAGGATGTCGAAGTGATTCTGAGTAGCAATAAGCATATAACAAAAAATTCTCTGTATGACATGCTTGTTGGATGGCTTGGCAAAGGATTGCTCATCAGTACCGGTGAAAAGTGGCACTCAAGGCGAAAGATCATTACACCAGCGTTCCACTTCAAAATTTTAGAACAGTTTGTGGAGATCTTCGATCAACAAAGCCACGACTTGGTTAACATAATTAAGGAGAAAGCTGATGGCAAGACTGCCGTTGATATATATCCTTTCATTTGTCGAATGGCACTGGACATTATTGCTGGTAAGTGACCAAGTGCGGTGAAAAAAGGAAAACGTGTCATCTAAATGAATAAATCTACAGAGACTTCCATGGGAACTAAAGTAAATGCTCAGAAGAACCCGAAATTCGTATACGTTCAAGCAGTTGCAGAGTAGGTTTTAGTCTTTTTAAATGCAATCGGTTACTAACTTATGTTTCATTAATAGTATTACATCAATTTTGTCACAACGACTGATCAATGTATGGCATCGAATGGAACTCACGTTTAAGCTGACAGCCCCTAGTTGCTATAAACGCCAGCAAGAGACAATAAAGAAGATGCATGACTTCACTGAAAATGTAATTCAAGAAAGACGAGAGGTTTTGGAAAAGGAGCTCGCTGCGGGGAGTTTGAATGCATCGAGTAAGTACATCTCTCTGAGTGATAAAGTTTTCAAGAAAAAAAAAACGAAATTCTATCCCCCCCTTTCAGATGAAGACGATTTTGGGAGTAAAAAAAGAATGGCACTCCTGGACGTGCTGCTACAAGCCAATATTAATGGAAAACCTCTTTCAAACGAAGACATCCGCGAAGAAGTCGACACTTTTATGTTTGAAGGACATGACACCACAACATGTGGCATATCATTTACCCTATACCTTTTGTCAAGACATCCCGAGGTCCAAAAGAAGGCATTCGAGGAAATTCGTGAAGTGCTTGGAGATGATACTGCCAGACCCGTCACAATGCACGATTTGAGTAATCTAAACTATCTGGATTGTGTCATTAAGGAAAGTTTGAGGTTGTATCCGCCAGTACCATTGATTGGACGTCGACTTGGAGAAAAAGTTACCATCAGTAAGCAGAGAGAAACTTTAAAGACCTTTAACGACAAATTTTGTATGAATTTTTTTTTCTATGCGCAGATGGAAAGACGATTCCAGCTAACAGCGATTTTACAATCGGAATCTATGTAATGCTTAGAGATGAACAATATTTCCCCAAACCGAATGAGTTCATTCCTGAGCGACATCTTGCGGAGAACAATGCAGAGAAAACGAATTTCTATGCTAATATTCCCTTCAGTGCGGGACCGCGTAACTGTATAGGACAGAAATTTGCCATTTTAGAAATGAAGAGCTCAATTAGTAAGATTTTGAGAAACTTTGAATTGTTGCCTCTTGGACCGAAAATCAGACCTGTTATGAATATTGTTACGCGATCAGCGAATGGAGTACATTTGGGACTCAAACCGAGAGAATACTAATAAGGCTTTTTATACCTATTTATTGATGTTTTGTAAATAAAAATGAGTATTTATGTGTTTTTCATAGATTTAAACAATTGTCTCTAATTCTTTTTACCAAATTGAAACTATCAATTTCTATCGAAAGAGGTTAGGTTAGTACAATTTCACCCAGAAGCCATGAAGGCCCATTGTGAGTAGGTAAATTAGTTATACACCACTTCGATCTGTTGATAAATCGTTTGATATCTGATAGAGGTATATCTGAACAGTCGTCCAAGCTTTCGAAGAACCGTGCTCCCATGCAGGATAAGCAACTTCCGTATTGAACTATGCAGAAGTTCCACATACTCTAACTCCACTTCATCTCTGAGAGCTTCTGCAAAATCATTTGAAAAGCGTTTTAGCTATGCTACCAATGTTACAGTATCCGGTGAATACCCCGACAAGCAAGCGTATTTGGCTTCTATTAAAAGAGCGACTAGGAATTGTGATCTTATTTTTGTTGGGCAACATTAAATGCTTAGGCAAATATGTAGTGACACCGTGCGTCGATGAAACTCTAAGCGGTGTTGAAAGGCGTTAGCTAGTATTGGGTTCAGATCAAAGCCGTATCCGTTCTATCCGCTTATTCGTTCCCTTTCATGCTGGAAAGAACTGAGTGATGACGAATAGCCCCGAGCTTACAAAACTGGAGCCGATTGTTTTACTGTCACACAGATAGTTATTTCTACTTCTGGTTGTTTCACTGAAATGATGGTCTCTGCTGCTTTCTTAATCGCATAGATCTCGGCTTGAAAAACACTGCAGTGATCAGTTAATGGGTAATATTAAGTGCTTTTGTGAAGCTGTGAGATTCCGTACTTTTCTATGTCTTTAAACCATCCGTGTAGAGGGGTATATCTTTGATGATAGTACTGGGTAATACCCAGTCCTGTCTGCCGGGTATAATGACTCTGAAAATTTTCTTGAAGTCATTCCTGAGTTTCTCAGTAATTCAAAGGGTCAGGCCTTCAATATGTATTCTCTTTTAGTCAGAGAGCGGTTTTGGCTGCCATGATCTTTGTGAAGAGTTCAATGTTTCGCAGGTTCAATAGCATTTCCAGACCAAGTTGCCGTGTGAATATAATTAAAACTATTATACTCAGTTATCTCGGCAACTTGTTCAGATTCTTGAGATAGAATTAAGTATTAATCGCCTCCCTCCAGACAACAAACCCGTACGTTAGAATGGCTTTCACGACCGCGGAGTACAACCAGTGTTCAATATTCAGTTAAAAGCCCCATTTCTTTCCAACGTTTTTTTTTCTTTTGTATGCTTGGAAAACATTTAGTCCCTTTGGAGTATTCCGATTCGGGATATATTGAAGTGAATACCACACCCAGGATGTTTGAAGCGGAAACCTTTTAGATTCGATAGGTCCCACTTCGGTCCCTTATACAGATTTTCTGATTAACCAGAAGAACGCTTTTATCGGCCCATTTGGATAGTTCTGAAAGCTTTCACCTTTTCATAGGAAAAGATCGTAAAATTATTTTAAAAAATTTAGAAACTTCAAAGGAAAGAAGCCTCGTGTTTATAAAAAGACTACTTTTAAAGCACTTTCACACATGACCGGAGACTGATTATCCGGTACTGGATAATTGCTCGGATAACCTATTTTGGTCGAAAAAATCTACCAAAAAATGTTTTGTTTTTGTAATGCTTGTTTTCGAGTTACGTTTATGACAATCGCCAAATATGCAGTCATCCTGCGGCAACAACAGCAATGACGTCTCATGAATGAATGCTTAGAAGATCAAAAAGGAACAAGTTCACAAATATTTATGGTTTAAGATCAAAAGCGTATTAATTAGAAAGATTGATTTTAGGGTATCACAATTGCAAATGAATTGAATTTTAAATTTAAATTGTTGTAAAGTTAATCTCACCAATTCATATTGTGACTCGAAATCTTATTGCTTGGACAACTTTTCTTCAATCAATCAGAATATCAGGAGCTTAAGAGCGAATTTTATTTCAAACCTAAAATTCTGTTCCATGATCCTGTGTGCCCACGTTTCCGCTTTCATCCACCTGATTTATTAAATAGATAAGTGTGTTTAAACTGATTGATATGAGTTGATACATTTCAATATCTGCGTCTTGTTTCGGTTCATAACTTCCGCACGTCAGATAAACGTCATTTCTATACCAGAGTATTGTTGTGTTGACTCACTTGCTTAGAACGCTTATGTATTACCATTAGCATTTCACAAATCAGTAAAAAATTGGCATTACGATTTTAATTGTAATTTTATTAATCCGTGAGGCGAAAACCAGTAGGTACCTATATATTATATAGATACATGAATGTTATATTGTTGGAAAGGTATTGCGAAGAGGAAGTGATTAATGTAATTGCCATACTTATGCAATACGTTTAAAGCTAGTAATTAAGCAAACTAGTATTTGCAATAAGAACAACTAAAGAATATTTGTTTTCCTCTGTGGGTTTTGTGTGTTGTAGTTGGTCTCTGTGAAACAACTCAACAACAAAGTTACTTTAAAAATTTAACAAACGAGCCTAATGAAAGTGTGTTGCATATTTGTGTCTGTTTATATTAATTTTGATGCAAACATTACTCGTCCCCTTAAAATAAGTCATAACCTCTTAAAGTATATACAGGATGTTACCGATTTAATGTTAATATTAAGAAAATGATTTGTGGACATATTTTAAGAAAAAAACACTATTAAGGACATTCCTTAAATGCGTGGTAAATTTTGTAAAAATAGGAATAGACATTTCTCTAGCAGGATTTTTTCTTAGAATATTCGCAAATCATTTATCTGAAAAAATTTAACATTAAATTGGACACAATCTGTATATTTTGAACGATTAAGCAATGTCCGTCCTTTTAGAAGTTAAATAAATCCGAGAAAGCCTTTACCCATCTCGAAAAAATTGGAGCACTATCGGCTCAGTTTGTATAGTTAGGCCTAAAAACTCATGCAAAAGTCTTCCCACAATACGTAGACACGGACCCAGTGTAGGGGCCAGTTATAGCTATCATTGAAATCCATCATTGAAAATTTAGTTTTGCGATTTAAAGACGACTAAGCAAACAATATTGTCTTTTAATGGTATCAAAATAAAGCTAATCACTTATAGAATTTTTCTACAAACAAAATTATTTAAACTTTTCTTTAAATCTATTTTTATTATTTCACTGATAGAAATCGATTTCAATGAACAGCTGATAACCGATTCTACAACTTGGAATACAATCGTTCCACTGATGTGCTCGATTCTCTTTCTATTCTCAGCTGTCAGTTTTGCTTCCAATGATCAACTCTAACCTAAAAACCAGTGGCCTTTTTCACTGGCAGACATTTTTTTCAATGATTGCTATAACCGACTTGTTAAAAATATGAAACAACTATTCCACTGATTTGTTCCAATGATAGGGGATAAGGGGGTTCGCCCCGGGTCCATTATTGGCTTTCGGTTTTTTTTTTTTAATTTTTGTTTGACAACGTAAAAAATCGATAAATTTTAAATAAAATTAGCGATGTAATTCTCTGCTCACAGGAGGTAACAGAGAACAAATGAAAAGGGTTGCAATTGCTTGTTAGTCATTTTACCTGCAGAGGTAAGCGGGACTATAAGATGGGTTCCTCTCAGAATTGAGAATTGCGTAAAAGAGAAAAATGTTTGATATTTCCATAGCTACCCGAATGACATTCTAAAGTCAGTGCCAAAAAACAGTCATTTTGTAACATTTTTTTTTGTATTTCTAGACTTCCTTTTCAGGCCGAAGAAGTACAGTGCTGAGTGTATGACTTCATGTGGATCTGGTAGTTAATTATTTCTGTATCTGAGAGAAGTTCCTCAAAACTTAAATTCATCAAAACTTATTTAGGATCGACCATGAGTTAATTTACCAGTTTTATAGATCCAGAGAAAAGGAGAAAAAACATTTTACTTTGACAATGTTTGACAGTGTCAAATACCCATTAACCTGTAAGGGATTTATCCGCCACCATTTTCTTTTCTGAACCATGACAAGTCCTGAAAGCTCTTTATATTCTTTAAAAATTACACAAAAAACTGAGGCTTGCTCACAAATATATATTGAAACCTAGTGGCATTATTTGGCGTTTCAGTCAGTGAAATGAAAATTAACAATCGGTGCGATCAAGTTGCAAGTCTACTGTAAGTTAACCCTGTCTATA
This sequence comes from Ferdinandea cuprea, assembly GCA_963576555.1. Classification (NCBI taxonomy): domain Eukaryota; kingdom Metazoa; phylum Arthropoda; class Insecta; order Diptera; family Syrphidae; genus Ferdinandea; species Ferdinandea cuprea. Next base: position 65,761,764 of record OY754958.1, read on the forward strand.
TGTTCTTATATTTCACACTAGTACCTACATAATTGCCTACCATTTCCATTAGGGAAAAACAAACGAATCCATATTAGGTATTGCAATCTGATATACAAATATTTATACCTACCTCAACGAATCTAACTACCATAACATGTATGTATCTATTCAAATAAAAAAAAACCAACCCCGATAGCAATAAAAAAGTATATGCTCTTAATTAACAAACACAAAACTCTATCAAAAGCCCATACTTTGAAAAATATTTCACCGATTTATATTGCACTGGCAATTCCTATTTTCAGTTTACTTTTTACTATCTCGGTTATATGTACTGTAGAAGTGTTTGTGTCGGTTGTTTCAAAACAAAAAAATATATATATCAGAAATCTTTAATAAATACAATTTTTATCTAAAAATTATAACCGGAAACGTAAACGTAACTAATCTTTTGTATGCAATCGATTTGCGTGTGCTTTAAATAAGAACTTTGCGTCAGTTGATGTAGGTATATATTTTTTTAGTCACTTATGTAAATAAATTAGCTAAATGCAGTTTTACGAAAATATCAAAAAAAAAAACCACCGCAATTGGTGATGATTATGATTGTATAACACTGACACTTCGAGTAGATGTTATACGTTTAGTTCTTGCACAGCAAAATGTGTAGTGAATTTTTTCGGGATTTTATTTATAAACCAAAAAGCTCTTGGAAATTGTAAACAATGAAAACTTTGAACAAAACACACATTTTAAAAGCTCATTCAGGGATGATATACATTCCTAAAATAAAGGGTTGTTTCAAAGTTAATTTTATGCAGACAAAAAAATTATAAGAATGATAAGATTGTTAATTGTCAGACAATTAAATAAGTTAGTACAGTCGGGACTCGATTAACCGGGACATTCTGTTAACCGGCATTTTTATGCAAATTTATTTTCACGTAACTCTACTAACCGGCATATACTCTATTATCCGTAAAAGAAACAACATTTCCATTTTGTATCTTTGAATTTTTAAAATATGTTGATTTGGTTTTTAGACACATTTATCCGGTATTACCTCTGATATCCGTGAGCGCCGTCGACGTAAAGGGTGATCCATTTCGAGGTTCCCTACTTTTTTAAAGAAAAAAACACAGAAAATTCAAATTTAATGGAGAATGTTTATTATCATTTGAAAGAACATTCTTTGGCATTTATTTTTTGAAGATTATGTCTATCAAATGTTGGCCGTTGCTACGTCGCAGATGGTCCATCCGTTGAGTCCAATTTCGATCACTCGTTCGAGCATTTCGACTGGTAACTGGCGAAAGACACGCGTGATGTTTTCCTCCAAGGCCTGAATCGAAGCGGGTTTGTCGGCATAAGCTTTTGACTTTACATAGCCCCACAGGAAAAAGTCTAACGGTGTGATATCACACGATCTTGGTGGCCAATCGACCGGCCCAAAACGTGAAATTATGTGCTCACCGAAATGTTCTCTCAATAAGTCCATTGATTGATGCGATGTGTGGGAAGTGGCGCCGTCTTGCTGAAACCAAATGTTGCCGAGATCACGAGCTTCAATTTCAGGCATCAAATAGTCGGTTATCATGGCACGATAACGGTCGCCATTGACGGTTACGTTCGCACCGGCATAATTGTTAAAGAAATATGGACCGATAACTCCACCGGCCCACAAACCACACCGAACCGTTGTTTTTTCTGGATGAAGTGGCAGTTCTTCAATCTCTTCAGGTTGCTCTTCGTCCCAAATGCGGCAATTTTGTTTGTTTACATACCCATTGAGCCAGAAATGGGCCTCATCGCTAAACAAAATTTGCCTCGGATCTTCTTGGAACTTTTCAAGAGCCCATAGAGCGAAGCGATGTCACTTGGGAAGGTCGAGCGGCTTCAGTTGTTGCACAAGCTGTATTTTGTACGCTTTCAATTTAAGATCTTGACGTAAAATGCGCCAAGTCGTTCCATACGTCAGTCCGAGTTGCTGCGAACGGCGCCGAATCGACTCTCTACGGTCTTCGTGTGTGTACACTCTCAGCTACGGCCGCTATATTTTCTTCACAGCGTGCTGGACGTGGTCTATTCGGTCGAATATTATCCAATAATGAATGCTGGGTCTCAAAATGGGTGATGGTGTTGCGAATTGTACGCTCAGTAGGCCGATTATCTTGACCATAAGTTGAGCGAAGTGCACGAAACACATTCCTCACAGAACGTGAATTTTCATAATAAAGTTATACAATTTGTAAACGTTGTTCACGCGTAAGTCTTTCCATTATGAAATGCCAAACAATACTAAACAAAAATAACATGACAGCATGACACGACTCACACGTGATCTGTCAAAAAAGGCTATTGAAAAAAGTATCTCTACTTGGATCACCCAGTAGATACAAGGTAAAAACTAAAGGAATGTTTGTATCTTCTGAGTTGGTTTGTGCATGCACGAACATAAATTAAACGGGACTTTTCATTCGTCGGATTGCATTTTGTATTGCTGTGTGATTGATTTTGTCCAGTTTGTTGTGAAAATTTGTAAGTTACATAGTGTTTTCTTTAAGTGAATAATGGCATCTTCATCGACTAGTGCAATTAAGGGATCACGTAAAGTGTTATCGATTAAACAGAAGGTGGACTTAATAAACTTTGTACGAGTTAGATATTAGCACAAAAATATGGAATCAGTAAACGGGCAAAAGGAAGTAGCTGTCAAGTAGCTCCAAATATGAAATCGGTACACAAACAGCTTATGATCCTTTAAAAAATAAGGAAAAGATTCTAAAATATTTTGCAGAGAGTTACTCGGTCAAAGGTTTAGAGAAACGTAAAACCTGTAAACAAGCTGAAAATCCAAAAGTCGACACAGCAACTTACGAATGGTTTCGCTAGCAACGGTTTAGGCGAGTTCCAGTATCAGGTGAAATGATCGTGGAATCAAAACAACTGGAGAAAAATAATCTGCGGGTTATGAAGGTGCCGCGCTATCTGTTGAAGAACTATCCGAACTCATTGAAAAAGAAAATTTAACTAATGATAAAATTTATAATGCCGATGCAACCAGCCAGGAGGTGTCTGCCTCAAAACACTCTAGCAAGAAGTGACGAGGGTTCGGTTGGAGGGTACAAGGAATCCAAAGAACGGCTTACGGTTCTAGTATGCTGCATTGCTGCAGGGACACATTAATGTAGATTGATGGTGATAGGCAAGAGTGCTCGCCCAAGAGCCTTAAAAAATGTTGGAGAGTTGCCAGTAATTTATAAAGCCAACAAGAGGGCTTGGGTTACTCAACAACTGTTTCTAGAATGGCTCAACAAACATTTTGTTCCGAAGTAAAAGAGCAATTGAAAAAAAACAATCTCTCCAAAACTTCCAAAGTTTTGTTGCTTTTGCCCAGCCCACCCAGATGTGAATGATTTTAAGGCGCCTAATGTCATTGTAAGGTACCTTCCGCCAAATTGCACATCGCTGATTCAACCAATGGATCAGGGTGTAAAACGAAGTCTCAAGTGCCATTACAGGAATGAAATAGTGAGCTTTAAAACTAGAAATGAATTTCTCAAATCACTTAATATCAAGACCGCTTTATGGGCTATTTCTCTAAATCGTGGAATTTGGAATTTTGTTACGACTGATGTTCTGAAAAATGTTTGGCCCAATTTACTTTGCCCAGTAAATGAAGAATGAAGTAACTTTCATAGGGGTTCAGATGTTTTATCTTGCACTTCACCACTATTTTTTATAATATGTTTAGATCAAGATGCCAGTAATGATGTCCTTGCAATGATGGACTATGCAGAGGATTTTGAAGAAAACGAAATAAGAAATTGGGTGGAGTCGGATGTAAATGCTTAAACATTTGGTGTTTTAACGCAGGCCGAAATTATAGAAATGGTCAATAATCCCCTTAAACCTGGTGATAAGGATGTATCTCATTCTAGTGAATCGGAAGATATTGAAATTCAATAAGTTCCAATTGGTCAGGCAATAGAGGCGAGTGCTGCCCTTTTAAATTTTTTAGAAGCCTCACACTGCCCTGGAATAACGCCACAGGACATAATGCAATTTCATCGCATTAACGAACATTTGCTAAAGGAAAATAAAAGAAAATAAAGTCACTTAGACAGACAAAGATGCATGTAGTATGTTCGACTCATTTTTATCTTTGCAATAATTAATAATTTTTTTTTTATAATTTGCACGTGCAAAAGGAATTGTTAGCACCCTTATAATGTTGAAAGTAACACAGCACGGGCATTAAGGAAATGAGGAATAAGACGACAATATTCCTTGAATTCTGTCAAGTAGCTCCAAATATTTAATTGGTGCGCCGGGCAAGATATGAGCGTTGTACCCAAGTTTTGGGCAATAAACGCAAAATTTGTTTGGTAATTTGGCCGGTCAGGTAAGTTGCAGACTTGAAGCTATCCAAAACAAATTGAATTGAACATTTCGAAAGGAAATCGCTAATCCATTGAAGAAAGGTATCATCTATCCCAAATGCACGAATTTTAGACAAGAGAGCTTGATGCCAAACTGTGTCAAATGCCTTTGAAATATCAAGCGCAACGACCTTGCTATAGATTGGTTCCACTTTTCGGTTAGATATGTCATCAAATCAGCAGTGGACCTGTTGCTGCATAAACCGTACTGCCGGTCATTAAGAAGTTTTCGAAATTCGAGATATTTCATAAGCTGACGGTTTATCAGCGTTTCCATGACCTTGGAAAGAAGTGACGTTAGTGCAATTGGTAGGTAGGAGGAGAGAGACGAAGATTCGCCTTTTTTGGGACGGACTGGACAAAATGCTGTTTTCCATCTTCTCGGAAAGAGCCCTGAAGAATAGGACAGATAGAAAAGCTTACGCAGTGGTTTTGACAGCGTGGAAAAACACCTCTTCAAAACGATAGGGGAAATACCATCTGGACCAGCGGATTTATGTAAGTTCAGATCTCGAAGAACTCTTGCCACTGTACGAGTGTGAAAATGAATAGGTCCCATTGTATATTCTACGTGCTCGAGTACAAGGGGAGATAAAGCACAATCTGTGAGCGTTGAGCTAGCTACAAAATGAGCAGCAAGCAGATTGACTTCACCCAAATAGACTTTGACCCGATTTATATGGGCATTGCAGTCATTTCTGGCTCGTTTGAACTTCATTTGGTTTTCCTCAGTTGGGTTGGCCTTATAAGGCTCACCTCTTTAACTGATAGCCACTTTGGAGCTCAAGTTCACCTTGGGTTTGATACTTTTAATCCCAATAGAGATAAGACGTTTCATACCAAAGTGAATTATGTTTGTTATCATATCGGCAGCAGCATCCAAATCGCCATAGAGGAAGCATAGCGACCAGTTAAAACTTCCAAAGAAACCGTTTAATTTTTCCCATTTGGCTTTCTCGTATTGCCATACGATTCTTTTAGAAGCTTGTTCTTTAACTTTGTGGTTGGAGAACGAGAAATTCTCCGATATGACACATTGGTCTGACGAACCTAGATTCATATCTGAATCTGGTGCTGGACTCATAAATATGGTCATGCTTTATCATCACAAATTACGTGACTCTTTTTCACACTTCAGTTTTCTGCATATCTTAGCCGAGGCATTTGGTCATTTGCTTTTTATTTTTTTAATTTTCTTCTCGGGTATTCCATAAAAATATTTGGTTTTGTTGAAATCTGATCATGAAAACTTATTTTTTAAACATTTCAGCGGCTTTTAAATACACAACGTGCCCAACTTGTCAATTTCATGAAGTTGGTTGGATATCGTTGCTGAACGCGTTCCACACCAAGTGTTCGAGACAGTTGCGCATCGAGTTGAGCAACGATTTAAAAAAAATTGCAATACACGCGTTTCTCGTAAAAGAAGCGTTCCTAAAAACTCACCATCATTTGTTTGGGCTCTGTGGTCAGTAACGAATTGATACGAAACCGACAGGTCTGCAGATATTTTATGAGGTCTTGGCAGGTTTATTTTATACAAAATTGTAATCATAAACTTTTCGATAAGAGGAAAGAAGAAGACCATCAAAACAGCCGGATTGATTACAATCATGCTTCATGTTTTTGGCATCAACTACAATAATGTTGCTCGGAAACATACTTAAAATTATACCTAGACTGGACTATTCAGAACTTTGATCAAGCAGAATTGTGAAAAATCAAGTTTAGAAGCAGTTTCTGCATTATCGATGGCAGAAATATTTATCCTCCTCGCCATCGTTCATAGGTTTTGGATATCGTTTTGTTTTATTTAGCTTGAAAAACAGTTAACAGATGTATGAGTGATAAGTCACTGCTATTAGGTGTTTATTTAAATCCCACACTAAGTGTTTTCTACTTTAACTACTTTTTGGGGACTTTTCAAACCAAAAATGTACTTTTTATGGTCAATTTCAAAGAAAGCAAAAGCATAAACATGACAGTGAGGACATATTTGCCCTAGCTTAGATTTACTACGAAATAAACGATATGATTGCAAAAGGCTATAGTTAAGGGTTAAAGACGTTCCACTTCTCTTTTGATAATGCTTTTGTATAATCCCCATTTTGTAGTATTACATTATTTACCCTTTTTGTATTGGGGGTATCGATTTCATAATAAGGAAGTCACTTTAGCTTTTCAGCATTCTTCACTTTTTTTTGCTAATTTCTTGAAGCAGCAAACATATATGTACAATAGGTCTGTTCCTTTACTTTTTCAAGTTACTTTAAGTTACTCAAAGTTACTAAAAACTGCTTAAAGCTTGTATCTTCCCTTCAAATGAAAAACTTACTAAATTCTGCTCAAATAATTTCTTCGGGCACTTGTTTTTAATTAATCAGCAAACGCTTTCAATATTAAAAATAAATAAAAGTTGCTTTAATTTAAATTTTTGCATTTTTAAATACACAATAATAATAATAATAAATTAGCAAAATGGAACAAGGAAAAAAAGTGTATGTGTTAGATGTTTATTATTGGGATAATGTATTTGGAAACCCTGTAAGTTTTTGGCATTAAGTTTACAATACCAAGAAAAGTAAAGTTGCAAGCATCGTGCCCTGCAAACCATAGGTAGGTTTGGTTAGTTGGGCCGACAGGGAAGATCATTCTCCTCTTTGCCACACTAAGGTACTTGTCTGTTCCATAAACAAAACATAAAAAAGTAAAAATCATGTAAAAACGAATTGTTATACCCTTCAGTGGGAGATACGCCGGTCTTGTGGCTACCCTTGTGGTTCCTTCCCCTCGCTTATGGCTATTTAACTCTCTGTCTCCAGAAACATGTAAAGATTACTGAGACATCTGACAATTCTTCAATATCTTGGAAGATAAAACTTCCAAGCGTTTTTTTCTTTAGTAGAGTATTGCAGAGTCTCTGTTCTCTGGACCCAGGAGTAATGGGGAAGAAGATGTAGTTCTTTACTTACCCCCTGTACACAGAAAGTGGAATTTAATAAACACTAGAGGTCCCCAGGTATATGATCAGCCCAGGACGTGAACTTAACTGGGCTGGCACCAGATTTTCCGGATTGTGACCTACTCAAGACAAACCTATAAACATTCGCTTCCCCTGCAAACCATAAGAAAACGGAAATGTTTTGTTGTCCAGTAAATCGCTTAATTATTTTTATTATTATTTCTGTCGCGTTACTACAACTTACTACAAAACGTTCCTTTACTTTTTCGTAACTTGAGCATTTCGGAAAGAATCTATCCCCACTCCTCGAAAGAAAGGAAGTTACTTGAAAAAGTAAAGGATCTTTTATATTATTCGTATTTTGTATAGTCACTCATTCTACTTCTCTGACAATTCACAAAACCGAAAATGATAATAATACGTACATAAGTTATCATTTTTCACTTTTTCTCCAACATATGAATGAATATTAAGTCATTGCCGAGTCTTTGCTTTTTACCACGTGTATAATATTATATATTTATTATTTACCACTCTTATATGTATTCCGTTTTTTTTTTTCGAAATGATTTCCACAAAAGGTTGTTTTTACACCGTATATGAACACTATTCCAACGAACAATTCGGTTCATAAAATGCATAAAGCAGAATTATTCAAAAAAAAAAAAATAGAAACACACAAAAAGCTTACAAATGCGGGCGGTTTGTTGTACTCAGTTATGTCAAACATTACAAAAATATGTGTTAACTGAGCAAGGTTCAATGAACTTGAAAGAAATAAAGCATTTTAAGCATAAAAAAACGATTTAGGCAACAACAAAAAACGTGAAATTAGACAGTTGTAGACGAATACATACCTCCATTATGTATGCAATGAAATGAGAGCGCCTCCATTAATCCGTCCAAAGAAGCAAATCAAAATAAAACGCTTGAAGCATGCGAATGGTGGTGACTGTCGGTATTTATGTTCCATTCATTCATCCTCTATGAAGTTAAGTGCGTGCATCATCAGTATGTGTGAAGTTGAGAAATTATTATTTTTAATTGAAAACCGGGCGGCAATATACAATTTTAAATTAAAAGATCATAGCAACAAACGCATTATTGACAAATTGTGGTTAGAAATTGCTGAGGAAATGGAAACTACAGGTAAGTAGTTTTATGTATATATTCAACGCTGTTATCTGAAGCAAAGCAACACTAAAAAATACCTTTTTAATTTTTTCATGGAACGCATCCCTCTGTTAAAAGAATGTGGTTAGGTATGAAATCGTATTATTTTGAATGATTGAATGAGCGAAAGCTCAGTTCGCTTACTTTTTCAAGTAACTTTTAACTGGTTTAAGGAAAACTGGAAGTAATTTGCAATCAGTTTTTTATTAACAATCATAAGGGGCCTGTAATAGCTATAATTGAAATGCTTCCAATGATACAAATCAGTGGAATAGTTGTTTAATTTTTTTGACAAGTCGGTTATAGCAATCATTGAAAAATTGCTGTCAGTGGATGGCCTCTGGTATAGAAAATTTAAGGTTACCTATAGTTGATCATTGAAAGCAAAACTGACAGCTGAGAATCGAACACATCAGTCGAACGATTGTGTTCCAAATTGTGGAAACGAATATTAGCTGTTCATTGAAATCGATTTCTATCAGTTAAATAATAAAAATCGATTAAAAGAAAAGTTTAAGTCAGAATTAAGTAATTTTTAGAAAAATTCTATAAGTAATTAGCTTTATTTTGATACCGCTTAGAGCCAATATGGTTTGTTTAGTCGTCTTAAATTACAAAAACAAAATGTTCAATGATAGCTTTAACTGGCTCCTAACCTAAAAACCTATACCAGTGGCCCTTCAGTGACCGAAATTTTTCAATGATTGCTTAACCCACTTGTCAAAGAAATGAAAAAACTATTCCACTGATGCATTTCAATGATAGCTATAACTGGCCCCTAAGAAGAGGACCGACGCGACTGACACAAAAAAACGGAAGTGCTGTTCGTTTTCTGTTTATGTTAACGTTGCTTGCGAAAGGCACAGACAATTGACTTCTTTTAAACTGAGAGTAATCAAGTCAGAATCGCAGTTGCTGCTTTTGTAGTTTTGTTTTTCAACATATACATATTAAAGCATTATATTATGCCGAACATTTTTTGTTCTAAAATAAACTTTGTTAACATAATTGAATTGCAACCAATTGGAAAACCAATTGCGGCACGAGTACGATAACTTGACCCGTTTAGCGGGAGCGGCAAAGTGTAAAAAAATACTTAAAATGGAAAATAGTGTAACCCAACGGCAACACTAACAAAAAAGTGCAATAGCAGTTTTGAAATCCAGGAATTCGTCTTTCATCTTTGTTATTTCCATCAATAGTTTTTGAAAAAATACTCATCAAACTCAAATTTTGGAAAAAAAAAAATTAAAAATAAATATTGAAGGCTGATTTTCCCAGAATTGAAAAACGAAGAACTAAATTTGCTGCTTGTATTTACTATTTATTCCTAATCGAACGCAGAAAATCACATACATAGTCTTTCATCTCTTTCGTTTTCCGTAAGGTGCTATTCTAACAAAAGCTCTTACAGGGTTTAAGGATTTTAAATCAGCAAAAACCTGAAAGAATATTTTGTTGGGTTACCATGCCTTTTTTTGAAATTTTTATTTTAATTGTTTTATTTATAAGAAATAAAACAAATTTATCTTTATGTTATGATCTCAGTTCTTTCCAAAAGAACACTCTTTCGCTGACGATGGGCAAATTAAAAACTCAGTTTAATTTTTGAAACCGTATGCAGAGAAGACCTGTTAATTTTAGTGATTTTTGTATTGCGTCCTACCTTATGCAGCATTTTATCCAGCGTCGTAAGTTCGTTATTGGGAAAAAACTGATGCACAATTTGCCTGATGGCACACTTATTGAAATCATCTACTTTTCTTTTAAATCAGTTTGGTTTTTCATCTTTGGTGGCGAGTTGTGTCCTGTTTGCGTTAAGAAGTCTATAAACTGTTCGTTTATCTAAAAAAAATATCACCAACTTGATTCGGAGTTAAGGTGCGATCAGACGGTCATCCAAACTTGTCATCCCGATGACACCCTGACGTCACTATGACGTAGATTTTATCCTAAAGTGGTCATCTCGTCTGAAAAAAAAACAAGTTTTCTGACGTCAGCATGTCATCCGGATGTTTTAATTTTCAAATTTTAAAGCTCCTCAACAGAAACCCAAGGAAAAAAGCTGAACGAGTTACCAAACGGATATTGGTAACTCTGAATGGACATCAATTAAATGGGCGTTGAATAGCAGCAGCCACAGACCAATGCGCACTCACATGTGCGCTGAATAAGACGTGGTGGATCTACGCCAGATGCAATCGGAAATTCACTGGAGGGTAAAAACTTTATGAGGGGTTTTCTTTCAATTTGGTGTGGTAGAAAAATATGGCACGCTACTGATTTTTAAAAAGCTTCCCCATAAGACGTGTACTCCCAATTTATGTTGGACAGAGTATAGGCCGTGGGCTGTTTGTTAGCAAGCGGGTTGAAATTCCTTTTTCCGCCAAATTACCCAGGTACCGTTATTATGTTCGAAATATCACACAATTTTAGCATAGCGGGGACTTTCGTATCATTTTCGATGATAAAAGTTTGGGACTTAATTCCTTCTAGAGTGAGACATTTGTCCCGAATTCATTTCGAGGCTTAATTCCTACTATAGTACCAACATTTTTTTTCGGGACTATGTCTCTGCGCCAACGAAGTCAAGTATTTCATTTTGTGGAATTCAACAAGAAAAAAAAATGGTCTATCTGAAGTTTTTTTTCCATAGCATTTTCTAAAGACCTGAGACTACATATCCCCAGAGAAAATAGTCCAAAGGTGTGATATCGCACAATCTAGGCTGCCAATTTACCGTCGAAAAACGTGAAATAAAGTGATCACCAAAATGATTTGCCAACCAGTCCTTTGCTTTACGCACTGTATGGCTCGTAGTGCCGTCTTATTGAAACCAGAGCTCACCGAGACCATGTGATTCAATTTCAGGGAGCACACAGTCCATTAACATGGCGCGATAACGGTTACCATTCTGATTTGCCTTATTTTTGAAAAAAATTCGGTCCATAGTTTTTAATGGATGTAATAGCACTTTGTGGGTGCAGTGGCTTAGTGGTTAAGTGCGTTGGACCACTAAGCGAGAGGTCCCCGGTTCAAATCCCGACTTGTAGCACCTGAAAGTTTTTATTCGCTGCCCCACCTCTTGCGAACGTCTGACAAACATCTAAGAGTAAGAACTGTCATGAGAATCTTCTCAAAAATAAAAATTGCCGTTCGGAATCGACCTTAAACTGTAGCTCCCGACAAAAATGACAAAGCAGTTTGATAGGAGTCACGCGTGATCAAAAAAGCCTATTGAAAATCACCTCACGATGAATCACCCTTTATTTTTGTATTAAAAGATTGTATAAAACGAACTACGATACGAAAATAATTTATTATAATTTAAATAAATATACCTATATGTTTTTTGAAATAATTTCAGCAACAGAGTGCAAAGCTAAGTACACATCCCTTCGCAATTCATATGCAAGATTTCTCAGAGAGCAGCCACCACCAGGATCTGCACCGAATAAAAGAAAGAAAACATGGTACCTTGCAGAGGCAATGTCATTTTTAAAAGATCACATGATGGTCCATAGAAGCACTGGCAGCAGTATAGAACAAACTGAAGATATGGTTTCCGACAGCATGTCGTCTATTCCAAGTCCAATTAATGAACACACATTTAAGAGAGAATCAATTGACTATAACTATCCATCGCCTAATAGTAAAAAAGCTGACCAAAGCACCGGCATTCCAAGTCCAATAAATGAACACACAATTAACCGCGAATCAATTGATTACACCTCCTCTTCACCTAGTAGCTGTAACAAGAAACGTACAGTAACAGTAGCTGACAAATGCACGGAACCAATAGTTAAATATTTTAAGACAGCTTCAAGCATATATGAAGATGAAGATCCAAACCTTACTTTTTTCAAAAGTATGTTGCCAGACATGAAAAGATTATCGTACCGAAACCAACGCAAAGTCAAACAAGACTTTCTTTTGCACTTAAATAAATTACTTGAAGAACAAGAAATGTAAAATATAAAAAAAATTAAATAAAATCATAGATTAAGTAAAACTCTAAAAAAAACATTTTTAATTTTAATTAAAAAAGTAAGTGAAGTGAAGTACAATTGAATTGACTACATATTTTGATAGGTGCACTATTCATGTTGCTATTCTTAAAGTGCGCTTGCACATTTTGTAGGGCCTTTGTTTGTCTGTTTTTCTGACAGAAACTTTCAAAACAATATTCTATAAGTAACGGGAGTTTTCAATATTATTTGGTTGGTTATTAATTCATACTCAATATAGTTTTCTATTTCTTGAGCAATAAGCATAGTATGTTGTCATACACAATATGCCGAGCACATTAGCCGTGCGATATGCTAAAAAGGCAAACTATAATTTCAAACTGTATGCTGTCTTGACAAATCGTAGTGAATTTTTGGTTTTTGTTACATTTGCAGTAAAAGGTGCAAGATTTATGTACGCATGAAGAGAAGCTATAGGTCACTTATGAAAGTAACAAAGAACACTTACTTTACCTACTTAACGAGCTCTCGACCCTGCCAGAAACACAGCGGCCACCCATCCTCTACGATCCCGCGCTAGCTGCTTCCTGAATTATGGCTTGTTCTTTAAAGCGGAGATTCGGTCTTCCTTGAAGTTTCGAACTGAAAATCCTGTCGGAGCAGGGATTCGAAGGCCCTCTTAGCTACATTATTATTACCCACTCGCTGGATGTGGCCCAGCCAGCTTTTTGCACTACATCTACATCTTGGTACAGTTCATAGAGTTCGTGGTTGAATCTTCTCCTCCATTCGCCTTAACTTAGCGACATATATAGGGTCCGCCATCTAACGTTTTTTTTTCAACTAGTGCTTATTTCGCGAATGGTAACACTTAGCTCATGTCTGATTTGACAGATAATTAGTTTTATCCTTCCGCTAAACGAATATGGTTGTGTATACGCTTGAACAACGAACAACAACAACTTGAACAACAACAAGGAGTGGCCGTTACAGTCAATGGCGATCGTTATCAGGCTATGTTGAACGAATTTTTGTTCACAAAAATTGAAGAGGAGGATATTGGCAACATTTGGTTTCAACAGGACGGCGCTACGTGTCACATACCCGAAGCTACACTCGATGTTTTGTTTCAAAAAAAAAGTTATTTAGCGTACCCTATATATTTGCAATCAGATAAGAGTAAAGGAAGTAAAGTAGGTAGGGTTGCCAAGCACCATAGAACCCATAAAAACCATAGAGACACGTATAGGATTGATGAGGATTTTTTAGTAAAATAGGATCGAATGTATTAATTATTAACCTTGCAAGGATTTATTTTATAAATTGTTCTTTCATGTGTTTTCTTGGAAATCCCGAAGACTTCATAGTTTTAAGAGACATTTTGGCACCTTACTGCTCTAATCAGTTAAAAGATTGGAAAAATAAGTGATTTAATGAAGAAAATTAGACTATTATTTGAGTCGGTCGTATCAGCTGTCAAATTTCCGTACTGAATGTGCCATTTTATTTACTCTTTTCATTGGCCAACTCAAATTAAAATATAAAATAATGTACGATATGTACGAATCTCATGTCCATCAAAGTCTATTATGGTTGGCCCTTTCAGTCAATTCTGTATTTTGCTTTCCAACGATTTATTTATTTAAAACCGTTGAAATCAAAGAAGGATGGCTTACAACTCTTTTTGAAAATTTTAAAGATATTTATCCTACCCAAATGTAAGACAATTTCGAAACTCCTACCTTTTTTCTTTGCCGCTTCGCTCTGCCCCTATTAAATTGCAAATCTTACACGCCATATCACTTTTCCGCTATTTTAATTTATTGCTATTGCTAATATATTTATTTATTATATAATTATTAGGAAAGAAGTTTCTTAAAAATTTTGAAATTGAAAAAAAACAATGAGCAAAATAGAATGACGAACATTTCTTAAATTTGGGTGAATTAATTATTTCGTCAACAAGCTTATTTGTAAATAATAATCCTATGTAGTGTGTCCTAGGTACACCTCAGTTGCAAAACTTTGCAATGTGGTGGTGAAGGAGAATATAATACTCAACACAAAGAACACCAATGTTTTCAAGATTTTTGAGAGAAAGATATTATGTGCGGAAATTTCGAACTTAAACTAAGTATGAGGAATAATATTACGACTAAGAGAAGTCCAAAAAAGTGGGTCCGCCAATGATGTCCGTCGGTCTGTCCGGGAGCCCTGTGGCGAAACGCTTTGACGGATTTGTTAAAATTTAAATTAAATTCGACTCTAACGATTTTAATTAGTTTTTGTATTTTTAAAAATTAGGTAATAATAAAAGTGTCCAATATGCAAAATTACATCAAGATATTTGCGAAAATTCAATTTTTCAAAACTTTAAAATTTATTCAAATAAATTTAATATGTGATCAAATGTTATCATTCTTTTTGAGGCGATTCCAAAACGCATCTCATGTACCGAGAAAGTTTCGCATGACGGACAACTGCAAGGGTGAACTTTTGTTAGTCAAGTTATTTTTGGGATCACTTAGCTTATTTATTCAGTTGCTATTTGATAATGTGCTATAATCCTTTCTACGTCAATTTGTTGCCGAGATATCCGTAAGTGAACAATAAATGCGACATTTACCTCGGATCATTGATAGTTCAAAAAACAATTATTGCAAGGAGAGTTTTATAAACTTAATTAAAATGCGGAAGGGCCTCGTTTCTATTTTGCAAATATTAATGGAAAGAATAATATAAACATTATAATCCCAATGACCATGTACATTTTGAAGTTGATACATCATTTTCTTAAGTAATATAAAAAGGTGCGTTACTTTGCTTACAAATTCGTAACTCAACTAAATTCGTAAAAGAAACTTTTGTTCAAAACAAATTTCTTGTAAAGGGATCGCCATCTAACATTTTTTTTCAACTAGTGCTTATTTTGCACTAAGCTCATGTCTGATTTGACAGATAATTTGTTTTATCCTTCCGCTGAACGAATATGGTTGTGTATACGCTTGAACAACGCTGGGAAATGTTGCGACATTACTTTGAAAATCATGGTAATGTTGCAGAATGTGTGCGAAAATTGCGTACGGATTTTGGAAGAAGAGAAGCACCGTCAGCTCCGTATGTTCGTTATCTTGTGAAAAAAGTGAAAGAAACTGGCATCCTCATCGATAAACCAAAGCGTGAAAAGCCAAAAACAGTGCGTACACCCGAGAAAATTGCTGCTGTGGCAGAAAGTGTCGTTCTCAACAATTGAACATTTCGGAGACATCATTGAGGCGAATTTTGCATAAAGACCTTGGTATGACGCCATACAAAGTCCAATTGGTTCAGGAGTTGAAGCCAACTGACCATCCAATGCGTTTTCGCTTCGCTAAGTGGGCCTGCGATCGACTTAGAGAAGATGCCGATTTTGGCAAAAAAAAACATCTCTTTAGATGAAGCTCATTTTGATCTTGGCGGGTAGGTAAATAAGCAAAATTGTCGCATTTGGGGCACAGAAAACCCGCACGCATACATTGAAAAGCCGATATACCCAAAACGAGTCACTGTTTGGTGCGGGTTTTGGTCCAGAGGCATAATTGGGCCATTTTTCTTCGAAAATGAGCAAGGAGTGGCCGTTACAGTCAATGGCGATCGTTATCGGGCCAAGTTGAACGAATGTTTGTTCATTGGCAACATTTGGTTTCAACAGGACGGCGCTACGTGCCACACAGCCGAAGCTACACTCGATGTTTTGCGCCCTGTTTTTGAAGATCGCATTATCAGCCGCAGAGCTGATGTCGTTTGGCCACCGCGGAGCTGCGATTTGACACCGTTGGACTATTATTTGCCAGAGACAATTGACGCTTTAAAGGACAATATTCGTGAAGCCATTGGTGAAATACAGCTGCACACAATCGATAATGTGCTTAAAAATTGGACCGATCGTGTAGGCTACTGCATGGCCAGCCGAGGCAGCCATTTGAATGAAATTATTTTCCGGAAGGATTTTTACCGGAAGGATTGTACTTTCAAATAAAAAAAGAAATTTGAGAAAATATTTAGTAGTTTTTTTATAGCATTTTCAAAAAAAAAAAGTTATTTGGCGGACCCTTTAGTAAGAATGAAAAAAACTGTCAAAACGTAGCCGTTGGCAGTTGATTTGAAATTTGAATGTTCTATTCGGATGCATTTTTTTCTTCTTAATTTTGCATATTGGTCAAAACAAAGTTTTCCACATAAGTAAGACTAGATCCATAGCAGCACTTGCTTGGTTAATAAACCACTTTGGTAAATTTATTCTGTATATTATATAAATACGAAAGAGAAACTTACGAACAAGTAAGGGAACGCCTTTGTAGTAAGAAGTAATAAAAATTCAAATCGCAGCCGTTTTTTTTTTTTTAAATAAAAGTAAAAACAAGAAGTAGTAAAAATTAAAAGTAATTAAAATTCAAATGTCAATCGTTTTTATTTAATATTGCACAGGTTCAACTGTACAATATTAAAAATCCCGGCTGCCATTTGAATTTCTGACTTTAAATTTTTACTACTTCTTGTTTTTACTTTTATTAAAAAAAAACGGCTGCGATTTGAATTTTTATTACTTCTTTCTACAAAAGCATTCCCTAACCCTCTCTCTCTATTTTGACAGTTTTTACAGTTCTCCCAAAATGTGTAATGATCATCAAATAAATAAAACAAAATTTCATAGTTTTTGAACAATTTTGCATGAGTTACTTATCAGTTTCAACGAAGGGTTTGGGTTTTTAGCCAGAGACTGAAAACATTCGTTTTTGTTTCCATGAATGAACCATCCGGTTTTCTAAGTGTTTCCAGTCTGGAAGAATCTTACTTACTTACTTACTTAACGGGCTCCCGACACGTGAAGGGTCCCTACTTGAGAGCACGGAGCACGCTGCTTTCAGTTGTCCAGACCAAGCGCTCTGGCATCCGCGATGGCTTGGTCTTTAAAACGGAGGTTCGGCCTTCCTTGTCGTCTTGAACCTGGGGGCTGGGATTCGAAGATCCTCTTGGCTGGAGCGTTTTTGTCCATTCGCTCGATGTGGCCGAGCCAATGTATTTGACGAGTTTGACCATTTCGGATTACATACACATCTTGGTACAGCTCATAGAGTTCGCGGTTGTATCTTCTCCTCCATTCGTTTTCAATATTATTTGTGTTGTTTTTCTGTGTGCTAACCTTCCGAATTTGAACTGATTCATACTCGATATAGTTTTCTATTTCTTGAGCAATAAGCATAGTATGTTGTCATATACAATATGCCGAGCACATTAGCCGTGCGATATGCTAAAAATACAAACTATAATTTCAGATTCGTCCTCCTCGCACACAGGTCCAAATATCCGTCAAAGGATTTTTCTTTCAAAGGATCCCAGTATTAACTCTCCTTTCCTGCTTGTCGTCCAGCACTCGGCGCCGTATAGCAGAACTGGCAGGATAAGGGGGTTCTGTAGAGCATGCACTTTGCCCTTCGAGTTAGGAGTTTTGAACCCATTTGTTTTGCCAAACCGAAGTAGCAATGGTTTCCTAGGGTAATTCTTCGACGGATCTCCGCTAAGATGTCATTTGTGGAGTTGATGTTTACCCCGAGATAGATGAACTCCTTAACTACCTCAAAGTTGCTGCTATCAACAGTGACATTTTGTCCTAGTCGGTGGACAGAAGATTGTTTGTTTGTTGATAGCATATATTTAGTCTTGCCCTCCTTCACTTCAAGGCCAACTAGTTTCGCTTGTTCTTCAATAGCCGTGAAAGCCTCTATCACGGCACGCTGTGGAAGAATCACTTTGTTTTAAAACTTTAAATAACTAATTTTTCCTAAAAATCTTTTTAAAAGGCTTTCTGCTATTATATACATTTACGTAGTATTTTTGTTTCAAAAGGTAAAGATTCCAGTCGTCCAGAATCCTTCTGACAAATCAGGTCGTCGTTGTACGGGGATTAATAATCGGACATAACAGTTAAAAACAGCTGATAATGCCTCCATTTAGGTCATGAAGGGCGTTCTCCAGCTTTTGTTTTGATCTGAGCTTGTGAAGAGTCTTGACAGATTTCTTTAGCTCTTCACCAAACCGCGTCCTGTTGGTTTTGTCTCGAATTTCTTCTCCTTTGCTTGGAGTTGAAATACTATGGTCTGAAAACAAAACCTACCAACTTTCCTGTTGGTAACCGAGTGAAAGTATCTAGTAGATGAAGTTAAATCGATTACCTCAATGTCATCTAGTCGTAACAAAGGTAGACGTGAAGGCAGCATTGTTGATGTTAAGATCAGACGACGGTATTAAGTCCTAAAAAAGGCGGTTTCAACGCATATTGCACATGTTTCTGCTTCAAAAAGTATTTTGAGCATTAGCATTGCAGAAAAAAACTAGGCCCATTCTATGGATATCGCAGTACTCTCTGAGTCCCGACACCAACCTTGGAGGGGGCGGTGTAACAGAATCTTAGGGGAAATAAGTAGACGCTTGCATGGACGAATGCGTGCCAAATCCCTACAACGAAATTGTCCAAACTTAGCTAAACAGAGAGGTTTCGAAACAATAATACAACCCGCTCATAATAAAGTATCGTGGCGCCCCACGAACGTTACTAAGACCACCGATCCGATTATTTTACACCCATGGTTCCTAAATAGATGCAACTTGCTAAGTAGAAGACCTAAAGTGTTGCAAGTTTATCAAAGTAAATATTATTATGACAGTCGAACGAATTCATTCCGCATCTATATAATCTGGAATCCGAGCGTTTAACGGGCACTAGTAGGGCGAAGTAAACTGGTGGCTTCTTTCATCGTTTCTTCCTGATGTTCAAGTTTTCGAAGAAGGAGGCGGTATTAGGTCTAAAGGAAGTGCCGCCATCTATTTTACAATTGATCCATTTTTTACCGACCGAACTATAAAAAAATGCTGTTTACGATACTTGCACCTTCCACCATAGTTTTTCCTTGCCACTCGTTCGCCTTTTTCTTTTCATTTTCCTCTGGCTCTCGGAAAGGCGCCCATAGGAGTCCGTTCACTTTCAAAGGTTTCCCGAATCACACCTCCACCAGCAGTACACTGATCAACCAGAAAATTTAATCGAATTATTATTTCCATTTAAAATGCATGTATGTACAGAATTTAGATAATGTTCAATGTTTTAACTGTTTGATTTGCGATCATATACCTCGTTTTCTTTTCTCATACTTTTACTGAAGTTCGACTATGGTTGGAGTCAATAGTCTATTGACTTTTCCCGCAAACTCCTAAGATATATATTGACAAACAAAATATCTTCTGCAAACTTTGAATATTTGTAGCAACCAAATTATTGATCTCTTATAAATATTGCTTCAGATTATCGCTCAAATCGGACGTAAACAAATCATTATATCGATATATTAAAAGCGTCTAATCACTTCCAAGCGCCAGTGCTCTACACGATTTCATTTAGTATTCTGCAGTCTAATGCAAAAGGAGGATGTTTCTGGGACTATTGCTGTTCGTAGGGTTTCTTTGCCTCGTCGACTATGTGATAAAGAAGCCAAAAAACGAAATGATGGAGAACATACCAACTGTCAGAGGTCTACCGTTGATTGGAGCTGCCCTTGAGTTGTCATCGTTCAACTCAGAAAGTACATGCATACTTAAGTCAATTATAACTTTTGACAAATCTTAACAAAATTCTAATTCTAGATTTGGCCGAGAAGTTTAGCTTGTTTGGAAATGTGTATGGCCGAGCATATAAGTCGTGGATAGCTCATAGACTGTTCGTAATCACTTCGGATCCAAAGCACGTAGAGGTGATTCTCAGCAGTCAGAAGCATATTTCCAAAAGTATTTTGTACTTTTTGCTGCGCGAATGGTTGGGACAGGGTTTACTTATTAGTGCTGGATCCAAGTGGCAGAGCAGGAGAAAGATTATAACCCCAACGTTCCATTTTAAAATTTTGGAGCAATTTGTGGAAGTTTTCGATCAGCAAAGCACAGTTTTAGTGGAAAAATTGAGACCAAAAGCCGATGGAGAAACTATTATCGATATTTCTTCGATGGTTTGTTTAACAGCTCTGGACATTATTGCTGAGACTGCGATGGGTACCCAAATCAATGCTCACGATGATGCCAATTCGCGTTATGTGAAAGCAGTCAATGAGTAAGTACAACTTGCAAATGTTTGTTTCAAAAAAAAAAAAATGGTTAATGTTTCTTTCTCACGTGCTTTTAGTGTAACAAATATATTAGCAATGCGTTCCATGAAGCCTCATCTCGCAATAAAACGTGTTTTTAAGTTCATGCAACCAAAATTATACAACAAACAGCTGGAAGGTGTTCTTTATATGCATCGTTTCACAAGCCGAATCATAGAGGAGCGTCGCAAGGCTTTGAATGAATCAAAAGCTGATCAAGATAGTAGCGATGAAGACTCTGGGTTGGGAATAAAAAAACGAATGGCTTTACTTGATGTACTCCTGCAGTCGAAGACATCAAAAGGAAAACCATTGAGCAATGATGAGATTCGTGAAGAAGTAGATACGTTCATGTTTGAAGGACACGACACTACTACGTCTGCTATTTCCTTCGCTTTGCGTGTGATAGCATCCCACCCTGAAGTTCAACAGAAACTCTTTGAGGAGATCAGAGAATTGCTGGGAGAAGACTTGAAAAAGCCAATAACATGTCGAAACTTGCAGGATATGAAATATATGGGTTGTGTGATAAAGGAGTCTTTGAGAATCTTTCCTCCGATTCCTGCCATTGGAAGGTTCATTAAGGAGGATCTTCAATTGCGTGAGTTGTTTGAAAGGGTACAGAAACATTAATTTAAAATCTTGTTACTTTTGCAGACAATTGTACAATTCCTGGTGGAACAAATGTAATCATTGTCCTGTGGGAGATGTTAAGAGATCCAGCTATATTTGAAGATCCCCTTGCCTTCAAGCCCGAGAGACATATGTCAGACAGTACAACTGCAAATGCGTTCAATTATATTCCGTTTAGTGCCGGACCCAGGAACTGTATTGGGCAAAAGTTTGCATTGCTCGAAATCAAATGCGTGCTGACAAAAATACTACAGCACTTTGAGTTACTACCATTGGGTGAAGATGTTCAGCCTTCGATAAAGATAGTTCTAAGATCAAAGAACGGTGTTAATTTAGGCTTAAAACCGAGAATATATTAAGTTTTTTTTTTATCTTTATGGAGTTGATGACGGATTATCTGTCTGTAGTTGTTCTTTATAATTATTTTTGTAAGGTTACCGTAGAATGTGATATAATTATGTATTTTGTATAGTTTAAATAGTTTAAATATAGACGAATATTTTAAGCGTAGAACAAAAGTTAAAATTTGTATAAATTAATATAAAAATATTGGAGCAAAGTATTTGGTTCAGAAATGTAGTTACGATCTACCAGCTAACACCAAAATTTAGTACGTTTGCAAAAGAAACAGATTTGTCACAATATTTCAAATACATTTTATACGTTTATTAAATGCACATAGGTATTTCTTCTTCAAAATAATATAACATAATGGTTTTCGTTTTATTGGTCAGAGAGACCTCGGCAGCCATGTTGCTTTGTATAGCGAAACGACCAATAGAATTTACTACAGACAATAACTTTTTATCAATTTACAGTTAAGTTGTTTGCAAATAAACTAAAATTTGTGCAAAAACTAACTGTAGCTTCTTCTGCAAGCGTACGGTAAAAGGGGCAAAACGAAAGAGTGGTTCTTATGTCGACAGAAAAGCCTGTTATTTCAGGAAACAGGTTTTTGTAGCTTCATTTAGTTGACAACTTAAGAAATTTGCAGAAAGAAACACATTATCTTAGCTCCACGATGGAAATATCCGATTATTATAAGTACAGATTATTTTAAATATTAAGTTCATATATTGTGTTATTTTACTAAATTTTACAATTGGAAGATACGTTGCCCTTATTTCCCACATTTATTTAATAAAATGTGTTATTTGTATAACTTTATTTTGATGGAATCAACAAAAGACTGGCAGCTTGTGAAGGGTGATTTTTTAGCTGGTTTGGTTTTGGCAACACTGGTTTTGACAGCTGACGTGTGTTTAGTACCTTGTGTCACTGTCAAACAGCTTCAGTTTGGTTTGCAATTTAACCATGGATAGTCTTACAAATGAACAACGCTTGCAAATTATTGAATTTTACTATCAAAATTCGTGCTCGGTTCGAAATGTTCATCGCGCGCTGCTTCCATTTTATGATCGGCATTCTCGACCTTCTGAGCAGTCTATTCGGAAGATTGTGACCAAATTTCGCACCAAATTTACTTTGTTGGACATTAAACCACCAACACGTTTACGTACTGTGCGTATTGAAGAAAATATTGCGGCCGTATCAGCTAGTGTGACAGAAGACCGCGAAATGTCGATTCGGCGCCGTTCCCAGCAGTTAGGCCTTTGTTACAGCACTACGTGGAAAATTTTGCGGAAGGATTTGGGCGTAAAGCCTTTTAAGATACAGCTGGTGCAAGAACTAAAGCCAGCCGACCTACCACAACGCCGAATTTTTGGTGAATGGGCTCTTGGAAAGCTGGCCGAGGATCCGCTTTTTTATCGAAAAATTGTGTTCAGCGATGAGGCTCATTTTTGGTTGAATGGGTACGTAAATAAGCAAAATTGCCGCATTTGGAGTGAAGATCAGCCAGAAGCATTGCAACAGCTACCAATGCATCCCGAAAAAGCCACTGTTTGGTGCGGTTTATGGGCCGGCGGCATTATTGGGTCATATTTCTTCAAAGATGATGCGAATCGCAGCGTTACTGTCAATGGTGAACGCTACCGAGCGATGATAACAAACTTTTTTTTTGCCCGAAATGGAAGTTCTTGACTTGCATGATATGTGGTTTCAACAAGACGGTGCCACATGCCACACAGCACGCGAAACAATGGCGCAATTGCGAGGCGAGTTTGGTGAACAGTTAATTTCACGTTTCGGGCCGGTCAATTGGCCGCCTATATCGGGCGATTTGACACCATTAGATTATTTTTTGTGGGGGTATGCCAAGGCTAATGTGTATAGGGACAAGCCCGCTTCGATTGACGCACTGGAAGCCAACATCCATGCATTCATTCGTGAGATACCGGCCGATATGTGTGAAAGAGTATGCCAAAATTGGACTCAGCGGATGGGCTACCTGAGACGCAGCCGCGGTCAACATTTGCATGAAATTATCTTTAAACATTAAATTGCAAGGTTCAAACTATCGATTCCAATAAATATTTCATTAATTTTTTCGAATTTTTTGTGTTTTTTTTTTTAAAAAAAGTTCTAAACCTCTTAAAAAATCACCGTTTACTAAAAAGTTGTTTTTTGAAGGATTAACAGTGAATTGAGGATTTGGTTCAAGGGTATCTGATCTCACAAATTAACCATTGCTCGATAGAGATGCTCTTACGAAGACTCTCAAAAAAGCAATTCCGTCAAAGATCACAGTAAAATAACCTAAGCCGGAGATGCATTTGGCTCTTATCGATGGAGAATGGAATTTGGGGTAAAGAATATAACGCAGTTCATACAAAAAAATAAAAAAAAAGAGGACAATGTCTACCGTGTTTTCATTTAGAGAAAAATATTTACAGTCAAACTCCTTAATGCTACGTCTCCACCGAACACTTGACCGAAATTAAGCACAAAAGATTAAAAAATTAATCTTTTAGCGTCTCCACCAAAAAAAAGGAGAGATTAACATAGGGGTTTTCTCCCAACCCGCTCTCTAGCTCCAATGTCCAACATCTGGTTGTCAAATTGCTTCCTCGCTCTCAATTCTTAGCAACCAACGTCACTTTTGACATATTCAGGTATGGTAAATTGGTATTTCACAAACCGATTCTTACATGCAAACCCAGTTTCTTTCAAGATTATTTTTTAATATTGTGATTAGCGGATTAAAATTTGTATGATAAATCTTAAGATTTAAGGTTGATTAAGGGCAGATTAATCTTAATATCGCTTTAGTGTTCGGTGGAGACGTAGCATACGGAATGCAATATTTTTATAAAAAAGAGTTTTTCTTTCTCATAGATTTATTAGTGAAGTTCAAGCTTCAATATCTCCTAAGCTCGACTGTTTTCTGTGATCTACAGAATTTCGCTTTAAATTTAAAAGCCTCAAATAAAAACGTCGCCCCCTCTAAAATAAATAATATCAAATATTTGAATCACCCTGTGCACAACTATCCCTTGTTAAAGTATTTCACAAATACAATACTGTCTTTCAAACTGTACGTTGCCCACTATATCCATGATGCAACTTCATCCCTCTTACACCACACAAAAAATCAATCTGCTGTTCTTTTCCTGCTTTTGACACACATCCTCGATTCACAGAAACGCGCATCAACCAACAAATATCAAATAGTAGAACCAAGCGATATATAGACAGGAAAATCCTTTCAGTTTCTTTTCGGCTGTGAGAAAAACTTATTTTCCCGATTTTTCGCACAGAAGTGAAAAGTTCGCTCGAACGGTCTTAGTCAAAAAAGTTTTGCTTATTTTGTTTGCCAATCAAATTATGTATTTTTAAAAATAAACAAAGTGTTGTGAAATAAAAACAAATTAAAATATCGACGAAATTTCCTTTCGACACTTTCTTTACTACAATCATCCCCTTTCTCCCATCGTTTGCTTAATATTTATTCAGTATTCATTCACGTGTATTGCAGAGTGAAAAATATTAAATTATTGTGTGGGTGTCAAATCAATTATCTCTTAAATTGTTTATAATCAATTTGCAATGTTGATAAAATAATTTAATACTACTATTCTCTTACCTTTTAACCCATTTTATTTCCTGCTTTGCCCTTTTTACATATATTTTTTCTTCGTACTTTATAGTTTTTATTAATAAAACAAAAAAAAAAAAAAAAAATAGCAAAGCCAAACAATCAGAAAAAACAACGCATGCACTCGAAAAAGTCAAAACGAACAGAACCAAACACCATCGCATCGGTTAAAGTTTGGCAGGCGAGAAATTTCTGCTGCCGTCGTCGTCGTTCTCGTTGTCGTCGCCGATAGTGCTCTTCTTGTGTGCTGTTTTGTTTTATTTTATTTAGCTGGCTTTTATTTCTCAGTTTATTCTTCTCCGAAACCGAATAATTCAGAAAAATAAATTCAATATAAAATAATAATCAGCTACAGTTTAAGTTTCCGTTTAAACACAGTTTAATTGCATTTGGATTCGTTTATTTTGAGAAAGATTATCCAAAATGTATGGTAATAACATGAATGGCTATGCGCCATACGGTTACAACGGGTACAGACAGAGGTAAATTATTATTTTTGTTTTCATTAATTCTGTAATTGCTCTCTATTCATATCAATTTGTTGTTTGCATAAAAAGAAAAATTGAATTAAAATTTCACGCGTAAGCCCCTGGACAAATTGCAATGTGTGGGATGAGGTGCCACTTTTGTGGTGTTTTCGGGGCAGAAATAATTATGATATCGTTTTTTTTTTTTTTTTGCACCTCGTCGAAGAGTTTGTTGTGAATGCAAAATATTGATTTTTTTTTTTTTTTTGCTTTAAATATAATAAAATAATCTTCTATCCTCCTGTGACTGCTTGAAGGAGAGAAGAAGAAGAAGAAGAAAAAAAAAAAAAAAAAGGAAAACGAAAACATAACCTAAACCTAGCCTCTTGAGGGCGAATGATGGGAAAAAATGCGACTGCGAATTTTGTGCGCTCGAGAGGCGGGAGTTTTTATTTTCTTCTCTTTGGTCTCTTTTTAGTGGTCGATTCGATGGTGGAATGATGTCCCGCGGTTTTTCTTTATAGGTCACACACTTCGTTGAGCTACTTTACACTGAATGTGAAATGCTTGGCAAATGGTTTATTGGAACACGGGGAATCAAGTGAAAAAAAAAGAGTTTACCTTGCGATGGAGCGGTATTTGGAATGTTTTATTACCTTTGGTTGTCGAAGTTATTTGCTGCAAGTATTGGGATTGTAATCGGGCCTTACCGGCTCGTATGTGGGATTCGTCGGTTCGACCAAAAAAAAATCTGCAGACCTCCTGATTTCGGAACGCATTTGTTGCAGTTTTTGGGTGATTTAGGAGAGCATTTTCTGCGCTGGTAAAGAAATATTGTTTGACATCACATTTTTGACGCTTTTCGCAAATACTGTGTGATTCGTCACTTGAATGCCGAAGTTGACTTGCTAGGAAACCGTGATTTTTTTTTTATGACACTGAGCTAAATTAGTAAACGTGAAATGCACTTTTTCATTTGGACTTTTCGCTAGTCATAATTCGCTTAGGATAGACAATGCCAACGGCTCCGTTCGAGTGCAATGAGTTCTGTGACTAAAGTGTGCCGCAGACTCTCGAACATGGTGCGTGTCATGCGAACTGTGTTTGAGTTGATTTTTCATACTGCGGACTTGTTCCAGGAAAACAAAATTTGGTCTCATCAAAATCATAGGTACCTGATATTTTTGTCTATACAAGTTCACTCGCACCTTGTTCGAGTGTGTACGGCCCGCTGAACCTATACTGTCACCATTCTAATGCTAAAATCAGTTGTAAGTCGGCCAAAGCAGATCCTAAAATCCTTAGATTTTTTACAGGAACTACGACAGTGATGGTATTTTGGTCAATGGTGGATTTGCCGGGCCTAAAACTGCACTTATACGGTCCAACACCAAATTGTTGACAAATGCTGTTTAACAGACTGATGATGCAGAATGAATGACGAAATGATAGTCCTTCTGGACTTAAAATCGTTGGGCTTCTGTGAACATGTGGTAGACGGTCAATATGCGTTCCCACGTAGCTTTGGAGAAGATTTTATATGCCTCGATTGATTTTGCAAGAAAATCGGATTGCCTTTCTTGTAGATGGGACTTCTGAAGATGAGGGTCCATCATTGGGAATGCTTTCCAGCATCCACACTTGCGTCCGCAAAAAAACATCTACTCCATATTTAAAGAGCCCTATCTTAGCTCTTTGCATGACTCAAACCAACATACATATTTTTTACTCTTCTATCCTGTGAGGCGCTACTTGGGGATTTTTTGACTGGATTGGGAATGGAATGCATTTACTATTCCCTGCTAAATGTGAGTGCGGCCGTTTGTGTACCACTTTTGCAAAACTATAAAAAATCTACTAAGGGGGATTAGTTGCTTCTAATAGAAGGGACGTGGGTGCCACAAGAAAGAAGGAAAGGAAACATTTAACTACAATTCATTAGTGGCTGGTGGCTTGAAAAGCGTAAACTGATAAATCTGAGAGGCTTTGTTCTCTCCACGGCAATGAAAACGAACTTCAACACCTTTCGATTTGACGTAGTCCAATATGTGAAAGACATTCTCTAGCATTTGCAGCAAGCCCATTTTTAACAATTTTGAAACTTTTCAGGTCATTCAATTCATGTCGCTCGATCGCCAACGAAGAATGTCACACAGTTTTGGGACCCACATTTCAGGCGATATTATTGCATCAACCAACCACTCACACCCAATGAAAACAACCAGCATTAACCCAACCACCAAATCGCCGATCTTTGAATATATCTATACCGCGGAGCATTCTCCTTGTACAGATCTTCCAGCAGCAGCCACCATGATCCCCGCAAATAGCTTATATTATTCTGTTTACACAGATTACGGAATCCACCCCAATATGAGTTGGGCAAAGCAAACCATTCACATTCGCCTGGCCCAATGTTGATATTTATCAGAAAACTGCCGGCACTATTTATCCACTGCCCGGCACTATAATACACAGCTGAACTGAGTTCATTTTCAAGAGACAGCACCAACATGTGAGAACATGAAGGCAGATAACTTTTCCAATCCGGCGAGTTGCGTTCGTCAGAGAGGTCGTTTGCCATACACCGTTGAACTCATCGAGTCCGAATTAGACATGATGTGCGCACCCGCTTTAGACTCTCCTGGTTGTCGTATGCGACCAATAAGATATCCATCCCAAAACGCGCTTTCCAATCGACAAATCGCAGTTTTCGTCGGGAGCCTGATGAACATGCGTTCGCACTTCCACCCTATGATAGGTATTGGCCTCGACCAGCGTTTTAGTGGAAAACAATCTTAAATCTAACCATCCAGACCACGCACTACCGCCGTTGGATGCTATGGACAGCTGCCAACTAAACACACATTTCTTATTCTACAAAGTTGCTCTTTGGTCAAACGCTCTGGCGCACAATCGGGCAGGGCCCAACGGAAACTGCTTTACCCCTTGCAATAGTTGTTTCGCCGTCATGCACGTTTGAAATTTTTGGCAAATCGTCATCGTATAGAAAATTAGTCTCAGGCTTAACTCGTACATCCAAGTCGGCGCCATCTTTCACCAACATTTGAGGATTTACCACCGTCTACATAGCTGCCACTGCCACTGGCCACTGGTTATACTCTTACTCCTCGACGTTGAGGAAGCTTCAAATTTTAGTGGCAAGGATTTGTTGCTGCGCTGTTACTGCCATTATTATTGCAGTTGACATTTGTGACAACGGCATTGCTATCATCATTCGTGGGAGTCTGCTGAGGCGTTAGCACAAACCACGGTGGGGGTGTTGAGTCGAATCCATTTAAGAGATTGTGGGAGTTTTCGTCATTAGAGAATGAATATGGGGAAAAAGAATTGGACTCATGAGAATCCTCGTGGACACTCGTAATGCAGTTGAATGCTTTAGCTTTACATATTTGATTTTTGCATAGAAGCCATTTTACGCAGGCTTTTTGTCTCTGTTTCCAGCTTCATCTTAAAACATTTTGCATCAAAAAATATATATATATTTCTGATCGCATCATTGATTTGGGGTTGTCGAGTTATATGAGATGCACCAAAACGCAAACACTGTGTGTGATGTTTCTCGGTCGTGCCTTGCGCAATGTTACAATAAAAACGTGAAAAATAAAGTCAATTCAAATCAGAACAGCTTTGCTTGCGAAAAGGCAAGAAACCAATAAATAAAATGATGAGACAGTCAATGTGCATGATCTAATTTTCCTAATTCAAGAACACATTGCTGCCGTGCTTATTTTTCTAACGCATCTGCACTGTATACATTTTTGGTTTTCTTTCAAAAATATATCCTGTGAATGATTAATTGGGAATGGCATAGGTGAATTTCCTAATGCGATTAAATCTAATTTAATTTATCTCCATTGGAGAGGGAGCGAGAGGCCGTTTGGTGCCTTGGGTTTACTTAATAATTACGCCAAGATTGGGAACTAAACTTTTATCAAAATTAGTTGTCTTTTCGGGCACCGCGCTATTTCTTTCACACCCTCAAATTAGTCACTGCTCTAAGAAATTTTCTTTTGACGCATAGACTGACGGAGGACCGAAAAAAGCATGGGATTGTGATTGATGTATTTTGTTATCTTCTGTACGCCTACATCTAAGCAATTCTGATTTTACATTGACTGAGACGCTTAGTTAAAAAGTTGACTGATGTTTTGTTTTTTCTTTTAAAGAAGACTTGTTTCACACTTATTATTCCGTTGCATTGGAATACCAATTTATTTGTGTTTGCCGCCGACTAGTGTGAACTGATAAGAAGAACGCGTAACACCTCGACAATAATCAGTTTTATAAATTTTTTTAATTAGGGCACACAAAGTTCCCACCTTTGCGGTTCTCTCACGGTTTAGTTTCGGATTACACTTTGAGTTGTCAACTTAATTCCAAATACCGAATACAAAACTGATATGAAATGCGTGTATTGTAATTTGTCTCACAATGACAGATCGGATATTTAAAAATATATAGATATATTTAAAAATATAATATCGCGTTTTGAATAACTGATTGTATGAAGAATTGCTATTATTTTCTTTATTGCATACTTTTCTTTCGATTATAACATTCACCTCGATTACCGTTGTCCTTTTGGACTCAAAAACACACGAATGTTCCTGACTCCTATTAAGCTTGTCGTTTTCAACTGATTTTAAGTCGTCTCCCGACTCTGCCTTTATCACCGAAGGAGTCGGATCACTACTAATTTTCGTGCCAACAAGTACAACACGACTGGGTTAGAGGTGGTTGTAGATGATGTTTTTTTTTTTTCAATCACTTCAGTTTATTCGTTGATCGTATTTACCGTGTAAACATTTTTGCAAAACCAGTCTGAGGTACTGACGTCTTTAATGGAACAAAAAAACCTTAAACTGGCAAAGGGATTGAAAAAGTGGATTTCGAAAAACATAAGATTTTAGGTGTGATTTAAAATTTTAGTTTAAGCAAAAGTTAGTGCACAATAAAAATCAGTCGCGAGCTACTGGAGGAGGCAAATTTAAGATACCCGAAAATCCTGTATCCACTGTGGACATACATACATATATGCAATTCGATAGTATTTTTCATCTGTTTAAAGTATTTATTAACTTTTGGTTGTGCTGACATCCTCCTGCAAGGATTCTTTAAGCTGCTGCTAGCCTTAACACAGACGGCACTGATGACTATCGAAAAGCATTCGAAACGTATTTGCCGGTTTCGCCAAGAAAATATTTAAAAGTTTACTTTTACTTTGAATTGGGCAAATCGAATGGGTTTGAATGATCTCCAATTTGTTCTCGGGTTGCAATTAAGTCGCTTTTCTTCTCACTTTGTTCAAGTTCATCACACTCACTACTTGAACTATAGAACATTTCAATGCTGTTCATTTTAGAAATGATTTAAAACATGAAATTGTTCCACTTTAATTTACTTTCAAACTAAGAACTGACAACAATTTGACATATAAAGACGAGTGATGCCAATCTTCTCAAAAAATTTACATCATTCAAGTCGGGTGCAAATTTAGTACAAGTTCCTCGAGTCGGGAGCGTTAAGTAATAGAGTCAGAAACTCTGACTCTGTCTGACAACGGCAATTGGGTGATTATCCGCCGTTTTCTTCCGTCAACGTCAAATTTTACGTCGCGTCACTGGACATGTTTCCACACTTTCTGTGTGCAAATATTCAGGTTAAATATCAAGCTGGTTAACTTTTGTCAGTTTAAGTTCAGTGAAGAAAAACCGGTCACTTGGGTTGGGTTAAATTTTTAAATTTGGATATCAAATAAATTTTCATGAAATTTCCTCAAAGTTTAAATTTATTGCTCAATATTCAAAAGTGTGTCTTAATAGAGATGAACGAAAAAGTTGTGTAGTCACTAATGCTGGTGAAATATCGGTATTAACGGTTAGTTCTAAAAAAAATGAACGAATTTTAATCTTTTGAGCAGATATAAAAGTATGATTACGACTTCCAAATAATTACAGTGTCTCCCAAGCCTGTCAAGGGTATCACCCTGTAATCTATGTCATCAGATCCGTGCTGATCTGGTACTGAGACTCAATAATTAAGTCAATATACAGTGGCTCACAGCTTATTTGACCCATCACATATTACAAATTTGAAATACGTAGAACTTTTGAACAGAACAAGATATCAACAACATTTTAATGCAGATATTTTAATTAATTTTTAAACTTAAACAAAACAACTTCATTTATTTGTATTCGTATACGGTTTCATAATTAACAAAACAAAACAAAAAAATAATCCACAATTCAGTGCCACATCTTATTTGACCCAGCTTAAAAAATAATGATTAACATGATATTAAGGTACCATTTCAAAAATCTTAATATTTAGTATGGCCCCCTTTGTTATCTCTAACCGATTAAATCCTGTAAGGAATCGATGCCACCAATTTTTGGGTAGTTCCGGGAGTGATTTTTGACCATTCCTCGGTTATGGCAGCTTTGAGATCATTTTTGTTACATATATTGCGCTTCCGGATATTTGTGTCCAATATTGTCCATAAATTCTCTATTACATTGAGATCAGGTGACTGTGCCGGTGGTTTCATAATGTGGGGACAGTTCCAAATTAGCCAGGTTTGGACTAAACCCGACTATACCCGATGTTTGGGATCGTTGTCCTGGTAGTATCGAAAACTTTCCTTTATGCCTAGATCCTCAGCACTCTGCAGCAAATTGTTTTTAAGGATATCAAGGTATACATTCTTATCCATTGTAGTTTCGATGAACTGTAGTTTTCCGACCCCCGCCGCAGACATACAGGCCCAAACCGGTTACTTTTAAATGTTTGTTTTGCAGCTCTGTATTAGCTTTACGCCAGACGTAGGGTCACCCATCGGAACCGAACATATTAAATTTCGACTCGTCAGCAAATATTACGTGCTCCCAGAAGCTGGAATCCTTGTTGATGTGGTCTTTTGCGAATTGAAGACGACGTTTTTAATTTGTCTTACTGATAAAAGGTTTCTTGCGTGCAATTCTTCCATGTAAATCATTTTTTCGGAGCACTCGACGTACGGTTTCTGCACAACATGACTTTCCCAACATTTCTCCCATCTCACTAGCTAATTTTGGTGCCGAAATCTTAGGGTTTTCCTTAACTTTTCGCACGATATATCGCTCATCTGTGGTATTAAATATTCACCCTTTGTCTTCCACTCTGTTTTCAAAAACGAAACGATGAATTATTGCCTTTACAGGGGAGACTCTGGTAAATTCACAAATTGAGCTATTTTCCGACGAGAAAGACCATTTTTATAGTGGTTTAGTACCAACTCCCGCTGTGGTAACACTTGTTCCGCTAACGAAATCAAACTAAAAATGCTATCTCCAGTTGCGAATATAATGACTTAAGCATAGGCAAAACAAGTACCGCTATCCTGCAGATCGAGCGATCGCAGGTGATCAATAAACGTCGTGGGTCGTTTGTTTTGTTTTGCTAATTACGAAATCATATACGAATATAAATAAATGAAGTTGCTTTGTTTAAGTTTAAGCATCAGTTAACAATTCTGCGTTACAATTTGTTTGATATCTCATGCCGTTTGAAAGATATACTAATTTCAAATGTTTAGTATGTGATGGGTCAAATAAGTTGTGAGCCTCTGTGTGCTCAGAACAGTATTATATAGAGTAAAACTGTAACATAATAGCTATAGAGGAAAGGAGGCGCAAATGCAGGTACAAAACTCGAGTGGGCAGGGCCTTATTCAGAATACAAAAATAAGCAAAGAGATTTTGAATCTAACTAGATCTAGATTGAAAATAATTATTGACAATCCGGTCTGAACACTGTCTTCCGAAAAAGCATGCAAGAAGTCTGAAAATATATGCGTAACAGAATTCGGGTCAATCTTTCGTAGCAGTAGAAATGAAGCATTTTATTTTAACAATTTTAAGTTAAGTTTTTGCCAGCTTTAAGGACATGGTATAGGATTCGTACGATGTCGTTTAGTTGGTTTATGTTGAGGACTTTTATGCTTGGTTCTCACAGGGATCCCAAAATACCCATTATTAAAAAATATTATCATTAAGAGATCCGACTCTACTCGAGGATTGTAAGTGAATTGTTCTCCTCAGTTACACATAAAAAAACCTTGAAATTTGAAATAGCTTACTTTTAATCTGGGGTTTTTTAAAAAAAAAATACACTATTATGGAGTGTACGTTTGGAGCAAAATTTTTAGAAAAAGCGCCATTACTTTTTGTCGTGTGCATGAAATCATCCAAAGTATTTAACATTTTCTGTGGCATTAAAATAAGGTCTACAGCGTGCGCAGTGGGATTTTGAAGAACTTGCCCGAGAATTATCCTTCAACTTCTATCTTATGGATATGCCGTCTGCTGCAATGAACATAGGAAATCAAACGGAACGGCTTCGGTCAGACTCTTAGGTTGCACTCACAGTAAAGGGATAAAACAATTTACATATTTTCTTATGCACGTGCTCAAAGTAAAGCGAGAAAGCACCTACATAAGAAGACATTATTGCCTTTCGCATCGCAACGCTTCCTCGATTTACTGTGCGCGCAACCTCAGCCAGGGAATCAATGACATCGTATAAAAAACTAAACAGCGGTTTTGGCGCTGGAGTCTGTGGAATACGGGAATATTAGACTCAATTACAGTTTAGGTAAACATGCGTCTGTTTTTTGCAAGCGGAAGTAGTCGTCATCCTAATGGCTATGCATTGGCTATTCCGTTTACAGTGATGGCCAAGCTGAATTACAAGCCCTGCTCAACTGAACTTGGACGGAAGGCTGAATACAGTGAATGTTCTTTTAGTTGTAGTCCAGGTCGCACTGGCATCCAGGAATTGACCTTGATAGACAAGGTTCAGCAGAAATTTCCTCAGGACCTAAACCTGCGTCTTAAGTCTTGTGTTCCATTGCTCCTTGGTTTTCTTGTGAACACACAAGTTTCGGTCTCTCGACTGCCATAGGTACAGACGGACTAAACTATTGCGTCCGGAGATTTAAAAAACACTGCTACTTTCCTTCTATCTCACAGGAGAATCGACTACAGGCTGCTCGTAGGCGTCTTGTCGGGAATCAACACCTAAATGCTTGTGGCGAGGATGATGTTACATCGTAACACCTGCCTTTGGTCGTATCAGGTGGTGAATTTACAGAACTCACGTTGTGAGTGCCGAATGCCTAAGCCCTTCATCAGTGAAGCTTCTTCACATATTTCTTCGTCGAAAGACGGGAAACATGCATGTCTGAGCGCTCCCTGCATCGGGAAGTAGCAACCGGTTACGTGAAATAAGGCCAAATTCTAAAAATTTAGCATTATTTCTATTCCAAAATCGAACCGCCTGCGGAAAGAGGGTTGAAATCCCTTAATCCTGCGTAGCGGGTCACCAAGGCATTGTTGCCAATCGTTTGGCCTGTAAAACAAGGTGTACCTTTCACATTTGCCGCCATTTCATTTAAGTAACTTATTTGGTTAAATGCACGCACAAGTGTCATACATATTAGCAAAACTTCAACAATTTTGTCCTATAGCACGTAACAAACACCCCGCTATAATTTGTGCTAGCATTTAGGATCAATTCGAAGGACTATTTCCTCTAAACATTCTTTTACGTAATTGATTACGGATAAGGCCAGCGTCTCCCTATTGCATATTTGTAAATAAAACTTATCCGCATTAAGTCATCTCAAATTGAGCACCTATACATGCAGCAACGAATTACAAATCCGCACGAAAGTATACCCCATGATTAAGTACCTTTTCGTGAGCTGTTTGCATTTCAACCAACAAAACGCATTCGCTTTAAAGAACTTGCACAAGGAGAGCGCATTTTATGAAAGACCAACAACTATGATTAACTGCCTGAATGAGGCCAAGGGTTTGACCTTTCCGTCTAAGATCTTAATTTTTTTGGCACGACTGACTATAAGCTACATTCAAAATAATGTACAGTGAGTCAGGTTTGCAGTGCTCCTGACACACGAATTTGGTGGGTAGTGGTTGATGTATTTTTTTTTTTTTGAATAGTTCACTTCGAGTATGGAACTTGGAATTGAGAAATGTTTTCTGACTTTTAAATGCTTAAAAAATTGCTTATTTCCTTTAAATTTATACTTGATTTAAAAAAAATCAATTCACAAAATGTATCTTTTTTTTGTGTGTAAATGTCTTTGGCATGCCATTCAATGTCCTTCCTTGCATGAGTGTTATTTCCCTCCGTATCCATATTAAGTATTTGAATTCCATAAAACATTTCCCTTATCCTCAATTTGTGTTCAGTGAATCTTTGTGAAAGTAACTAATAGGTAACCACTAGTGTCTGTGATTAAAAATCTGTGTTAGTGTAACAAAGTAACTACCTACACAAATTAAAAAAAAAAAAACAATCGTAAGAAAAAATAAAATAAATAAAACAACATGTACCGGTAAATGATTTATACCTTTTTAGTAAAAATAACAATCATCTTGCATCGCATCAGTC
The DNA here is from genome assembly GCA_963576555.1 of Ferdinandea cuprea. Classification (NCBI taxonomy): domain Eukaryota; kingdom Metazoa; phylum Arthropoda; class Insecta; order Diptera; family Syrphidae; genus Ferdinandea; species Ferdinandea cuprea. The sequence goes on from OY754958.1 coordinate 65,798,038, forward strand.
ATTAACAATTTCATTATGCATGTGTAATCTACTACTTTGTATCCCTTTCTCAGCTTGCCCTCAATATGATAAAAAAAAAATGTGCTGCACTTAGACAAACAGAAAACGGATAACGTTCTCTTGAATCTAGGAGTTCAAAGTAAACTTGGTAATATAAGCAGTGTTTTGCAAATAACCATACCAACCAAAGTCTAGAGTGGTGCCACAAATGAAACGGATATCCTTTTTGTGTTGTCGCCACTTGCCAAAGGATACTCACAGCAAGACTTACTTCTTAAAATGCTTTAGATGTAGAAAAGATATACAAATTGTCTTTGGTGTGTTTATCTTGGTTTTTTTTTTTGTGTTTTTTTTTGATAGATATTGAAACCGTAGGTCATGAAGTGGTGCTGGTGACGACAGTAAAATTAATGAGCCTCTGATGGGATAATACATATTGTGGTTATAATTTCATTTTATTTTTTTTATTTATTTACCTTCATCAGCAGGAGACACAATAAAATGGTCTCCCTTAGGAAGGGTCCTTGTCGCGTGGAAATATTATCGGTTAAATTTTAAATCTATCTATACTTCGTCACCCAATTTTGCAGATACTTGTATGTAGGACGACAGGACACTTCATAATGAAGCAAACTCGAGTTATAGTTACATGGTGGTGGTGGTGGTGGTAGCAGTGCTCCATTTTCTTTTTGGATATGCAGATACTTTAATAAATCAAATGTGATGCGTATCATGGGGTTTTTGTTGGTTCATAAATGAATAAATCATTTTTGGAAGCTGCTCCTTTTCCCTAAAGTAAGCTTTTGTGTATGCTGCTTTGTTGGAACGGGGCAAAAATTTTCATGTAAAAATTCAAGACTCGTTGATGGTGACTCATATTTTATGTATGTTTTTGTTTTTTTTTTTTTTGGTAAATCGGCAGTGACTTTGGTAGAATTAGATATACAAGGAGATAGACAGCTTCATATGTGATGAACGCGCGATTAGAGTAAACAGTACTTTGTTTCAATTTGGGGTAAAATGTCGAGGCTACAAAAACAGATAAGGTCAATGGAGGAGACAGAAACTGACTAATGAACACTATTTTTTTTTGTTGTAGTCCATTTGGCCCTTTGTTTTGTATTTTGTCAACTGGCCCAACTGGAAATGGCCCTCAAATCTCGAATTTTTGTATTCGTCCTTTAAAGCCTTATTTTGACAAACATATTCGATAGACAGGCTAGGTTACATAGACAGGGTTTTTGATAATGCATTTGGTTTGTTGAGTTCTGTCCACGCGACCAAAATGAAATGAAGATAGCCATATCTAAGTGAAAGCCGGACGGTCTATAACTCGTACCCGACGAACTATTTAGGGCAACAGCCGAACTATTTAAACCTTAGAAGCAGGGTGGCAACCCACGTTACCACTTTGATTTAATTGAATATTTCTAATTTATTTACGTTTGAACTTATTCAGATACGGTTTTGCACTTTTCAGTTACTTGAGGGATGTAAGAACATAACAATACACTCTAATTGGTATAATTGTTTATAATATAAGATTTATAAACAAACAAACTGAAAAAAATGACGTTTTTTTCGAAAGAATTCATTTTTGAAGAGTAATGGTTTTTGGGGTCGCTGATTACGAATCTGAAGTCAGATTTTCAAAATTCAAGATGGCGGATCCAATACGAGAATATCCATAAGATTTTGACAATATACCTTTCTACCTCTAGGATTTGGAATTTTATGTTTTACCAATTGTTCGACCAATAATAATGGAAATTTTGTCAAAGTTAGTTTCGGATTTAGCTCTTTTTCCTTATACAAAATGTATGCATTAGGGATAGTGAGATCGAGAAAATGCCAAAATAATCTGAACCACCACTTTTTGGATTTTCGATCAATTTTATAAACCGCAATTAGGCGATCAGCAGAGTCCACATAGCCCATATGCTTATTATAAACTGAATAGATTACAGGGCTATTGACAGGTTTTGGAGAACCATCTTTTTGTCTACGATTCACGATAGTTACTTCAGAGGGATCATGGTAATTAGATAAGAAATGAACAGGTTTATTATCTATCCGCTTGACCCAGCTGAGACCTGTATTTGTAGTCTTGAATTCGTATTCTCTATTCTATTTCCATTTTCTTGTCTGTTTTTTTTTTTCTTTCGAATTACGCAAATCTGATTTCGGATTCGTAATCAGCGACCCCAAAAACCCCTAAGTACAAATTTTTATCAATCTTCTCGTAGAGTTACGTTTCGGTGTCGGCCATATTGGATCAGCCATCTTGAATTTTGAAAATCTGACTTCAGATTCGTAATCAGCGACCCCGAAAACCCCCGAGTAAGAATTTTCATGATGATAGAATCGTTAAAAAAATGTATGCTTCTAAGGGTTAAGGCAACATTAGATGACTCCAAAAATGAGCCTTCACCAACTAATTTCCAAGATGTGGTTGAAAGAACGTAGGCGTGATGAATAGAACTCCTCTACACTGCGCCAACTTTAGAGTTATTGTCTCGTATAATATCTTGTCTTCCGTATTTTGCGGGCACCTGCAGCCTTTTGTCAAATGCCTGATGCACCTGACCCCACCTTATCAGTGCGGTTTTAGGACTGGTAAGTGCACATTGTTTATCCAGGAGACTTTTCAGTGACGAACTCTACGCTCTACGAACAAGATTTACCTGGTCGAAAAACTAGTTTGCAGGGGAAAGACTCGCCTTAGGTGCCGCGCCCCAGTGGAAGTAACCCTCAACCAACTGGAAAATATTAACAAAAGACCGCGAAAATTAGATAGACCTATTGTTTGAGACCCGGATCCACCTAGCCCCGTAGGGCCGCCTAAGTAAGCAAGTAAGGTCGGTTTGTTTCGCGAGTGAAATATCAAGGAGCACAGCAACGAAGGTGTAGGCAACCTTTTATTTAGATTTTCCGGTTAAGTTTTCATAAGAAATTCGTGGCGAAATTAATTATTGTTTTTATTTCAAAAAGACAGGATTAATTTCAAATTACAAGACAAGTGACCCTTACTTTTAGAAAATGGGCCTCAAAAAGGTGCAACATTTTTTTTTCTTCGTGGCAACTCTGGTCCAAAGTTAAAGTTGAAAAATTAACCAAATATGCAAAATATAACATTGATTTCGTTCTGAGGACGTTTCGTTAGCACTTCGAATTGTAATTCATAGTTTAGCGTGCACTGCGTTTATTTGTTCCTAATTGGAAAAGCTGTGCGTTAGATGGTTTTGTAAAATATGTTGAAGCTGAAATATGACAGTTTCAACTGAGTTTGCCAATGTTTAAACACATAAAATATTGGAAGGCAACTGAAATTGCTGTCCTAGACAAAGAAACTGGTATCACAAGCTGCAAAACCAACCCTCAATGCAACTAAACGAATCTAGTCAAACGTTAGCAAATGAAGTGTGATTGGCTAATCAGTGCTGGAAGGATTAAGTGCCTTCCAAGAAAATTTCAAGGAAGGATGAATAAGTTCCTTAAAAATTAAATAATGAACATTTTTTTCGGTAAACATTTTATTTCTCAACATACAAGTATGTATGTATCCTTTTAGCTCGATAGACTTCATCCAACGTTTCACCAATTTGTTGAATGAAGCCTTCAAAATGTGATGATTTCTCGAGCCCTTCAAAATATTCGTTGGTTTCAACGATGGCCTCCTCATTCGACATAAATCATCTAACTCCGGGCCATTTCCCTAAATTTGGAAACAAGAAATAGCAAGGGGCTAAATGTGGGGAAAATGCTGGATGAGGGAGGAATTCGTAGCCTAACTGATGGAATTTTGCGACTTCGGACTTGTAGGCCTGTGCGCTGTTCTGATCGAAAATAACTTTTTCTTTCGCCAAATGCGGCCGTTTTTGCTTCAAATGGGTTTGGAAACGATTCAGCAGCTATGTGCATTATGCGAGAGTGATCGTTTGACAAACTAACCTTGGCCTTATTCGGCTTCGAGTCATGGGAAAAAGTCCATGATATTATCAACTGTTAATTTGGTTAGTGGGGTGTTGTGATGACACCATGTTTCATCTACGGTTACGAACGGTTACGAACGACGCTGGCATTTTTCTTAAACATCACCAAACACTTCTTTTAAGTTGTTAAACGATGGCATGTGTTTCCGATTGTGAGCAAACGTGTCACCCAAATAATAATGTAAAATCGAAATGACTGAAATCAAGCCTGGGGCCTCTTCAAGCTTGCACACCTTCACTCGCTGATTGTCCATCAAACTATGAAGGTGAATTTTATCGATAATTTCTGTTGTGGGCCACTAAGAAATTGAGTAAACAAGTATTTGTCAAGTTTTTGTTTGGTTTGCGTGTTTTAGTGAGTAAGTAGTTATGACCGCATCTTTCGAGGGTGGAAGCACTGTGCATTACATTCTATTGCCTTACTAATGCCGGTCGTCTGCTACGTGTCCAACTAGTTAAACCAACTTTGACCAACTGTTTATTCAATTTGAAAAAGTTGATAGTCACGTGACCAACTGGGTTAAAATATCTATCATGTTTCTGTTAAAGGCGTTGCGAGTCCCGTATACATATACTTTATCAACTGGTTGAACAGATAATAGGTTGCATTTTGTTTTAAAGTCATTGTTCAACTCGATTCACAACTAACATGCACAACACTGCCCGGGCACAATAAAGTTGAGAGCTTCGTACATTGGAATTGAGTGCGTGAAACATGAAACTGATAGCTGGGCTCCTAGCGAACGACAAGTAAAGGGTGTTTTTTTTTTAGAGGTATAGAACTTTTTAATGGAATAAAAGAAATATGATTTTTTAAATTGACATGAAATTTACTTTATTCGAAAGATAATCTTCTGGCATTCTAATTTAAATATGATTTCTGGCCGATGACCGCCATGGCTTGGTCGGACGTAGTCTAGTCTGGAGGTCCAATTTTCGATGACTTTTTCAAACATTTGTGGGCTTATCGGCGTAGACTGACGACTTCACATATCTCTACAGAAAATAGTTAAGGCGTTAAATCGCACGATCTTGGAGGCCAATTCAGGGGTCCGTAATGTGAAACTATGCGGTTACCAAACGTTTCCTTCAATAAATCAATTGCGGCACGAGCTGTGTGATATGCTGCGCCGTCTTGTTGAAACACAGCTCCTGCACATCATGGTTGTTCAATTGATGAAGCATTGATTGTAACTTTCGGGCCAGCATCGTTTTTAAAGAAGTACGGAGCAATTATTTCACCAACCCATAAAGCACACCAAACAGTCTTTTTGTGGATGTAACGCTGTCTCAACATACACTTGAGGATTATCATCACTCCAAATACGGCAGTTTTTAATTGCATTCAACCAAAAGTGAGCTTCATCGGTAAACAAAATTCGCTTATGAAAATTGGGATCAACGGCAAACTTGTTTTGGGCCTCATCACCGAATCTACGCCTTGCTAGGTGATTTTAAGCACCCGAACCAAGATCTTTCCGCAAAATCTTCCATAAAGTGGATCGACACATATCCAATTCCTCTGCACGATGGCGGATAGACTAATTCTCTATCCTCTACCTCTACGGTACGCCTACAGCAGTAATGACTTCTTCAATACGCACTGTACGACGTCTCTGTGGATGCGTATTATTATTTAGAATAAACGTCGTGCAAAAACGTTCCATATATAATCGAATCAACTGCTCTGATAGACGATTATTTTGACCGGAAAATGGACGTAGTGCGTGATAAGTATTTTGAATAGAACCATGATTTTCAAAATAAATTTGCACAATTTGAAAGCGTTGTTGAGGCGTCAGTCTATTCATGTTGAAATGCCAAACCAAACTAAAAATAAATCACTTGACAGCTGACAAAATGTCCGCCAGTTAAAATAGTATTGCCAACTTAAATTTTGTTTACCTCTAAAAAAAAAACACCCTTTATAAGCGTGACTGAGTCATGTACCCAGTGAGTAAGGTCCCAGTTGCTCCCAATGACTTTTGTGCTGCCGCAGCTTATTTGTATTCTTCTTGGATATTGGGCTTTATCTAAGGTCATTCTTTACTGTATTCGAATGGTTGTCGAGCATTTTGGGACACACTGTCGTAAGCAAAAATGCACATAACTTGTTGTCTCTTATTAGGTTGTCGGGTTTTAGAAAACTTTTTTCTCTCCCCCCAGGTTTGATCTCGTTGGGGACAAGATTTTGTACCACTCAAAAACGCTGTCGATAGCTCGTTGAATTATATCCAATGCTATTGCTTATATCCAATGTAGCTGTATCATCCGTAAAACGCAGATACGGTTTCTCGCGGGCCATCACGAGCGTAAATTCAAAAATAGAATGGGTCCCATAGTGCACCCTGGTGGGACTCTTGCCGCCATGTATTCGGTACCGTGCTAAACACGGAAAAGTCTGGCAACTCAACAACATACTCAGCGTTTATAGAAAGTGGCGAATTTAATTTTTAGAAAATAAAACAAGAACTATACATGCTTTTGTGATTTCAAAAAATTACACTAAAACATCCAAAGAAATGGGTTTTTATTTTGTTTAAACTCTCTTCTACGATTTTCTAAATAACCATTGGAATTTTGAAGAAAATATACGCCCAGCTAGAGAAACTAGAAACCACATATCAACTGAGAATCAATAGAATGCAAATTCTAAATTTTTGAAAACCACAAGAGTCCTGAAATATTAAAAGAAAGATAATGCACACTCCAAAGACGCAAAGAACTCATAAGAATCGATTCTTCGTGTCCCACTTATTTGTTTGCTTAAAGAGGAAATCATGCTCCCACTATCCGCTTACAAACACTCGACGGGAAATTAAAGTCTGCAGAGAGTAGACAGAGTTCAAACGATGTGCTGTACAAACACACGAACGGAGGAACAAACCAAATGGGTGGATGTCCTTCTTTCTGACAAACATGATGGGGTGAAGAGTGGTATCGATCGTTAAAAGTCCAATCACCCCGCCGGCAACCGCTGTGTATCTTCTTCTCCTTAACCAAATAGTTATGCCAATTCAATAATTAATATGGCCACATCATATTCAAGAACTAAGCGCGAGAGATGTACAGATACAGAATATGTATTTCAAATTTGACATACAAAAACGAAAACCCACACCAATCTGTGCGGCAAAACAAAAAAAAAAAAAAACACAAAAAACTAGTCACCAGACCAAAAGTCGCCAATGCGTCGCAAAATAAATATTCGTGTGTGGATTTGCCAGTTATCCATTAGATGGCGTCCTCCTCTTTTGCCCTAAATACTAAATTTTTGTATTTTAATGGGCAAAGTCTGATAAATGTCTTCAACCAACAGAGAGAGAGTACATTTTTGTATCCTTGCTTTGGGTTTCTTTTGGTGGTTGGAAAAACCACCCTGTAGATGCCTTGAAAAATGTGATGGGATAATGGCCACACAAAGGAATATTTGTACAACAAGTTGAATGAAATAGATTTGTGGTTGCGAGTTTTGAGTGTGCTGCTGGTGGTGTTTGTCTATCTCTCTCTCTCTCTTTTTTTTTTCTTTTGCAACCGCTTAGTAGTAGGGCTTTGGTGGATGCATTTTAATTTATACAAATGATTAAAAGAAAACTACTAACCAGGTGCATAAAGACTTTCAAGGGTACAATAATCAAACAGAAGAAGAAAATAAAAAAAACCCCGACCCCGACGATCTGGCAACTTTATGACTGGATGTGAACTTCGACAATCGATAGTGTATATGTCATAGCCAACTTGCGCGGCGGGGAACGCAAGAAGGAAAACAAACACAGGCAACACTGCGAGAGGAGGATGTCAAGGCCGTGACATGGTTTTCATACTACACAACTCTACCAGAATGAAGAGAAGTGCACAAAAAAAAATCTATACCACCTTCCACACATAACTAGTATATTGTAAAATTAACAGATTGCACACTTGGATGGATGCATTTTTACGAAATTCATGAAAATATCGGTCGAGTATGAAAAGCGTATAGTTTGTGTAGGAATTACCAAAACGTGCTTAGTAGAGCGTGTGTGTGTGTGTGTGAGAGGGAGATAGAAACAAATGAGCAAAGTTTGAATAAAGTTGTTGCTTTTTCCCCCACTCGAAGGAAAGATAGTGAATCGCAACCGTTTTGGGGACTGTCAAGCCAAATAAGTATGGCGCCTCCTTTCCCACTGACTAACCATTATAAGTTCAAAAGTTGAAGTAATTGGGAGAACTTTCGCAAATGGAGTCTGGTTGAGGAAGTAATGTCAGTTTCATGGTCCAGTTGAATTCAGTGATGTTAGAGGATAGTATTTGATTGATAATGCTCATTAGGGGTTGATTGAAAGAATTGTTTAGATGGAATTTCGATGTTGGATCTTTTTCTGATTCAGAAGAGAGAAGGGAAGGACCTGCAAATGCGTGTTTTATTTTCTTTACAGTGGTCTTTGGTTGTGAGCTATTTTTGTGAAGAGTCTTGCACTAACATAACAATTTTGTATTCAAATAAAACACTGACAGCCGTATTTATTAGGATTCACTAAAATGCCTCTAAACAGTTGCACAGGGTCAAAGTATTTAAGTGGCCTCTATTCAACGTTGCATAAATCCTTATTTATGAAACATTTTGCTACCCATACTAGTTACACAATGCTTGTGTCAGATAAAGTAGCAAAAAGGCGAAATCTATTACAATTAGTTGTCCGAATCGGTAAACACAACTCAGGGGCCGAATTACCGCATTAGTTAACTTCCATACGTTACTAATCTATTGAATAATCACATTGGCATCACGTATCGAACGCTGTTTGTGATTGTACTAGGAAAACTCTAGTACTGTCATTCGTTTTTTTATGTGAAATTGTGAGTTGTGCTTTGAATAAAAACGGTTAAAAACTTTATAAATTTTATTAAATGGATAAGTTATTATTATTTTCATAATCCGATTCTTCCCATGTTGCTTTTCCTTGAGCAGAGTTTGGGAATATGTTTTTCGCTAAATCGGGGTACACCGCGCTAAATCGGCCATTATAATTTTCTGACTTTATTTTGGTTAAATTTATGCTGTAATAATTTAAATTTGTATTTTAAGAACATTTTTACAAAATTTAATGAAAGTTACACTTTTTCTGACATTTTAGGAAATAGGAAATATCAAACAATAAAACTCGATAACTGAAGCCAAACCGAGATAATTCAGTGACGTATTGCTCGTTTACTGATGCGGTAATTCGGCCCCAGCTCTTTGTAGAAAAACAAATTGAATACATTTAGTTGAGACTCGGATATTTCGTATTAAGCACAACATGCAAACTTTTTTAAATAATTTAAGTGGTTGTGCATTTTTCGTAACAAAACATAATTCAATACGCCACCAAATCCCTACCGCAACTTTCACTTCGAACTGCATACGAATGATTCCTACACTGTCGTATAGGTTGCATATATACTTTAAAATCCTCATTGATAATTGAATAGAAAACATTTGAAAAATTTCGTCGAACACAAATTCGATCAAGTGAAGAAGAAAAATAAAATGACGTTTCCATAGAAAAATACACTTAGGCTACGGTTACAGTTGATCCGTATTCTGACGGACAACTGCTCTGATGAACACTTCAGAACAAAGAAAACTGTAGGTTCTTATGGAGCTGTTGTTCGTTAGAATACGCATCCACTGTAACCGTAGCCTTAAGCGGGCACTAAACAACTCCACTCTAGTTCATATCACTAAACAATCACGTTTGCAGCGATCGATTCTTTGGAGCTAATTTTGCTGGATTCTTAAAATTATTAACGAACCCTTTAATCAATGCTTTGACTTTTTGGAACCACATATCACTGACGTCCAAGTCTATCCAACTCTGGCCAAAAGTAGTCCTTCAACATGGCACCGTAACATGGCGATCAATTTGATCGAAAAAAAAACAAATGGTCTATCGGTGACTTGAAGTACGTGTGGGTTTGTTGCTGTTCTTTAACCCATGTAACGCTTCAAATGACCAAGATGATTCAGATATAAGTGGAGACCAAAATCTTGACACAAAATTACCGACAATTTGAACTGAAGCACAAAAGGGCTGCACTTTCATAGGTTCGTTGTCTCACTGGGACAGATAATTTAATATCGAATTAAGTCTATGCTCGTTCGTTTACTTCACCATGATACAAATGTAAAGCTTTAGCTATTGAAAAAATTATCCATGGTACGTGGTGTATTGAATGAAAATAAATGTAAATTTATTTGACAGCGCAGCGTCGAGAAACTTATCGAACATAGCTGTCACTTGACTGACTTTTAAATTGGCATATCAGAAACAAAAGTTTAAGGGTGCGCTTACACTAAAATGCAAAATTAGTATGTCCCTGCGCGTACTCTGTTCACAGGATTTCATCTAGAAACCAAAAACACATATAAATACGTAAATACCTACTGTACAATTTCAATCAGAAGCCATCAGGCCTGGTATGAAACATAACAAAAAATAACCAAAACAAACAAACGATAGAAAGGCAAAAAGAACGAGTGCCTGGGGATTCAAAAATGGACTTTGGAGTAGGTGCTAGTGTGTTCTCTATGATTCTGGGAGTCTGCCAGTGTGGTGAAACTTCTTCCATCACGTCGTCCGGGGCAAAAGATAACCACCTCTAAATGGCGAGATGAGCTGACTTTACTTGATCTGTTCAATGTTACCCTGTTTTGGATTCCATGGCAAAGTTATGTTTAGGCCATGGTAATCAAGAATCTCCTGCGAATCAGATGGAGAAAGCTGAAGCAAATATAACTGCTAGCACTAGCTAGGACCTGACAGCAAGTTCTCGAAAAACTCAACTTAGACTCTAGGAAATATAGAATTACAAAAGATAAGGATAAATCTTTACAACATTTTAAATGAGCTGGATATCTATTTATGCATTTATTATAGATCTTGAAGGAGTATATCTGTCAAGTTGTCCAAGCTTTTGAAGTGGACAGCTCAGCCGCAACGTAATAGACGTTCCATTGATTCTATTTTCTTCTCGTCCCTGCAGCTTTTGCGTAATTCATTTATAAAGTAGCCGGTTACGAGTACTCGAATTTGGATACTATGAAAGGATACTAGCGTCTTTGGTCTTCGGTAAATTTGTTCACCTACTTTCTAACTATTTAAGCAGTTTTATACAGTTCGAAAAAAGTTTGAAATCTTATACCAATACTGTTGTTATTGACTCTGTCTTTGAACATTGCGTTCTTTCAAACCAAGTTATCTGTTTTTTTCTATGTTTTAAAATAAATCCGCCGCTTCAAACTAACCAACTTTAAAAAATTGTTCAGTCATTTTAGTCACTTCATGTGGCGCTTTAAATGCTTGTTCTTATAGCCCTTGATTTCTAATTAAACAAAACGCCCACACGAACGTATGTCTAACACATAAAATGGCATTTTTGTACAAATTGAAAACCCAACTCTACCCCAATTCGCAATCAACTCATGAATAACAAATCACGTTTAGAGTACATAACACCAGTGTTGTTTAGGGAGAACGTCATCACACGCCATCCGTGACATGTTCCTGTTAAAATTTGTATACAAATCAATATTGCAAAGCCTTTCTTTAGGCATATCTAAGCATCCAGGGGGATATCATTGTTCGCTCGGCAGACATTTTCCTTTGATTTCCTTTCTTCGTCTTACAAATCGCATCGATTGTGTTCTATTTTATTTATTCGAGATGTGTAAACATGTTTAACTTCCTATATCCGCTATTCGCTGTATGTATACAACTGATTCGTATCTGTGGCTCTCTCTGTCACACACTCGCATACGTACACTCGTAAGGCGGCTAGCTTGTCTATCGTTAATATTTTATTTCAGGAAATGAAGTGAAAAAGGTGATGTTGTTGTCCGGGGGGTGGGGGCTGGTGGCCTTAACGCTGAACGTAAGGATGCCTGCCATATGTGTTTCAGACCTAAAGAATCTTGTTACAATTGATCACATGTGTGTGTTATCATCGTGTACATTTTCTTAAAGTCGAATACGGTTTACTGAATCCGTCGTTCAAGGTGGAACTTAACGAAAAAGAAGTCGTAAATCTTTCAAATTAGACAGGTGGAAATTGAGCATTTATGTTTTATTAGCTGTAATTTCGGGTTTTTGTCGAAATTAAACTGTTCGTGTGATGATCAAAAGCACGCGTGGAGAAGTAGGATGAGAATCCCTTAAAGCATTTAAATTATGAAAATGTGAATGCTAAAGTAACAAAGTAAATTTGCAAATGACACATAATCGCACAACATTTTCCTCGGGGAGGCATTATTAACAACTAAAACGTTCTAACCCCGAAAAGAATAATTTATATGAACGAATGACAGATCTTAATTTATGTACTTACTTTGTTTTTTAAGACTCTTAACTGCGGGAATTGTTGAAGAAAACAATAAATAATTTTCCTGATTTGCTCATCTGTCATTTGTTCAGTGTCATTTAATGGGCATAAGCTGCAAGAAAACAATAGAAGAGGGAACATTAATTGTGTATTTTAGATATGTATATTCAATGGTAAACGACATTACCTACATTTTTGAAACTAGCAAAATAACTAAATAGCAAGAGGTGTAGGTACTTAAAACAACTATTGAATATTCAGCCTTCTTACTTTCTTTTGCGAGAAAAACTACTGAAAAGCAATACTCAAAGAAGTGAATGAAGGTGGGATGTGTCAAAAGGTCGGCATTGTGGTTGAAAACAAATACCAAGCCACCCAAACATCAATATGGAATGTAGAAAAATTTAATAGTCTAAGGCCGCGTTTTCATTTGCAAGTAAACTCGCGGAAATCTTGCAGAAGTTTCTTGCATTAGCATTTACAATATCATATCCTTGCAATTTGTTCTGCAATAAATTTCTTGCAAGAAGATTTCATCGCGATGAGCTGCGTTTTTTACATAATTTTTTGACAGCCGCATGTCAATTTCTCTCCGAAATATATTCATCACGGAAATAATTTATAAAAAAAAATTAATTTATGTAATAGTTTGTGCTAATTTTTTCTTAACAAATTAATTCTTTAGGCAAAAATCTAATGAAAAGACGAGTTTATTTACCTAATTGAAAAATCTGACATATGTTTGGGAGATGAATCTCACAAATGTCAAATTAGTGCGTTTAAGAACGTTCGGAAAAGGGATACTGTGAATGTAAATAAAATCTACGACTGTATTTGCGTTGCTGAGAAAATTGCTCTCCGAACAGATACCATGATAGGGCGATTGTCGCAATTTAGTTGCGGAGGTAAAGTGTGTTTTTTTAGAGGTTGATTTTTCGTATAGAGATAAAACTGACATTTTGTGGTCAAATCTGGCAACTCTAATGTAATTTATGTTCAGTTTGGTTTGCCATTTCATGAACAGGTTGACAAATTAACAACACTTGCAAATCGTGCAAATTTATTTCGAAAATAATGGTTCAGTTCGCGAAGTTTACCGCAAGCTCCGTTCATTTTCCATTAGAGCAATTAATTCGGTTAACCATGGATCATTTTCGCACGACGTTTACTCTACGTGATAAGACGCATCCGCAGAGACGTCGAACAGTGCGCACCTAACAATTGCCGCTGTAGAGCAAAGTGTTGAAGAGGACCCGAATGAATCGATTCGCCACCGTGCAACGCAATTGGAGCTTTGTCCATCAACTTTATGGAAGATTTTGCACAAATATTTCTTCTTATGACCTTACAAGATCCAGCTTGTGCAAGAATTAAGCCGCGGGACCATGCAATGCGTCGTGATTTTGGTGTATGGGTCGAAAATGAGATTGATATCGATGCTGATTTTCACAATCGATTTATTCAAGGAAACAGTCGATGAGCTCATAATTTCGCGGAACGGACCTGTCAATTGGCCACCAAGATCGTGACTATTTTGTTCCCGAATTGTATGGCATGAATGTGGATGAGATGTGGTTCCAACAAGACGGCGCTACATGCCACACAGCGCACGTCACAATCGATTTATTGAAAGAAACTTTCTATGAGCGCATAATTTCGCAGAATGGACCACCAAGATCGTGTGATTTGACACCATTGGATTATTTTCTTTGGAGATATTTGAAGTCGCTCGCCTACGACAACAAACCAGAAGCGTTAGGGGACTTGGAAGCCAACATTCGTGGCGTTATTGCCGGCATACAGCCCCAAATGCTTAAAAAAGTGGTTGAAAATTGGAGAGATATTTACTTAAAATTGCAGTATGGCAGTAAAGTCTGAACCAATCTGGACTAGCACAGATACGTAGGGACAACTGTTGCGATAAGAACGACACCAACCGCTGGTTTGAGAGTGATTCTTAGTTTGCTACCCTCGAATCTATGCTTGCACGAATCGGCTGCCAAGAGTGCCTTGGGGATCAGCCAAATAGTCCGCTGGAACCCAGGCCGCCTAGGCTTCTTTTCCGAGCAGGGAACAATGGAAAATGAATGAATCCACCAAAAGAAAATCTATATCCATATACATAGATGGATCGAAGATGGATTGTGGAACAGGTGTCGGTCTATTCTCAGAGGAATTAAGTATGCACCACTCCATCAGACTCCCTAAAGTAGTGTTTTCCAGGCTGAAGTTCTGGCAATCGTCGACAGTACCACGGAATAATATGAATATTTTCATTGACAGTCAAGCGGCCATTAAGGTAGTTAATGATATTAAAATCAAATCGCATAGAGCTTAAGGTGCTTGGCCTACAGCACAAGGTATGTCTTTGCTAGGTTCCTGGACACAGGGACATAACCGGCAATGAGATGGCCGACGAACTAGCAGGAAAAGGATCCGATCATGGATCATGACCGAGCATATTAGTTAACGACAGTATGCATGCAGCAGGTTGACTCTTTGATAGTTCAGGAACTATTTTTTGACTCAGTTTTTATTAAGAACAAAGACGAAGACAAACCAGCCGCGGACGCTATATATACGAAACTATTCCGATAAGCAGCAAAATGTCGGAAGTCAATAATGCAAACCTGTTTAAACCTGCAATGAATTGCACTCGCAAATACTCTTAAAAAGTTATGCAAGAACTGTCGCGATCGAACTTGATTCGCAGTTACCACTTGCAAGTCACTGTCGGACAGACTGTCAGCCATTTCTTGGAACATCTGGCTATTGTATCGTTTTAGGGAAAAGGCATATGTTTCTGTCTTCTGACTGCGTATGCCCTCTTCTTTCTCTGCAACGTTTGCCCTTCCGAATGTGTGCACGTGTAAGACGTTAGATGCGTGCCTTGCATCGATTAGCCCATTTTTTATTTAGTTGGCGGTTTCGACCATTTGGAGAGCGGAAGGTTGATTTGTCTTTGTTGTTGTAGTCTTGCGAACTGATCGGTGCATATCATCATATTACGAGCTGCTGCAAAGTCTCTTGAAGGCTGTGCTTACCAACTTAATTAGCAACTCGCAATTAGTCCTCGAGTATTATGTTGACATCGTTTTCCGGACAGGCTGCGTTTTGCCTCGAGCTTATAAGTTTAGCCAGTCAAGTAAGGATGCGTTAACCCTATGATCATCACGGGTAGAAACACCATCAAAATTATTTAAAAATCCTGACAGTTACAGGAAACAAGCCTGAGTAAAAAGCGTGACATATAAAACATTGAATTATTTCAAACTTAATATATACATACACATGTACGTAAAAAACTTATGTTTAAAACATCATTTTCAAAATATGTGAAATTTTCACAATAGCACAATAAATAAACAAGTGCATTCAAACAGGTTTAAAGGGTTTTACTTTCATAATGCAGCCATCATGCACGGACAGCAATGGGACCGGAAAATTTTTCCGTTGAACGGAGATTTCCGGCAAAGAGAGACATTAGTATATTTAGTCAATACATATATATTTTGTTATGTTATTAAATTACATTCATCATAAAATGGCAGAAATATGGCTTAGGAGATTAGCGCTTCTATTTTCCTAGTGTAGCTGATGATACGTTCAGCAGAAGAATTCTTAAGAGCATCAGTGCTAATTACTTCTCTTAAAAAAGTTGTCCTTCTTATTCCATATAGGGCCGGGTGATGTGCTCTGCGGTTTCGCCTTCCTCAAGACAAAGTTGGCACTCCGGTGCGTCGAACATTTTTAGAATGTGGAGGTGATACCTTAATCTGTGATGGCCGGTTAGGTATCCAATAAGAGTTTTTATATCATGCCTAGATAGATTAAGTATCTTCTTGGCATCGTTTCTGAATGGCTGTATAACCTTTTTGGTCTGTGTATGACCTGGGATGCTTTGCCAATAGGAGATGCACATGTTGTGTTCCCAGCTTTTTAATTTATAGATGATTTGTTGTTTTGATTGGACGAAAAGGCTCGGGTCCAACAAAGGGGGTCTCCGAGCCCTTTCTAGACAATTCGTCAGCTTTCTCATTTCCCTCAATTCCCTGGTGACCAGGTTTTTCGTACGGATTTGGAGTCAATTATTGGCGAGCTAAGGGCTTTTATAGCTGCTTGACTGTCCGTGAATATATGAATGTTGGCGTCTTTTATACCTGAGGTGTGAATTAGTTTTAATGGAATGGAGCTCTGCCTGAAATACTTTTTCCCATGGGTATTGAGACATATTTGTTTGCTCCGTAGATACCAGCTCCCTCCCCAGAGTCCATTTTTGAACCATCCGTATACCACATTAGGCCATTTTGGCAATACGGTGGGTTGTTGCTAACCCATGATTCTCTGTTTGTGATTTCAGTAGAGAAACCTTTATTTAAGCATAGTGTTTTCGTAGTTCGATCTGTATTGCATATTGCCACTTTTTTATGAAAATGTGTAGGGGTATAGCTTCTATGGCCGCCGTGAGACAGGTTCTCATGGCACCGGAGATACCAATGCGAGCCGTTGTACCTTATTAAGTTTGGTTATGGCGGACTTTTAAATGGTTTTCTTCCACTATATAATAGAACCGTATGTTATAATGGGCCTTAAAGACAGATAGGGGGTCCTACGAGAGAAAACCCTATTTACAGGTAGAGGGACATATTTCGATTTAACCATCGTCCGTATCTTATGTCTAAAATATTTGCCGACGCTTCAGATGCGTCCGTTCCGTTAGAGTAACGATTCCATATAAATTAGTACTAAAACCTTCGGTCATGGTTTTGGTGTCCGTTCATGGGCGATGTCCGTTAAGTAAGCCTCAAAACCACTGCAAGAAAAGTTATCAAATTTCGCCATCGAGATTTTGTGGAAATTACAATAACTTCGAGTAACATTTTGCTAGAACCACCTTCTTTGTTCTTCCAAATAAAGGGTGATTTTTTAAGAGGTTTAGAACTTTTTTAAAAAAAAAAACACAAAAAATTCGAAAAAATGAATGAAATATTTATTTGAATCGATAGTTTGAACCTTGCAATTTAATGTTTAAAGATAATTTCATGCAAATGTTGACCGCGGCTGCGTCTCAGGTAGCCCATCCGCTGAGTCCAATTTTGGCATACTCTTTCACACATATCGGCCGGTATCTCACGAATGAATGCATGGATGTTGGCTTCCAGTGCGTCAATCGAAGCGGGCTTGTCCCTATACACATTAGCCTTGGCATACCCCCACAAAAAATAATCTAATGGTGTCAAATCGCACGATCTAGGCGGCCAATTGACCGGCCCGAAACGTGAAATTAACTGTTCACCAAACTCGCCTCGCAATTGCGCCATTGTTTCGCGTGCTGTGTGGCATGTGGCACCGTCTTGTTGAAACCACATAACATGCAAGTCAAGAACTTCCATTTCGGGCAAAAATGGAATTTGTTATCATCGCTCGGTAGCGTTCACCATTGACAGTAACGCTGCGATTCGCATCATCTTTGAAGAAATATGGCCCAATAATGCCGCCGGCCCATATACCGCACCAAACAGTGGCTTTTTCGGGATGCATTGGTAGCTGTTGCAATGCTTCTGGCTGATCTTCACTCCAAATGCGGCAATTTTGCTTATTTACGTACCCATTCAACCAAAAATGAGCCTCATCGCTGAACACAATTTTTCGATAAAAAAGCGGATCCTCGGCCAGCTTTCCAAGAGCCCATTCACCAAATATTCGGCGTTGTGGTAGGTCGCCTGGCTTTAGTTCTTGCACCAGCTGTATCTTAAAAGGCTTTACGCCCAAATCCTTCCGCAAAATTTTCCACGTAGTGCTGTAACAAAGGCCTAACTGCTGGGAACGGCGCCGAATCGACATTTCGCGGTCTTCTGTCACACTAGCTGATACGGCCGCAATATTTTCTTCAATACGCACAGTACATAAACGTGTTGGTGGTTTAATGTCCAACAAAGTAAATTTGGTGCGAAATTTGGTCACAATCTTCCCAATAGACTGCTCAGAAGGTCGAGAATGCCGATCATAAAATGGAAGCAGCGCGCGATGAACATTTCGAACCGAGCACGAATTTTGATAGTAAAACTCAATAATTTGCAAGCGTCGTTCATTTGTAAGACGATCCATGGTTAAATTGCAAACCAAACTGAAGCTGTTTGACAGTGACACAAGGTACTAAACACACGTCAGCTGTCAAAACCAGTGTTGCCAAAACCAAACCAGCTAAAAAATCACCCTTTACTTAGCAAGTGCAAGTAAAAATAACAGGTGGCTGTGGGCAGCGAAATTGACCCACTGATAACTAACTATGGCTCTGAACCTGTACATCCGCGACTACTCAGTACACCCGCAAATACTACCTTCTTGTTTCTTCTCCCAAATTAATCAACGTAGATTGGCTAGAATTTTTTTATAGATAGAGCCGACATCGTTAGCATTTCTTTTACTTAATCGGGCTATTACTTGAGCAGGGTTAAAAGCAGACTCTCCATCATGTCTTAAGACTTTACTTTCTAATCGGTACACCCTATATTAAATTTTGTGTATAAAATCAAATAAAAACAGATTTCTCTCTTAAAGAACGTTAAAATGTTATTCATTTAAAATATAATGTTCATTATGACACAATTCAACGATCCACTTTATTGGAATTCCATAAACAGTTTTTAAAAAAAAAAGCACCCTCTTCCCCCTCGATTCATTCAATTTCGCTCATTCATCGCAAATGTCATTGCACATTCAAAAATCATCCAAAATTATATTCTTTTATTTAGCCATAAGTGTACGAACGAGTACTCGTACTCGTGCTCGTGCTCGTGCTCGTATTCGTCGCACTCGTGCAATATGTAAATTATTTCGTCCATGTATTCCTTATTTCTCTCGTTTATTTGTTTTCTTTCTTTCTTTTATCTTTTAGCGGTGGCCGAATATGGGGGATGTCCCATTCACTGCCGTCCGGAATGGTTTGTATTTTATTGCTTGGATATTTTTGATTTGCATCTGTCTTGTTTTCGTCTGTTTACATTATATATATATAAAAGAAAAAAAAAACTATTTCTTGCAAATTCATTGTTCGTGTTTTTTTTTTTTTTTTTTTTTTTTTGAGAAATTTATCGAAGAAAGACAGATAGGAAAACCAAATTTATTTCATAAGATATCTTTTATTATTATTTTTAAACTGGGGCACACGCTTTTCTATATATATGATAATAAATTATTATGTACTACATCCATTTAAGGATAAGATATTTATACATACAACACACAATAATGAACAAAACATTTACATAACACAAAAAAAACAACAACAAATACAGCAAACAACACCCATATAATTACAGTCAGGGAAGCAAAAAAAAAAAGAAACAAATAGATACGGAAATGGATATGTTTACAAAAGAATCAAAAAGACAACAAATGGGGTAAAGACTTTAAGTACAATCGTCACCTTCTTGTGTAGGTCCTTATTGTGGTTTAGTGCGATAATTCTATGCAAATAACGACAGCAACAATCGAATTAGTGACAGGCAAATTGTAGAATTCATTTGCTCGCTGAGCTATGGGCACACTTAAGGTGTGGTGTTGCTAATAAGGCTGCGTTGTGTTTGGCCATTCATTTTCAAGTCTAATTAAAGCGGACGTGATCAAATTATAAAACGGGTGGGCTTTCAGGAATGAAAGGAGTTCTTGGGGAAAAGGAAATTCAATATTGCTTCAATTTAAAATAATTCATTCAACTAGTGAAATTAGTGGACCTATTAATTAAAAAGTAGGATACAACTAGACTCGCCGAAATTTGTTAACATTATTTTCGTTTTTGAACCAAAAAAAAGTGAGTTGTCACCAACTAAAAATGTATATGTTGTTCCTCATTAACAGACCAAGAACCAATTTGTTCAAGTACCCAGATGCTGCTAGACAGTTGTCAGAGTGAATACAAAAATAGAGAACTTGTCCTAAATGCGACTTTTTACATTTTTTTTTCTCTGTTCTGAACATAAAGAGACGCAAGCAGCGGAATTGTTTTTCGTTCAAGAGCTTACTGTTTTGTTAAGTGTAGATGGAGTCTTCTATTTAAAGGCAAAGGACGAAATGGCTAATTATATGTTGGCATGGCTCTCCATATTTATCACACGAGACTAGTGATATGCTCTTCCGCAAAGCATTGGTAAATGAAGAATTTTGTCAAGAGCATATTTAAAAAAAAAAAACGAGAAAATGCTTGACGTGAATTTTTGTCTTTTTATCTTGTAATTTCACAATTACAGTTGACTACACAATTCTGTCGTTTAAGCATCCTTTCAGCATCTTATATCCGGCAGTTTGTGCGGAAATCTGCCCACCGAAATTCATAGTCAAAAAAATCCGACAAACAAAAAAAAATACCACAAAAATTGTTTATTACAATAATTAATATTTTTTCTGCTAAAAAGTCGGGCAAAGTTTTCGCCACAAAGAAAGGAACAAAAGTCTGTGATGCCGGAAACCATCACAAAGAAAAACGTACTAGATGTACTAGATTTTGAGTTGCCTTTTATAATAAATAAAACAAGAGAACAAGAATTTTTGTTTCTTGTTCACATTTGAGTCGAAATAACCTTAAATTGAACAAAAACTTGTATAATTCTTGAACTGTGATATTCAGTCAGCTGAACTAGAGTTTATCTGCGAAGCCTACATTCGCACAGCGTAGAATTTATTGCCAATAATTGAACACCTTATTCTCACCCTATAAATGACGGTGTGAACAATCTCTCAAAACTAACAAATTAACAGTCGCCCAAATACATGGCGCGCAAAATCTTCATGACCATCAAACAGCGGATGTTTGAAGGTTCAAACACAATCGATGGAGTAATCCGTGTGTATTGTACATTTTCTCAGAGGTAGGCAGGATCTGGTTATTTAACCTGTCCGTCACTCTGACCACTTCTCCTTTTTGGCCTTGCTTCCTTCTTCTTTTAAGCTTTTTGTGGCTGTTTACATGTGTACTTTGCAGCCAAAGTACATCGAAAAGTAATTGCGACAAGTTGCAGGCTTGAAATTGATTTCGATTTAGAATGAAGTTTTTCAAGTCTTACTAAGCAACGACTAATTCGAAACGCTAGAATCGTATGTGGCTAAAATCTACTTCTTCTTCCTTTAGTCTACTTAAAATTACTTCTCAATCAGTTACTGTGAAATAACATACCCAGAAAACAGTCACATGTCATTTCTGGAGATCCACGAAGAAAATATTCTCTCTCAATGTGGATTCTTTTCATTTATTTTGTCTTTAATCATATACATATGTTTTGAAGTAAAATTTTACAACTCTTAAGGCCTACTGTCCATGACGACATCATTTGCAGGTTGCTTGCAAGCGAAACGTCATATGAGCTTCATTCGAGCTACAAATATTGTCCATTTCGTCAAAGTTTAGCAGTGACCAGCTTCGGCTCAGTTTGAATAACGATTGCTTGCGACTACGCAAATACGTTCAACTCCGTTCCGTGGACAGAACTTTGTTTTTTTTATACGCAGATAAGCGTACAACAAGCTTCAAAAGATGAAAGCGTGCGTATGAAGCACAACTACTTGGACGGTAGGCCTAAAAGACGATGAATAGATTTTTTGAACAAATAATAACGGTACCTGCAGACCGCTTAGCTGACCATCCAGGTACTAAGTAATTGGTTTGGTAACCGCAACAATTTTACTGGGAAGTGTACAGCGGACCTTCCTCTACACCCTCTTCTTTGTTGGTGTTATCTTCGGTCCATACAAACAATCATTAACTAAAGAAATATTTAAAAAAAATCGCTTTGTTTTCGTTCAGAGCGTCATCTTTTAGTTAGGAATGTATGAGCAGTCTCAGTAAAATCTTGAAAGTCAATCCTACATTAAAAAAGGAATTAGAAAGAGGTTGAAATGGCGAACGAAGCTTGTTCTTGCAGCGTACGAAGTTATACAATTTAAATGCATTAACATTATTTTAGTGCTAAATATGTAGTGCTCTGATCAGTGATTTTTGCTCTCACATCGGATCAATATAAAAACGGACCTACGATGTGACCAATGAATACGCCAAACATGCACTTTTCCGAGTTCGATTCACTTATCTCGTGGATTTGCTTTAGTCCAGAATTAGACATTTTGTTTGCTCATTGAGCCAAAAGTAAGCTATAGTCATTAAATGTGAATTTTCAGTAAAAATAAAAAAAAAAAGTTGAATTGTCAACCAAAGAACTGTCAAAACTTACACAACGCTTTAAAAGTATAGGGTCTGCCAAATAACTTTTTTTTTTGAAACAGGGCTCAAAACATCGAGTGTAGCTTCGGCTGTGTGGCACGTAGCGCCGTCCTGTTGAAACCAAATGTTGCCAATATCCTCCTCTTCAATTTTTGTGAACAAAAATTCGTTCAACATGGCCCGATAACGATCGCCATTGACTGTAACGGCCACTCCTTGCTCATTTAAAAACAAAAAAAAAATGAAAAATGGCCCAATTATGCCGCAATATTTCCCAGCGTTGTTCAAGCGTATACACAACCATATTCGGTCAGCGGTATAGCGGTATATTATCTGTCAAATCAGACATGAGCTAAGTGTTACCATTCGCGAAATAAGCACTAGGCGGACCCTATATTACTGCTGAAAGAAATACAGTCTGCAGTGTTGTTTAATTTTAGCAAAAAAAAATTACTCGAACTGATTTATCAATTGTCGCGTTTCTAAAATCACAGTTGTGCGGTATTACAAAACAAAAATTAACATCTTTTGTCTCTATACAAGAAATCATAATACTAAATAGTGACGTCTTCAAAGCTATTGGTCTATATTAAGTATACGTACTCCTTCCTACCTAATGATTAAACAATTTAATCGCTCAACTCCTTTCAGCCTGCATTAGGGGCAAACCAATGCCTCGAAAGGGTATAAGGACCGTTGCTGCAAACCGATGTTTACATGCATGTAGGAGGTACAATAGGTGTAGGCGTTTTTCCTTTGACATTTCCGCTGCTACAAGTGTCCTTGGTCCTTGTTGCTTCGCATTTCAACATTTTATAAAACGTATCACTCGAGAGCTACTATGTACAGTCGCCCCCCTCTCTCTCTCCATCAAACATAATACTACAACAGAACACAAATCAACTTTTTTGTGTGCCCCTTGTGTTTGCTGTCAAAATGTTAACTTGTTATTTTCAAAAGAAAAGAATGACATATTATTTATAAACATATCTATTTTTCAACATCCTCTCTCCCTCTCTCTCTTTCTCTCACACACTCTCCTCTCTATGTATGTACTATATGCTGTGAATGTTTGTTTGTTAATTCAAACGATATTTTCTTCGTTCAATGTTTTGACTGTGTTTTGTTCTTCATTATTATTATTATTTGTTGTTGGTATTGTTTTTTTTTTTTTTTTTTTTTTTTGTCCGAATTAATTAATTGTGTTATGTATGTTTTTTTTTTGTTTTTTGAAATTGAAAAACGATTCGACTTCTGGCTATATATGAAAAGCAAACGCCGCCATAGTTGAAAGTATCTTTGAAAATTTTCAGTCACGTTATGCGTTTTCACCGCAGGACACAGATTTCACATCCTCATACCCAACATCGTCGTCACTTAATTCACGTCGCATGTATGGTGAATTTCCAACAAGCAATAGTGCTATGGGCTCCGTTGGCAATATGACTGCGATGAGTACGAACTCGCTTGGTGGCGGACCATCGCTAAACAACAGCGGAACTAATCTAATTGTAAACTATTTGCCACAAGATATGACAGATCGTGAATTGTATGCGTTATTTAGGTCGATCGGTCCTATAAACACTTGCAGAATAATGAGAGACTTTAAGGTAAGGGTAAGAAAAAAGATATCGGTTAATTGAGAAATAGAATAGTGTTATGCAGTTCTGTTTACTCAGATAATGAATGGGTACGATGTTAGTTGATTTGGTTTTTTTCTTTTTTGCAAAAATTTCAGACTGGATACAGTTTCGGTTATGGTTTTGTTGACTTTGCATCGGAAGCGGATTCACAGAGAGCAATAAAGACCTTGAATGGAGTTCAAGTGCGGAATAAGCGACTAAAGGTAAGTTCAAAAAATGCAATAAATGGATGTGCAGAAGGCGATATAGTACTTGTTGAAATACGTGTGACGTATTAGATTCAACGAACTAATAAAGGGTGATCCATTTCGAGGTTCCCTACTTTTTTAAAGAAAAAAACACAGAAAATTCAAATTTAATGGAGAATGTTTATTATCATTTGAAAGAACATTCTTTGGCATTTATTTTTTGAAGATTGTGTCTATCAAATGTTGGCCGTTGCTACGTCGCAGATGGTCCATCCGTTGAGTCCAATTTTCGATCACTCGTTCGAGCATTTCGACTGGTAACTGGCGCATTGACACGCGTGATGTTTTCCTCCAAGGCCTGAATCGAAGCGGGTTTGTCGGCATAAGCTTTTGACTTTACATATCCCCACAGGAAAAAGTCTAACGGTGTGATATCACACGATCTTGGTGGCCAATCGACCGGCCCACAAACCACACCAAACCGTTGTTTTTTTTTTGGATGAAGTGGCAGTTCTTCAATCTCTTCAGGTTGCTCTTCGTCCCAAATGCGGCAATTTTGTTTGTTTACATACCCATTGAGCCAGAAATGGGCCTCATCGCTAAACAAAATTTGCCTCGAAAACGTCGGATCTTCTTGGAACTTTTCAAGAGCCCATAGAGCGAAGCGATGTCGCTTGGGAAGGTCGAGCGGCTTCAGTTGTTGCACAAGCTGTATTTTGTACACTTTCAATTTAAGATCTTGACGTTAAATGCGCCAAGTCGTTCCATACGTCAGTCCGAGTTGCTGCGAACGGCGCCGAATCGACTCTCTACGGTCTTCGTGTGTGTACACTCTCAGCTACGGCCGCTATATTTTCTTCACAGCGTGCTGGACGTGGTCTATTCGGTCGAATATTATCCAATAATGAATGCTGGGTCTCAAAATGGGTGATGGTGTTGCGAATAGTACGCTCAGTAGGCCGATTATGTTGACCATAAGTTGAGCAAAGTGCACGAAACACATTCCTCACAGAACGTGAATTTTCATAATAAAGTTGAACAATTTGTAAACGTTGTTCACGCGTAAGTCTTTCCATTATGAAATGCCAAACAATACTAAACAAAAATAACATGACAGCATGACACGACTCACACGTGATCTGTCAAAAAAGGCTATTGAAAAAAGTATCGCTACTTGGATCACCCGTTATGTCAAGATTAGGTAGGTAGGTAGGTAAAGTGGTTGATTCTCAGATTCTTAGTTAGGAGCGCAATTAACGCTTAGGGGCCGTTTTGATGCCACCACTTACGCGACTTGTGAGAAACGAATGTAGATTGTAAATATAACTTTAAACCAACCAGTGGTGGTATTAAGGAAGGAAACTATGTTGTTAAAGTTTATATTCGAGATATCCGCGAGGTCATCAAACAAGTGCTTGCCCAGTGCACAATATCTGGTTTTCACTGAGGCCGGACACTTGCAAAGATGAGACGCTGCTTCACTCTCGTTAACGTCCAGACAACTGCGACAGAACATATTATGGGGGATTCGAAGTATTGCCGCGTGCGGCGTACCTATCCAGTGACCTAGCGACGTCCACACGCGTTCTACGTGTTAGGTTCTGTGTTCTTAATTTGCTGTTGATGCACCTCAGATATGACACAGTTTGACAAGCTCGACCACCTAGACTCAGCTAGTGAGGAAAAATGCTGGAATATATCTCTCTTCACGTATCCTAAAGGCGGATTGACTTCCTCCGCCAGAGAACAGAGCCACGTCTAGCATCCAGCTCGTCGGCCCTCTCATTACCCTCAATGTTTCTGTGGCCCGGAACCCATACTAGAGTGAAACGGCGGCTAGGTCGTGTCAGTATTTCCCTACAGTCCCTAACAAGCTTGGATGTAGTCACTTGGATGTAGCAGCCTGGCTATCGATGAAAATAGCCGCTGTTTTCATGGTTGTTTACAAGTACCTTTCCCGCAAGAACTTCTTCCTGGAAGACGCTAGAGGCCTTGGGGAGGCGGAAAGATTTGTGTATATCTAGTTGAGTTGAGAAGACGCCGGCGCCAACTCCACAGTCCGTTTTATAACCGTCTGTGAAGATAGGCACTTCGAAATCTTTTATTAAGATTCCAACCTGGATGGAAAGCTAACAGAAAAAGTTTTGTGCCTACGTACTATTGCTGGGTTGGAACTAATTATTCACTCTCCTAAAAATTGGGCAGTGGGGGAAGAGATCGGCAAAAGCTGACATATTCTCCTATGAGCGCACAGAACGAACGACCGGAATATGTTCGGTTAACAATTAGCAAACTAGTCTCACGCACGTCCTTCACAAACTTGTCCTACAGATTCATTTGGCGCAATATTTCGAGCGAAATTTATTTTTTTTTTTCAACGTTCAC
The DNA here is from genome assembly GCA_963576555.1 of Ferdinandea cuprea. Lineage (NCBI taxonomy): Eukaryota > Metazoa > Arthropoda > Insecta > Diptera > Syrphidae > Ferdinandea > Ferdinandea cuprea. The sequence continues at coordinate 65,824,802 of OY754958.1, forward strand.
ACTGTTTGAGAAACACAGCATCGACTTTGAAACAATATTTCTGAACGTCGTTCAGACATAAATCAAGCCATTTCGTACAGCATGAATATTATATTGAGTTTTTGTAAGCTCATAAGGGCTGTGTGTTGAAATAACATTCAATACCCAATACAACACAGAGATCATTCTATTAATCAAATTCTATTGGAAAATTATGTTCTTGACAGAGTTATATGAATATATTTTTAAATTCCATTAAAACGAAAAAACTGAATGGATTTGCTTTCTAGAGAAGTGGGTTAGGTGGGACTTCGGAGCAAAAGTTGCCAATATCCATAAAACTACAATCACATTTTTATCCGTTGGGCAATTCCAGTTTTCTTCAGTTTTGAAGAAGTAATTAGGTATGCCGTTTTAAATCAACCTTCAAGAAGCCAATAAAAACGAGAAAGCTGAGCCTAATCTCAATTTTTTTCAATTAGTATTAAAACTAAAGAGGGTTGTTTTGTTGTTTTTTAGATCGATTGTAAGTAGACATTTTATTACTCAACACCCAAGTTCGGCGGTCGTAGTAAACTATTTCTTACATAGCTAAATATCTGAGTTTCGATTTACCTGATATTGAAACAAACCATATGAAAAACGGAGTAACTGTATGCTGACCACCGTAAACATTATAGTCAACAAGTAGCCTATTTTTCATAAGTCCTGATATATTTTATGTTATGTTAAACAGATGAACGTGCCATCGCGAACCCTGAAAAACCAGTTGAATTAACATTTAAGAGGCTGAATTTGAATAGACACGACTAATTTTTTTGCAAAAACCCAGAAGGCCTTTAAAGTTCGTGCCGTCTTTTTCCTCGAGGGTTTTGAAAAAAGTATTTTTCTTAAAAATTTTTCCAACTGTGCGATATTGCCTCACGTTCCCCCAATATCTGCGATATGGCATCAACATCCAGGACCTCTGATTGAAAGCTACTACTTGGGTCCGGTAGACTAACAAAAACTCTCAGTTCTGGTTCTTATAAGAGGATACCAGACCCTGTTCATTCCACCGTTTTCGACCCATCTGTGAAAAAAGAAATAATTTCGTTCGATCGGATTATTGCATTTCTTTGCAAATCCTACCTCTGCGGATAAAAAATCAATCGAAATCAAAGCATTTCATCCGTAATAATTGGATTGTTTGATTTGTAATCAAACGGTGTTAGGTGCAGTAAGGTGTCCAGTGCGGAGCGCACCCGTAATAACTATTCTTGCCGTGCTTTTCACGATGCTCCAAGTTTCTTTCGGCTACATTTAGAATCCAATTCGGTTTCTTGTTCAGAATCACCGCCAGATACTTCGCAATGTCCGAAAGGGGCAATTCTACTCCGTTGAGTAGTGGGAGTTTAAATTGCGGTATCTGGTAGTTTCTGGTAAAAAAAAAACAGTTCCATTTTGGAAGGGTTTGCATTGGGACCACAGCTACGGGTGGCAAATTGTACCTTACGCAAAAAGTATTAAAAAAATGGAGGAAAGACATATCAAACAATTTCGACAAAGAGAAACTGAAAATTTGCATCTTTATAAGTAGAAATAACTTCCAAATCCTAATTGGGTTCATGTAGGAGCTGTGCCCCATTAAAGTCTCTGCAGTTTCGTTATAAACTACAGGATCCACTTAGCATTGAAATGTTAAATCTATTTCTTTGAAGATGCTACGGGTGGCAAATTGTACCTTACGCAAAAAGTATTAAAAAAATGGAGGAAAGACATATCAAACAATTTCGACAAAGAGAAACTGAAAATTTGCATCTTTATAAGTAGAAATAACTTCCAAATCCTAATTGGGTTCATGTAGGAGCTGTGCCCCATTAAAGTCTCTGCAGTTTCGTTATAAACTACAGGATCCACTTAGCATTGAAATGTTAAATCTATTTCTTTGAAGATGACGTTCAGAATTGAGCGATAATAACTTCGGCTCGGATCACTTTATCTCTGAGGAGGTACACCTAAAAAGAGCACATGTTTGCAGACCTACTGCGATGTAATTGCGTACTTCATCAGCTGTTTAATTCAATTGAACCACCGATTTTAAGATAATCATTAACACAACCCTGATTCCATTCCATTCCATCACTAATCACATAATACCATACTCCACTTGCAAAACTTTCACTCAACTAGTTCTTTAACCTCAAGCCTTTCCGGCACGCTAAATAAGTTAAAAAACTTTATAGAATTTCATTCATTTGTTGTGCTAGTGCTTTGCCAGAAAACTCAATCTGGTCTGCCAGGAAAAACAGAAATCAAATAAATTGGAAAAGTACCAACTCTACACCATCGCCGCCCATAAATTATTTCAATACGTTTCTGTATGCCTTCTAATAACACACTGAAGTGGAAAGAAGATTTTTATAATCTGCCAATGGTGTTTTGTTCTAACAGATTTTTCGCTATTATCCGTCCATAATATCTTCCTGTGTTGGCAAACAAAACGAAAGGTGACAAAATTGATATCTAATGTTCACATTCAAATTTATAAACTTTTGGCGTTTAAGTTTTAAAAACATGTTCAGTGTTTTGCTAATTAAAAAACAAAAGCGAAAAAAAAACTGATTGTGGTTTTTCAACAGACATACCAATGATTCTTCAAAGTAAAGGGAAGAAGTACTTGACCTCTGTCAAGAGAAAAATAGGAAGCTGCTATAATTTTAAAATAAAAGAAAAACCTTTTCATTCTTCTATTTCCAAATAGAAGTGAAATAAATTCAAGTTCATTTTTTTTTTGTTCATTTCATTTGTGTATACGACTGACTGTATAGCGGATCCAATTGACCTTAAAGGTATACTCTGCCATTACCGCACAGCACAGCAAACGAAGAGCAAACAAAAATGAGAAGAAACTCGAGGACACAATAAGGGGGGCGCACAAAAATGCTTTAAAATAATCACAAAAGGAAGTGAAAAGGCCACACACACAGTAGAGTCTGCATGGTTGCAACTGTTGTGCGGATTAACCGAATCCATCGCAACAATACTTGTTAGCCACTGCTGCTGCTCTGGAAATTAAGAAATCCTTGCAGACATTCACTACAGACCATAAGCCAGGATATACCATCATCCTCTTGATAGTTATCAGCACATTGTCATAGTATCACAGCAGTTGTAGTAGTACACTAATTCCAAGTAGTCACCTGCAAGCAATACTACTATTGTTATTTCTGTGTACTTTTGCGGCATTTTTAGTACCGCGCGTATATCCCACCCACCTCTTTGTCTTTATGTCGCCGTCATCAACGTCGGAGTCGGAGTCGTCGTCGTCGACATCAAGAGGATGGCAATTAAAATAGTGTCGACGATGGCTTAAGATGGTCCTCTTTCAGTTTTGGTTGTTGATGATCATCACACATTGACACAGCAGAAAGAGTCTTGTTCTTTGTTTTTGCTCATGTACTCACACGGACAGTTTTTTTTTCTATTTACGCTTCTCTGTCAGTGCATCTTTTATGCATCGCTCATCGTGTGTAGAAATTAGGATAACGAAAAAAGTGTAGTTGTCTCGACACTTGGCAAATGTAGAACAAAGGAGTCAAACTCTCAAGTAGAATGCTGCTGTCGTTGAATATATTCACATCTTTTCGATGTGAAATTAGTTGGAACATTTTCTACTCGGTGTTGTTTTTTATTATAAATTGGTTTTTTTTTTTGTTTTAGGTTTCATTAGCACGACCAGGTGGCGAACAAATTAAAGACACAAATTTATATGTTACGAATCTTCCACGGACCATTACCGAAGATCAATTAGACGTCATATTCGGTAAATATGGGCAAATTGTACAAAAGAATATTCTTCGGGATAAGCTAACCGGCAAGCCACGAGGTGTCGCTTTTGTAAGGTAAGATTTAAAAAAAACTAATTTATTGTGTATTGTTTTATGATTTAAGAAAGATTTGGTTGTAGCAGCTCTTTCAGTTTGGAATCAGGAATACCTCGATTTAGGTCACTAATAGGTAGTTCCGAAAATGACGTTAATTTAAATTACAAAGACTCTATTTTATTTCAGTGTTTTTATATGTATTTTAATAAGAAAGCATTATTTATTAAAACACTAATCTTCATCCCATTAAAACAGCTTGTTACAGCTGCCTGTATTGGCCCCATCTTCTTTGTTTTATAAAGACTTTCGTATGTCGAAATACTAACATTACCTTGGTGACCCACTACGCAGGATTAAGAGATTTCAACCAACTTCCTGCCGGCCGTAGGTACCGATCACGCAACATTGTTGCTTCGCTCGGGGTATGTGCTTTTCGTCAGGCAGGCGTCTATGGCAACAGAACCTGAGTGGGTATTAAGGGATTTCAACTCTCTTTCCACAGGCGGGTTGATTTTGGAAGGGAAATAATGCTAAATTTTTTGAATTTGGCTTTATTTCGTTTGGCGTTATTTCACGTCACTTCTTTGTTGTAATTTTTCAAAATATTGAATGCTTCTTCAATGTGGAAAATTTGGTTTTTCTTTTGCAAAACTAAAGGTGGAATCCAAACTTGTCATCCGGATGACATCCTGACGTCACTATGACGCTGAGTTTGTACTGGATGACAACAGTCTGATCGCACTTTAATAACTTCTGTAACTACTCACCCATCCTCGCAAAACACAACTTTAACGCTTTGATCTCGAATGCATTCGGGCCAAACTTTACGCCAAACCTTATTCATATTTAATGCGATAACATCATTCCAAGGTCTCTTATATTTATAACAGCTTTAAAGATGTGGAATTTACGCCCAATTTCTTTAATGGTAGCTTTACTTTTTTTGGTATCCGAGGATTTATCCGTAGCTTTCATTATCAGCTTGAAAGTCCCCCGGAGGTAATACGCCTTGACAGTTCCTTGATCCATGGGTTGAAGTAATAAAGTTGGTGCTATGTGGTAAACAAATTTCGTCCGAACTGTTTCTATGGCCTGTGGGAAATTTTTTTCTCACAATACTTTTTAACGGCTGGATAAAACCCGTTCTGAAACCTCTCTTAGTAAAAAGGTTTGCTGTTATCCATGCCTTTTTTTGATCGCCAAAAACCGGGGGGTCAGTTTTTAGTACAATTTTTAGGGCTAATAAGTGTGCTAATAGTGTCTAAAGTAGATACTCCAGCTTTAGCACTTCCGCGAAACTTATTTCGACAAGCCTCCACATTACAGGCAGTTGATTGAAAAAGTCCCATAGGCCATAGACCCAATATTAAGTGGCTTCTCTCCATTTCAAAGCGTTGTCGGAACATGCAGTTTACGATTTATATTAAAATGTCACGCATCTCTAATATCAGCATCAACGGTTTTGGTAAGTATTGTATTTTGGATATCTGAAATGTGGGACATTTTTGAAATATTGTCTTATTTTAAAAACAACCCGCAACATTCATAAGTCCCAGACGTACACTTGAGGCGAGAAAGCTATAGAACGTCACAGCCGCTACAAAAAACGTACTAGAGCTTTCAAGAGAAATTTAAAGTTACGTTTTCTTTTCTGCGCAACAGAGGAAACTTTTGCCCAATTTGTTCGGTCTTGTATATCTAACATCCTGGTATCCTTATTGTTAAATTGCTCAACCTAGTGATTTTGGTCACAGTTGATTTTTTTTCTCATATTTGTTCATATTGTTCTTCGCTCACTTTAAGGTATTGACGACTTGATACTCCGTTCAGGCCACAATTAATATATGCTGGTAACCGGGTTGGACCTGGGCCTTAACCAAAAATCCTGTCCAATGAATGTGGTCTTTTCCACTTGTGCGCGCCGCCTAAGGCGAGGCCTTCCTATACTGCGTTGTCCCTACGGATTTCAGTCGAAGATTCTGCTGGCTGAAGCCTTGGTGTTCACTCGCTCTACATCCCCGAGCAATCTCGAAACCCCCAATGGGCAGTTTTTTCATCGGTCGATTTCACTGTACAGCCCGTAGAGTTCATCGTTGAATCGTCTCCTCCATAACCTATCAACGCATACGGGACCTTATATCTTACGAAGCATTTTGTTCTCAAAACGACCAAGTATAACGTCATCCGCTTAAGAAATGGTCCATGCTTCGGAGCCATAGAGCAGAACTGGGATTATTAGGGCCCCTATATATAATTTCCTTAGTTCTTCGGGAGAGGGATTTACTTCATAGTTGCCCTTGCTTTTATTCCCATACGCACAAAACCCACCAGTGACAGCTCGCTTCGTTCTATAAGCTTACGCTTATCTTATCGAATAAATCACATTAAATGAATGCCTCTACGGTGGCATGTAGCTAAGAAAGTACTCACAACACATCAGCACCTAGAGCACCTAGAGCCTGGAGCCAGAACAGAGGAATACCCTGTGTCTTCTCCACAGGCGTCGCAGATAATTGTATCGTCAATCAGAATACCTGGTAGGCACCTGAATTCATACCGCGCTAGTAATTGCAACAATACTGCAGACTTCTTATAGATATTCGGTTAAATTGTCTACCATCGCGAATATTGTGTCTATGGAATACCCAGTCATTAATTGAAACTCTACAGACCCAACACATGTTCAGGTTGTGAGAAAACTTTCTCCGAATCTTTATGAGAAAGTTCATCGGAGAACAGATTTCCCGTGATACTAGTATGACTCGGAACCCAAACAAGACTCAGGGTGTTCAGTCTTCCGATCGAATTTAAAGAGTTCTTGAGTTCAAGCTTTTTTTCATATAATTTTTGGATGCCTTTATAATGAAATAACACAGTGCGGGCATTAGGAAAGTGAAGGATTATGAAAAATGAGATACCGATGCACATTGGTTTTAAATGTCTGTAAACTGTAATGCGTAGTTAGGTTAAGAAACGAATCCTTGTATTTCACTATCCGTCAGAATATAGGCTGCAGTTGAACTGCTGTAGGGGTGGTATGCAACTGCTTATTAACTAAGATGTGATTAAAGGATTTAGCGCAAGTCCTTAAGTGAATTTTGACTCTCACAACAGACACATATACCTTGACCCCTCCACATGTCCTTACAATAACTTTTAGAATAGCAAAAATAAATGTCTGAAGAGGAGAATAGCCTGACGGCACATTCCGCGAAAGCACCTGAACCCTTTCTGGTTTTGGAAATTAGATCCTGGCCGAAACCATTCTTGAACTTGAGAAAGTCGACTTTAAACTACGTACCTCCGGTATCATTGTAATTGATGGAATATCTTCCATTAGACAAGAGTTTGAAAAAGACGCTGCTTAGTTTCAAATCACACAGCAATTTTATTCTCAAACAGACCTTAAATTCTCCACTGAAAAATCGTACACTTTACTTTACCTGCGCTTGTCAGGCTTATGTCGCCGGTGTACACTTTGCCATCTCACTCCCGCTTCGTATCACCTATGAGTGGTTTTCATTAATACCAAGAATGTTAACTTCTTAATGTCAGTTTATTAGCGTTGGTAAATAAAATAAATAAAATTTAATTTTCTTTTGCTCAGATTTAACAAACGTGAAGAAGCCCAAGAAGCAATCTCAGCCCTTAACAACGTTATACCAGAGGGCGGATCACAACCATTATCAGTGCGGATTGCCGAAGAGCATGGCAAGGCGAAAGCACACAGCTTCATGACGCCAACCCCCCCAGGCGCAGTGAACATGAACATGAATGCCTACAATACAATGGTGCACAGAGGTAGACAAAAAACACGTTTCCAAAAAGTACATCCATATCAGAATCCAAATTTTTTCTAAAAGAAAATGCTTAATGCAAAATTAAGAGATAATAACAAAACAAAAAAACAAAACTTCATTCATCAGAAAACCATGATAAAGATAGATATAAAGAGAAAATATCGAGTTTAAGAATTTCTTATTAATTTTTTTTTTTTTTTTTTTTTTTTTAATTTACTAACTTTTTCGCGCGACGCGGTTTAATTAATTTTTTTTTTTTTTTTCAATTCCTTAGATTAGAATTTTTTTTTTCCTTATTTAATTATTTTTTTTTTAACTTGGTGATGGAATTGTATAAGATTCTCACCAATTATTTTTTTTTTTTGTTTTTAGTTTTACCCTTTTAATAATTATGTAGGCTAGGCAGGCTGAGAAATAGCTAACACGATTCGTGTTTTCTCTTCACTTTTTTTTTTTTAAATAATCAATTATTTTTTTTTTTAAAACGGGTCCTCAAATAAAAACATCAGAAAATCAGAACGGAAAAGTAGGTAAAAGAAATACTTTTTTTTTGTCCACAGAAAAAAAAAATTAAATTAAATTAAATTTAAAAAATATATTAAACATGTATTGAATTAACAATAATATTGTCTTTGTTTTGTGTGCGTAGTTATTCCATTATAAACATATATACAGAATTGTAGTTGCATATTACTATCTACAAATATATGTGTTACATAATATATAAGAAGTTTATTTCTTTCTTTTGTGAGTAAAAGAACAATGTTTATAGATAGACTATGACGTAGGGTTCTTTTCTTAGAGAAAACAAAAAAATACATACATACATATATTAGTAACATGTTTCATTTATTACTAATATCACAACTACTAATTAAAATATAATATGTGCTTTAACATTTATAATGAAAAAAAAAAAAAAAACAGAATATATTTGAAAAACGTGGAGTTATAAATAAAGTTTCATAATATGTGGATATTTTTTTTTTGTTTTTTTTGTTTTTTTTTTTTTAGATAAAAGATAAAAGTGGACAACTGTGGATTCAAATAAAAAAAAAAAATAAAAATATCCTATGGTAAAACTTTAAGTACATAATTGTTGTTGTGCGTGTTGGAGAACTATATTTTGGGTCAAAATAGATAAAGCTCGGTTTTGTTAAGTGAGACTTCAGTGGCATTTACGTTACGTCAATTAGGACATTTTCTGGCTTTCAAACGAATAATTTATACACAAACTGTATTACTGTTACCTAGGACTTTATATTGTTCAGCTCATAGAAGGAACTTTCAAACTATTTACGCCTATAGAATATAGTGATGTAGAACGTTTTCATATGATAATTGTGGTAAACTTTAGACTTTTGGATAGCTTTGTTTGGTAAGGTTATTAGGCAGCTTGTCAGGACAACTTAGCTTTGGTGCCACTGCAAGTAGATCAATGTAGATTCATGCTATAGAGGTAGTAATTCTCACACTGTGAAACATATTAGCTTTATTCAATGAGAAAAAAGGCAATAATGCAGCCATATGTTACTTGTTAAAAATAAGAACTTCATTTTCGATTGTTGAATTTACAAGTTTAGTATAAATCGTGAAATAATGAACATTAATCGTGTACTTTCTGTTACTTACTATTACAACAACCGATTGTCCTATATCAGAAGATTGTTCGATTGTTCTTCTATTTAATTAATCAACAAACAACTTTTCAATTCGACGACAAAACAATTAATATGCAACCACAACTGATTTTGACGTTTGTCACAAATCTGTTCTACCTCCAAAGCCAAGTGCAAAAATTCTGCTCTTCGCAGAGTCCAGGCAGAGTCATTGAAAACATGAGTTGGACAGAAATTGCTCTCATTGAACACGAAAACTTGTAATTTGAATGCTTTGCACTGAGCTGGACCGCCTCATTGAACAAAGCTATGATCATTTGTTTGACAACTTAACCACTAATTTCACTGCATTAGCACCTTACTCGATAATGCAGTTTAGGCAAGTCTTGTCTTCTAAATCTGTGTCAATCGTTCAAATTTAATTATCGAATCTTTTAAGTATTGTATTACTCCATTCAATTTCGATACAATCAGAAATTCCAATCATCTTTCATTGAGTTTAATTCCGATAGAGACAGACAGATTCAGATAGATTGTAAGAGTGAATTCAGCCAAATAAATGCATAACTTTGCAACACATTTTTGCAGCACTATTCTTGTTTCACTCTTTTTTTAAAGTGGCATAAATAAGCCACCCAGTTGCCCGAGAAAAGTATTGCCTCCGTGAATGATTGATGTGAGGTTGTTGTTGTGGTTTCGTTCATTATTAACCGGCTAATCGAGATAAATGAACAAATCAGATGCCTAACAGAAGTTATGGTTATGTGACTGCAATAAACAATACATATTTGCATGATTGAATCCATAAAGATCGAACCAATCACGATTGACACAACTATAAAGTCTTCGGAAACGAAGCCAAAAATATTAGATGACCGTACGTCAATGGTCGAACAAATTAAATGACGAGAAAAAGTGGTCAACATATTATCATTAAACTATTAAAGACGTCAAAATGGGCGAGCAAAAAAATTTAGTTTAAAAAATAATTTAACGTATGAAAGCAGGGCGATTGCATATTGTAAGTCGTAAAATGACTCTTGTATACATCTACAACAGGGTGTCCCAACAAAAAAGTTAAGGCTATTAACCGATACTCCCTTAGATTGCCTAAGAAATATAAATGGTATAATGAAGAGTTTTCCTTTAAAGCCAACCCAAGATATAGACATATAACAAATTTAAATAATATAACTTTAGTAATATTACATTCAGCTGCAAAAGCCAATTAATACATTTTGTAGAGTTTATTTAATAACGCAAGAAATGTCAGCAACTTCGTGTGATTTTATAGCAAAAAGCTATGACGCCTTGAGTAGAAATTAAAAAATGTACTTTCAGCTTTTCATTTGAAAAGGAATTTTTCACAAAACATTTATTCCACACACATTTTGTTGCATTTAAAAACACGCATAGAACATTTATCAGAGAAACAATTTTTTTAAAAAATAAAATGTGAAAAAGCGTCATTCAAGAATTATAAATATTTCTGTTCTGGCAGAGTGCTGGAAAGTACAAAATAAAATGGATGTTGTATTCTCATGGACACTGCAATCCCACGTCCTTTGCATAGGTTATCAGTGCTGAATCTCAGCTTCTTTATAATGATCACAAAGGAAACTTTTTTCATTTGTTAGATTCTCTTGGTTTTTTTCTTTTCGCTATTATGGGTGAATTCGGAGACCTGTCAATCGAGTGGTGTCAATTGAACCCTATAAAGTTATGAATTAAGAATTCGTACAAACTAGTATGGATTTGAAAGTTTAAGAACGAAATGATATGAAAATGTTATATCTATAAATGAACAATCTGTGGTGGCGTTCACTTTGTAAACGATTTAACGAAGTGCTAGTTTAATTTTCCCAACCACCTTCATCTGCTGCAGCAGCTTTTGCAATTGGTTCAATCCTTTTTAAAGGTAAAAATAATTTATTTAGATATATATAAGAAATTTATTTATTTTTAAACATTCGCCACGTTGTGAGGATTCTGTTATTTCTTTCGCCTTAATTTTGACGTTTGACTGATTCACAATAAAAAATTCACTAACCATGATGCTAATAAGGCAATAAACCACAAAGAAACCATTGACCCATGCATGACAACGCTTGAAAGAACTTCAATAATTGCTCATACACCAGTGTGACCTGCAAACTGAGTACATTTTATACAATTGTCGCCCTCTGACACATTCATACATGACGCATTTTTTAAAATTTCGTCGGACTGTCTTCAAATTTAAATTACTAAGAAAATGTATTTAAATGTATATAAGCGAATAGCGGCGTTAAATATCCAACACCATAGAAATATCATACTAGACCATAAAAATGTAAAAGAAAACTACAGGTTTCTCCTCTTTTTTTTCAACGTCGCAAAAATAACAATTCTCCGGGTCGAATATTTTTTTTTATATATTTTTTTTCTAGGGGACGCATAACAAAATGTAATTAACAAAATAAGTGTCTAAATATTTTGCTTACTTTGCTGTGAGTTGATAGATTTGTTGAGCAAACTTTACTTTTGTTTCTTTCCAAACCGAACATAAAATTATTACCAAAATTACTGCCAAATATGTAGTGTTTTTTTTTTTTTACTAAAAAGATATAATACAAATTGATAGATAATAAATTAACTAACCCTTACGCGTCATGCAGGCAAAGTCTGCACAATAACTGTCGCAAAAACTCCAGCAAAGTACAAAAGTTATCGACAATAAAACAAGAAAAGCCTGGATGAAGGTGAGATTTTTTTTTTAAATTTTTTTTTTCAATGTAACCTATAAATAAAATCTATTAGGCTAAGCTTATATGTACCTACACTACGAGCTTTCCAACAAAAATTTTTTTTTAATTTTTTTTTTTTCCAAAGAATATAAATATACCAAATCGAAAAAGAAAAACATAAACAGAAATAATGATTTCTAATAACATTTCTTTGCTAGTTATAAGCTATTTTTTATAAAAACAAAAAAAATAATAAAAATAATATAAAAAGAATGCAATTATAAAAAATGGCACGCATTTATGTGGTGCACCTTAATATTCTGTATCTAGAGGATATGTTTTTTTTTTTTAATTTCATTAATTAACATGAAATCAAACAAAATGTGAATCTTTAATTTGGTGGACATTTGTTGTAATAGTAATCACTTTTGTTTTAATTCTTGTTGTAATTCGAAAAAAAAAAAATATATGAAACATACTAATTGAAGATTTCTATTTGCTCTTTCTTATTTCATGAAACCAAAAACAAATACCTCATCTATGACGAAAGCAGTCTTTAACCATTCCGGACTTATTGATGGACTGTATAGGAAAAAATCCTACCATTATCCTTACTTATAATTTACGTAAGTGTATGTAAATATTATTAAGGTAAAGTTTAGGTTAATTTAACAAACAAACAAAAAAATGAGAATTATTAGGTCAATAAAACGTAATTTATACGACTTCCAATAAATAGTTATATTCTAGTGCGAATATAAGAAATACCTTCTATGGTTTTCATTATGTAACTTCTCTGATGTACTCATATTTTTCTAAATTTAAATTTCCTTTTAACGTAAGTGTAAAAACAAAAAACCTAGAATGTGTTATATTGCAAATGTAGATCTCGAAGAAATTGTACCTTACATTCTTATGACTGAATTTTTATTTATTTTATTTTGCTCTCTTTGATTTAATATCAATTTGCACAACGAATGAAATTAAGCTTTATTTTATTTAATGTTGTTAAAATTTAATCTTTTTTTTTTTGTGCAATAAAATAAAATAAAAATATTTTTGGTTATTGAATTCAGATTGTTTATTTTTTTATAAAATATATATATATATAAAATTGTTGTAAAAAAAAAAAAAGAAAAAATAAATTGTTCAAAATATTAATAAAAAAATGATTAAAGAAAATAATAAACAGACTTCCATAGTGCTTAACTTAGTTAATATTGTAAGAATATTAAAAGAAATACAACAATATTGTGTTGCAATGAGAAAATTACAATAAAAAAAAATTAACATCATATATAGACAACAAATCACTATTCAAATAAACATTAACTGCCCGAAAAGATTTACAACTAATAGAGTTTTAGAGTTATAGGATTTTCACCTACAAAACAAAAAAAACTTATTAAAACAAAAAGTAACAACAAAATATATATTTAAACAAAATGTGACGATAAATTTAAACTAACAAATGGAAAAAACAATTTAATTATACCGAGATCAATTAATTTTAAAATGCAAAACAAAAGGCACTAAGTTAGACTTCTGTTGTTCATGTCAAGATGGAATGTTCGGTCTGAAGAGAATTAATACATAATACACTTTAAATGACTTTAAAGCCTGCTATATGTCGCACATCTATATGATTTTTGAGAACTCTGTACGCTTCGAGGGTAGCCAATATCATTCATTACTGGTGATTTGATGCAATGAAAATGCCTCCTCCATCCCTGCTGACGAAATTGCTACTCTGTCTTTTAAGAGTTCCAAGATATAGTGATGTACGATCACTGAGACCTCTCAAGGGCCTACTGTGATATCCTCCATTTAGAGCTCATCTATATTGCTTTGCTACGGGTTTGTATTAAACAGCCGCAATGACATAACATGTGTTCTGCTATTTCTTCGTCCTCGTTGCAAAATCTGCAAGAGAATTGTCTTGTGCTATTCCCATAGTCAGCAGGTCCTTTTTTGGTCACGGCAGTGCACCGTGAGGAAGCCTGTGGCAAGTCGAATCTGACTTCTGCTTAGTTATAGGAGTTGTTTCGTTTTTATGTGGGAACTGTTTGGCATGAAGGTTTGTGCCTGTTTCCTTTGGTTTCCCTCCAGAGAATATAATGTAGGTTTTTCTCTGTTAGCCAAGTTTTGATACAACTTTTTGTAGTGTTCACAGATAGCCCGCAGAATGGTGATGAATTGCGATGCGGATCCGTTCTGGCTAGTTCGTCTACTTTTTCATTGCCTTCATCTCCACTATGACCCGGCACTCAGATCTAATGTATTTTATTAGTGGTGGCCAGCTAAAGACAATTCCAGACTTGTTTTAATGTTTTCTTTCAAGCATGGTTTCTCCTTGCATCGTGCGTCTTGCCTCCTTCGGTATCATGCCACCCCTGATCTGTCTTTTTTGGTGCCCGGTAAAGTAGAAGAACTTTTCTTTGGGTTTGCTTCGCCTATCCAGCTCTCCAACGCTGGGTATTTTTGTAGCCTGTAAGTGTCTTTGGAAGTGGGTTCGCTTGGTGAGGGTTTATCTGTAGATGATATTATGTAATCTGTCTCCATCTCTGTTTGCGAAACAGGCGAACGGAGTAGAGCTTCTTCATCTGTTTTATTCGTTCCATATCAATCCCACGAGTATAGCGAGAAAGTTAGTCTGCAACCGCAGAGCTCCTATATGGGTGTAAGGCTATTTAGCACCAGAGGGCGCCTGGTATCTGAACCCACCGGAGCGGAGTTTTGAGACTTCTTTGGTCTGACCTCATTTGCCTCTACTTAAACCATGTAGACACCACGAAAAGGTGTCCAACCTTCGGAAAATGTAGATGAACTACCGGAAGAGCAATCCGCATTGCAATTTTTTGTAAACACTTAACATCCTTGACTATGTGACATTATAACACAGTTTCTGTAATTTCTATGTCACATATTTCTGCTTGAAAGAAGCTGGTACTTTTGCCCATGGATTCATAGTGTTTCGTTCATACCGAAAACACTCCTGCACCAGTTCCTTTATCAGTTCTCTAGCCGCCTGTATACCATACCACTTTATCGTGTAAGTCCCTCAGTGTATAGATTGTTGATTCAGCGCTCCATGCTTTCTTGTGGCTGAGCTTCGTTAAAAAAATATTTTCAAAGTTCTATTTCCTAATGATGTCATCTCTTGGAATAGCCAAGGGCTAATGCATTTCCCTACCGGTATTGTGAATGGCACTATCGTAGATTGAGCCGAATTGAGGCATCATTCCTGAGTTACCCTCAGACCTCGTTGATGTCGCAGAGAGTTTCAGCGTACGCCTGACAGCTGATGACAAGGGCAATTTTTCAGCAGTTCGTCTACAACTAGGCTCCACATTAAGGGTGATAATACCCCTCCTCTTGATAAGGCACATTTGTCATCTCCTGCTATGACCCGGTCGTGTATTTGGAAACTCTACTTCAGTACGTCCCCACAAGTAGGCAACGAACTTGATAAGCATCATCATACAGAATGTCGATACAACATTTCTCTTTATTTGGTTTGTTAAGTGAACAAGAAAATGCAACTATGTATGACGTGTCTATACATTTAAGTACATTCATTCCGCGTAGCGTGCAACCGAGGTCTTGTTGTCATAAGCGCCTCCCTGGCGGAAAGCACATTTCAAGAAATTTGTCATTCCAGAAAGTCTTCCAAGTAAACAGGGCAGATAAAGTTTATTTTTACCAAGAAATTTAATATGCATATAGGGACCAATGTTGGATCTTTTTATGCCGCACTTTACTTTTGCCGGTCATGGCAATGACTACGTGCCCACCTCATTCAACCAACTTTGTCCAATTCTTTATTCCAACTCAAATACATTTCTAGCCTCGTACAGTACTTACGCTTAGCAAGGCAATCCAGTTAAAATGTCAACATTTTTTTGTTCATTTCGTCCCTACACCTAGTTTATCAACTGATTTAAATTTGGCAAGAAATTCCGTTGATTGAGTTTCTCAATTCCATTTTCGGTGAGTTTGCGCATTGAGTTGATGCATGCGTTGATACCCTCGTACTAACGATATTCAATCATCTTCAACGCGTTGTTTGAACAAAGTTGAGAGCCTCGTGCATAAGTACTTGAGTACTGCTGAAACTAATGAATTGGGCTCGTAGCGGACAAGTCATAGAGCGATTTTTGGAGTCTGCACTAGCGTTGGAAAAACTTGCAGGTTGGAAGGTATAGATCTCCTCGTATATCCTTGCAAAAATGTTGATACTACTCATCCATTTGATAGATGTCAAGATCATAACTGACTATGTCTAAAAGCGCGTTCTTCTCTCCATTTAACGACGAGATTATGATCAGGTTTATAGGGATCATAACCCTCCCACTTCACTGTATTCCTACTGATCCGCGTGTGGGGTTCGCCGGTTCGACTTCAAAAAATATCTCCATGCCTCCCGATTTGAAGCACCAGCATTTGAGGCCAATCAAATGCTGGTGTTTCTGCATTTGTGTGATCCAGAAGGAATGCAATTTTTTCCATTGCCTTTTTGACGGGGTTCGTAGGATCCCTCCTTTGCTCCAATTTCTTCGAGATGGGTTCTTTGTCTAAAAGCGCGTTATATTTGCAAATATTTCCTGTTGCATCTGTTTTCGTCTTAAACAATCATATGCAATCTGTTTTCTTTGCTTGCGATTTTGAAGCAGCGGCGTCATATTTCTCCGGCGTGGTTGCTTTACATCGTTTCCCTTATATTGGCTCATTTAAATCATCATTTAAATTGTCTTCTTTTGTTCCTGTTGTCTCTGAACTCGTTTCGGTATTTAGAATAATCTTCACTAGTGTCACCCGCTGTGGCAGATAATCATTATCTGTCTCTAGCTGCTCGATACTATCAGAGGGCTAGGAGTTTTCTTCAGATGACTGGCTAAATCTGTTCCACGATAAAGTTCGCTATCGGGTAATTCATTTGATGACGCATCCACAGAAGATTCACAGTTGACGACATCGGATTGTTCCACCACTGAATCAACATCTACAAACACATCTTGACTTGACATAGTTACTTTCAAAAAATACTACGTTGGGTCCACGAGCCAGAACTTCAAATTTTGGTCATAAGACATTCTCTGGACTTCATTTCGATTTATTTCCGAATCTGCTTAGGAATTTGTGCCCTCCTCCGGTGTGCCAAATCACTTCTTGGCGAAGGATTGATAAAATAAACTGCCGTCATCATGGCTTCACCCCAGAGCTCAGTCATTAAATCAGCATCAAACAGGCAGCGGACCTTTTCAAAGATCTCGAACTTCTCCTCTTTGACCTGTGATTTGGCTACTGTGAGGTTCCAGAAATCCTTCTCGCTGAAGGCCACCAACACTGAAAAATAAACATCAGTGTAAAGCATCTGTATTTTACTTCCTTGAATGTCTTGTTCGATTGCCTGAAACAGGGAAATTAATTTGTCATGCAACTAATAGCAAACAAATTAGCACAACTGCCAGGCACATGCAACACATTCTTCGCTTTAGCAATTTCTCCATTTTGCGAATGAAAACGAACAACCTTCTACCGATTTCTGTCAGTGACAAATACTTTGTCGTTCTTCGGTTTTGAGACATTTTATAGCCAAACCCGTTACTTAGTCATATGGGCGGATGCTCCTGAGTCCTGATACCACTCCCGATGGTTAACTTTTTTCACCACCAAAAATGCGTACACCGCATTCGTGTCCTTCGGTGCATCGATATATAGTAAACATACTAAGACCAATTCTATGAAAAATTCTGTCTTCTAGGTAGCAAAAGACAATTCAATTATAAAAATAGCTTGTTTGGAATTGGAATTGGAAGGCGGAAGGATGTTTTTTTTTATCGAAAAAACTTTCCATAACACATGAATGAGCTAAGGAATGCTTTTCTTTTTTGTTTGGTTTTTAAAATATTCACCCCATAGCCGACGGCCTCTTCATTACATTTCGATGGGACCATTCAACTAGCTAAGTAAATTTCATTACAAGCAGTTCTTCGGCTCTCCCGCTATCGTTGAATTTAAATTTCATTGAAAAAAAAATGCATCTCAACTCTCCCTACTCTTCAGCATTCTATTGATCATGATCAACATTTATAAATTTATTTCAAATAAAGTTTACCCTCCTCTAAATATGTATATCCTTAACCCCGCATTAAAATATTATTCCTTTCGAAAACTATCCAAATTAAATGTTAAAAGTTCCTCTTTTAATTTGAGTTAACAAATCAAACATCTTTTAAGCAAAATAAATAAATAATTATTAAACAAGTATGTACCTTCCGATTTCATTAAAATGTTAAGTATATATAAATAAAAAATATTATTATTATTTTTTTGGTAGAATTAAATTTATTATAAAACAACATAACGACTTGCAGAATGTAAAAAGAATAAAACCTCTAAACTAACAAAAAAAAACGAATACCTACATTTAAGTGAGCTCTGTTGATATAATGATACTAAATATATATTATATATATGAATTTGACAATTTAATAAAAGCGAACAAACAAAAAATTAATAAATAAAACTTATAATATAAGTAGGTCAATTAATTTTGTAAAATATTAAAAAAAATACAAATATTTTGATTCGAAGATTTTCATTTCGTTTTTGCAAAATTTTATCTCTTGAAAAAATAAAACAATTGAAAATGTAATGTCTTGTTCAGTTATATGTTAAACATGAAATTTTAAGCAAACCCAAAAGTAATTAGTAAAGTTTTTAAGTATTTGATTAGGTACAATTGTAAAAAAAAACAAAACCGAATCACAAAAATTATAGTATATATATTGATCCATGTATATTACGAAAAAAAAAATAATATATATATATATATTTTACATACGAGTATTTAAATATTGACAAACAAAATACTCATTGTGAAAATTGATCCTTTTATTAAACATACAAATGAAAAAAAAAAATATATATATAAAATGAGATGAGAACCTTGTACTTATTGTATTATTGCGTTTCAATTTTTTTCTAAACAAAAAATTATATATATACATATATTTGAAAAATATAGAAATAAATATTTATAATTAAATAATATAGAATTTAAATCTGTTATTTTATTATACACCCATAAATAGTTTCCTGGTACATAATATTACTAATAAAGGGTTTTTTTTTTTAGAGGTATAGAACTTTAAGTTGGCAACACTATTTTTACTGGCGGCCATTTTGTCAGCTGTCAAGTGATTTATTATAACCGATCCTAAGGTTTAATAAGGTTAGTTTGTAACACCTCTTAATATTCGTCGTAGACCCATAAAAGTATATATATATATATATGATCAGGACCAAATGGTTAAGTGTAAACTTTTTTTGAATACGCCCACTGCCACTCCCACAATTAAAAAAAAAACCGTTTTAAAGCTAAAGCTTTACAAGTTTGTCATATAAAGTTTTTTGCTAGGCCTACTTTTTGTGGGCGTTTTGTAATAAAATGCTGTTTTCTTCGAAAATTTTCATAGAAAGCAAAAAAAAATGTTTATCAAGATATTTAGCCAATATGTTTTCCAACATATCGCCCATACAAAGTTTTTGGCCACGCCTACTTTTTGGGGGCGTTTCTTTGGGGCATATATGGATATGGATAGGGCATCATACTGTTCGCCCCAAGCGGACTGTAGCCTTTCCTTATGTTTTTTAGTTTGGTTTGGCATTTCAACACGAATATAATGACGCATCAACAACTCTTCCAAATTGTGCAAATTTATTTTGAAAATCATGGTTCTGTTCGAAATACGTATCGCGCACTACGTCCATTTTAAGGTCAACACAATCGTCCATCAGAACAATTAATTCGATTAACTATGGAACGTGTTCGCTCCACGTTTACTCTAAATGATAGTGCGTATTGAAGAAGCCATTGCTGCTGTAGGCGTAACGTAGAGGAAGACCCGAATCAGTCTATCCGCCATCGTGCACAGGAATTGGATATTTGTCGATCCACAAGGCGTAGATTCGGCGATGGGTCCCAAAACAAGATTGCCGTTGATCCCAATTTTCATAAGCGAATTTTGTTTAGCGATGAAGCTCACTTTTGGTTGAATGCAATTAAAAACTGCCGTACTTGGAGTGATGATAATCCTCAAATGTATGTTGAGACAGCGTTACATACACAAAAAGACTGTTTGGTGTGCTTTATGGGTTGGTGGAATAATTTCTCCGTACTTCTTTAAAAACGATGCTGGCCCGAACGTTACAGTCAATGCTTCATCAATTGAACAACCATGATGTGCAGGAGCTGTGGTTTCAACAAGAGGGCGCAGCATATCACATAGCTCGTGCCGCAATTGATTTATTAAACGAAACGTATGGTAACCGCATAATTTTACGTTACAAACCCCTGAATTGGCCCCCTCCCAAGATCGTGCGATTTAACGCCGCTTGACTATTTTATGTGCGGATATGTGAAGTCGCTAGTCGACGCCGATAAGCCCGAAACGATTGACCACTTGGATGACAACATTCGCCGCGTTATTGCCGATATACGGCCACAAATGTTGGAAAAAGTCATCGAAATTTGGACCTCCAGATTAGACTACGTCCGAGCCAGCCATGGCGGTCATATGCCAGAAATCATATTCAAATTATAAATATTATCTTTCGAATAAAGTAAATTTCATGTCAATTAAAAAAAATTATCTTTGTTTTATTCCATTTCAAAGTTCTATACCTCAAAAAAAAATCCTTTTTATGTGCCTATAAAGAAGTTACGTTTAATTGGAAGTAACTGGCTGAGTTTTAAAAACGTCAGTAATTCCATTAAAATTTGCACAAATTTGATGCGAAGCGAACAGCCTGCACATTGTGCGCATCAGTCAAGAACGCATCTTGGTTTAGCTTGACAAGTTTTTAACTGCATGGATCTGTGAACAGATGACGTTCGGACAAAATTGGCTCAATATTCCCCTAAGGATAAGTGAATATTTTACCAGACTTAAACTTCGAAAACATGTATTCTCAGAAACAATTACCCTTTCATAAGTGAAATAAAATAAAACGGAAAACGTTTAATATATGTATTACAGTTATTGTTGTAGATATGTATGCCAAATCAGATATTAGCAGAGGTTAGCAAAAACTATGTTAGTATTTCTAATGTCAAGGTGCACAGTTTGCGTTGTCAATACATGCATTTGTTTGCAATGCGATGTCATCAGTTCGGATGACATGCTGCCAAAGGGATAGCGATGACAAGCGATCACACGGTCAATCAAATCAGTCATCTGGATAATATAGACATCTAATTTTGTCGTTGTTGTGATGTCACAGCCTCTTCTGATGTTAAATTTTTCTGAGGTTTGTTGTGATTCGGTGACATTTTGGATTTTTTTTGCAAAAATCCTCACAAAAGAGCTCTCAAAAAACTCACCACTGTGGTAACGCTCAAAAATCAGAAATATTGACAAACGACTTTTTCAGTAAAAAAAAATTGTTTTTGCCTTATAATTCCTTTTTCTTTGCTCACTAACAAATGAATTTTTGACAATTGAGAGGTCCGAAAAAGTGGGTCCGCTTATGCTGCCCGTCGGTTGGTCTGTATGTCCGGGCGCTGTATAGCGAAACGGATGTTTTTATGTTTGGCTTTAACGTTTGAAATAACGGTACAATTGTCATACAATTTTTTTTGTGTGAAAATCACTTATCACTCTATGTCTAGAAAACGAATTCAAGGATTTTAGTTTTTTTTTGTACTAAGTATACTTGAGATGGGGCCAAAAATACTGCATACTCAGTTTTTGGAAAAAAAAAATCGATTGACTGTAATTTGTAAAACGCCAATATCTCCAAAACTGATAAAGGGAACTTCAGAAAAATTTTTGCCGTCATTCACTAGTAGTTGGCCTTGAGCAATGTTAATGAATTTCATTGAAGGGATATTCTTATCATTTGTCCTTTTCTTTGCGACTATCTTTAAATAAGCTTCTGCTTTCTCGTAGCTCGTAGATAAGGGCATATTTCTTCCAGCCTTGCACTCTTTATTATCAACTTCTTCAATGTTGTAAAAAAGGTGACGCTTCTTGCAGACTACCAACTAATTTTCGCAGACACTCTTCTTTGTTTCTTTCCATTAATATTTGTGTCAGCATTAGGCGGTGTTGCCAGATCTAGCCCTTCGGCATCTTCGTTTCTTAAACACACAATCGCTTTCTAGCCATCATCCCTTCCAGCTGGAGGTCTATGAATAATTAACCGCGCGCCTTTTTTCACTTCCTATCCTATGTCTTGCAAGAACTATCGAGGCATATAAGATCCTATCCAACGTACTGTGTGAACGTCTCAAACCTTTCTGCAACACACTAATCCGCACGTACCAGTGTGGCTTCCGGCCCGGCAGATCAACTGTAGACCAAATCTTCACACTACGGCAAATCCTGGAAAAGACCAACGAGTTTCAAGTCGAGACACACCATCCCTTCATCGACTTTAAAGCCGCATATAACAGCATTCAACGTCAGGAGCTTTTTGTGGCGATGGCCGAATTCGGGCTCCCGCAAAACTGATCCATATGTGTCGCATGACACTATATAACACGCGATGCAATGTGCAGTTTGGCAGCAGCTCATCTGAACTATTTCAAACATGCACCGGATTTCGGCAAGGAGATGCGCTGTCGTGTGATTTCTTCAATCTTGTTCTTGAGCAGATAGTGCGCAACAGATCAGTCCAAATGCTGGGATATGCGGACGATATCGATATCATCGGTCGATCCCAGCGTCCCGTGATAGAGGCTTTCACGGCTATTGAAGAACAGGCGAAACTAATTGGCCTTGAAGTGAATGAGGACAAGACTAAATATATGCTATCAACAAACAAACATTCATCTGTCCACCGACTAGTACAAAATGTCACTGTTGATAGCAGCAACTTCGAGGTAGTTAAGGAGTTCATCTACCTCGGGGTAAACATCAATTCCACATATGACATCTTAGTGGAGATCCGTCGAAGACTTACCCTAGGAAACCGGTGCTACTTCGGTTTGGCAAAACAAATGGGTTCGAAACTCCTAACGCGAAGGACAAAGAACGCCTGCTCTACAGAACCCTTATCCTGCCAGTTCTGCTAAACGGCGCCGAGTGCTGGACGATAAGCAGGAAAGGAGAGTTAATACTGGGATCCTTTGAAAGAAAAATCATTCGACGGATAGTTGGTCCTGTGTGCGAGGAGGGCGAACTCTATAAGCTGTTCCAAGATGTGGATGTAGTCCAAAAAACTAAAACTCGTCGACTACATTGGCTCGGCCACATCGAGCGAAGGGACAACAACGCTCCAGCCAAGAGGATCTTCGAATGCCAGCCCCCATGTTCGAGATGACAAGGAAGACCGAACCTCCGTTTTAAAGACCAAGCCATAGCGGGTGCGCTTGGTCTGGAGAACTGGAAGCAGCGTGCTCGGGATCGCAGAGGGTGGAAGGCAGCCGTATCTCAGGCAGGGACTCTTCACGGGTCGGGAGCCCGTTAAGTAAGTACGTTTTTTCACTTCCCATCGCCTTGACACATTGACACTCTTAAAGTCGATTTATTTTCTTTATTTCTCATCAAAGTATTGCCAACCCGTTTAACCTTCTCCGGATGTTTAATCCATCAATCATACTAAATATTTTGTATCGGATGTGCGCCATACCATCAAACTAATTAAGTAAAAATTAATAATAATTCCCAATGATGCATTTGCATTCCTTCTTCTGCCCACAAATAGAAATCATTATCGTTCTTTTTTAAAGCACACTAAACTACTCATACAATGTACACAGATACTTGTAAATATATGATGGCATTTATTTTTCTTGCTCAACGTCCGATCGACCGAGACCAGGCCGATTGCAATAAATCTTGGACAGAATAAATTCCCATAGTCGTAGTCAAGCTTTTGATCTTTGGAATATTTGTATCGCAGTGCGGAATGCGACAGAATCAATGTTATTTTTGGACACGAGCTAAGCACAAATGCAATGCATTGCAATGATCGGTGAAACTATAAAGTGTCTGCAACTAGGAGTATTGACAGTCCACCCCAACTAACAAACCTCATGCTCGTGCTGGTGCACAACCTTGTGTGTGTTTAAAAATTGGCGCTAAATAATCACATATCAAAATGTTTGTTGACTTTTTTGTAGCACGCATTTTTCTTAGTCACGTCTCGAATGAAAAATGTTGGCTGCTTCGTTCGCGTTCGCGTTCGCGACGAGTAATTAATTGCTAAGGAAATGGTCTTTTTGATGAATTGTATGGTACTAAAATTGTTAAATAGTTGAAATTGAGCCAATAAAAATCAGCATCTACATTCAGGATGCTAGTGGTCAAGAATTTAAGTAATTTGAACACAAAGTCCTCAGCTGCAGCAAGAAGCGATAGATACCATTTCGTCGCCATTGTCTGGGAATTAGCAGACATGCTATTGAAATATATTAATTAACATGCGAACGCAGAATGATTACTAAATTTTCACCCCATTCTGGGGACACGTGACAAAGGAGATTCGCTTACCATTTTTAATTGCTCTTCTGGGAAACAGTTTTGTCTTCAACTAGCTGCAAACCCGGCAAACGTTGTTTTGCCCGTAAATATCTTTAATTTGTTCCGCCTTACGGTAGGAACAGTATTTTTGATTTCCCTTGGCATTAATTTATGTAGATATTTTGTTAAGCCCACAACTGGCCATTCGAAAACATGGATAAGTCAAAATCTCATCGTTTGGTCTTACGACTTTTTGATCGTGATGGCAAACACTAAACGAATTTGAAATTGTATGAGGGCATCTGTCCGGAATCATTGGAAATTTTCCAAATTTGAACAGTAAAATGGGACATCTCAAAAACAAAAGGTTCTGTCTAGTATTATATGTCAACATTTTTGCAGAACTTGTTATTCAGTATAATTTTTAGAGACTTAAAAGTAGCAAGCTATTCGCTACTTGGTAAACTTGGTATTGCCGGATGTGGTTCTACAATCGATTTGATAAGAGTAACATTCCTCCAAAGCGTTCTATTTCAGTCCTTGGGTTAAAATTTAGGTCCATAGAAGGGTTAAGGTAATTCCTTTAAGGGTGCCACCAAATGGCCGAAACAAACGTTGATACGCTCAGTTGGACTTCAAATTCTCCAAGATATGCGCAAAGTCTTTTGCTCTTGGTAAGAACGCTTCAGATTGCATGACACGGTTCGAATTTGGAAAATATTTCGAAGAGTACGTCATGTTTAAGGTCTACATTATGATCATCTGCTTTATTTTAAAAATTTATGTTTCTCAATTTTAACTTCAAAACATTGTATTTCCTTAAATAATTCAAATAAAAGTTACTCCAAACGATTACAAATTTGACAGTTGATTTTCTCATGTGAAACAACAAAAAACGATGATCTCTCGAATCGCGAAGTACATACCAAGCCTGCCTATAAGAGAGTGTCCAGTGATGACACCTATTGTAGCGATAACGTGCAGTCTTTTTAGGCTGCTTGGCTGTCAGAGAAGTAGCGCTTACATGGGCTGTGACACAAATATAAGGAATAATATGGGTTTTAATGTCATTTTCAATAGCAATCTGTCCATTTTCTTAAAAACCACTTAACAAACTAGTGAGCTAGGCTAGATGTGTTGTCCCCCCTTAATTCGCCAGTAAAGACAATCAATATTTATTGATAGCTGCCTGCGCAGCACGGAGATTTTCATCTATCGGATTCCTATATTTTATTTCGGGTTATCATATAATTATTGCATTTCGTAGTTTTGCGAAATCAAAATACTTTTAGCCGTTTGTATTGTGCAAGTCCTGGCAAAAGGCTATTTTGTTATTATCAGAAAAAAGTGAAAAAAATAAAAACAATATCCTAAAATTCACCTTTAAAAGTTGACCAACTCGAAGGTGCCGCAATAATACAACGGAAAATGTCCCAACGCATTTAAATGTTAATAAAATATTTTTTTTTGTTTAACAGAAAAATCTGAAAACCTTTTTAAAACTTGCAAAAATCAGAATCACAATAATCGATTACATTTATAAATTGAGGCCTTGAGAGAATAGGTTCAGTTGAGCAGTAAACATGGAGAAATAGTCCTTGAATTTAACAACGAAAATATGACTTTTGCCAGAATTTTGTCTGTTTGTTTTATCGCTCTGATAGCCTCAATGGATAGAGACAAAATGTGTGCTGTATTAGAAATTGTAAGCAAGATGTGTGTTAAATTTCATAAATTTATTTATTTTTCGCTGGGGCAGAATCGTCAATTAAAAGCAAAAAAAAAAAACATAACCCAACAAAAAATTTAATATTTCAGGACGAACCTCCGCATAAGCTCAAGTCAATCATCGTGACGGAGAGTAAGATTATCTCATTGAAAAAGCGACAAGCTGACATGGATGCTTCAAAGCGTTAGTAGTAACACGAAAAAGAAGCATCGCAAAGACGCGATGAGATCTCTGATGCGATATCGATTGCAATGTTTGCCTGAGATCTTTTTTTAATCAAAATCAGACAGAAGTAACTTTCCAAACTTGGCCTTATTTTGCGGCAACGACATTTCCAATTAAAAAAGTGGCTCATTCGAAATCATCATACAGAAAACACATTATTCTGCTCAAAAAATGTAGTAGTAGTATTTTTTTATTAGTATTAAATATACTAAATATACTTTACAATAATAAATAAAATAAATTTAGTAGTTCATTTAAATATCTATCTTTTAACAAACTCTATACATTTATTTTTAAATAATTTTGGATTGCGTTCATTTTTAATAAAGGGTGATCCATTTCGAGGTTCCCTATTTTTTTAAAGAAAAAAACACAGAAAATTCAAATTTAATGGAGAATGTTTATTATCATTTGAAAGAACATTATTTGGCATTTATTTTTTGAAGATTATGTCTATCAAATGTTGACCGTTGTCCATCCGTTGAGTCCAATTTTCGTCACTCGTTCGAGCATTTCGACTGGTAACTGGCGAATGACACGCGTGATGTTTTCCCCCAAGGCCTGAATCGAAGCGGGTTTGTCGGCATAAGCTTTTGACTTTACATATCCCCACAGGAAAAAGTCTAACGGTGTGATATCACACGATCTTGGTGGCCAATCGACCGGCCCACAAACCACACCAAACCGTTGTTTTTTTTTTGGATGAAGTGGCAGTTCTTCAATCTCTTCAGGTTGCTCTTCGTCCCAAATGCGGCAATTTTGTTTGTTTACATACCCATTGAGCCAGAAATGGGCCTCATCGCTAAACAAAATTTGCCTCGGATCTTCTTGGAACTTTTCAAGAGCCCATAGAGCGAAGCGATGTCGCTTGGGAAGGTCGAGCGGCTTCAGTTGTTGCACAAGCTGTATTTTGTACGCTTTCAATTTAAGATCTTGACGTAAAATGCGCCAAGTCGTTCCATACGTCAGTCCGAGTTGCTGCGAACGGCGCCGAATCGACTCTCTACGGTCTTCGTGTGCACTCTCAGCTACGGCCGCTATATTTTCTTCACAGCGTGCTGGACGTGGTCTATTCGGTCGAATATTATCCTATAATGAATGCTGGGTCTCAAAATGGGTGATGGTGTTGCGAATAGTACGCTCAGTAGGCCGATTATGTTGACCATAAGTTGAGCGAAGTGCACGAAACACATTCCTCACAGAACGTGAATTTTCATAATAAAGTTGAACAATTTGTAAACGTTGTTCACGCGTAAGTCTTTCCATTATGAAATGCCAAACAATACTAAACAAAAATAACATGACAGCATGACACGACTCACACGTGATCTGTCAAAAAAGGCTATTGAAAAAAGTATCTCTACTTGGATCACCCGTTACTATTCCCTGCGCGTCGGTGAGTAGGTTTCCATCGCTGTTACGAAGAGCCTGTGTTCCAGTCTTAAAGCCAGCAGCCAGTTGCTTGGCTTTCTTATAAAACTTCCGGATGTTGTTTCGGTCGCGGGACTCTTCGATCTCCTTGAGCTGGGAGACTGCGTGCTGTCTTTTCTTTCTACGCAGGATTTTCTTCTCCTCCCGTCTCCTGGCTCGGTACTTATCCCTTGCCGCCCTTGTTTTCCTCTGCAGCGTTCTAATGCGTGCATCTTCTGTCACCTTTTTCCAGTATATGCATACATCATCATACCACAGGCTTTTTCTCTGGGGTAGCTGGTATCCTAGGGTGGTTTCGGCTATCTCCTTGATGATGTCGCGATACTGAGACCACTGATTGTTGGCGTCTGTGGTAGGTGAATGCACGGTGGGGAGTTTCTCACTCAGGCGCTCTTTGTAGGCTCTGGCAACTCCAGATGTGCTAAGGCGTCCAACGTCGAATTTCTTCTTTTGGGCAGTTCGCAGCTTCTTCTCGTTGGACAGTCGAGCTCTGAATCTAGCTGCAACGAGAAAATGGTCAGAGTCGACGTTTGCCCCTCGGTAAGTCGTTCAAGATGTTGGATGCGTTCCTCGCATCGATTAGCACATGGTCGATTTGGTTGGCGGTTCGACCGTCTGGAGAGCGCCAGGTTGCTGTGTGGCTCCTTAGTCGCGGAAACCTATTGATACTTATCACCGTATTACATGATGCTGCAAAGTCAATTATTATATATGGCCTACAAAAACTTTGGCTGGACAGATTTTAAAATTTTTTACATTTTTTAATATTTAACATTTTTTTTCTAAACCATCTACAAATGGTCCCCTTCCATTTAATAAAAAATCCACCCAAACGGATTCTAGATATAAGTTCACACACACAAAAGTGAAACACGTTTTTATACATAAAAATTCTTGAATTTTCTGTAAGACAGTTTTCGAGCAAATTGCAATACTGGCAACTGTCATTTGCCCAAATGGACTAAGCAAATTATAATAATGTTCAACTTATATTAAAATATGTCAAGAGCTTGCTGAAGTTCAAGCTATTATCTTATTGACTGCATTCATTCAAGAATTTGTATATGTTATGGACCGTGATCACCTTGTTACGTAGACATAGCCTCCTATGGTATATGGTTGACCGTCCACTTGTAAAATGTTTACCTAATTATTGCGAGTATCAAGTTCTATAACAGCATAATGAGCTTCATATTACTTTTTTTATTATATTCAATAAAATTAAAACGTTACATCTTGAATATCATTCTTGAATTATTTTATGCACTTTCAACGTGCCAAAGGTGTTGTTGCGTACAGTGAGCTTGTTCAATTGATTCAAACAGTATATCGCTTAATCAATCACAGTATTTACTGGAGGGTAACAACTTTAAAAAAAAAAAATATGTACTTGATTGTCTTTTTAAACAAGTTTTTACATCTTTAATTAATGTTTTCGTTGTTATTTACTGAAAAGAGTGCTGGTTTTCAGAAACATCAACGAAATAAATTGATAGCTAAAATCAATTACCGATTACACAGTTCTTTCGAACAGAAGTTGACTATGAAGGATGATATTACGATAATGCCGTCCTTCCGTCGGTCGATCTGCCTGTCTGTCTATCCGGGAGCGGTATGGTGATAAAGTTCAACGGATTTGGTTTTTGGGATAACATCTCGAGGTTGTTTTTTCTCTTTAGCTTTATCTTTTTCAATAACGGTACCTGTCATACAATTTAACAGAAAAAAAACATCACTTATCACTTATTTACTCAAAAATGGTATTTTGTAATTTATGCCGGAGAATACTGGATTCTCAGTTTTTTGAAAAACTTCAAATTCAACCGCCAATATCTCAAAAAGTAATAAAGAAAATTCCAAAAACTTTTACTATATTTTTTATACTGTTCTTTTGAACAAATCTGGGTACCCCAATTTTTGAAATATTTTTTTTTAAATTTAGCTTTCATAGATATATGGTTTTTCGTAAATTAAAATTTTCATAAACGGCTCTAAAGGCGTCGTCACATAATGCGAAGAAAAACTAACACAGTGTGACGACCCGAAAGGCCTTGCATGCAAGCGATTGCTCCAAGTGAATTGCTTGCATGCAAAAGCTTGCACCAGAAACACATAATGTGACTAATTCGGAGATATTCGCAGATGTCAACAACATGTGCAGGGCAAGAAAAATTGGCGTTAGCAGTGATAGCCAAGAAAAATATATTTAGGCGTAAACGGCTCATATAGGACCCAAGATCTAGCTTCTCCAACCACTGTGTGTGCGAAGATATATTTTTGAAACGAATTGAGGGGCCTACAGTTTAATGGCTATTCCGAACGGCAGTTAATTTTTGAGAAGCTTCTCATGACAGTTCTTACCCTTGGATTTTACAATAAAAACTTTCAGGTGGTACAGGTCGGGATTTGAACCAGCGAACTCTCGCTTAGTGATTCAACGCACTTAACTAATATGCCACTGCACCCACAATGATAGCCAAGACGCACTAAAAGAGTTAAAGATAGATGCTCTTAACTTGCTTGGAAGGCTAAACATGGTGAATGAGTTATGAGTGCCGCACATCTAACATCGCGTCCAAATTTCTCTTCGATGAGCCACATTTTGTTGCCTTAAATGTTGCAATATTCGTGCTGCTTTAAAAAAAAATCATCAGCTCCCTCTCTTCCAATAATTCCGCTTCTTCTGCAAATGTAATGATATAGCCTCAAATGTTCTCACCTTCCATTTTGCATATGTTTTCGTTAAACAAACAAACGAAACTGTACTCAAAATGGCAAATACTAAACCCGTCCACACGCAGTAACAAATCTCTTGCAGGAAACACTTGGGGCAAGCGCTTGAATCAAGTACTTCCGCTTGCATGATATGGCTACCCGAAAAGTGTTCACAGCAAGTACTTTCCTCGCATAGTGTGACTGCTCCCTGCAAGCACTTGCACGAACATATAAAATTTTTAATTCTCGGAACGCTTGCTGCAAGCACTTTCCTCGAATAGTGTGACGGCACCTTAAGGATTTTGATAAATTTTTGTATTATGAATAATTAATGTCCAATGGGTAAAATAACAACAAAATCGTTAGAGCCGTTTTCGAGAAAATCTATTTTTTTAAAACACTTGTTGCCATTCGATTTCAGACGATTCAAACGAATTAGTTTCATAGAAATCTTAATAAAATGTCATCATCTTCTTAACGCCTTTTTATAAGGATATGCGAACAATAATCCATGCAGACTTTATTACGTTTTTTTTTTCTGCTTCACCGAAATGCAAAATTTAAAATAATTATTCCATATGTACCAGATATGAAGCCGTAACAAATTTGTAGAGGAAACACAGTCATTTGGCAGCGTTCTTGACGACACCGAATATGTGCTGATCCCAATGAAGGTTATCATTTACACACATACCGAGAATGGGGTTTCAGCGATGCCATCGTAGATAATGCCCTTCTATTAAGTATTCGTTTTGATGATACACATCAGTATTGCATTGTTACCTAAGATAGAATGCTGTAAAAGTCAGATGCTTAACATTTCCATTGCATAAGAGTAAAGACGAAAGTTTTGAAACAAATATAAGAAACTGAGCGTACTTTTATCAGAGAAAGAGTGCATTGGATAAGAAGAAATTTATAAAAATTAAAAAGTGACCTGGCGGACAGCAGTATTGATTTTTTCAATATTAGATTTGAAACCATTCAAGACAACTTGTAAAGAAATTTATAATCCATTTAATGAGAGAGACTTCAATTCCGAAAGCACTTGTTTTCGACAAAAGAGCCTGATACCAAACTATGTCAAATGCCTTTGAAACACCAATCTGGTGAAGAGATTTGTTCAATTTTAGACCATCAAACCACCAGAGAACCTTTTGCTAAAAACCCATAATTTCAGAGCTTTTGTATTTCAAGATATTTCATAAGACTTAAAGTTTAAATAAAATATTTTATTTTTTATATAAAAAAAAATTGTTGAAAATATTACATTTTTTCCCCCAAATAAACCCATGTAACCCCTTAATAATGAAACACTACGTCGTTCAAATGGCTGCCACTGTTGGTTTCGCAGTAGCGCATCCTGTCACTCCAATTTTCGAGAAACCTAGTTGATGGTTTCGGTCTGTAAATCACGGATTGCTTGGATGAAATTGGACGTTTCAATCGTTTCCCGATTTTTGGCATAACATCAGTCCTTACCGTTCTCCACAAAAAAAGTCCAAAGGGTCAAATCGCAGCTCCGAGGCGGCCAATTGGCAGCGCCAAGACGGCTGATAACACGATTTTGGAATTTGGTGCGCACAAGATCGAATGAGGCATGGGCTATATGAAACGCGCGCCATCCTGCATGAACCAGAGGTCGTCTTAATCCATGTCTTTAATTTCAGTAAAAAAAAAGTCGGTTAACCTGTTCTGTAGCGCCATGGGAACTGTATGACCGAAACGTTGTTCCCAGCCTCGTTTTCGAAGAAAAATGGTCCAATGATGCCACCACTCCACAATCCGCACGAAACTGTCACTCTCTAAGGACACATTGGCGTACGACGACAACTTGCACACAGTAGGCGTCGTGGTTGCTTCATTTCGGACAAAATTTCTTTTCAAAAAACGCACAGTTGGGGCTACACAGCACTCACTTTGGAAATAAGTTTTTAACATTTCCCGTACTTGTTCAAGCGTAAAGCGAATCATTTCGTTCCGCGGAGGATGATACTAATTTTCTGTCAAGATTTCGATCGGAAATCAGCTGTCAGTGTCAAAAATTACATAGGATTTAAAAAGAAACCACTAGATGGCCCACCCTTTACTTACAGATTTCTAACGGCGGCGTGGATTTCTCACCAAAAAATGAATGTCGGAAATATGGAATCAACTGTCAACTTCAATTTTCTCAGGTTTTGGTTCATTTGACATTCAAAAACAGATCTTTTTAATTTTATTATCAATTTTGAACAAAAGTATTTTTATTTTTAGACACAACTACATAGCAAATTATTCTTCATAAAAATTTTAATTTATATTTAAACAATTAAAATATATAAGTTAAAAAAATAATGAATAAAATATAGTGTCACTCTCCCACTGTACACCCTCAGAGATAATGAACTTTTTACTCTCGTCACTTTTTTGTTCAATTTGAACACTCATATAGTTATGACACACTGGTACATGCGAAATTGATTGAGAAAATATTCATTGAATAACTTAGGCCAATGCGTTATCTGTCGAGACACGAAACCTGAATCAGATGAATTTTCTTTCGGTGATCAGTTTTAATTTGAATTTGAAACGAAAATGTTTCCCGCTGTTGCACTAATTGGTGCAATACTTATTTTAGTTGCCATTTTACCAAAAGTAAAAACATTGCTAAGACGTTACGTACTTGCTGGACAGTTTCCGGGTCCACCAGCATTACCCCTATTGGGGAATTGCCTTACATATCTAAACAAAGAGCCTCACGAATATGCGGGTACCCTCGTTGAATTTGCATTCGAATATGGAGAATCTTATCGCGTTTGGCTGGGACTAGAACTTAACGTGTTCATGTCAAACTTGAAGGATGTCGACATTATTTTAAATGATCCTCGATTTAACAACAAAGCTGCACAGTACACGTTCTTAAAATCATGGCTTAATGAGGGACTGCTGATTAGTGAACGTAACGTAATTTTGTGTTAATTGAAATGCAAACATGTCCAAATTTCTTGTTGTATTTTTTAAGATCAAAAATGGTTTCGTCGACGTAAGATCATTACTCCATCGTTTCATTTTCGAATCCTGGAAGGATATGTCTCAATTTTTGATCATCACACCTTGCGACTGGTAGATGCCTTAAGACTACGTCAAACAGATAAAGAAATTTGTTTGTATTCGATGTTTTCTTTGACAACGCTGGACATTATTTGTGGTGAGTACATGTGCACTTCGATCTCTTATTATCGGCAGAAAAAAAAACAAAAAAATTTGTTACCAAAAATAAACTTAAGTTCGTACATATGTATTGGAGTATTACATACATTTCTTTTTGTATTATGCTAGATAATGAGTGTAATTGACGATAACCCAGAGGTTTAGGTATTGTAAACAATGATCGCATGCGAAATGTTTTTGCATGCAACCATTTAGGTAACCAAAGCAAAATCAATTTAAGTTAAAAATAAATTCTTTAGACTGTTTTATATTTGCGGCCGTTGTTATCGATTGATAAGCAGTCAACTGAATTTATTTTACAGTAAGAAATGTGCAGTTGCGATGTGTTTGGTTGCACGTAATCGGGCTGATTGCAGGTTCGAATTCCCATCGCAATCATGTCGTGATATACATACGTAAAGGGTGATCCATTTCGAGGTTCCCTACTTTTTTAAAGAAAAAAACACAGAAAATTCAAATTTAATGGAGAATGTTTATTATCATTTGAAAGAACGTTCTTTGGCATTTATTTTTTGAAGATGATGTCTATCAAATGTTGGCCGTTTCTACGTCACAGATGGTCCATCCGTTGAGTCCAATTTTCGATCACTCGTTCGAGGATTTCGACTGGTAACTGGCGAATGACACGCGTGATGTTTTCCTCCAAGGCCTGAATCGAATCGGGTTTGTCGGCATAAGCTTTTGACTTTATATATCCCCACAGGAAAAAGTCTAACGGTGTGATATCACACGATCTTGGTGGCCAATCGACCGGCCCAAAACGTGAAATTATGTGCTCACCGAAATGTTCTCTCAAAAAGTCCATTGATTGATGCGATGTGTGGGAAGTGGCGCCGTCTTGCTGAAACCAAATGTTGCCGAGATCACAAGCTTCAATTTCAGGCATCAAATAGTCGGTTATCATGGCACGATAACGGTCGCCATTGACGGTTACGTTCGCACCGGCATAATTTTTAAAGAAATATGGACCGATGATTCCACCGGCCCACAAACCACACCAAACCGTTGTTTTTTCTGAATGAAGTGGCAGTTCTTCAATCTCTTCAGGTTGCTCTTCGTCCCAAATGCGGCAATTTTGTTTGTTTACATACCCATTGAGCCAGAAATGGGCCTCATCGCTAAACAAAATTTGCCTCGAAAACGTCGGATCTTCTTGGAACTTTTCAAGAGCCCATAGAGCGACGCGATGTCGCTTGGGAAGGTCGAGCGGCTTCAGTTGTTGCACAAGCTGTATTTTGTACGCTTTCAATTTAAGATCTTGACGTAAATTGCTGCGAACGGCGCCGAATCGACTCTCTACGGTTTTCGTGTACACTCTCAGCTACGGCCGGTATATTTTCTTCACAGCGTGCTGGACGTGGTCTATTCGAATGATGCTGGGTCTCAAAATGGGTGATGGTGTTGCGAATAGTACGCTCAGTAGGCCGATTATGTTGACCATAAGTTGAGCGAAGTGCACGAAACACATATCTCACAGAACGTGAATTTTCATAATAAAGTTGAACAATTTGTAAACGTTGTTCACGTGTACGTCTTTCCATTATGAAATGCCTAACAATACTAAACAAAAATAACATGCAAAATAACATTGAAATTTCTGTTTCACAGATTTCATTGGCAACATTGTATGAATCCAGTGGATGTTGTATGAAATGTATAATTTGAAATTTTAAAAATTTGTCAGAAAGCATGACTCCTAGATCAATTGGAAAATTCTTATTGGTCAATTATTTTTTAATGTCATGTTAATGTTAAGTTCCCCTTTGCAAAATACCGTTACTAGCGTAATTTCAATTAAGTGTACTTTGCAAAGCGATTTCATAGGGATTGACCGCTAACGAATGAATATTTGCGACTCCATTTAGATGCCATTTCCTGTTTCAGATAACGAGCAATGATGTGAAAAAGGAAAGATGGTGGTAATTCGCAACAAATATGTAAAAAAAATGTCTCTCTCAACTCGCATTCGCATGATTTTCTACTTCATTTAATAGAACCCCCCCTTACCCCAATTGTACTTAATTTAATATTAAGGAGACCAATATATTTCGCACAATTTATTTGCTAGTCTTCTCAAACACAGATGAGGAATTAACCAGATAGTCAACTCGAGAGCGAATCTCTCACCTTGCCTACAAGCTAAGTCGAACTGATAAGCCCCACATAATTTGCACTTGTATGGGCTTTTACGTGCAAATCAAATGGGAATCACGCAAACATAAATCGAATTATATGTGGCTAATGGCCGCGCCCATGAAATGTCATTTTTTATAGCAAGAAGTTGGGAACAGTTGATTACAACTCACAATTTGGGTGTGTAAAATAAACATGGCCAATATGCGGTGAATATGGATTGATAAAAACATACTTACCACACAACTAATAACATAATGAAATATTATAATATTAAGAATAAAGCTGTGTTTTAACTAATTTATTCTAATTTTTAATGAAAAATAATCAAAATAATATTGATTAACGTGACTAATACATAATAAGTAAATGCATCATACATTTTCGGTTGACAATAAATTTAAGTATAACTATACTAGCAAGGATTTCGTAGATTATGGATGGTTATATTGAAGCAGTTAAGTAACTCTACACAATTGAACACTGGTTTAAAACGCTTTTTAATAAAACGTAATCCAAATTCTTACAAATATTATTTTTGGTACAACAAAACACTTTTTTAACAAAATTTGCAATTACATCCTAGTAGTAGTAGTAGTAGTAAATTGTTTTGTTTATTTTCATATAAAATAAAATTACAAAACATTATAACTTGACAAATAAAGTCGGCTGGTAAAAAAATGCAGTGCATTCCAGCTACCTTCTGTCCTCCTTCTTCTGTCTATCGCTTACTTTAAATTTTAAAATAAAGCATATTAACTTATATAAAAAATTTCAAAACCGCCTTAGAAAAGAAACAGCTAAGAAAATTGATTGACTAAACGTACAAATCTTGTAACACAACATAATTTAAAAAGGATTACAAATACTTCTCTTTCACTTTTTTTTATCCATGCAAACTTAAACTTTCCATTTAAACTTTCATATGTTGAATAAAAACAATCAAATAATAAATAAGTAATAAAACAATCAAAGAATTTAATATATATATAAAAAACCATTCCAAAACTATTTACTATAAATATTTTACACCCAAACATTACTAATATAGTAATATTTATGCAATAATATTTACAATAGAATATACATTTTATTTCTTTTAACTAACCAAAATGGAAAAGTATAACAACCCAAGAATGTTTATTTTAAGGCAGATAAAAAAATAGAGAACTATTTCTTATAACCGCAAAAAATATTCCAATTTAATTGTAACAACTTAATTGAGTAACTAATTTTTTGTTTCTTTATAAACATTCACATAAACTCAACACTTCGCAGAATTTCATATTTCCCAACACATCCGCCGTGACCAGCTGTTTTGTTGTTGCGATTTGGATATATTGCAAAACTCCCCACAATTATTTTTGGCGGGTAATCTAGTAAATTAGATCTAACTTCATGTGTCTGGCTCACACGTATTCACAGATGGGAAAATTGAGAGAGGATTTTGCGGCCGTAATTAAATATTTTTTGCGGGTTGAAAGTGATAGGGGATTGCAGAGTTGACTATCTGGTTAATTCTTCATCTGTGTTCTCAAACCTCAACAGAACAAAATTAACAACTAGTTTGAAGAATAAGGACCAGAGTCATGTAACGTCATCAATGGCCTTCGTCTTCAGATTTATTCAATTTCTCAACATTAGGTGTTCTTTGCTTTATTTTGTATTTACCTTCTCCTTGAACGTTGGAAAACCTTTCCCCATTCTTCCTTTATTACAGAATTTGTAATGTTGTGCCGGCAAAATTTCATACCCAACTTACTTTTATTTTCGTTTTGAAACGCCCATTGCTTCCTTTTTACATCAATTTATTCTGCTGTATGTGGTGTTTGAATGATACATTGTAGACCTACTATGTATCATAAAATTCTGTGCAACAGAATCGTACTGAAAATATTCCAGTCAATTATATCGTTTTATGACTGCCATCATGCAACAAATGCGTAAAACAGAATTGATGTATCAAAACAGTGAAAATCATACATTGTGTGTGATGTATGATCTGTGAAATAGGCCCCAGGATGTCCCCATCATGGTGACTCTGGTTTTCCTTCATTGTATTCAGAAGAAAACTCTATTCACTTTGGCTAAGGCCACTTAATACCAGACTGATTGCGAGATATACTAAGTCAGCCAACGGATATTTAAAAGAGCCGTAACTAATGCTAAATGCACAGACTGGCGGACGCTCTGTATAAATTCATTAAAGAAATACTCTGCATTGAAGCCGTCGTTCCTGAATATCTCAAAGACAATAAGGTCTCTTAAGGTCTCATCGAACAGAACACGGCATTCAGCTTATTTAACGCGGCGTTGAGATTATTTTGACGTTTACAGTGTCGCGTTGGAGAACTTCAGTCAGAGAACTGTCAACGGCGCGTTAAATATTTGAATTCGATTTTCATTTTCTCGCAAAATGTCAATTGGCTCGGATGAGGAATTGTTAATTTTATTTACCGTGGTACGGTATGTTTCTGACTTATTCTATTACATTCTCCATTTCCGGAAACAATTCAAAAGCCAATGACAGAGAAATAATTCACAAGCAATTTGTTTTTTTTTAACAATATAAACTGTTATACGATGAGCAGGCTTTATCATATAAAAACTTATTTGTCTTTACGAACTCAATTAATTCTTCTTTCATCTTCGCAAATTGTTTTTGTTTGCATCAATTCAAAAATAAAGACGGATTCTGTCAAAATCAGTAATGCCAGACTACAATTATTTAAGTAATTTTTCTTATGCCAATTTAGAAATAGCGACAACTTGCAGCACATCTGTTTCAGGCTACACTAATATGTATTTCTGTATATTACAACGCGGCGTTAAAACGCGCTCTGTTTGACGAGGCCTTTAGTCTACTACTACAGACTCACTCTCCAAGTTGTACTATGAATCTGATCAAGCAGTCGAGATTTCGTACTGCTATAACGAAGGTTCAAGAAAAATTGGTAACCATAGACAAATCAAAGTTCTACAAATACTTTTTATTCGCCTTCTGGAATGTGGCTATATTCCCAAAGCCTGGAGAGATGTCATGATCAGCTTCATTCCGAATGCCGGGGCATTTAGCCGCACCCCGCCAAAGATTTCAGGCCTAGATGTCTGACAACATTTTAGAAACTAATAATAGTCTTTATACGCAGTATTTCCCTACACAAAAAAAACTATATTCTACACAGTTTTTTTTTTTATTATTTTGAAGTTGGTTAAACTGATGTAAAACTCGGTTTAACATGTCAAATTAATTTTGTTGAACAAAGAAACCTACCAAATATTTTTCACACGCGTTTTGAACAATAAAAAGGTTCGATTTATAATTTCAGGCACTGTTGTCTAATGGGTTATGTTCAAAAAATAGATAGTTTTGCACAATTTTTTAACATTCAAGTCAAACTGATTTTTATTATAAAAAACATTTATATGCAAATGAGAGAATGGTTTTTCGTTTAAATTTTTTGGTTCAAATTTGTAATCAAAAAATGCAAAGAAAAAAATTATATATCTTTCTGGGTGTAGGTACGTACCTAATTGTGAAATATATAAATCAAATAGTGCTACGGGTTGGCCACAAAATAAGGATATTTGTCATTATTCTCACACTGACATCGTTGGGGACCGCCGTGCCGTAATTGACGAAATTTGATAAAAAGTGCTGTCAATTGCACAAAATTATGATTAAGCTTCGTAATAATTTAAATATATGATATCGTGTGTTGTAGCCTTGTAGATGAAAAGCGAACGAAAACGAAAGCAAAATTTGTTGCTTTTATAATTAAAAGTTATATATTTTACGAAGTTTTTAACGAAGTATTAAAATAAGTTCTTAAGAAATAGATAAAGAGACCGATTTATTCCATACTTCATTTCATTAGGAATATACAATGAAATCCGCGTATATACATACATAACCATTATTTCGAATTCAATAACTAGGATTTCAATCATTTAAATGTATTTCAACCGAACTGAGAGAAGCAATTAATTAATATTCGGAATTAAAAAATGTGTACTTACGAACACAGCCATTTGGATTACCAACATAACAAAGACTTCAAATCCGCCTGGAGGTTAGAATTTTTTAATTTAATTTTACAAAGTTTTTGAAGTTTTTACCGACCTTTTCTAGAGCTCATTAAGAACACTCAATATGTGGACAATAAAATGTGGCCATGCGGTCAATCACTAGAAAACTGACAATAACAATACCACAATTTAAGCCACCGACTCTTTAGTAGGGAATACTCCTGCGTGTAGCCCACAGTGTGTAGCAACATATCTTTGAATCATACTCGATAGGAAACTTAATTGGAAGCCATATATCAGTTAAAGAGTGAAAAAACCAGCTAGTGCTTCAACGCTTGCACGCTTTCATTGGCAGAAATGGGGCACCAAACCCCCAAATAATCGTATATGGTAGCGTAGTCTGGCCAGCAACGAAACCAATTTCAAGTCAACGACAAAAATTTAAAGATTAGCATGTATTGGGATAACCAGCGCCTTCAAAACTACACATACAGCTGGACTGAAGGAAATATTAAATCTGACACCTGTAGACCCTATCCATGGGAGAAGGAATCTGCAACCAAATCATCATCTCCTGATGCACAGTCAAAACTGCGGTCATTTTTATCCATTGTTACAATTAAATGAGGAAAACTTTATACCGACACTCTTCAGACAACCTTGGGGTCACCAGTTTTAGCACTAGTGACATAACAATTGTTATTCTTTGCACAAAATCTTTTTACCTTCCTAAATTTACATAAATCACGAAGCAAGTGTTAATTGAAAAGTATATTTATGGTTAGTTTGCACGGCCACGCAAAATGAATGAGATGTACAATACTAAAAAGTGTACTGTCAGGAAAGGGGAACGCAGCCGGAATGACTCCTTTGCTGGGCACTGGGCTCCCCAAAAATCAAAATGGCTCGCCAAATTCCTATAAATGTTAGATTTATAAAGTATTCATATTCACGGTTACCAACTCTATCAAAGGCCCGGCCCGGAAATTTTTGTTTGCGAAGTGTTTGTGACAATGCATACTTAATATAAAATAGTCCCACATATGTGATTTTATATAAATAACAAGAAGCTACATGGCTATAACCTAATAAATCAATCGACGCTTACAACTTGTTATTTAAAATCAATTTTTCAAAATACACCTATACTTCTTACATATAACTTTCTAATTTAAATTTTTATAGAAAATTTGTCGGGGATAGAAAGGAATTTATTAAGAACAGCACAGCAGCTTCAGCAAAATAAACAGATCGCTGAATACTGCCAGAAATTGGCGTATTCCGTCCGTATGTTTTATGACTATCCTAACCTAACATTTATTCGAACACCACCAGGGATTTGTTTCACGTTTCAGTCTGCCATCGAAAAATAAAACCTAATAAAATATTATTGGGTTCAAGTTGCAAGTGCACTGCAAGTCCACTAGCTAACAATCCCTATATCCTCAAAAGAAATCGGTAAGATGACTCTTAGGTGACTTGTAACAAAGCTGTAAACCGCTTGTCAACTGCTTTGTGGAACTTGTAGTATGTGTTAAAAGGTACAACCTCACCATTGAAACCAGCTTCTGTGGAAACCACCCGATTTCGATGGAGGATTCAGGAGTTTTTGCAAAACCTCAGATATCATTGCAGTGTGAAAATGGTATTAGCTTAGGTTAGGTAATACCTAATGCGCCCCTATCATTTTGTTCTTTGTACATTTGTGGAACTTTTTATCACTGTAAACGAATGCTAACAAATTTTCAATCGCTGTAAACATTTTTAGGTTTAAAGAGATTATAAAC
Source organism: Ferdinandea cuprea (assembly GCA_963576555.1). NCBI lineage: Eukaryota > Metazoa > Arthropoda > Insecta > Diptera > Syrphidae > Ferdinandea > Ferdinandea cuprea. Next base: position 65,866,527 of record OY754958.1, read on the forward strand.
ATTTAAAACCTGGTGACCCTGAGAAATTTCGGCTAGGCCCGCAGCCCGGAGATTTGAGCAAATTCCCGGAGTCTCCGGGCCAAAATACCGCTGTTGGTATCCCTGCTTCTATTTAAACTTGATAACAAATATTCACTACATAACAAATTTGCACATATATAAAATACATTTCCATTGTCAATGCGACTACACAGCGAACACGACTCGATTGTTACCACGCAAATTAACATTACCGACCAACGTGTCCCGTATTTTTGCATGTTTGGTAGTGCTGTCCCTTCCTTGCAGAACACTTTTTAGTATTCTGCATCCCACTTATTTTGCGTGGTAGACTTGTATGGCCATGTAATGCAGCCATTATTTAACATCTCTAAGTTACATCTAAAGGGTGTTTTTTTAGAGGTATAGAACTTCGAATTGAAATAAAACACAAGAAAATCGTTTTAATATCCACCAATTTGGCTTTATATGCCATTAATGTTTAAATATAATTTATAAGCCGCGGCTGGTTCGAATAAGGACAAGTCTAGAGGTCCAATTTTCAACCACGTTTTCAAGCATTTGGGGCTGTATGTCGGCAATAATGCCACGATTGTTGGCTCATCCAATTCGGGAACAAAATAGTCACGATCTTGGTGGCCAATTGACAGGTCCGTTCCGCGAAATTATGAGCTCATCGACTGTTTCCTTGAATAAATCGATTGTGACGTGCGCTGTGTGGCATGTAGCGCCGTCTTGTTGGAACCACATCTCATCCACATTCATGCCTCCGATTCAGGAACAAAATAGTCGGTTATCATGGCTCTATACTATGGTCTCCATTAACGGTAACTGACTCTCCAGCATCATTTCGGAAGAAGTATAGCCCAATGACTCCACCAGCCCAGCACACCAAACAGTCAGTTTTTGCGGATGTAATAGCGTTTCAAGGGTCTCATGTGGATTCTCTTCACTCCAAATGCGGCAATTTTGCTTGTTGACGTAGCCTCATCACTGAACAAAATTTTGCGGTAAACTTCGCGAACTGAACATAAATGACATTAGAGTTGTCAGATTTGACCACAAAATGTCAGTTTTATCTCTATTCGATAAACCAACTTCTAAAAAAAACACCCTTTAGTAACTATTTAGTATATTTTGATTTCGGATATTATACTGCGACACATCTTTAAACGACACCATTTTGAACGAGTCAGCAGCGATTAACTTTTTCACCGCCCAAACCCGATGGATTAGCTGAATAACTTTAATAGAAAAAATTGCTTATTAAGCTATTATTTTTCCTTTACCAATTAAGACCTAATTACGCTGTTTTAATTTATTACATATACCTACTTATGTGCGTGTAATTAAACCTCTTAACCTGACATAATAATTGATAATTTCAATGTTTACTGCTACATATCGGATATTAGCTTTGTCCAGTAATGAGATATCTTTAACTCGTTTTTAGTAAAAGCTATATTAATCCCCTGCTACCAGATGAAGCACAATCAGAATGTAGACAAGCTGAGATCGGTGCGGTTTACATCAACAAAAGCATAGTATTGTTAAAAATATTAAATAAAAAATAAAATGTTCTATTTTATTGTCATTTCTATTGTAACACTCGGTTTGATATGGTTTCAGCAAACTTGTACTCGCCGTAGGAGACTCGGTAACCGCATTCCGGGACCGAAAACTATTCCAATTCTTGGAAATGCTCAGTATTTTATCAATAAACCCGTGGACGACTATTTGAAAACACTAAATTTATTTAACAAAATCTACGGTGATACGTTTCGTGTATGGATTGGCAATGATTTGAATGTGTTATTTCACGATCTCAAGGACTTGGAGTTCATTATGAGTGGAATGGCATTTGTGAATAAGGCCTACGTGTATGACTATATGAAGCCTTGGTTAAATGAAGGTTTACTTCTGAGCGAGGGTAAAATTTATACTATGGTGTTTGTGTCGTTAATAATGTGAGCCTTTGCTTTAGGAAAAAAATGGCACAGTCGTAGGAAGATTTTAACGCCGGCTTTTCATTTTAAAATTCTCGAAGATTATCTGAAAGTGTTTGAGAAGCAAGGCAAAATGTTTTGCAAAATTTTAAGTGAACGCGTCGGGCGGGGGCCCTTTGAATTGTATGAGTTCGTAACCCGATATACAATGGATGTGATTTCGGGTAAGTAATAAGTAGTTTGTGTTTTGCTCTTTAGTTATTTGCGGTATTTAACCCTTAAGTGCTTCAGAAAAACAAAAGTGCCCCTAGCAAATATTAATAATTTTCGAAGAAAAAAAATGTTTTAAATAATATTGGTCCATTTAAAAAGGTCCTTGAATGCTTCAAAAATGAATTTTTTCAAAAATGTCCTTAGAATCGTTTTAAAAACTAATTTGGCTTTATTTCTTAATACAAATAGAAAGCATGCCAAAAAAGTAATTGAAATAAGACCAAATAACTGTAATTAATTTTTTTTTTTTTTTCATAATCGTTCGACTTCTTCTTTTGCCTATTTTTGTGAATTCTGTCCACAACATTTCATCAATAATTCTGGGCTTTTTCTTAGTTGTAGGATTTACGAATACAAAATATAACGAGTGAAGCATAGTGATTGATATTGAAGGCTCTTAATATTGTCGCATACCCAAAGATACTCCCCATTTGCACTCAAATCGAGAGGATTTAATAAACAAATTAAATTTAACAAGTGTAATAAAAATAAAGGCTCCCTGAAATTGCGCTATAGGATATTACGCCCAAAAATTAAAATGGAAAAAGAGCCCAAAAATCTGCATACAAAATTGTGCCAAATATTTTGGCACAGTTGCCAAGAATTTTGGCCTTTTTCCAAAATTTGTTGAGCCTTTTTTCCATTTAAGGAAACTGAAAAAACGCACAAAAAAATTGCTTGGAAAAACGCCCAACAAATTTTGTGGTGTTTTTTCCAAATTGAAAAGGAAAAACCCCAAAAAGTTTAATATTGAAGAAACAAGCTATAGAAAGTTACATTTTATGAGTCATTATACAAGGTGGCGCAAAAATAAGCTTCCGATGTTTTTTGGCTGTAATTTAATTTCTTCTTTAATTCTTCTTGTGGATTATTTTTATTTGGTCTTTTAAATTTTTTTACATCAAGTCGAGAATATGAAGTCATGTAAATGGCCGCCGCCATAGTTGATTGTCATTTGAGCCCTTTTTATGGCATTTTCCATCACTTTGGCCAAAACTTCCGGCGATAGGTCCTCACATTCTTGACGGGTATTGTCTTTAAGAGCTGCAAGAGTCTGAGGCTTGTTGACATAAACCCGCGAATTCAAAAAGCCCCACAAAAATAAGTCTGGAGCGGTCAAATCAGGCGATCTTGCTGGCCAGTGCAAATCGCCAAAGCGGGATATTAGGCGCCCGGGAAATGCATCCTTCAGCATATCGGTTGTGGCACGTGCAGTGTGTGCCGTTGCACCGTCCTGTTGGAACCACATGTTTTCCAATCCCAATTCATCAAGTTGCGGCAAAAAGAACTCGTTGATCATTGCTCTGTAGAGCTTACCATTCACAGTAACCGTTTGGCCCGCAACGTCTTCGAAGAAAAAAGGTCCGATGACTCCTCCAGCGAAAACAGCACACCATATAGTGACTTTGAGCGGGTGTAATGGCTCTTCGTGGGTTACACGCGGATTTTCAGTGCCCCAGAAGCGTAAATTTTGCTTATTTACGTACCCGCTAAGATGGAAATGGGCCTCATCACTCATGATTATTTTTGATGAAAAATCATCTTCCTCTTGGTGGTGATTAAGGATGACTTGAGCGTATGTTAGACGCGATTGGCGGTCAGCAGCTAACAACTGATGCACCGTCTGGACTTTGTACGGAAACATCTTCAAATCTTGTACCAAAATTCGCTGTAAAGACCGTCGATCGACTGATACCCATTTGCGTGGCACGTCGTCTGGTCGATGTCGACGGCGCTTCCATGACATCTTCGGCTACAGCAGCAATATTCTCTGCAGAACGGCTACTCCGGGGTCTGCCACGCCTGGCAGCATCTCGTGTTGTGCCAGTCTCTTCGAGGCGAGCGGCTAAACGTCGCAGTGTTTCACCAGTAGGCGTTGGACGGCTAGGAAATCTGCGACGAAATTCACGTTGCTCAAATAAATAGTCACCAATATTCCGCGTTCTGGAGCAGTGTAGCGTAACATTGTTTATTAACGTGTATTTCGCATGTGTTTACTACACAAATGTGAAAACAGAACTGACATTAGGGGCCAATCGCAAAATTTATAGCATTTTCTGATAGGAGGACTACTTTTGCGCCACCTTTTATATGCCTGAAACTAAGCCAAAAAATTGATATGGAAAAAACCCCCAAAACAATCCATACAACATTTTGGAATATTTTCCTAGGAGAAAACGCCCAACAAATTTTGTGGAAAAGGAAAAAACGCCAAAAAATTGTACCCCATCTGTGCAGGAATTGTATTCTACAACGAGTTTTGGGCTCAATTTCCATAAAAAAAGAGATTTTTCTGTCATCATCTCCATTTTACTTTTTGGCATTTTTTCCTAAAATTTTGGCCTAATTTCCTAACTTTTTGGCGTATTTTCCTTTTTATTTGTTGGTGTTTTTTTTTTCAAAAATACTACGCCCAAATTATTTAGGACTTTTTTCCAAAACCCTTTTTTGGCGTAATTTCAGGGAGCCAAACGAAACTGTGCTGATTCTAATTTAAGGAATCGTGTGCGCGATGTTTTTAATGGTGAATGTGCGAAGGATAAGGTAAAATGCAAAGCAAAGAAATAAATATATGAAATAGTGCTTTTCCAAAATGTCCGACGAGCAGCAAAGAAATTATTGACATTTTTTATAAATGAAAACGTTCTTCAACGGTTTGGCTATACGAAGTACAATATAAAGGAAAATTAGTAGAAGATAATTGTTCGTATTCTATGTTTATATCACCAATGTCCACGGGGCAATCTATTAGCGGGAACATTTAGTACCGTACGCGCTTGTGGTTATAAGCAGCTTTTTAATGTTAATTTTTTGTACAACGAGCATGTAGGTTAATTACAAAATTTTAAATTTGTATATATTGCTTAAAAATATTTTCAGACTTTTCCTTTCATGTAGTTACTTATGTTTTAATGAGTAATAAATCAGAGACAATCAGAGACTCATCTATTCCAATTTATTGAAGCAATTTTTTTTAAATATCTTCCCGCTTCATTGAATAGCTGCTATTTTTGTTACACCCAAGCCTTAAGAAGAACAGTGAGCAGATTAAAAATGTTGTCCAAATAATTTCACAAAAACAACAATGTACATCGAGTTAAGTGCATCGAGATGTTAAGTGCATCAAATATTCTCGTAGCATTTATCTTTATAATGCCTGAAGTAGAAGAGCAAGATTGGTCCCTAAGTGCTTCTAATCAATTTATTTTATATTTTGAAAAACAATGGATTGAGAAGGTTTGTTTTTTAGACTGAACAAAAAGTGGACTAGTTGGATTATCATACAAAGCGTTCATGTAAAGATTAAAAAATAATGTGTGAAGCTATTTGGGAAGCTACTAACTACCTATCTTCTAGTCTTCTTCATATAATTTTCTGTAAAACTAGGAACACTCTGTGTCTGATTATCCTACCGGATTTAGTAGTAAATTAAGCAGGAAGTTGGTGAAGTAACGAAACTTTTTTAAATTCCTCGACTTTCTTCTGGATGAGGATCAGTTTATTTCCAGAGACTTTATCATGGTAAAGAAGAAGAATATAGATTGCAGTACTTTAATTGAAGTCGCTAGTAATACTACTTCCTTTAGACAATTTTCATGAAGAGGAGGAGCAGACAATAGATAAAGAAGATGCAAATTGTAATATAAACATGGAAGAATTTTCTAGTTTTAATGAAACTACAGGGTTTTTCAACAGGGACGCTACAAAAGTAGAGCGACAGGGACAGCAAACGACGCCATATTTCTTGCAGTGGCGGAGTCAGTGGCCTCAACGTTAAGAGCGATACGTCCAATTTATGGTCGTCATAATCGTCCTAGCAGATCAACAACTGAGCGTTTAATGGAAAAATTTGAATCCACAGCCATAGTACAAAATGTTTCCGTGCCAGTGAGACAAAGAAGTGCCCGTAGTGTCGAGAACATTGCTGCCGCTAAGGCTTCAGTTGAAGAAAGCCCAAATGTGTCTCTCACACGTCGTTCTCAAGCGATGGGCGTCGTTGACGCAAGAACTGAAGCCGCTTGACCTCCAGAAGCGTCATATGTTCGTGAATTGGGCTAAGCAACAACTTGAAAATGATTCGGATTTTCATCGAAAAATCATTTTCAGCGATGAGGCTCATTTCTGGCTGAATGGCTTCGTCAATAAACAAAATATGCGGTATTGGTCAGGCAGCAATCCACACGTACTCCATGAGTCATCATTGCATCCCGAAAAAATTACGGTTTGGTTTGGTTTATGGGCCGGCGGCGTCATTGGGCCGTACCTCTTCCGTGATGATCAAGACCGGCACGTTACTGTGAATGGGAATCGCTACCGTTCAATGATAACCGAATATTTTTGGCCCAAATTGGATGATATGGACTTGGAGGACATGTGGTTCCAACAGGACGGCGCCACAAGCCACACAGCGAATGTCACAATCAATTTATTGGAAACCAAGTTTGGAGAACGTGTTATCTCACGAAATGGTCCAGTCGCTTGGCCGCCTCGGTCGTGCGATTTGACGCCGTCAGACTTTTTCCTGTGGGGCTACGTCAAGTCTATGGTCTATGGCAACAAGCCAGCGACGATTGATGAACTTCGTACGAATATCGAACGTGAAATTGCAGCAGTATCGGCCGATTTATGCTTGTTTAGCGTCTGGACTTCTGCAAGCGTGCCCGTGGTGGCCATGCAAAAGAAATCGAGTTCCATACATAATGGCATCGAACGTACTTTCACAGGAACAAAGAATTTCATTGACATCCAAAACCGTTTTTGTTTTATTAAAAAAAAAACTTTTGTAGCGCTCTTATTGAAAAACCCGATATTATGTGTGTATGGATAATCAACGTTCTATTTTATTACAACCTTGCACAAATCATTTAAAGCTTCAAATTTTTGGAATTTGTCATTATTTCGCGTCACCTCTGACTGTTTGTTATTGCTGTGATTTAATTTTTTTATTTTTTATGAACATTACCAGCCGCAGTATGCATTAGATCACCTTAATTGCCTTTTGATTCAGATTAACTAACTATCAATTAAAAAGTTAATCAATGTATTTATTATTCATAACGCAATTAAAATCCGGCAATAAAAAATTTTGCTTTGATGAACGCAGTTTTTAAAACTTACTTGCTTACTTGACGGGCTCCCGACCCGTGAAGAGTCCCTGAATGAGATACGGCAGCCTTCCACCCTCTGTGATCCCAAGGACGCTGCTTCCAGTTGTCCAGACCAAGCGCTCTGGCATCCACGATTACTTGGTCTTTAAAACGGAGGTTCGGTCTTCCTTGTCGTCTCGAACCTGGGGGCTGGGATTGGAAGATCCTCTTGGCTGGACCGTTGTTGTATAATTCGCTCGATGTGGCCGAACCAATGTTGTCGACGAGTTTTGGCTTTTCGGACTACATCCACATCTTGGAACAGCTCATAGAGTTCGCGGTTGTATCTTCTCCTCCATTCGCCCTCCTCGCACACAGGACCAAATATTTCCTGCTTATCGTCCAGCACTCGGCGCCGTATACCAGAACTGCCAGGATAAGGGTTCTGTAGAGCGTGCACTTTTTCATGTCATTTGTGGAGTTGATGTTTACCCCGAGGTAGATGAACTCCTTAACTACCTCGAAGTTGCTGCTATCAACAGTGACATTTTGTCCTAGTCGCTGGACAGATGATTGTTTGTTTGTTGGTAGCATATAGTTAGTCTTGTCCGCCTTCACTTCAAGGCCAACTTGTTTCGCCTTTCGTTTTTAAAACACTGATTGAAAATTATACTAAAATAATCTCAAATTTTTTATTTTCTGTATGGAAAATCATCCCAAAAGGACAAAATTGAATTTATATAGAAAAGTATTGAAAGGAATGAAGATTTTTTTGTAAGTATTCAGACATTGTTAGTATTCAGACATAATTAAGGTACACGGTAGTGCCCAGCCGAGTTCTTAGCAACTTTGGCACTACACCTTTATTTACACGAACCAACTCAGGACATTTTGACCCTCCTCTAACTTCGGTTACAACAAGGCTAGAGACATAAAATTTTCATCATAACATGAATTTGATGAAGAAGATGACGTCCCTTTATCTTTGTGTTCACGAAACCTAAATTCAGATTCTTTAGCAGCACCAGAAATGTGGGAAGTTATGTTGTCATCGGTAGCGCTCTCCTCACACCCGAAGAACCCACCGATGAAAATATCGTACAGAACATTAATGCTAAGGAACAACTCGAAAGTGATGGGGAAGAGGAAGTCGACAAAAAGAACCATTACCTACCGCAGAAGAGGCATTAAAAGCTGCAGAATTATTATCAGATATAGTTGCTAGCAGCAATATTGAAAATGACCATAATTTGACCATAGCAATGTCTTCTATACACAATAGTATTAGAGACTGTTTTTACAATAAAATGAACAGACAAAAATACAGATTACTTACATTTAAAAATATTTATTGCGTGCAATTACGTGCATTTTTTATTTTGATTTAATATGTATGTATACATATGTAGTTACTATGTTTCTTTATTAAGATATTTAAGTACATACATATTAACATAAAAAAAAAGTTTTTTTCACAAAACGCTTTGTATGACGTCCGCTTATTATGACGTGTTTGTTAATTCCTTTCGATGTCATTATAAACGGATTCCACTGTATTTATTTATATCTTAAAGATATACATTTGAAAAAGAATTTCTGAAATTTTCAAAGGAAAATATTCAAAACTCCGTCATTGTGACGTTATTTTCGGTGATTCCTCGGAAAAAAATGTGCGCCCGGGTTGACAGTAGAACTGATGACAGGATCATCAGAAGTCACAAAAAAAAATCGAGTTTTAGTTAAGATCATAAACTAGAATTTGGATGAAGGGAAAAAATTGGATTTTTGGCAGACCTTTTCACAAAGAAATGCTAATTTTAGTAAAATTGGCTAAACATTTTTTTTTTTTTAAGTTGTGATAAAAAAAAAACAAATCCTTCGTACAAGTCCTCGTGAATTGTATCTCGAAGACCTGTGTAAAATTTCATCAAGATCGCTTGAGTGGTTTTCGAGAACTTTTGACAACAGACTTTGAAAACACAGTTTCGAGAAAAACGCGTTTAAAGTTTGGATAACCTCGGGTTTATTCGTGATTCAATTGAGTGCGCACCTTCCCAAAGCTGTATCTCTGAAAATTTTATTCGGAATGACTTGAAAATGTAGGATAATATTCTCGAGACGTTGTAGAAATTAATAAGACAATAAGAAAAACCGATTTTTTAGAGCTGTGAAACTCATGTAAGCCCTTAAACGGTTAAAACACCTAAGCTAACCGTTCAAATTTGTGAATAATACTCTGCACTAATTTGGCTAACTGTTGCATTTTTGATATGATGTCGATAAACATAGATGACACACTTTTTCTGACTCAGAGCTTTGTTCAAGTCATTCAATGCACCTTTAAACAGTTTAATTAAATCTGACGCGTAATAAATATTAACTGTTTAATCTCTAGGTATAAAAACGAGTTTCACTTTTATGTGTGACCTTATATCTAGAACCCAAAACTGTCAGTGAAATTTGTATACCAAACAAAGACTCAAAATATGTGGAGGAGGTGGAGGTGGCTGGTCTTCCGAAATGATGCTGGAGAGTCAGTTACCGTTAATGGAGAGCAATGATAACCGACTATTTTGTTCCCGAATTGGATGGCATGAATGTGGATGAGATGTGGATCCAACAAGACGGCGTTGCATGCCACACAGCGCACGTCACGATCGATTTATTGAAGGAAACATTCGATGAGCGCATAATTTCGCGGAATGGACCTGTCAATTGGCCACCAAGATCGTGTGATTTGACACCATTGGATTATTTTCTTTGGGGATATGTGAAGTCGCTCGCCTACGCCAACAAACCAGAAACGTAAGGGGACTTGAAAGCCAACATTCGTGGCGTTATTGCCGACATACAGCCCCAAATGCTTGAAAAAGTGGTTGAAAATTGGACCTCTAGACTTGTCTTTATTCAAACCAGCCGCGACGGCCACATGCCCGAAATCATATTTAAACATTATTGGCATAAAATTATCCTTCCAATAAAGCCAAATTGATGGACATTAAAACAATTTTCGTTTGTTTTATTTTAATTCGAAGTTCTTTACCTCTATAAATAAAATTGGTGTAGCTGTGCTCGACATTTCTTTCTTTGAATGCAAAAATCTAAAAAAAACACTGATCCTCTGCTGTTGGATTTCTGCAGGATCAGATAGGACAATTAGGGCTACAATCTTTTCTCCATTTTAATTCGATCTATCCTAGGGTTTTCTATTCCTAGGTTTTCACAAACACTCCTAGGTGTATTTCAATATATTTACCATGAAGCGAAAGAGGATGTCATCTGTATTAGGTACACTTCAAGTGAGACTTTTTACTTTTCGCTCTTTCATTCCTTTTATTCGAATATTTAATGTAAACAAGAAAGGCAGGCACGTCACGGTGTTTTGTTTGGAAATAAATTCGTGTAAAGCAAATATAATACAGGGTGTCGTTCGGAGCAGTCAAACCAGGCGACCGTGGAGGCCAATCAACATCACCATTTCTTGAAATAACTTGTTGTGGAAAGAGGTCTCGCAGTAATTCCATTGTAATCCTGGCTGTATGCGATGTGGCACCGTCTTGTTGATACCACATGTTAATCAAGCCCAATGCATAAATTGTGGCGTTAAATAGTTTTCAAGCATATCACGATATCGCTCCCCATTCGCAGTTACCGTTACGCCATTTTCTTTTTCAAAGAAATAATGTCCAATGATTCCTCCTGACCAAATTTCACACCAGACTGTAACTTTTAATGGATGCGAAGGTGACTGATGAATAATTTGAGGGTTTTCCATTGCCCAGAACCGCCTATTCTGTTTATTCACATATCCATTCATTTCTTCCAAAAATTACACGTAACTTTCTCATCGTCACAGTAATCGATGATTGATTTTGATAAAATGTTTTAACGATGAAAACACGTTGGTTTATCGAATATTTTTCCATAATAAATTTGCCGCGTGTCTACTTCACGACTGCCAAATATGAACTGGCATTAGTCTTGAGTCTACCAAAATGGCGGCAAAACAAAGTAGTTTAAAAGTCGATTATTTGAAAACCAAATAGGAGACAATTGCGCGCGAAAACTTAAACACAAAACAAATTGTGACAAACGCGTTGTTATGCGGATAATCTTTTTTCTGTTATAATATCTGAACAAGAAATTAAACTTTGCGCATTTATAAATTCTTTACATAAACGTAAAAAACACTTATTGTTTATTATATATTTCGCACGATTTAAAAGAAACAATAAAATGTTCTCTTTTTTTTCTTTTCGCTTTATTATTTTTCTATTCGTGTGTTGAAACAGAAAATATCAGATAGGATGACGTTGTTCAGTTTATAAAGGGTGATTTTTTAAGAGGTTTAGAACTTTTTTTAAAAAAAACACAAAAAATTCGAAAAAATGAATGAAATATTTATTTGAATCGATAGTTTGAACCTTGCAATTTAATGTTTAAAGATAATTTCATGCAAATGTTGACCGCGGCTGCGTCTCAGGTAGCCCATCCGCTGAGTCCAATTTTGGCATACTCTTTCACACATATCGGCCGGTATCTCACGAATGAATGCATGGATGTTGGCTTCCAGTGCGTCAATCGAAGCGGGCTTGTCCCTATACACATTAGCCTTGGCATACCCCCACAAAAAATAATCTAATGGTGTCAAATCGCACGATCTAGGCGGCCAATTAACCGGCCCGAAACGTAAAATTAACTGTTCACCAAACTCGCCTCGCAATTGCGCCATTGTTTCGCGTGCTGTGTGGCATGTGGCACCGTCTTGTTGAAACCACATATCATGCAAGTCAAGAACTTCCATTTCGGGCAAAAAAAAGTTTGTTATCATCGCTCGGTAGCGTTCACCATTGACAGTAACGCTGCGATTCGCATCATCTTTGAAGAAATATGGCCCAATAATGCCGCCGGCCCATAAACCGCACCAAACAGTGGCTTTTTCGGGATGCATTGGTAGCTGTTGCAATGCTTCTGGCTGATCTTCACTCCAAATGCGGCAATTTTGCTTATTTACGTACCCATTCAACCAAAAATGAGCCTCATCGCTGAACACAATTTTTCGATAAAAAAGCGGATCCTCGGCCAGCTTTCCAAGAGCCCATTCACCAAAAATTCGGCGTTGTGGTAGGTCGGCTGGCTTTAGTTCTTGCACCAGCTGTATCTTAAAAGGCTTTACGCCCAAATCCTTCCGCAAAATTTTCCACGTAGTGCTGTAACAAAGGCCTAACTGCTGGGAACGGCGCCGAATCGACATTTCGCGGTCTTCTGTCACACTAGCTGATACGGCCGCAATATTGTGATTGCATTGCATGTAATGGTGATTGCATTAATTTCTCCGCAATCTCAAATTGAAGTTAATGAATGCAATCAAAAATTAAAATTCATCAAAGATTGCATTCAAAAATGATTGCATTCTTTTGCAACTCTGGTTTGTAACACCCTTTAATATTCGTCGTAGATCGACATTTAAGAGAATTTGGAATTGTCCGTCCGTCACCAATTTGAAGGCCTTTACATTTAAGTTAGGAAATATGGTCCTACGCAACCGCTGCCGATGTGTATTTTCTAGATGCTCCAGGCCGTTTCGATAATTAAATTGCTATAGCGGGTGCATCTTCGGGCAGTGCGGAGCAGTGACCCTTCTTCTCGGATAAAAGAAAACAAAGACTCGCTCTGATCAAATCAATGCATGCCTCAGACGTTTAGTCCTTTAAATTATTAATTAAAAATCAGACACAACATTTTAAATAAAGAACCCGAAACTGTCAGTGAAATTTGAATACCGAAACCGAAACAAAGACCTAAAATGTGTGGAGGGCGAATTAGTTCTTCTGACCGATAAAACGCTGCATAATAATGAAAGACTTTTAATTTTCGGAAGCATATTAAATTTAAAAATGTTGCCTAAATGTGGGATTGGGTGCGATAACAATATTTCATTATCACCTCAATTCATTATATCCGACCTTGAGAAAGCAAGAGCTGCCGATGCTCATTCGTACTTCTCAGAATCTCAAAGCGAATGACATTGCTTTCATTCGGGATCTATTATTTGGAGAACAAGTCAGTCCCAAAAGTTGTAAGCTTTGCGAATGCTGAAGGCATTGGCTTTTTTACCAAAAGATTTTTTACTTGGCAAACTAAAACATTGCCTCCTGCTAATGGGCGATCTTTCCGGCCAGTGTACGACCAAATGCAATTAGACCTACCTACCCTCGCAGTAGGATCATCACACAAAACTATCTACGGAGTACTTAGCCGTCAAGCAAGTATTTAAAAATATTCAAAGGGACAAATGAACCAGCTTAAAACTATTTTGAATGAAATAGAAAATCATTCAAGGCTGAGCTATTTGAACAATTCATTTCAGGTTAAACTAAATACTGATTTTCAGTTGAAGTATGTACTTTATTTTACATTTCAAAGAAAGAACGATTTCAGTTTTATGTTTGTTTTCCTCAAAAAAAGAAAAGACAATTGGAGTCTGTTTTATGTCGATTTTCATTCACCCATTCGCCATGTTGAAATTGTTCCAACTGCTGTCAGTGCTGCTAGCTAGCTTTTTGCGAGTTCTGTTCCAAAATGGCGAATTGGGTGAATTAAAATCGACATTATTTATTTCATAAAAGCACACATGTTCAAATTTGTCGACAATTTGAACGACATTCGAAAATTAAGACGACATTCAAACTTTAAAAATCGATTAAAACTTTGACAAGATTTCAACGAATGACAAATTCGAAATTTTTGGTCCCTTAATTCCGCTTAGCGGTCCACCCAGGTGCTATTGCCATAGGCGCCTGCCTGACGAAAAACACATTCTTCGAGCATTCGAGTAACGAAGTTGCGTGAGTTGTACCTGCCGCCTGCGGGCGTAAATACGTCTGGTACCTATGTGACCCGCCACGCGGGATTAAGGGATTTTAACAATTTTTCCGCAGGCGGCAGGTACCGCTCACTCAACGTCGTTGCTCCGCTCGTGGTATGTGCTTTTCGTCAGGTAACAGTACCTGGGTGGCCCTTTGGAGCCATTTGTAATTTTTGGTTTGGGGCTATTTTGCGTTGTTTGCAACGCACCGATCTTGAACTTTTTAACGCTTCGTAAATCACCCACTCATGGGGCTTATGATAGTGGGCCTGCTCGCCACACAACTTAAGTTTAAGACCTTTAAAGTAAAATTTTTCTATTTGGATTAATCTTATTACTGTAGCTCAAAATATAGAAATGACACTACGCACCAGCAATCATCTAACTAACTAAAGACGGTCATCCGGACATGCTGATGTCAGAGAACTTATATAATTCGGTTGTCATCTGTCAGTGTGTCATTTGCTAGATGACACCCCATCACACAGTGTCATCCGTTAGGTGATCCGAGTGTAAAGGTGCGATCAGACGGTCATCCAAACTTGTCATCCGGATGAAATGCTGACGGATGAAATTTGGTCATCTAGTCCCAATAGCGATGACAAGCGAACACGGTCAATCAAATCAGTCATCTGGATAACATGAAAATCATGCCATCTGATTCTGTCGTTGTGATGTCACAGCCTCTTGTGATTTTAAATCACTGGAGGAGGTTATTGGCATCGTGGGAAAATTTCAAACTCAAACTGAGTATGAGGGATGATGGGGTCCGCCAATGCCGTCCGTCGGTCTGTCTGTCTGTCCGGGCGCCATATGGCGAAACGGTTCGACGGATTTTCTTCAATGATCGTATATAAGGTTTTTGGGGTTATATCTCGGGGCATTGTTTTTATTTTTTGCTTTATCGTTTAAAATAATGGTAGCTGCCATACATTTTGTTTGGTGAAAATCACTTAACACTATTTTTCTAGAAAATGGTTCAAGGATACTTTGCATGGGGCCAAAAATACTGCATACTTAGTTTTTGCAAAAAATTCGTATAATAGTAATTTATAACACCGTCAATATATCAAAAACTAATAAAGGGAATTCCGAAAAATTTTACTATTTTTTTTACTACGTAATGTTGAACAAATCTGCGTACTTAGTTTTTTTATAAAATATAAATAAATTAAGGATTTTCTTAACTTTAAATTGAATTTGATTTCTTAAAAACGGCCCTAACGATTTCGAGTATTTTTTGTATTTTAAACAATTATGTTGAAAGTGTTAAATTTGCAAAATTGCATCAACACCGTGGGTGGCGTTATTTGAGATAATCAAATTTTTTTATAACCTAAAAAGTGATGTATATAAATTTGGTATGTGATCAAATGTTACCACTTTTTTGAGGCGATTTAAAAATGTTCAACATGAGCTAGAAAGTTTTGTATGACGCAATCGCGCACTTTATTTTTTTCGGCAATTCGTACGTCTCCCAAATTTGGTCTTAGGTGCGGACCGGAAGCAACTCTGATATCTGCGGATAAGCGTGTTGCAGAAGGGTTTGAAACGTTTACGCAGTAAGTTGGATAGAAACTTACAGGCAACATTTAGCTGGGATATGCCTCGATAGTTCTTGCAATACATAGGCTCGCCTTCTTGTTGATGGGACATATGGAGTTGATGGTCCAGTCATCGGATATGCTCTCCTCCACCAGACGGCGACTGATGATTTGGTGTATATGCCCTACCAAAACATCACCTCCGTATTTGAAGAGCTCTGCAAGTAGACCATCAGAGCCGGCGACCTTTTTGTTTTTTTTTTATAGCGAAGCCAACCTCTTTTATAGTTGACTGGTTTTTCATTAACTGGACGTGGGTTCTCTTCTTGCCCAATCACTCTCTCTACATGATGCCCGTTTAGCAGCAGCTGGAAATGGCTGTTCCGAAGATCCTGCATTTCGGTCTTGAATCCAGCAGCTTGGCTTTTTATAAAACCTCCGGATGTTGTTCCGATCGCGAGACTATTCGATCTTCTTGAGCAGGGAGCCGAAGGAGGAGGTCAGACCGCACATTCCAGGTACATACTCGAAGTTCGTGCACGACGCTCGTTTTGTCCCTTTCAAAACTTAAAGTTTGATGTGTTCGAGAAGTAACCCCAACAGCACAACCTCTACCTGAAAAGCCAGTCCCCGGCTTTGACCATAGGACAGCAAGCCGGTTATTCGGGAATGTTGACTTCCTCCAGCTGACTCATGAAGGGCTCCTTCGCCACCATCTCGTTTCCAGAACACTGAATTCCTTACTGACCTCAGCTCCAAATATGTCCAAGTAGCTAATGATGTGCATCGAATCAGTGAATTCATCCGCCGTACGTCTTCTTTATGAGGTGCTAATAGACTTCTGACCTTCTGAGACTAGATCAGTTAGTCATCGTAGACAGAGCATTACACTGTTGCTTAACACAAGTCTCGTCCGGTTGGACAAAAACAGTATCCGGTGGTTAAAATAAACACAATTGAAGTAGTAACAAGTCGTTACCCATCCCGTCCAACCACCTTTTTGTGGTGATCATGCAGCACGAAATACGCTAGCTACTTTAATATTGCCCAGAAATGGGCAAACTTGTCCAATTCAAACATTGAACTCAGGTTAAGGTTGAAAAGTGCACCGGCTAACCTCATGTATGTTTTCAGCCGTCTGTCAATCTGTTAATGAATCACCTGCCAAAACAAAAAAAAGATTGTTGTTGGATTCTAGGCAAACCTCTTGCAACACACTTCAAAACGAGAACATTTCGTTCAATCCAATTACAAACGCAAGCAAATGTTTCAAAGTTGTCTCCAAGATAATGCATAATTGCGTTTTTTTTTCGCCTCATTAATCTCTTTTATTGTATTACTAGGTTAAAGGTCCAGATGAAATAACATCTTAATCTGACTTAATGTTCAAATCGCCACTGTTTCAAGATTTCAATGTGATACGTCTTTAAACTCGTTTTAGAAAAAAAAATAAAAGTACAAATATATACTATGTACATAATAATACCCCATTACTAGGTGATGGCTGATCAGAATACAGACAAGCTGTGCTCGGTGCGGTTTACATTACGAAGCGTTGTCCTTAGTAATTAATTAAAAAATGTTTATATTAATTTTCATTTCGATTGTGACACTCGGTTTGATATGGATTCAGCAAAATTTCACTCGTTATAGAAGGCTCGGTAGCCGCATTGCGGGACCGAAAACTGTTCCAATTCTTGGAAATGCTCAGTATTTTATAAATAAGCCCGTGGAAGACTATTTGAAAAAATTAGATTTATATTACAATATTTATGGTGATACGTTTCGCGTGTGGATTGGCAATGACTTGCATGTGTTCTTTCGTGATCGCAAGGACTTGGAAGTCATTATGGGTGGAATGGCATTTGTGGATAAAGCCTACGTGTATGACTTGATGAAACCTTGGTTAAATGAAGGTTTACTTCTGAGTGAGGGTAAATTTTTTACTACGGTGTTTGTGTCGTTAATAATGTGAGCCTTTGCTTTAGGAAAAAAATGGCACGGTCGTAGGAAGATTTTAACGCCGGCTTTTCATTTTAAAATTCTCGAAGATTATCTGAAAGTGTTTGAGAAGCAAGCCAAAATGTTTTGCAAAATTTTAACTGAGCAAGTCGGACAGGGGCCCATTGACTTGTATGAGTTCGTAAATCGGTACACAATGGATGTGATTTCTGGTAAGTGGGGGGTAAACCTAATTTCGTGCAAATTTGTATTTAGTGAGTTTGCTTTGTGGCCACAGTGAGTCAAAAAAATATTGGCACACGGATTATTTTTGAAGAAAGTTTATTTCGGTGTTAAAAAAACGAAGAGGTTGGAGTTCGCTAAACTCCCCGTCAATAAGCCGGAAACATTTTGGAGTAATATCGTATTCAGCGACGAGTCGAAATTCAGCCTATTTGGCTAAGATGGCTCACAAAAAATATGGCGAAAGCCCAACAAAGAGCTACAAGAAAACAACATCACTAAAACAATTAAACACGGCGGTGGTAATGTTATGGTGTGGGGGTGTTTCGCGGCATCTGGAGTGAATGAACAAGTTGGCCTACATGAACATTGAGAAGTTGGGATTAAAGGATCAGCAATGAGTGTTTCAGCAGGATAATGACCCGAAACAGGGTTCATATCTGGTCCAAGAATGGTTTATTTACCATTGCAAACAACAAAAACATGAGCATATTTGGCACTTGTTGGAAAATAGGGTAAGGAAGTCTAATAATATATAACCTTCAAAGCATCATTAATGGAAGCCTAACGGACAGAATAGAAAAATATTAGCACTTGGGAGGCCTCTATCCTATTGGGAAGTATGCGTCGACGCTTAGAAGCAGTCATAAAAGCCAAGGGAGGCCCAACCAACTATAAGGGGGTCATAATTTTTTTTTTTTATTTAGATACTTCTTTTAAAAGTGTGCCAATACTTTTTTGATATGAATTCGTGCCTTATTTTGGTTAAATAAATATATTATAGAATGTTCCTTAAACAAAATGGTATCATTATTTTTCCGATAAAAAGTTACGTTGAAAATTAACTTTGAAAATAGAATTTTCCCAATACCCAATAGGGTGGGCCAACTATAAGCTTCTTTTTAAAAATGCAATGAAATGAACAAAATTACATTTTTTTCCATGTATTATGCCTTTATTAGTAAGAGCAAACATTACCATTAAATATGAAACACAACTTCGTCCAAGTGGCTGCCTCATCACTCCAATTTTCCAAGACCTTGTTGATGCTTTCAGGCTGTAGCTCATGGATTGCTTGGATGATATTGACATTAAGTACTTGAATTGTTTCCGGATTATTGACATAACATCAGTCCTTGACGGTTCACCACAAAGAAAAAGTCAAAAGGGGTCAAATCGCAACTCCGAGGCGGTCAATTGACTTCGCCAAGATGGCACGCCAGCCTGCAAGAACCAAAGGTGCTTCAAATCCATGTCTTCAATTTCAGTAAAAAAAAAGTCGGTTAACATGGTTCTGGAACGCCTACAGTTCACCGAAACACTGTTCCCCGTCTCGTTTGTCAAATGACGTCACCACGCTACAGCAGTCACATTCTCGTCTGGGGGGCACCGTACGACGACGGGGACCATGAGCGTTGTCCACTAATATACCACTCACACGAACTTTTTACACAAACTTGCGTACAGCAGGCGCGGTAGGTGCTTCACTTTAGCCAAAACTTTTTTTCAAAAAGCGCAGAGTTTGGGCTACAGAGCATTCACTTTGGAAATATGTTTTCAATATTTCCCAACGTTGTTCAAGCGTAAAGCGACTCATTTCGTGATGATACTGACTTTCTGTCAATATTTTGAGCGGGAAATAGCTGTCAGTGTCTAAAACAACCTATGATTTAAAAAGAAACCACTAGATGGCCTACCCGGTATATCAATTTTGAGAAAAGGTGATGGAAATGGCATGTATGGACACTTTTGTGTTTGCCTGCTAGCAGTTCAAATGTAGATCGTCATATTTCACTTATAAAACTTACGAAGTCGAACTTTAGAGACAAGTTTACAACGAAAACATTAACGCGCTATATGTTTATAAAAAATGCGGGAAAAATATCAGAAACCTCCTTAACATCCAAGTAGAACCACCCAAGAACAACAACTGTGATTAGGCAGCTATTACAGTTTTACAGACTTGGTAAAACTCTCGTAAACTTTATAGACAGACAAAGTTCGCAATAAGACATAATCTGGTAAAACAATGCAGAAAATCATCTCTAAATTGGATTGTCATCTGAACCAAGATCTCCATGTGCTGGTTTCCGGGCACAGCTGCATTCCCATCTATCAATAAAACTAAAATGTTAGTTGTCCGCGATCAAATTCAACCTACCCGCGACTGCACTCGAAGCATCTTAAGATAGCTGTAATAATATCAGGACGTGTACATTATCAAGATTAGTCTTTTTGACTAAGTTTAAGTCAAAAAGAACCAAAGCTGAGAGTCGTTTTTCTCTCAAACACACCATATGGCAGATCTTCCATCAAAATGGAAGTAGCATCTAACGACTTCAGCAGGAGCTTCAGGAATGTCAAGGAAGAGGAAACTATGCCACATTTTCTTTGCAACTACCTCGCCCTCGCTAGATTAAGTAAGAAATGTTAGGTAAACTCTTTTTCAAAGATTTGAGTCATCTGAGCAGCGTAAATTCTAATGGTTCCTATAGACTTAACCTATTTAGTGTTTGATTAAAAATTCAGTCACCCCTCTTTTGCCTTCTATTCCATCACATTATTAAGAACGGGCTAAAATCGATTGCATCAGTCGCCCATCTGAGTGCGCTCCAAAAAGAGGGGAGGGTTGAACCCCCGAAGCCCCTACCCGCGTTCGCCCATGTGCTTTCAGTATATCACATCAATAAAATGTGTTGTTTACTATAACTTTGTAGGGGCAAAGTTGTATTAAACAATGTAAGAGAAATTATCTTTGAATCGTTACACTTCAATGATTCTATTGCGCTTTATACCAGATTGATTTTAAGGTGAATAATCTGTTTATGAGTTTGTTATTGTTATGCGCGATTGGTCTAGCGTTTTTTTTTATTTTAATGAAAAGTTTCGTAATTAAGACTTCTAGGAGCAAAGAAAAAATAAAACCATTTATTGATTCGTAAAAAAAGCGCGAATGTTGAAAATAAGACACAGCGCCTCGCCTAAAACAAATTAAATCAACGATAGGGCTAGGTGAAGGGGAAAAAGGCAAACTAAATCTTCTTATATTCTGATATATTTATTTGGTATTTTTTAAATAAACAATGCAACTTTGTGTTTTGAGGTGGCAAGTTCTGTAGACGTAATTTTTATAATTTTGCCCAGGCAAATTATGAGTATTTAACTTTTCACGATGTCACTTTTTTGTGGTGATTTGTAGAAGTTTTAAAGGTTTTAAGTATGTTTTGTTTATTTTTCATACATCACCCCTATCGTAGAATCCGTCGAAAATGAGTTTCACTTCACTTTTCTATACACTTTCTACTGCTATCGAAGAATCCCCTGGAAGCATCCCCTTATCGACAGGTTTTTGGAAAACGTAGTTTCACTGTCAAACAGCTGTCTTTCATTTGTCAACAAAAAAATGTCGTTCGAGGCAATTATGAATGTTTTTTAATATGGAATTTAATTTATTAAAAAAAAAAAAAATTAAACAAATAATGGAAACAATAAAAAAAAGAGGTCAGATCAGAGAAAAATGTATACGGGAGAGGTAAAGGGGAGCAGTGGATTATATCATGCAACTTAAATGTTTTATGAAACCATGTTTTTAACTTTCTCGTATACATTAGTATATTAAAGAGAAAGTTATTGCGATCGTACGGAAATTTCGAACTCAAACTGAGTATGAGGGATGATATTACGACTATAGAAAAGTCCAAAAAAGTGGGTCCGCCAATGTCGTCCGTCGGTCTGTCTGTCTATCTGTCTGTCTGTCCGGGCGACGTATGGCGAAACGGTTCGACGGATTTGCTTCAAAGTTCGTATATATGGTTCTTGGGGTTACATCTCGGGGCATCTTTTTATTTTTTGCTTTATCTTTTAAAACAACGGTACCTGTCATACAAATTTTTTTGTGAAAATCACTTATCACTATTTTTCGCGAAAGTGGTTCTAAGGATTTCGGTCTTTTTTTGTACTAAGGATGTTCAGGATGGGGTCAACAATTCTGCATACTCAGTTTTTGAAAAAAAAATCGATTAACGGTAATTTATAAAACTGGCAATATCTCGAAATCCAATAAGGGAACTTAAAAAAAAAATACACTTTTTTATACTGTAAACTAAAACAAATCCGCGTACTTAGATTTTTTAAATGATTTTTTTTTATTTTTTTTTTCATATAACGATTTTCTTAAATTTAAATTAAATTCGTTTTATTAAAAACGACTCTAACGATTTTGATAGTTTTTTGTATTTCGAACAATTATGTTAAAAGTGTCCAATGTGCGAAATTACATCAAAATTGTATGTGCCGTTTTTAAGAAAATCATTTAAAAATTTTTTAAAACAAAAAAGTGATTGAAATAAATTTCTCACCATTAATTTTCGATTCATTTTGCGACTCAAAAACCAATCTCATGTATCGAGTTTTGTATGACGCAGTCGTTCACTTAATTTTTGACTGCAATAAAGTGCTATATTGCATAGGTTTAGCAGGCAGCTAATTTAGTTTGCTTTCTACCATTACTCTAACCTATTTCTGTAATTTATTGTACAAGAAGCTAATTTTTACTTGCAGCAGCCAAGCCAACAGATGAAATCCTCAATGATTTTAATACGAATGAGAAATGTAATTTTGTTCTGAAAAAAAATTGATTCGAACGTTTTCGACCATATAGTGGAACTTATTCAAATTACCAACACGGGGAACTGTTCACTTTACGGTTTTGATGATGCCGAAATATTTTTTTTCTGTGAATAATTCCCCTGGGCGGATTCCACGATAGGGTGGTTGACTAGGATTTACTATTCATCTGTCAAAATATGACAACATATAATCTGGTTATATAATTAACTAGGAAGAGATCGGGGTTACCTATAATTTTCTACTTTGTATAGGTACTACTGCTCCCAAATTTTCGCCGTTTTAAAGAATTCACCTCGATGTCGCCACCGAGTTCATTAAACAAGACAACTGCAGTATAATCAGCATATATAGCATTTTACCAATTATGTAAACTTGAGAAGTCAAATATAAAAACATTGTACGAAATTGGTGCCAGAACTGTACCCTGTGGGACTCCGTATTGAAAATTATTTATATATGAAATACTACTAGAGTGGTAGAAATTTGTTTATACGAAAACACAAATTTGTGTGATTATTTTGATCAGAAAAATATTTTGTTTGTTTAAAATTTTTTCACAATATTCGTCAAATACAAAGAAAACAGTTTTTTATTTCTTTATAGAAATATGTCCATTGTGGTGCAAAATCGTTTATACGCATTCAATTAAATTTAACCATAACTTAAGCTCTGCGGCTGATAATGCGATCTTCAAAAACAGGGCGCAAAACATCGAGTGTAGCTTCGGCTGTGTGGCACGTAGCGCCGTCCTGTTGAAACCAAATGTTGCCAATATCCTCCTCTTCAATTTTTGTGAACAAAAATTCGTTCAACATGGCCCGATAACGATCGCCATTGACTGTAACGGCCACTCCTTGCTCATTTTCGAAGAAAAATAGCCCAATTATGCCTCTGTACCAAAATCCGCACCCAACAGTGACTCGTTTTGGGTATATCGGCTTTTCAATGTATGCGTGTGGGTTTTCTGTGCCCCAAATGCGACAATTTTGCTTGTTTACATACCCGCCAAGATCAAAATGAGCTTCATCTGAAAAGATGATTTTTTTTGGCAAAATCGGCATCTTCTCTATGTCGCAATATTACCCAGCGTTGTTCAAGCGTATACACCACCATATTCGTTCAGCGGAAGAATAAAACTAATTATCTGTCAAATCAGACATGAGCTAAGTGTAACCATTCGCGAAATAAGCACTAGTTGAGAAAAAATCGTTAGATGGCGGACCCTATACTATAAAGGATCCTCCAAAATGTTCTTTACTAGTCCTGTATTCAAAGGAATATAAAATTGCACATATTGAGCCTTCTATTAATGGCTTAAGCTTAACTTTCTCTGATAATAGGTACAAAATTGAGCTGGAAATCTAATATCCAGAAAAGAATTAAAAAGGTACAGTAACACTTTTCTCTTGCCAAAAAGTCATTGGGACCAGATGGGCCTTTTAACCTCCATCACTCACGGGCTTAAGCCACATCTCGGTTTTAAGACCGATACTTACTTACGAATAAACTAACAAAGTCCAAATTTCATATTGTCTACGTATTGGAGGAGCCCTACGCACGACTCTGTTTCCCCTCACACACTTCGATATTTTTAGTAAACAAATGGCAGCCAATACAGCTCTTCGTCTTAAAGCTACATGTAAATGGGCCAACAATGCTATTAGCCATTACATATATTCTATCCTAAATAAAATAGAGAATCTTCCCGGTAAAATTAACTACACTAATCCCCAACTTCAATGCCCGGTCATTCTGTAAAGAGGATGGAGGGCAAAGCGATCCGTCTTTTCGACGAATCAAAAACTAGTAACGGAGTGGGGTGTTTTTGCTGTCAGACTAATTATTAATCTCTCCTCCCGTCATCCTGAACAGTGTAGCGTGTCACAGGCAGAAATAATTGATCTCCTTTGCTCAATGCCGTGGCACAGGGACATTCTTGGGAACTATAGCGCTGGTGAACACGCTTAATTAGGAACGACCTCTCGTACCGACATCTATCACCTGAGAGTTTTTTTTCGCTGGCCCACCTCTTGCGAACGTCTGACAAACATCCAAGAGTAAGAACTGTCATGAGAAGCTTCTCAAAAATTAACTGTCGTTCGTAATCGGCATTTAGCTGTAGGTCCCTTCCATTCGTTTCAAAAAATATATCTTCGCACACACAGTGGTTGGAGAAGCTAGGCTTTATGTCCTGCGCGTAAACGGCCCACGCCTAATATTTATTTATTTTTACACCTCTCTTTACCTCAAAAATGAGAGTAAGGCATACCAACATCTGCTTGTAAACTGTCGCTAAGGCTATCAGCTATAGGAGGAAACTTTAGGTGGACAAGTGGAATCACATGTCTAGCTACGAAACAAAGCAGGATTTCAAACACTCTAAGGATTTTATCTCTCTAAGCAGACAACACATTAGCACTGCTATAGGTGTCATTACTGGATGGCAAAACTTGCAACAAGACTTGGTGCATTCTCAAACGACTTATGCAGAAGCTGTATGGACAAAGAGGAGGAGAAAACGATCCCCCACATGCCCTGCTATCTTCAGAAAAGGAGGGAAGTTATCTTATCCCCTTCGCTTTTTCCGAAGCTGCAATTGGTTGAACGACTAAAGGGAGCGCTTAGTGGTATCAAAACGGCTCTCCAGCGCCTAAGGAGAGCGTTATTCTTTATCCCTTTCGTATCACGACGGACCAATACTGGACTAAGTATGGTCTATTTATGTAATCAGAGGACAGGGTAATGCCAGGCCAAAGTTCTGTAGCAACTTTGGCACTACTCTCTTTTGTTTTGCTATGGACGAGCAAAATAGACAAACAAACAGCGCTATTTATTGATGAGTTCAAATTTAGTCATACAAATCACTCTCCCGCGGGCTTTCGTTTTTCAAACTCAAGATTACTGACATTCAAAACAAACATCCGCTCCCATTTTACCACATTAACACTTCACTCTGTGAATAAATAGTAAACAAAAACAAAAACAATAGTTGAAAACGAAGGTTAAGATAACAGATGAATGAAAGTTCTGATAAACAGTCCCGAACTACATGAGTCTATTTAACTTTGATAAACGTATCGGCAGCTTATCACAAACTGCTACCTGCAAATTCTAATCGCTAATTTGGAAGCGAATCAATGAGATTAGATAAAACTTGCCCACAAGCTGAGATTGTCAATTCCAAAAATTACCATTTGTTAGTTTCCCAATAGCAGTTCGTTCAGAATGTTCATATTATTCGCATTAATTGCAATCCTTGCCACTGTCGGCTCGTATTTGTACCGAAAATTCGCCCGTACACTCGAGCTTGCCAAGGCAATTCCCGGTCCACCAGCTCTACCCATTATTGGTCATGGACATCTGTTTATTGGCAAAGCACCCGAGGAGTATATCGCGCTTATTCAAACTTTCGTAGAAAAATATGGCCAAACTTTCAAGGTCTGGCTTGGCCCTGAGTTCAACATTATCACAAGTAACCTAAAGGATGTTGAGATCATTCTGGGAACAACACAATTCAACGACAAGGCCGGCGAGTACAAGACCATGGAACCATGGTTAAATGAAGGCTTACTCGTAAGTCGAGGCAGGAAATGGTTTAAGCGAAGGAAGATCATCACACCGGCATTCCACTTTAAAATATTGGAACAATACATAAGTGTGTTCAATGAACAAGGCGCCAAGCTAGTGAACAATTTACAAGTTCAAATGAAAAAGGAATCTTTTGACTTGTACGCATTTGTTAATCTCTGCACTTTGGACACCATCGCTGGTAAATATTGATTGTGTGATTGCATTTAAGCGCCTATAAATAGGTGTGTGGTTTTTTTTTGATAACAAACTTTTATGGATAAGCGAAAGAAAACAAGTATTTATGGGCTTGGATTACGTTCGAGTATGTAAAGTAATCTCATTTAAATCGTTATAAGTTTGAAGTGTGTTCAAAGTTTATTGCTCTGTTCAAATATTGAAAAAGGGATTAAGAATGTATCCTCCTTTTATTGAGAATGTCTTATTTTCTCTTGACCTTGACCGAAATGATAAACCGGGAGATGGCGTTAATAGCGTCTTTTTAAAAAATAGTCAAAATTTATATCCATATTGACAATTGTGATTCTTGTTTATGGGAGGTTAATTTTCATAGAATGAAAAAAACAACAACAAATAGCTTCATAATAAATAAACACACAACAGTTACATATTTCCATTTCTTTCAATTTCAGAAAGTGCAATGGGTGTCTCAGTAAACGCACAAGTAAATACCGACTCGGAGTACGTAAGAGCTGTCAAAACGTAAGCAACAAACAAAGAACAAAAAAACACGTTCGTTCTATTAATCTGTTTTCTTTCTCAGCATATCCACGGTACTGCACAAAAGAATGTTTGACATTTTTTACCGCTTTGACTTCACCTACTGGTTCACTAAGCTTGCTCGCGAAGAAAAAGAAGCCCTAAAAGTTCTACATGGATTCACGGAAAAAATAATCGTTCAACGCCGCGAAGAAATCATTCGAGAGCAAAAGAACTCGAAAACTCAACAAGACACCACCAATGATGTGGGGTCGAAGCGCAAAATGGCCTTCCTCGATATTCTTCTGCAGTCGGAAATCGACGGTAAACCATTATCGAATCTAGATATTCGCGAAGAAGTCGACACATTTATGTTTGAAGGTCATGACACAACATCGTCGGCGATAACATTTTTGTTCTACAATATTGCTCTCTATCCAGAGACGCAAAAGAAATGCTTTCAAGAAATCTACGATATCTTTGGCAGAGACATGACTAAGCCTGTTACCTATGAAGATCTCAATAATTTACATTACACTGAATTGTGCATTAAAGAGACATTGAGACTGTTCCCGTCGGTGCCTCTGCTGGGTCGCAAAGTGGCCAAGGAATGCGAGATAAGTAAGTTTTAACAATTTCACAATTTAAGTTTGAACGAATTTTTTCCGACACTGGTTGGAGGCCTTACATTTTGAGCTAGAAATCTGAAGTTTGGAACATGAACATATACAGAATCACGAAAAGTGTAGGACAACAGCTACTGCCACGCCCAAGATTTAAAAAAACTACTCTTTTAGTTTAAAGTTTGCTTTCTTTTCGTCCGAAAAACTTCTTAGAAAACCAAAACAAACAGTTCGCTTCGTTGTAGTCATTTTGAATTTATCGGAATAACAGAATTTCGGTCAAAAACACCCCCAAAAACTTTGTATGATTAAAAAATTTTGTTTAGTATTGTCAGTATCTAAAAATCATTGCCAAGAAAAGTGTTTGTGTCAACATATACTGAATATATGTAAATGAGTCCCTTTTTACAAAAAGATTATTGTTAACTGCTTCGTGGAACTTGCAGAATGTGTTAAAAACCAGGTTCTCACACATCAACTAGATTTTGAAATTTAAAAAATTTATGGGAAACCTCATGATTTTGCTGGCGGTTTTCAGGAGTTTTCGCTTTGCTTAAGACGTCAAAAAACTCCCTAATTTCCTATGTATTTCAGAATGCGCTCAATTACAATATTAGGCGCATTTTTGTGTCACTTAGTTGTAATGCATCTGCATGCAAGGATTTTCATAGCCTCGCCGCCACAGTTATCGTACTCTCCCGGTGACGTAGATTATTTAACTCGTCTTGGTTGAAGTGCCGAGAATATTGCAGCCGTTCAGACGTCCGTCGCACACGAACCAAAACAGCCGATTCCACGGCGTTTTCACAGTATTACAGTACGGCGAATTTTGCAAAATGATATTGGCATGCACACTTAAAAGATTAAGTCAAATTAAGCTCAAAAACTAAAGCCAGGAGATCATATGAAGCGATGTACCTTCTCGATTTCGGTTCTAAAAATGTCTGAAATCAATTTGGCAATTTAATCGGAATTTTTTTCAGTGACGAAGCGCATTATAGGCTTTGTCAACAAACAGCATATGCGTTATTGGTCGGATGAAAGTTCTCATGAGCTTCAAGAAACACAACTTTATGTCGGTGAGATCGCCACAGAGAAATGTTGCAACGTTATTTTTTTGGTCAATTGCATATAAAACATTAAATCATTGAACAAGTCGGCGTCGTTATACGAGCTCAGAGCCAATATTGAATGAGAGATAGTGTCGAAATGTACGGCCAATTAATTTAAAATTGGATCCAACGTTCTCAGTTCGTTGAGAAATTTTAACAAAATAATTTTTCCATTTCAGGTTTTATCCTGTTCACACGACACTGAAATCTGAGGTTTTCACAAAAAGATTTCGAAATCTCATTAAAGCATTCACACTGAACACTACCTTTTGTTTGACGTTTCGGTCAACCATGGCAAAAAATAAAAGTGAATAAACAATTATTGCGTTCCAGTTGCAAGTGCACTGCAAGTCCACTGTAAACTTGCAATCCCTATAACCTCATAAAATTCGCGCGATCATCTGACTCTTGAGTGACCTGCAGTTGACTTGTAACGCAGTTGATAGGCTGTCAACCGCTTGTCAACTGATTTGTGGATCTCGAAGAATGTGTTAAAAGGTGCGTTTGCTTTGACAACCTCACCATTGGAACCAGATTCTGAGGAGTTTTCATCAAAGCCGCATATAACAACGAGGTTTTGAAATCTGAAAAAAATAGTGGGAAACCTCCTGTTTTCGATGGAGGTTTCAGGAGTTTTTGCGAAACCTCAGATTTCATGATAATGCAGTGTGAAAAAGTTATTAGCTTAGGTTAGGTAAGACTTATGGCTGGTTTACATGGCCACGCATGCATTTTTGCACGAGATTAGGGAGAGATCTTTGACGTCAATAATGATTTTAAAGATGTAAGACTGAGATCAGAGACAAAACAGTCTACATTCGGCTGCTACCACGCAAATTAACGTTACCGACCAAAATACGTAACTCGTATTTTTGCATGTTTGGTAGTGTTGTCCCTTCCTTGCAGTAGACTTTTTGGTATTCTGCATCCCACTAATCCTGCGTGGTAGACTTGTGTGACCATGTAAACCAGCCACTAATGCGCCCTTTGCCATTTTGTTCTTTGTACATTTACTGCTGCCAAACTATTTATCAATGTAAACGAATGCTAACAAATTTTCAATCACTGTTAACTGCTTTTTTAGGTTTAAGGATATTATAAACATTTAAAACCTGGCGGCCCGCAGACATTTCGGAGATAAGTCCAAATTCCCGTAGTCTCCGGGCCAAAATACCCCCGTTGGTAACCCTACTATAAATAATTCCATTTTTTAAGCTTAAAAATAGTATTTTATAAATTTTGGCAGTGGGCGTAGTTAAAAAAAATCGTTCTACCTTAAATCTTAGATTTTTTGTGCTTAAAAAATTTAACAAATTTACAAAAAACTATATAACTACACCAATTGCATTAATTTTTTTGTTTACTTATAGATGGTAAAATAATTCCGGCTGGAACAAATGTAGGAATATCCCCACTTCACTTGGGTCGCCTGGAAGAGCTATTCCCCAACGCAAATGCATTCATCCCGGAACGTTTTGACATTGTTACCAATGCTGACAAAATGAATCCGTATGCATATATTCCGTTTTCCGCAGGTCCCAGAAATTGTATTGGCCAGAAATTCGCCATGTTGGAGATCAAGAGTGTCGTTGCCAATGTACTAAGAAGTTTTGAAGTTGAATACGTTGGAACGGCATCAGGGGAGCCTTTGCTAATTGGTGAATTAATTCTTCGTACTCGTGATCCATTAATGTTTAAGTTAAAGCCTAGGGTATATAGTTAGAGTTGTTTTTGTTGGCTTTTTTTTATGTGAGTTAAATGTGTTTGTTATTTTTTTATTAAATAAAATGCTGGTAGTTATGATGTAAAGAAACTGATTTATTGTTTGTGTGGCAGGGTGAATCTAGTCACACAACTGCTAACTGCCAAGAACGCCTTGAGGATCAGCCAAACAGCAAGCTGAAATTCAGGTCTCTTAGGACATGCACAGATTCTGAGAAGGTATGTAGGAGACAAAGTTAGCTCCGACTATATGATACCCTATATGGACTTTGACAGACCATTCTCCTGCTCCTTTCGACGAATGAGCCCACGAAAATGAAATCTATCCATCTATAAATCAGATTGATCGAAGATGGATTTTGGAACAGGTGCCGGTCTATTCTCAGTGGAATAAAATATACACCACCACTCCATCAGACTCCCTGATCAAAGTAGTGTTTTCCAGGCTGAGGTTCTGGCAATCGCGGAAGCGGCCGGTACTGTATCAATGTCGGAAATATCACGAAATAATATTACCAATTTCATTGACAGCCAAGCGGCAATTAAGGCAGTTAATGCTTTTGAATTCAAATCCAAGCTGGTTCCTGGACACAGGGACATGCCCGGCAATGAGATGGCCAACGAGCTAGCACGAAAGAGATCCGAAATGGATAATGACTGAGCACTTTAGAGCACTTCAATCCACCACTCTGCAATCTCAGAGAACGAGTGAAATACAAGATCAGAATGAAGGCCAATAACAGGTGTAAATCTCTAACCACTTGTGATATAACACGGCAACTATGGCCAGAGTACAATAAGAGCCGAACTAACAAGATCATACAGTATGACAGAGCATCACTGTCTAAGCTGATAGGTGTTCTAACTGGCCACAAGTTCCTAAGAACCGACGTGATGAAATTAAATCTCAAAGATGACGACATTTGGCTGCGGCGACGAGGAGCTTCACGAGGACACACCTCACTTTCTCTGCCACTGCCCGAGTCTCTGTCACTTGACGAGCAGAACGGTTGGAAGTTTCTTCTTCCAAGAAATCATAGAATTGTCAGATGTCTCTATCTCTAAGCTTTTCATTGGGTAGTAACCATCGTAAGAAAGGTACCTCAGCAGAGGCCGCAACATCGGCTTATCCCCCTCACACAATGGTTCCACAAGAACCCAAGTGTGACAATAAGGAGATTGCTCTCTATCGCTAACCCAACTAACCTAACATATAGCTCATAGTAAATTTTGGACGTAAAAGGTTAATATGCCGACTCTTGTCTGGCGCATAGTTTGAGCGCTTGAAACTCTTTTTCAACGATTTAATTGAACCCTATCAGTCCAAATTGAGACTCGGTAAGTCGACAATTGTGGTAGAAACTAGAGAAAACCCAAAAGGTAAGATTGACCGATCGATGATGAAGATGCGATGAAGACCTAGTAATCCTAGTACTGATCCATGGATCTGAACCATTATTTTAACCTGAGCTCAGTAGTGTCCTCCGACCACTTACGGCCGTAACCTCGATTTCCACAGGCTCATGAGAATAGTCGCCTGTGGAAGTCGATGATTGGGAAATGAACGAACTCGCAGCTTCCATTGCTTTTCTTATCTTTTCTAACCCACTTTGTCCTGTTTCCGAACGGCAGCGGAAGAATTCTAAAGACGAATCAACGGTGGCGTCCATAGTTCGAGTTAGGTTGAACTATAGTGATATCCATATATGAACCGCTTCGACATATTTGAACTCCAGGTCTATGGGAATTTCCAATACTAAGCTAGTGTGTTGGAAAGGAGTTTGTGGCAGATGAGCCTTCAATGGGCCAACGGTAGCACTCACATCCCCAAAGTGGGTTACTGGCACCGGAAAAAAAATTTAGTTTTGAAAGGGATAAGACGAGCCGCGGATACGAACTTCGCTCAAATGGCAACAAGTCCTCGAACGTTAACGGACATAAGAGTATGTACCTAGAATGTGCAGATACTCAACGCCAACACCCTCTGTCCTTCGGCCCCCTGCTCAAGAAGATCGAAGAGTCTCGCTATGGAAACAAATTCCGCAGTTTTTATAAGAAAGCTTTTCCAGCAGCTGCTAAACGGGCATTATGCAGAGGGAGTGATGGGGCAAGAAGAGAACTCTGGTCGAGTCAATGAAAAACCAGTCCCATATAAAAACCAGTCCACTATAAAAAAAGGTTGGCTTAGCTATAAAAAAAACTCAAGAACAACAAGGCCGCCAGCTCTGATGGTCTACCTGCAGAGCTCTTCAAATACGGAGGTGAAGTTGGGGTAGGGTACATGCACCAAATCATCAATCCCCGTATGGGTGGAAGAGTGTATACCCGATAACTGAACCATCAGCTCCATATGCCCCATCTACAAGAAAGGCGATCCTAAAAACGGAACTGAGGCGGAAGGCACTGTCTTCAACAGATCCGCAGGAAAGGAGAGTTAATATTAAGCTCCTTCGAAGGAAAAATTCAATAATGCTCCAGCTAAGAGGATCATCGAATCCCGGCCCCCAGGTTCAAGACGACAAGAAAGACCGAATCTCCGTGCTAAAGGCCAAGCCATCGCCGTTGCCAGAGCGCTTGTTCTGGATAAATGGAAGCAGCATGCCTAGTATCGCAGAGGATGGAAGGCTTTTCGAAATTTGGAAAAAATTCAAATTTTTACGACTTGAAAATGAAACTATTAATTTTTTCGGACCACTCTAATGTGTAATGTTTTTGTGCCGATCAACTAGAAGAAACGTTTAAGCCCTTTGACAGTCAAGAGCTAATCGAAGATACGGTCTTAGCGGGGATACCTGACAATTCTAAAATTAAAAGTGCATCGCTGGCTTAACTCTGCTATGAAATACAAAAATTGAAACTAAACGAAGCTCCTGGATATGATTTAATTACGGGACAGGTCGTAAAAGAGTTGCCTAGGAAAGAACTTAATATGTTCGTTTATCTCATAATTGCTTCGGTTAGGTTATTATACGTTGCACGACAATGGAACGTATGAACGCATCCATATGACAAGAAATCGTAGAGAATCAATAGGTATTTTCCCAATTATGTCAAAAGTATTTGAATTTTTTTTACTAAAACGGTTACACCCGATTATCGAAGAGCGCCGATTAATTCCTGATCACCAATTCGGGTCAGAATTGAATACTCTACAATCGACCAGGTTTATCGAATAACCAATGAAATTGAAAAAGCCCTTGAGGAGAAAAAATATGTTTTAGCGTTTTTCTTGACGTCTTCGAGGCCTTTGATAAAGTAGGGATGATAAGAAAGGGATTTAAACAAGCTAATACTAGCTTTTTTAGTCCCAAGCAAATATATGAGATATTTAGTTCTTATTTGGCGGACAGACTCTTCCGTTTTAAGCACGGAAACGAATATTCCGAATTCAAAGAAATAGCAACAGGAGTTCCATAAGGTAGCGTCCTGGGTCCGATTCTATTTTTAATCTACACTCGAGATATTTCGCGAGAAGAAGGTACGGCTGCAGCTATGTTTGCGGATGGCACAACTATTTTAGCCGTGAGTAATATAGTTGAATCAGAAACGATCAAGCTCCAACGGACTATTGGCAGCGTTTTCAAGTGGACAAAAACATGGCGTATAGCGCTTAATGAAACCAAATCCGCGCACGTTAATTTTACATTTTACATTTTTCATAGACTTTGTACAAATTCCGTACGCAAATAAAGCTAAAGATTTGGAAATTTCATTAGATGCGAAACTTAAATGGAAATCGCACGTAAACAAGAAACGGGAAGAGCTCGTTATTAAATATAATCAAATGCATTGGCTGCTTGGTCGGTTTTCCAAACTCAGAATGCAAAACAAGCTGCTTTTATACAAGCAAGTTGTTAAGCCCATTTGGACGTATGGTTTACAACTTTGGGGTTGTACGAAAGCAAACAACATACAAATTTTACAAACTTTCAAAAGTGCTAACTCGCCTTCGCGGTCATTGCAATAACGAAATGATATATATTTTGAACGATACAAATTACGAGCGCCGGCTTCAATGGATAAAACCATTTGTAACATTTAACCGCGTGTTTTTGGCGGTACAAGCAGGTGCCTCCGATGGGAAGCTGCCTGTTAAATGCGAATACAAATTATTACACCTAAACTACTAGATAGGAAATAACATAGTTGTAGTATAAAGTAATTTGAAGGGAGGTGTTTTTAGTGAGTAAGAATCTCACACCATTATGAGCACGTGCGGTCGGTCAAAGTGTCTCGTGGAAGACAAAAAAACTCTAACGTCTACAGATGTCAGTTAAGTTGAAATTGTCCAAATTCTGTTTTATTTTTATGTCCTAAGTAATATATTGTTTTAATATTTTTAAGTAGGTAAGTTAAATTATATTTTAATGGCAGCAGCTGTCAATTTAACAGTAAAAAATCTAACACAAAAGTAGGAGAGGCAAAAAAGCAAGTGAGTATCGAAATAAAATTTAAGTTTTCTTATGACCCAGTCGTGCACATTGTTTTTATTTGAATTTCCGCATATTTTTTTGGTAAATGACGCATACGCTGACGACAATCAAACAAAGGAAATGACTCATACAAACTAATTTTGATTTCTATTTTCAAATATACTACACAATGTCGTGACATTTCTTCCAACTAATTTTAGCAACTAATTGCACATGCACACTTAGCTCATTAAAGACTCGTTGCAGTTCCTCCCTTATTGTGTCAAAAGAATGGGAATTTTCATTTGCGTTTTGCTTGTTAAAATAAAAATTTTTTTAAAACTAATATTTCAATTAACATTTCCCATTCATTAAAAACAAAAAAAAAACTGAACTTTTAATAATGCAATATTAACCCAATTACGAATTTCTTTCTAATTATAGGTAATAAGATTTAAATTACAATTCATATGCCCATCTGTGTGACGACTGACGGCACAACATGTTCGTGTGCACTGCAAAATGACAATTAAAACAATTAGTGCGTTCTATTGGTTATATAAGTTATAAGATCATTAGACTTGGACTTTTAGCAGTCGGCATATATCATAAGAACATCTGGTAAATAAAAAACTAAAACGCGATCAATGAATGACATTATGAATGAAATGAAAACGTATTAATCTCATGAAGATTAGCATTTGCAAAACATGGAGCGTTGGTAATGAACTTCTTGGAAGAAAGAAACGTTCAATAGATGAAATTTGTAAACACAAATTTCAGGACACTGACGAAGGTTTAAACAATGTTGTGGATAAATTCACGGAGCTATTTTCGAACCAAGCGTCAAGGATTGCACATGTTTGCAACACCAACCACATCAAACAAACAACAAAACATTTATCTAATAGGAGCAACTGAATCAGAAATAAAGGGTGATCCATTTCGAGGTTCCCTACTTTTTTAAAGAAAAAAACACAGAAAATTCAAATTTAATGGAGAATGTTTATTATCATTTGAAAGAACATTCTTTGGCATTTATTTTTTGAAGATTATGTCTATCAAATGTTGGCCGTTGCTACGTCGCAGATGGTCCATCCGTTGAGTCCAATTTTCGATCACTCGTTCGAGCATTTCGACTGGTAACTGGCAAATGGCATGCGTGATGTTTTCCTCCAAGGCCTGGAGGAAAAGTCTAACGGTGTGATATCACACGATCTTGGTGGCCAATCGACCGGCCCAAAACGTGAAATTATGTGCTCACCGAAATGTTCTCTCAATAAGTCCATTGATTGATGCGATGTGTGGGAAGTGGCGCCGTCTTGCTGAAACCAAATGTCGCCGAGATCACGAGCTTCAATTTCAGGCATCAAATAGTCGGTTATCATGGCACGATAACGGTCGCCATTGACGGTTACGTTCGCACCGGCATAATTTTTAAAGAAATATGGACCGATGATTCCACCGGCCCACAAACCACACTAAACCGTTGTTTTTTCTGGATGAAGTGGCAGTTCTTCAATCTCTTCAGGTTGCTCTTCGTCCCAAATGCGGCAATTTTGTTTGTTTACATACCCATTGAGCCAGAAATGGGCCTCATCGCTAAACAAAATTTGCCTCGAATACGAAAGCGAAGCGATGTCGCTTGAGAAGGTCGAGCGGCTTCAGTTGTTGCACAAGCTGTATTTTGTACGCTTTCAATTTAAGATCTTGACGTAAAATGCGCCAAGTCGTTCCATACGTCAGTCCGAGTTGCTGCGAACGGCGCCGAATCGACTCTCTACGGTCTTCGTGTACACTCTCAGCTACGGCCGCTATATTTTCTTCACAGCGTGCTGGACGTGGTCTATTCGGTCGAATATTATCCAATAATGAATGCTGGGTCTCAAAATGGGTGATGGTGTTGCGAATAGTCCGCTCAGTAGGCCGATTATGTTGACCATAAGTTGACCGAAGTGCACGAAACACATTCCTCACAGAACGTGAATTTTCATAATAAAGTTGAACAATTTGTAAACGTTGTTCACGCGTAAATCTTTCCATTATGAAATGCCAAACAATACTAAACAAAAATAACATGACAGCATGACACGACTCACACGTGATCTCTCAAAAAAGGCTATTGAAAAAAGTATCTCTACTTAGATCACCCGTTATAACATGAGGAGCTTTAGTTGGAAATGAAAATGCACAAAAGTTTCTAAGGTTTTCTCATATTATTTCAATTCTGAACCCTTTCTATGTAGAATTACATTAACAGAATTATTTGTTAATCAATTAATTAATAAAACTAAAAACGCTTTAAAAACGCATTGACATTGACACGGGTATCAAGAGCAATAATACTTAGTGCTAAAATACCCACTACTACTAAAGGGTGATTTTTTAGCGGTTTTGGCAACACTGGTTTTGACAGCTGACGTGTGTTTAGTACCTTGTGTCACTGTCAAACAGCTTCAGTTTGGTTTGCAATTTAACCATGGATCGTCTTACAAATGAACAAAGCTTGCAAATTATTGAATTTTACTATCAAAATTCGTGCTCGGTTCGAAATGTTCATCGCGCGCTGCTTCCATTTTATGATCGGCATTCTCGACCTTCTGAGCAGTCTATTCGGAAGATTGTGACCAAATTTCGCACCAAATTTACTTCGTTGGACATTAAACCAAAAACACGTTTACGTACTGTGCGTATTGAAGAAAATATTGCGGCCGTATCAGCTAGTGTGACAGAAATGTCGATTCGGCGCCGTTCCCAGCAGTTAGGCCTTTGTTACAGCACTACGTGGAAAATTTTGCGGAAGGATTTGGGCGTAAAGCCTTTTAAGATACAGCTGGTGCAAGAACTAAAGCCAGCCGACCTACCACAACGCCGAATTTTTGGTGAATGGGCTCTTGGAAAGCTGGCCGAGGATCCGCTTTTTTATCGAAAAATTGTGTTCAGCGATGAGGCTCATTTTTGGTTGAATGGGTACGTAAATAAGCAAAATTGCCGCATTTGGAGTGAAGATCAGCCAGAAGCATTGCAACAGCTACCAATGCATCCCGAAAAAGCCGCTGTTTGGTGCGGTTTATGGGCCGGCGGCATTATTGGGCCATATTTCTTCGAAGATGATGCGAATCGCAGCGTTACTGTCAATGGTGAACGCTACCGAGCGATGATAACAAACTTTTTTTTGCCCGAAATGGAAGTTCTTGACTTGCATGATATGTGGTTTCAACAAGACGGTGCAAGACACAGCACGCGAAACAATGGCGCAATTGCGAGGCGAGTTTGGTGAACAGTTAATTTCACGTTTCGGGCCGGTCAATTGGCCGCCTAGATCGTGCGATTTGACACCATTAGATTATTTTTTGTGGGGGTATGCCAAGGCTAATGTGTATAGGGACAAGCCCGCTTCGATTGACGCACTGGAAGCCAACATCCATGCATTCATTCGTGAGATACCGGCCGATATGTGTGAAAGAGTATGCCAAAATTGGACTCAGCGGATGGGCTACCTGAGACGCAGCCGCGGTCAACATTTGCATGAAATTATCTTTAAACATTAAATTGCAAGGTTCAAACTATCGATTCAAATAAATATTTCATTAATTTTTTCGAATTTTTTGTGTTTTTTTTTTAAAAAAAGTTCTAAACCTCTTAAAAAATCACCCTTTACTACCACACGGTAATACCTACTGATATACGAAGGAAACGATTTTGACAGATGTATGTATAGCTTAGCTGTACCACAGTCTCGACTAGATCCATTCTTTCGTCCGAAAATAATATGATGATGCATTAATTATTTCCAAATCGGCAAATAAACCTTCGTTACTCGAAGTACTTTTAATATTTGATTTGGAATTTTTTTTTTGAGAACTACAAAATTGATTTCGACATTCAGTGTTGTTTGATAACAACTTTGATGGAAATTGTAGTAGATTGAAAGAAAGTACGAAGGTTACTTAATTATAAGTAGGATTCTATTAAAGCTGACTACTATACTATAACCTTACAATTAGTTAGTAGTCGACATTTGTGTCTGTTTATTAGTAAGTCCCAATGAAAATTATAGTTAATGTTAGGCGTAAACATGGCTTTCTGACCATTAACCTTTAACCCTACAGTTAACGATTATCCGACAACTAAATTTCTTTATTCGTACAGAGATTTAAGAAAGTGTACAGAGTTTAAGTTAACTGACAGACTAAATTTAGTACTGCCGAATATTTGTTCTAAACAACACCGTCCGCAAAAAAAAATAAAAAAGATCGTGGACTTTTATCAGTTGGCATAAATCATAACAACATCCGGTAAATAAAACACACAAAAACAACGGGATCAATGGGATATATATTGGCGCCATTGTGACATTATGAATCGAATGAAAACGTATTTTAATCACATGTAGAGGGGGTAAACAGCCGCACATAAAACACGCATTAGCTTGATCTAAAAACAGAATACTCCACTCCAGAAATTTTTGAAATTATTGCGGCTTCCCCCGTCAAGATAACACTCACCGCCTTTCTTAAACTAATTGATTTTTCAATTAGTACCCATCAATTAACATCTGTTATTCGTTCAAACAACAAACAAAATAATTCACTAATAGACGTCACTAACCGCGTACTCTTCTTCAATCATACATACAATCATTCCATTTGTAAACAAACAAAAATTCATTGCAGCAGTACCTATACCAACTGAGAATCCGTGTATATGGATGAATGATCGCGCATTAAAGTTCAATGTTACATGAGATCAGCGAAACCATCGGAATTCCTAAGTATACTATTTGTAGAATAGAAATTCCTTGATCATGACTCACGTAGCTTTATATTGTGAGGAGGAGGAGGTCGAGTAGTACACTCTGCATCCTCCTTCACCTGCGCCGGGCGAACAATATTCCAAATTTATTTTTAGCACATTTTACACTTTGACGGTGAAATATTTAGGAACACGATGACTAAAGGTGCACGCTTACAACATTAGTCGACCGGAAGGACGGTTGTCCACCCCACTCCCCGGTCATGCGGAAGCTGTTCAGAATTTTCCCTAAAATCAAAAATTCGAAAGGAAAACAGCAAATATTTTTTGTTTTTGAATTTTTATCCAAAAAGACGACCTTGATTTTGTGTGTTGGAAAGTTTTTTTTTTTTTTCGAAAATTTATTACGAATAATATACGCGCCATAGAATTTGTACATATTCACGTGCATTGTTTGTTACCCCCACGACAACAACGAAGACGAAGACGACGACGACGACGACGCTAACGGCGACGGCGAAGGAGAAACAGATCTTTAATCGTTTTCTCAGCTTTTCGTTCGTGGTTGTTCTTGTTTGTGTGCGTGAAACATGTTCTGTGTGCTTATTTATTTTTAATTTATTTGCGTCAAGCGTGCCGTGGGGCAGTGTTGCTGGGAAAACAAATTTATTGTGAATGTGATCCGAAAATGGGTTGGGAATTGGAAGCAATTTTGTGGTCAAA
The DNA here is from genome assembly GCA_963576555.1 of Ferdinandea cuprea. Taxonomy (NCBI): domain Eukaryota; kingdom Metazoa; phylum Arthropoda; class Insecta; order Diptera; family Syrphidae; genus Ferdinandea; species Ferdinandea cuprea. Next base: position 65,906,692 of record OY754958.1, read on the forward strand.
GTCGAAAGCGTTTTTGTTTGTGGTCGAACTGCAGGATGCGTGGTGTGATGACAGCCAAAAATAATATTTTTCAAAAATTTTGTTTTCTCTTAAAAATAGATTTGAAAATTATTTGTTGTTGTTTTTTATGTTAGGATATTAAAAATCAATGAATTCGCACACAAAAGAAATGTTTATTGTTCTTCAGAGTCAATATTTGTTGCATTTTATTACGATCGAATTCGGATCGGATTTCAGGAGTCAAAAGAAGAGTAGGAATTTTTAGGGGAATTTCATAACGTGTTTGGCATACTTGATTTGGCGATGATGGTTAGTTCTCTCTCTCTCTCTCTTTTTCCTGGCAGCGCCATCGTATTGAACGTCCTCAACAATAAATTGCTTGAATCGAAGCATTACCTAAGCCGATAACTTTTTATACCCTATCCTAAGGGTATATTATTTTGACACATAGTTTGTAACACCCCTTAATATTCGTCGCAGATCCCTAAAAGTATGTATCTTTATGATCAGGACCAAAATCTAAGGCTATTTAGCAATGTCCGTCCGTCCGTCCGTCCGTCCGTCCGTCCGTAACAACTTTTGAGGCATTTAAACTTAAGCTAGGAAGCTGAAATTTGGAATATATACTCCCCAGGGCTCCGAAATGGTAAAGTGTTAAAATTTTCAAAATACGCCCACTGCCACGCCCACAATTTAGAAAAAACCGTTTTAAGGCTTAAGTTAGAGAGATAAAGTTGTACAACCTTCACAAGATATGTAGGAACTGCCCACCTTTATAAATTTGTTATATAAAGTTTTTTGTCACGCCTACTTTTGTGGGCGTTTTTCACTAAAATTCTGTTTTTTCGAAAATTTTCATAGAAATCGAAAAAAAATGTTTAACAATATATTTAGCCAATATATTTTGCAATATATCGCACATACAAAGGTTTTGGCCACGCCCACTTTTTGGGGGCGTTTTTTTTTCAAAAAAATAATTTATTTTCTATAAATTTCATAGAATGAAATAAAATGGATATTGTTCGCCCTAAGCGGACTGTAGCCTTTCTTCATGTTTTTTATACTGCAGTTTGCTTCATTTGTGCCAATACGTTGTAGAAGCCAACCATCCGTACAATATACGGAAACATAAACAGAGCTACACTCTCTGCGAAAGGACCATCTTCTCTGACCCCAAGAAATATGCCGAATTCTTGGGAGGAAGAAGCCAGCCACTCAAGAAAAAAGGAAAAAGAAGGGCATTGGATGCGGTTGATGGGGCTTTGGCTTGAAAACCATTCCATTCCCAAGGTAACCTTCATTTTTTTTTTAATTTCTTAACGTCTCTTGATTTTAAATTTAAACTTGGATTTATTAAAAACCTGTTCCTTTTGCTTTGACAACTAATCTCTAACTTCTATAATGGCAAGTGATACACCTCTGAGGCATTACCGTTTGGTGCTGCCAAATATTCAACTTAATTACAGTTCGGCCATTCTGACCAGTCAATCGACCTCGATTCGTCTATTTTACTGTACTACTTTTACTACACTCGACCCATTTCTTTAGTCTACTTAAATCTAAAATGCCGTGATACAGCAACTGCTATCTAAAATGCCGTTGCGTTACTTGAAACCCTTCAATATCTTCTATCACATAACGGTCATTATCTAGCTACTTCTTTATTACATATGGACCGCGATACTTAGGTATTAATTTCTTATTAGTCCCAAGAGCCCTTAGTCATCATTTAAGAACAGGTTTCCCATCCCTCTGAAACGGGTTGGCATTTTTTTCCCATAAATAAACGGGACTAGCAACAACAAAGCTACTTGAGCATTTGGAACGACTTCATTTTCTCAGATATCTCCTCAAACTAACTCATCCTCTCTGCCATCTCCCTGAATCCTTCAATGGCCACCCGGTCGCGTGCATTTCTATCTTCGGGGTGCTGCTGGACTGCGGCAACGGCGGTTTTTTGCTTAACTTAAGACAGGCGTTCATCGGTCCATTCGGCACTGTGGCCAAACTGAGAACAATTATAGCACCTCACCTGCTCTTGGATGCGGTCCTCTGTTTGAGGGTCATGACAGCGGTTGGGTTGACTGCGGTTTTCTTCAGTTCGTCGGAGGTGCATTTCCTCTCGTATCTGTCCAGGAGGGACAGCTGCCTCATACTGTCGTTAAGGACGATGGCACTGTTGCTGCGGTCGTTCAATCCGTCGACAATACACTCGATGACATCGACCTCCATAGGAGGCAATCTCCTGCATCTCCAGTACATACTTCTTCACGGACTCGTTCGCTTTTAATGTCCGCGATTTCAGCTGCTGGAAAACATCGTGCAGCGAGTAGGTGCGTCCGAATTCTTCGATTAATTTCTCCTTCAGATCCTTGTACGTGTGGGCCGCGGTGGTGCGTAGGAACACTTTGGCTGTGCCTGGGAGTATGCGGCGCACACTAATACATTTATCTTTTTCGGTGTAACCGAACACTGTAAAGGCGTCTTTCACATCGGTGATCCATTTCCTGATATCGTAGTTGTCATCGCCACTAAATGGCTTCGAAAGCCGAGAAATCAAACCTTTTTTGACTGGCCATGCCAAGTTCCTCCTTGAGCGTCTGCAACTCGCGCCGCACTGTAAAGGCGTCTTTCATATCGGTGATCCATTTCCTGATATCGTAGTTGTCATCGCCACTAAATGGCTTCGAAAGCCGAGAAATCAAACCTTTTTTGACTGGCCATGCCAAGTTCCTCCTTGAGCGTCTGCAACTCGCGCCGCTTTTGTAGCAACAAAATTTCCTTCTCGGTTCTGGCCAATTCTGCATCCAGGTTCTGCACTGGAATGCGTTCGTCGTCAGTGCGCTGGTTCCTCTCTTCTTCGGAACCTCGGGACACATTTGCTGCGGCTCCTCGGGTTGACAATAATTCGTCATACAATGGCCGAAGTTCGGCCACGGTGGAATTTTCGTCGATCTCTACGTCGGCCGCGGTTAACGCTTCAATAATCGGTTTTCTCTGAACATATGACATTTTTACTTTACTAACCTCTTGTACAATATTTTGACGTCTAGACAAGATGCGAAACAGTCTTTCGCCTCAGTCTGCCTATTCGGCGACGACAATCTCTGTTGTCTAGGTGTGGCGTGGCCAAGAACTCACATTCCTCTGTCTACAGATTGACTACGACTGCGATGAATAGAAGAAGCCAATTTCCTCCCCAAAGGAAACAAAGAAGCACAGTGGTCTCGTGGACCAGCGACGATAAGGCAAGCCGCAAGTCTAACGAAGGCTGCCTCTAAAGCAGAAAATCGTAATGCCAGTGTTGCCAGTGTTGAGTACACTACGTATTCCTAACTTAAAATCCAAATTTTTTTTTTGAGAATGCAAAGCGGTTTTTTTCGAGGTTTCAGTAGATATTTTTAAGATAAAAAAATCAACAACTAACGCAATGAGGAAGGGTCTTTCTTCACAGTTGCGTTGCCAATCTGTGTTCGATTCAAATACTCAAAAGGCTGTTGATGAGTTCACAACCTAAACAGGGTACGCGGTCCTCGGCTAAATGTTTTTTTCTACTGATGACCAACATTTGACTTAATGCAGGCTGGAAGTATCGAAGTTTGTGACAACACTATTAGCGCTCCATTTTACAAAAATAATATAATTTTTTACGAAAAGGGGGTAACTTTTCTCTTTCTTGAATTATTTTTTCAGTTTCAATGGGCATCTTTTTTTTGGTCGGTTTTCTCTTGCTGTCCCGGTAGCTCTGAAGCCCGTCTCTCTCAACAATCGCAAAACCTCATGAGTTCTTGAAACCAAAACCAACAGGTTTTCCTCTTATGCACTGTTTCCAGAAGATTCATAAGAGCTCTGAGCTTTGACATTTCGACTCGAGTATTTATTTTTTGATTTCATAAAAACAATTTCGCGACATTTTTTTTTGTTTTTTACTACCAATGCGGTTCTTGTATCCTGATCTAATTTTTAATACATGGACACCCTTGGTATTGAGTGGTAACCAAGACTTCTTTTTAGAAATTTAGGTTATGATGATTATGTTGAGAAGCGTAAAGATGAGTTTGATCTTATTCCAATACCCGTTATTCATCTCGTTACCTAAAAGTTATTAGAACGGTTGATCGTCATATCAGTACCTCTTTTGGAGTAGCGTGGTTGGTTTTGAGATTGCCCACGTATTGAGGCTCTTATCACTGATAAAGAAACTTCGTCCTCGCTATCGAAATCCTCATCTCTAATGAAAAGTCCAATGTTACCTGGAACCTGGGTATGTAATCTTTGTCCAAATTTTCTGTGTTTTTATTTTGTCCTCGTCTGTATTGCAATCTGCATCTTCTTCGGCTAACTGCTTTCAAATTGGTTACGGTTCCCTTCCACTTGCGCGCGTCTTCATCTACTGCGTTGTCTCCCGAATATTCTGCAGGCTACAGTGGTATTGTTACTTTTCTCTTTATGTCAAAGCCATTTCAAAAGCCAAACGCGCAGTTATTTTTGGAACAGGCGTTCTGAACATTTTGGGTTTTCTCCAAGATGTGCTAAATTCTGGCAATTGACAAACCGGGCCAAAAAATTATACTGGTAGGGTCCAATTACATCGTTGACAAACCAATGCTGAGTTTGCATTCATCAGGCACACCTTCTTCTGACCAAATCTTGGAAATGAGTTGGTGAATATTCTCTACCAAGATCGTAGACCAGCAGACTTGTTCGATTTCAGTTAAGATGTTGGTATCCTCCCACCATTTTGGTCGGATGAACGGAATTCTTGTCTCTTGTCGTTAATGTTTAATGGGTCGTTCTGCCTAATTTCCGACAGACAGTTACGCAATCTAGTAACGTAACCTGTTACTAGATTACGTAATTGTTGTTATGTCCAATTGAGCTACCACAAATGTCTTACTTTACTATTTTTGCTAGACAATCCCCCAGGACGATTTAAAGGCATACTACGGACATTCGGAAAAGCCTGCACAAACTTATCAAGCTAGTCACGTTCGCACTCAAATGGATGCTGCTTAGCAATCACAGTAGTAAACATTTAAGATTTTCACTTTTCTTCATTGTCTGATCCTTTTACCTTGCTTAGAGAGGGCTAAGACAACTAAAGAAAGACACTGAAAACTGAAATCCGCTTGGGTTTATTTTCTAGAAGCTCAGTTCAGCTGAAACGTGCTACAGTATTAAGACTCAAAGCTCCTCGTCGGCTTTGAAATCATCAACTGCTTCAGATACGTCCTCGATCATCGTTTCTTCACTATCAAAATAGATCACATAGACTACGGCTTTTTACACGAGCTAAATTGACCAATTCGGCATTCAGGTTAGTTCGAGTCCCAACTCTTCACGGAAACTTGTTGAAAAGCTTCAAGTTTAAGAAATAAAAAATCAGTTCTAATAAAAGAGCTGTCTGATCCCGAAAAATACCTGCCAACAGCGAAAGACGAACTGCAGGGGTGGCTAAGGTTTTTGCGAGAAAAAATGCTCTTGTCTTGAGTAAAGCACAACCCGGAAAATCTGGTGCCAGCTCAGCTTAAGTCACGTCCTGAGCTGAGGAAATACCTGGGACCTGTACCTTGAATTAAGTACAGAACGGCATATTCTTCCCCCTTACTCGTGGGTCGAAAACGCTCTTGACTTTTGAAAAGTCAGTCTTTAGACAGATACGAGCCTTGAGCTTATACTCCACTAAAAACCAAAAACAAGAACTTGAAGATGTTCTGGAGATAACTGGATGTTTTGATAAAATTGAGTAGCCACGAGAGGAGGTGGCTACTCAATTGTAGTTCCTACAAGGAAGGCCAAACACCGGCGTATCTCCCACTGGAGGGTATCATAATGGGTCCACAAGGATCTAAGTGTGGCAAGGAGAAGACTGTGATCTTGCTCGTCGACACAAATAACCTAACCTAACCTATGGTTTGCGGGGCACGATGCTTGCATCTTTAAAGATTTAGAAGATCGCTTTGATCTTTCCCTCTCTTTGGGAGTGTCGTATCATAAACTTAGGCAGGGTTTCCAAATCCATTAGCCCAATGATAATCAAAAGCAACCTTTTTAAAAACCGATTCGCGCAGAAGCACTTTCTTTTATGTGTGGCAAAGAGAAGTAAATTTCCCATGCAAGGATTTCTGTGTGTGAAAATTCCACTTCAAATGGCCTACCAATGTCATAGTTTTTACTATTGACAGCAAGCAGCTATTTATTTCAAATAAGGTACACGACTGCGTCATACGAAACTTTCTCTATATATGAGATGCGTTTTTGAGCCGCAAAATAAATCGAAAATTAATGGTGAGAAATTTATTTTAATCACTTTTTAGGTTTTAACAAAATTTGATTTTCTCAAAAATGGCACATACGATTTTGATGTAATTTCGCACATTGCACACTTTTAACATAATTGTTCGAAATACAAAAAACTATCAAAATCGTTAGAGCCGTTTTTAATAAAACGAATTTAATTTAAATTTAAAAAAAATCGTTACATGAAAAAAAAATTATTTAAAAAATCTAAGTACGCGGATTTGTTTTAGTTTACAGTTTAAAAAAAACTGTAAATTTTTTTAAGTTCCCTTTATTGGATTTCGAGATATTGCCCGTTTTATAAATTACCGTTAACCTATTTTTTTCCAAAAACTGAGTATGCAAACTTCCTTAGTACAAAAAAAGACCGAAATCCTTGGAACCGCTTTCGAGAAAAATAGTGATAAGTGATTTTCACAAATTTGTATGGCAGGTACCGTTATTTCAAAAGATAAAGCAAATAATAAAAAGATGCTCCGAGATGTAACCCCAAGAACCTTATATACGAACTTTGAAGCAAATCCGTCGAACCGTTTCGCCATGTTGCGACCGGACAGACAGACAGACCAACGGACGGACCCACTTTTTTGGACTTCTCTATAGTCGTTATATCATACACAGTTTGAGTTCCAAATTTCCGCACGATCGCAATAACTTTCTCTTTAGTATACTAATGTATACGAGAAAGTTAAAAAGTGCCCGAAGAAATTTCTTGAGCAGAATTTAGTAAGTTGTCCCTCGTTGCCTCTCTTTTTTACTAAATTTATGAGTTGTCGAATAGCTTTAAGCAGTTTTTAGTAACTTTGAGTAGCTTGACGTTAAGTAAAGGAACAGACCTATTATGAAATGGCAAGCCTTACTAAATATTTTGACAGGTGGATGCTTTGACAAGTGCTGAAACATGACAATCGGAAAAACTATAATTGTTATCTGGTCACCCTATAGAATGAATGCATAGAGTAATCTCGAAAAATTATGCAATCCGGCACCTTTTTGAGTATACGGAGCCTTGGGGAACATCAGCATTTATTTGGTAAGTTTCAGACTTGAAAGCGTCCAAAACAACTTGAATTAAAGGTTTCGAAAGGAAATTGCTAATCCATTGAAGAAGGGTAACATCGATCGAACATCGTCGACAACAGAGCTTGGTGCCAAACTCTGTCAAATGCCTTTGAAATATTAGGCGCAACGACCTTGCTTTCACCACCATGGTGAATAGATTGGTTCCACTTTTCGGTTAGATATGTCATCAAATCACCAGTGGAACTGTTGCTTCGAAAACCGTACTGCCGGTCATTAGGAAGTTTTCGGGATTCGAGATATTTCATAAGCTGACGTTTTATCAGCGTTTCCATGACCTAAGAAATAAGGGACGTAAGAGCAATTGGTCGGTAGGAGGAGGGAGAGAAAGATTCGCCTTTTTTGGGGACGGGCTGGACAAATGCTGTTTTCCATCTTCTCGGAAAGAGCCCTGAAGAATAGGACAGATAGAAAAGCTTACGCAGTGGAAGAACACCTCTTCAGAACGATAGGGGAAATACCATCTGGACCAGCGGATTTATGTAAGGCAAGATCTCGAAGAACTCTTGCCACTTGAGTGCGAAAATAAATTGGTCCCATATTATATTCTACGCGCTCTAGTACAGGGGGAGGTAGAGCATAATCTGAGAGCGTTGAGCTAGCTGCGAGCAGCAAGCAGATTGGCTTTATCTAAAGAGCTGACAGCTGGAATGTCATTGCAAATGAGTGTCGGGATAGATGTTGAGGCCGAATATTGAATTGTATTTACTAACCAAATTTGATGATTGTAAAATCGTAGGTCGAATAAAGAAACTTAGAAAGGAACTTGGGTTCTTTTATCAAACTAATTAAGTACCTTCCGATCCATATAAGAGAATGTTTTTTTAGAGGTAAAGAACTTTGAAATGGAATAAAACGAAGATGATTTTTTTTAATTGACATAAAATTTACTTTATTCGAAAGATAATCTTTTGTGCATTATAATTTAAATATGATTTCTGGAATATGACCTCCACGGCTGTTTAGACGAAGTCTAATCTGGGGGTCCAATTTTCGATTCCTTTTTCCAACATTTGTGGCCGTATATCGACAATAACGCGGCGAATGTTGTCCTCCAAGTGGTCAATCGTTTCGGCGTCGACTAGCGACTTCGAGCTGTGTGATATGTTGCGCCGTCTTGTTGAAACACAGCTCCTGAATATCATGGTTTTTCAATTGATGAACCAAAAGTCAGTAATCATGGCTATATAGCGGTCACCATTGACTGTAACGTTTGGGCTATCATCGTTTTTTAAGAAGTACGGATCAGTCTATTCATGTTAAAATACCAAACCAAACTAAAAATAAATCACTTGACAGCTGCCAAAATATTAAAGTTCTAAACTTCCCTTTACATATATTCAAAATAAATAACTGGTGATTTTTTAAGAGTTAAGTTTTTCAGGTTGTCAGCACTGGTTAGTAATGGCATCCAAACGTCATCTGTCAAAGTGAAAATTTTATAAAAATTCGTGCTCTGTGAAAATCCGCTGCTTTATCGAAAAATTGGGTTCAGCGATGAGGCTCATTTCTGGCTCAACGGATACGTAAAAAACTGTCGCATCTGGAGTGATGAACAGCCACATCCCATACAAGAACTACCAACGCATCCCGAAAAAACGACAGTTTGGTGTGGTTTATGGGCGGATGGCATCATCGGTCCATTTTTCTTCAAAGACGACCGTGGAAGAAATGTTACCGTCAACGGCGGACGATATCGAGCCATGATGCCTGTTGGCTGAGTTGAACTTGGTTGACATGTGGTTTCATCAAGACGGTGCCACATGCCACACAGCTCGTGAAACTATAGAAATGTTTAAGGATGAATTTAGTGGACAGCTTATCTTTCGAAATGGCCCTGTGAGTTGGCCGCCAAGATCAAGTGATTTAACGCCTCTTGATTATTTCTTGTAGGGTTATGTAAAGTCGTTAGTCTATGTGGACAAGCCGAACACGATTGAAGCCTTACAGGATAACGTAACACGCGTAATTCGTGGAATACAGGCCGAAAGGCTCGAAAAAGTGACGCAAAATTGACTTTACGAACGGACCATTTGAAACGGAGCCGCGGACAACATTTACATGAAGTTGTCTTTAAAACGTAAATCGAAATAGGCCTTTTCGATTATCGATTACAATAAAAATTTTATTTATTCTATTTTTAAAAAAAAAACTACGCTTAAAAAATCACCCGTTACCTGTAAACCCTAAACCATGGGTTATAAACTTGAGTGATATGTATTCTGTTATTTAAATTTGAACGAGCGATGCAACACAACGACTATTCTATTCATTGTGTTTCAGCTATCAAAAGGGCGCTTAGTTTTTTACTTACAGAAAAAATCAGTTTATACCTGAATGCGAAAATGTTCAATCAGCGCGAGCTTACATATCACCGTTCGCTATACCGATTGCAACAAATCTTAAGTTACAGCCCATAAACCGCTTCAAAACATTAACATATATAAATTTTATTTCAACAAAATAAATTGATCTTAGCAGCCAACAAAATCCAACCAATTCAGACAAACCGTTCATAAAACACAATCAAAATAAAAACCCATTGCTAATGTGCACTCAGGCGTATGCGCAACATTTTAAAACAAATAATTTTAACTGTCTCCCATCTGAGTAATTGCCACAGAAAACAAATGTATCGCCATATATGCCTTAAGCCACACGTTCATCATTTTCTTTTCATTTATAAAACAATAAAATATATTCACACCAACAACTAAAAAAAAATAGAACCAAAAAATCAATTTTGAATAAACTGTCATACGAACCCGCACGGTAATAATGACAAGTGTCAAATTTAATGTCATAACAATTACTAGAAACCACATGTTTTATTTTATTTTATTTTTTTGACACCAGTCCAAGAACTAAAAACTCAAGAACTCTTCAAATTGTAAACAAAGTGGTCAGTCAAGTTCATGATGAAATAAATGTACCCTTAAGTCATCGTTGCCACAAATCACGCTGACAAAGGCATGCTGCTTCGTGCTACCTGCGCCAGATTGTAGGGCAGCAAACGAAGCAAACGAAGAGCGTCATTTTGAGTGTTTCTGCTGCTAATGTTTACCGAATTTTTAATTAATGAAATTTCAAACATAATTTTAGAATAAGCTGAGTGATGCATTTGTGATGATGAATAAAAAAAAAAAAAAATTCCGACCGACAGAGATGTCCATCCACAACTGGATGTAAATGTAGCGCTGCGGTTAAGTGGTGAAATGCAAGTGCAGCTGTTTTATAAATAAATTTTATTTTTAATGCGATTTTCCATATTTGGTTTTGGCTATGAAGACCACATTTTCATTTTTTTTTTTTTTTTTTTTTTTGAAATGGAAAATTTGGGATTTCGAAATAATTCCTTACAGATGTGAGTAAGTGAGTTAATAACAAGGAAGTGCAATGGAAATGTTTGGCATAATTATAACTAAGGAATCTGGAAATTTTCGTTCAACAAAAAATTTAAATTAAATTAAAATATAGAAAATATTCCCTGCAAAAGGGGTGGACAAACTTTCAAGCTATTTGGTTGTTTACTGGGGTAGTGTTTTTGTTTTTTTTTTGCTTTACTTATACAGGGTGTTTTTTTTAGAGGTATAGAATTTCAAAAACACAAGAAAATCGTTTTAATGTCCCTCAATTTGGCTTTAAATTGATAAATTTATGCCATTAACGTTAAAATATGATTTCGGGCATGTAGCCGCCGCGGCTGGTTCGAATTAAGACGATCTTGGTGGCCAATTGACAGGTCCATTCCGCGAAATTATGCACTCATCGAATGTTTCCTTCAATAAATCGATTGTGACGTGCGCTGTGTGGCATGTAGGCCCGTCTTGTTGGAACCACATCTCATCCAATTCGGGAACAAAATAGTCACGATCTTGGTGGTCAATTGACAGGTCCATTCCGCGAAATTATGCACTCATCGAATGTTTCCTTCAATAAATCGATTGTGACGTGCGCTGTGTGGCATGTAGGCCCGTCTTGTTGGAACCACATCTCATCCAATTCGGGAACAAAAAAGTCACGATCTTGGTGGTCAATTGACAGGTCCATTCCGCGAAATTATGCACTCATCGAATGTTTCCTTCAATAAATCGATTGTGACGTGCGCTGTGTGGCATGTAGGCCCGTCTTGTTGGAACCACATCTCATCCAATTCGGGAACAAAATAGTCACGATCTTGGTGGTCAATTGACAGGTCCATTCCGCGAAATTATGCACTCATCGAATGTTTCCTTCAATAAATCGATTGTGACGTGCGCTGTGTGGCATGTAGGCCCGTCTTGTTGGAACCACATCTCATCCAATTCGGGAACAAAAAAGTCACGATCTTGGTGGTCAATTGACAGGTCCATTCCGCGAAATTATGCACTCATCGAATGTTTCCTTCAATAAATCGATTGTGACGTGCGCTGTGTGGCATGTAGGCCCGTCTTGTTGGAACCACATCTCATCCAATTCGGGAACAAAATAGTCACGATCTTGGTGGTCAATTGACAGGTCCATTCCGCGAAATTATGCACTCATCGAATGTTTCCTTCAATAAATAGATTGTGACATGCGCTGTGTGGCATGTAGGCCCGTCTTGTTGGAACCACATCTCATCCAATTCGGAAACAAAATAGTCACGATCTTGGTGGTCAATTGACAGGTCCATTCCGCGAAATTATGCACTCATCGAATGTTTCCTTCAATAAATCGATTGTGACGTGCGCTGTGTGGCATGTAGGCCCGTCTTGTTGGAACCACATCTCATCCAATTCGGGAACAAAATAGTCACGATCTTGGTGGTCAATTGACAGGTCCATTCCGCGAAATTATGCACTCATCGAATGTTTCCTTCAATAAATCGATTGTGACGTGCGCTGTGTGGCATGTAGGCCCGTCTTGTTGGAACCACATCTCATCCAATTCGGGAACAAAGTAGTCACGATCTTGGTGGTCAATTGACAGGTCCATTCCGCGAAATTATGCACTCATCGAATGTTTCCTTCAATAAATAGATTGTGACATGCGCTGTGTGGCATGTAGGCCCGTCTTGTTGGAACCACATCTCATCCAATTCGGAAACAAAATAGTCACGATCTTGGTGGCCAATTGACAGGTCCATTCCGCGAAATTATGCGCTCATTGAATGTTTCCTTCAATAAATCGATTGTGACGTGCGCTGTGTGGCATGTAGGCCCGTCTTGTTGGAACCACATCTCGTCCAATTCGGGAACAAAATAGTCACGATCTTGGTGGTCAATTGACAGGTCCATTCCGCGAAATTATGCACTCATCGAATGTTTCCTTCAATAAATAGATTGTGACATGCGCTGTGTGGCATGTAGGCCCGTCTTGTTGGAACCACATCTCATCCAATTCGGAAACAAAATAGTCACGATTTTGGTGGTCAATTGACAGGTCCATTCCGCGAAATTATGCACTCATCGAATGTTTCCTTCAATAAATCGATTGTGACGTGCGCTGTGTGGCATGTAGCGCCGTCTTATTGGAACCACATCTCATCCACATTCATGCCATCCAATTCGGGAACAAAATAGTCGGTTATTATGGCTCTATACCGGTCTCCATTAACGGTAACTGACTCTCCAGCATCATTTCGGAAGAAGTATGACCCAATGACTCCACCAGCCCATAGAGTCAGTTTTTGCGGATGTAATGGCGTTTCAAGGGTCTCATGTAGATTCTCTTCACTCCAAATGCGGCAATTTTGCTTGTTCACGTAGCCATTCAACCCAAAATAAGCCTCATCACTGAACAAAATTTTGCGATGAAAATCAGCATCGGTATCAATCTCATTTTCGGCCCAAACACCAAAATCACGACGCTTTGCATGGTCCCGCGGCTTTAATTCTTGCACAAGCTGCATCTTGGAAGGTCGTAAGAAGAGATCTTTGCTCAAAATCTTCCATAAAGTTGATGGACAAAGCTCCAATTGCTGTGCAGGGTGGCAAATCGATTCATTCGGGTCCTCTTCAACACTTTGCTCTACAGCGGCAATTGTTTCTTCGGTGCGCACTGTTCGACGTCTCTGCGGATGCGTCTTATCACGTAGAGTAAACGTCGTGCGAAAATGATCCATGGTTAACCGAATTAATTGCTCTGATGGAAAATGAACGGAGCTTGCGGTAAACTTCGCGAACTGAACCATTATTTTCGAAATAAATTTGCACGATTTGCAAGCGTTGTTCATTTGTCAACCTGTTCATCATGAAATGGCAACGCAAACTGAACATAAATGACGTTAGAGTTGCCAGATTTGACCACAAAATGTCAGTTTTATCTCTATTCGAAAAACCAACCTCTAAAAAAAACACCCTTTACTTCCTGACTACGTGAAAAGCTGTGAGGTTTTAAAGAGCGAGACACACAGATAAATACTAATTTCCCCCAAATGGCAACGTGAACACAGGATAGGAGAGTATATGGACCTGTAAGTCCTCATGTGGTAAAGAGTACCAGTACCAACGTACTAGACAAAGTCAGTACTAGACACTAGTCAGCTAGCAGAGGAAGCTCAAGAAGCAAACAATAGGTAATATCGGAGAAAGTATACAAATAGCGATATCTCGAACTGCATCTAATCCGCGGCTTTCGAACAAAATCTAATTTTTCTCGAATTAAAAAAAACACCACGTTCCATCAGAAACGGTAGGAATGCTAAAAACTCTTAGACAGTGACTTAAGTAGGTATAGGAACCTTTCTCTTGTAAACCTAGGAAATATGTATTTAATGTTTAAATGTTGTGCTTTTTGTTTTAGGATGTAAAGGAACTCATACATTTTTGATTATTTTCTGTCTTCACATCCTTCAGTGAAATACAGTTAAATATGAGGATTGTTTCAAATTGAAATTGGTTACGAGGAATGCCACCATCTAAAGTTCAGAATTAAGTTCCGCTAGAATGCGAAAATTTCGCACTGTGCGGCCCTCACAACTAAGCGATGTGAGATATTCGTCATAAATCTTGAACGTGCTCGTGCATACTTTCCAAGGAGCAAACTTTAACTCTGACCACTTCCTTGTTGCAGCTAAAGAGGGATTCAGTGCTCGACTGTCCAATGAGAACAAACTGAAAAATACCGGAAAGAAGAAATTTGAAGTAAGATGCGTTTGAAGCATACACAGAACGCCTGAGCACGAAACTCTCCTCTGTGTATTTACATACCACAGATGTCAACAACCAGTGGTCCTAGTATCGCAACATCATTAAAGAGGTAGCCGAAGTAGGATAAAATGGTCTGATGAAGTATACGTATACTGCAAAAATATGATAGAAGTTGCAAGAAAAAATCTGAACAATAACAAGGCCGCCGGCTTTGATGGCCTACTAACCAAGTATATGCGGTCCGAATCTCCTAGTCGATGCAAAGCACGCACACAACATTTTCATCGTGCACATACTTTCTTGTAGCTGCTGACATCAGTGCTCGGTTGTCCAATGAGACAAATTCGCGCAACACACAGAGTCTATAGCGAACGTGTAAGCCAGAAGCCCTCCCTCTGCACTCAACGTTCATTAAACGCGAATAAGATGCCGAATCCAGTAATGCGACATACATATCATGAAGGTAGCTGAGCCAGAGACCACTGGAAAATGGTGACATATACTACCATTGGTAAGCACTGCAACGCAAATCTGAGACAGCAAGGAAAGCGCATCGAGCCAACAAACAAAGGGATGAAAACCATAAAAAGAAGAGAAGAGAACGCGCAGTCTAAGCTCTAAGTAAGATCATGGATGCACATCCTCATGAGTATATATTTATAAGAAAGTAGATCAAATATATTGTATGACCTATCGATGCGTGTGTCGTAATCAGATAAAATTAATAACGTATAAGGGTAGCATCTGACCATTTTAGAATATGGCGATGGTAAATTTGATATCCTACCAAACGCATTCAATTGTGTCGCGTGACTCCGGAAAACATGCGATGACGTATGCCAAACAGTAATGTCATTTTATCCGAATTCCGGTCAAATCTGATCGAAATCTTTTCACTTAGACCCATTTTTGACCGAAACCTCCGAATTCCTTGAGCGGAATAAAAAATTTTTAGTATGACAACTAATATCGTCCCCCTCATGCCAGAAGCATGAATGTGGAAATTTTACAATTTTGATTTAATTTGGTGATACTTTGGTAGGTTTATATTCTACTCAAATCAAGAATGACATATTGCATTGCTTCAAAAACCAAACAGTGGAATTCTAAGTGATTTTCCAACATTTTCATTTTTGCACATTCATGTTTCTCGCATAAGGGAGTGATATGTTTTTATGAAGCAAATGTATAACTATTATAACGGGTGATCCAAGTAGAGATACTTTTTTCAATAGCCGTGTGAGTCGTGTCATGCTGTCATGTTATTTTTGTTTAGTATTGTTTGGCATTTCATAATGGAAAGACTTACGCGTGAACAACGTTTACAAATTGTTCAACTTTATTATGAAAATTCACGTTCTGTGAGGAATGTGTTTCGTGCACTTCGCTCAACTTATGGTCACATAATCGGCCTACTGAGCATACTATTCGCAACACCATCACCCATTTTGAGACCCAGCATTCATTATTGGTTAATATTAGACCGAATAGACCACGTCCAGCACGCTGTGAAGAAAATATAGCGGCCGTAGCTGAGAGTGTACACGAAGACCGTAGAGAGTCGATTCGGCGCCGTTCGCAGCAACTCGGACTGACGTATGGAACGACTTGGCGTACAAAATACAGCTTGTGCAACAACTGCAGCCGCTCGACCTTCCCAAGCGACATCGCTTCGCTCTATGGGCTCTTGAAAAGTTCCAAGAAGATCCGACGTTTTCGAGGCAAATTTTGTTTAGCGATGAGGTCCATTTCTGGCTCAATGGGTATGTAAACAAACAAAATTGCCGCATTTGGGACGAAGAGCAACCTGAAGAGATTGAAGAACTGCCACTTCATCCAAAAAAAAAACAACGGTTTGGTGTGGTTTGTGGGCCAGTGCGAACGTAACCGTCAATGGCGACCGTTATCGTGCCATGATAACCGACTATTTGATGCCTGAAATTGAAGCTCGTGATCTCGGCGACATTTGGTTTCAGCAAGACGGCGCCACTTCCCACACATCGCATCAATCAATGGACTTATTGAGAGAACAGTGAGAACGGTGAGCACATAATTTCACGTTTTGGGCCGGTCGATTGGCCACCAAGATCGTGTGATATCACACCGTTAGACTTTTCCTCCAGGCCTTGGAGGAAAACATCACGCGTGTCATTCGCCAGTTACCAGTCGAAATGCTCGAACGAGTGATCGAAAATTGGACTCAACGGATGGACCATCTGCGACGTAGCAACGGCCAACATTTGATAGAGATAATCTTCAAAAAATAAATGCCAAAGAATGTTCTTTCAAATGATAATAAACATTCTCCATTAAATTTGAATTTTCTGTGTTTTTTTCTTTAAAAAAGTAGGGAACCTCGAAATGGATCACCCTTTAGTTCAGAACACACCTAACCTCATTTAAATAGACGTTACCAAAAAACGTTTAAGGAAACGAGTAAAACCAAAAAAAAACAAAAGAAACATAAACGTGGCACCTCTTTTGTCACGATCAATTAAATTCTATCGATGAGAATCCAATCCACTGAATGTAGTTGCCATCGCATCGCATCATGTAGCCAAAGAGAATAGAGTGCTCTTCTTTTACGAAAATAAATCTCAGCTGGGTGTACTGTACGTAGCGTCGTAGCGGCGACACCCACTAGAGTGCGCAGAAAACCCATATGAGCTTTTTTCCCACACACTCACTCATTCTTCAACGCCAAAACAGACACATAATAATTTTCATTCAGGAAAAGAAGTAAATATCAGGGGAAAATTCTGCCAGCAATGTGTTTGCCGGTATAAAAGCCCAAGAAAGTCTGCACCGCAGCTCACTTTTATCCAATCAACTCAACGAAAAAGAAGTAAATTTACAAGAACGTTTATTCTGTTTCTTTCTTTTTTTTCTTTTCACAAACAACAAGAGCAAATACTATTTCGCACGTATAGTGAAACGCGGAAGATAGACAAACAAACAAAAGACGTAAAAACGTAAGAAGTACTACCAACCAAGTGACGTATAGAAGAAAGTGAACATATAAACAGAAACAGAAAATCAATTTGAAAACAAACGGCAGTTATTTAACGGAGATTAGTGTGCATATCGTTATTTTGATTCGAACGTGATCCAAATAAAGAGGAGGAAATCATTGTTATTGCATCCTCCTGACATCTTACTTACTTCGCAATCGTGTAATCGTAGTCGTGTGATCGTAGTCGTCGAAGTTCAAAAACTAAAGTGATATAATATTTGATTGAGGTGCGTTTTGTTTTTTTGGGAAAACTACATTTTAACGTCAGCAGTTCTTTAAAAAAAAAAAAAAAACAATGGCGGATGTATCTCATGAGCTCGGTGCACTGCGATTTGTTGTGGTGAGTATTTGCTTTTAATGTTCAATGTTTAAATAAATAATTTATTGAGCAAAATTTGATAGACTTTAACGACGTATGTTCAAAAATAGTCCGTAGAATTTAAGTTAATATTAGTGGGAGTGTAAGATAGTCGTAGTTAGGCAGCACTAACCAAAAATTAAAACATAAGTAATAGAAAGCAGTTAACTCCGCCCCTAATTTGAAATAAAACTTACTGCAAGCATCGTATTTAAGTAAAATTCATGCTAAAATACATGAAAAAAGGTTTAAAAAAGCTCATAATATAATTGGAAAAAGTTTGGTTGTTTTGAAATGGCGTTTGAAGAGGAACACTTAGATCAAGTTGGATCACCTTGATCCAGTGTCTGCAGTTTTTCTAGGAAGCGTGGCAGTTTTTTTCATTTTTTTCCTTTTAGGGAAATTTAAATTCCCAACAATTTCCAACAATTCCCTACGATCCTGTTAAGGACAAATTTATTTGCTAAACAGATTGATAACATTGGGAAATTTTTATAAAAATAAATTCTAAATTTTGTCAAAAGATGGATAGAAATGTTAATCTTTTTCGGTCAAGTGAAAAAAAAACATTGGAAGAGTTTACGAGACACAAGAAGGATTAATTTTAAGAGATGGGATTAGTTTATATTATTTCTTCTAAATATCTAGCTAATGATAAAATAGCTAATAATTCCAAAAAAAACATGTTAAATGGTTAATAATAAAGTGTACATTTTTAATTGAAGTTGCCTGGTAAATATGCAAAGAAGAGGTAGACGTGGTCCCCATAAAATGTTACTATGTAAAAGGGAACATTTTTCTTCGAATTAATAAAAATTTAGATAAGGGAAGACCTTAAGTCCGCTTTGGCTTAGGTTGAAACTCTTAAAGGTTCGAAATCTGTTAAACAGTTTTTCATCTGCCCATCTGCTCTTTCTGTCTCAGAATGAACTATTCTTTACCTTTAGTCAGACTCGCAATTGTATTGACTCGACTAATTTGGTAGAAATTTGAAGACATAGAAATGATAAGTCCATTTTAAATGATATCATTTTGAACTTTCCCATTTGCCTTAAAATTTTTTGGATAAGATACAACTTTAGTGAGCTCATTTAATGAGAGCTCAGTGTATACTTTAAATAAAAATGATGGGAGATAATTTTGAAATATTTCGTGAGCTTGTAGAAATTTTTATAAAAACTCAGTTTAAAAATAAATAAAAATTCCCATGAAAAGGGATTCTATGATTTACCAAGACTGCCTGACCACTTCGATCACCTATTTCCCTTCTTTACGAAATCAATAATTTCAAAAAAGGATCAAAGAACGAAGTAACCAACTATTGTCCCACTGCTGAACTTTTTCATATACCCAAACTAAATGTAAGTTCATCATCTCCCCTTGCCGACATGGCTTCCTGAAAGGCAGATCAATTACTACAAACCTCGTCAAGTTTTGTCATAAAATAATAACCTTCAAATTGTCTGATCTAGGCTTTGAACCCATATGGTTAAAATTGATATCGTCTTACCTAGAAAACTGTTCCTATCGTTCTTTCATGGCAATCTCTGGTGTCCCACAAGGTAGTCATCTAGGTTCGCTTCTCTTCTTTAAATGATTTACTTGAAATGATCTTGAGTGGGTAATTAAACATTCCTCTCTCTCCCTCTACGCTGACGATACCGAATTTTGGTATTGACCAGAGGTAGCTATCCTGACGTTGGCACGTTTATAAGAAGTGACTCTACGACTTCGACAGAAATCATTGTTTTGAGCAGAAGCTTCTTTTCATTAAATAAAATTTTTTTAGGATTTCTTTATTTCTTTTGTTCAGCTTCGGCAAACTATTGCGAAATATAAAGGAAATCGACTACGTTGGGGCATCATTCTCATCTACGCTTGTGCTACTTGTACCAGAAAAGACACGCCTTAGCTTTACAATTCTCTGGAAAATCATTGTAGTATTGTGGTATCCAGCAAAGGTTTATGTGTCTGTTCATCTCGTTAAGAGATACGCGGCCTTTTTTTATATTTTCTCTAGAAAATTCCCAAATGTGCTTATTTGGAAATTTGCATAAAGAGTTTTATTCTTTTCTATGTAAGGATTTCAAACCGGAAGATCAGATATCTACATTCTCTCAGACAGTCAAGCAGCACTCAAAGCTCTTGACTCCTACAAGTTCAATTCTCTACCTGTTTGGAACTGCCTAACTATTCTTAAACAATTCACCTCCCATAACAGAGTGACTCTATACTGGATCCCAGGACGAGCTAGCACGTACAGGCTCTGCATCCCCCTTCATTGGCGCAGATACATAGGAGTTAGCGCATAGCCAAATGGAACTCTATCCAAGGAGTACGCCATGCTAAAAAATTCATTGGCCTTGCCAACAAAAAACTCACTCTTCAGATCCGCTCTATGAGCAAAATTGATGCAAAGATCGCAACTGACTTCCTAACAGGTCACTGCGCCCTCAACCATCATCTCATGAAAATAGGGAAAAGTTTTACAGATCTGTGTAGACTCTGCCTCGAACAACCAGAAACGGCGGAACACAACCCATGCGACTGCCCTGCAATCATCCAAAAAGGCTTAAATGCTTCAACAAAAAACTTACCGAACCTCAGGACTTGCTAAATCATCGGCCTCAAAGAGCGTACGGTTCATCAAAGACCTAGGACTGTCGCCAGACCACAAACACCACATTTTTCAGTTTCGAAACTTCGTATCTTTTTGTCAGTTTTTGATACTTTTTTCCGATGGGAGTAACGATGAGGATCTTACTGCGTAAGCGATAAGCTTTTAAGCTTCATAAAAAATATGTATGGAACCATACGACAGTATCCACAGTGATTAAGCATTTGAATTGCCTTTAAAAATATTGTAGCCTCCTTTTTTAGAAGAAACTACAGTTAAGGAAGCTATCTTTTAGGTCAGGTTGGCGCTATTAGGGCTGTTAATGGTTGAATGAAACCGTGCCAGCTTTTAAATGTACCTTCATGACACAAGGTCTACTCATTTAGTGGTACTTCCGAAGTCGGAATCGGCATAAGCTACATTGATGCAACAAAAGCCCGTACAACTTCATACGGGTAATCCAATGCGCAAAAGGAAATAAAGTCCACATCTACCGGTGATTAGTGTGTTAGAGTACTGAGCGATGGGTCCTACGTTCAAATCCTTCCCCCACCGCCCCCACCGCTTGCAAACGTCTGACAAATATCCATATAACAAATATAACTTCGAACGCACAATGGCTGGAGAAAGGCTTTGACCCTCTCCTTCGCTAGTTTTTTGAAATGAACTTTCCCAACAGCAACAAGGGAGTACCTACCATGAATGATCGTGGCATAACAATAAAGCCCCCAATTCGTCTCATTGTCAGTAAAAGTGACTTACGTTTCAGAGTAAAACTTATATCATCAACTATTATCGAAAATTTAATGAATCAATTAATTTCGTTTAATGAAATTAGATACGACTTTTTCGATTCAAAAGATAAGTCAATTTATTGGCTTTTCTCAGCCATTGTACTTTTGAATATGCGGATATCTCTGAATTACATTTCTTTTCTTGCGACAATACGAATTCTATAAATAAGTGCATATGTGTATGCGCGCCATGTCTTCTTCAAAACTAGACATCGTACCTATACCTACTAAAGATAATGTCGCATTGCTTTGGTATTTCAATCTGTTGCAAATAAATCACAAAACTAAAACCCCACGAAAATACTTTCAAATGAAAATTTAAATTGTTTGCCATTTGGCATACGAGCGTATTATTTATGCGAGATATTATAAACAAATCGTCCATTTATAAATTCTAGCATATTGAGGTAATGTTCGTGTGTCACATATACTCGTATGTATGTGTAGGTGCATGTGGATATGTGTATAGTAGAGCGGCAACTGGGAAAATTCTTGGCAATGACCGTCACACGATCGTTGCCGTTTAAAGGCCCCGAAGTGCCATCGTCTTCACGTTGTTCATTCATTCAAACAAACAAGTGATTCGCATGCGACAAAAATAAAAAAAACAACAACCACCACATCAGCCATTTGTGAATGTTTTATTTTGATAATTTTCTCTTCCTTTTTGTATTTAAAAAAATATTTTATTTAATTCCACTTTGAAATTCATTGAAGATGAAAATATTTTTTTTTTATTTTCTTTTTGATCTCCGGCTGATGGTTCTGAGTTTTTTTTTTTAAGTCACCTTGAGAAATATTTTTTTACATACATCATGACTATATGCATATACATATGCACGTGATGAGCAATTTTATTTTCACATAAAATCTGAGAAAAAAAAACAGATATTTCTTTTTTAAAATGCATTTGGCACATATGTATGTTTGTATGTAGTATGTACCTACCAAGTCCGATGTGTGAACTAGATTCGAGTCAACGGTTAAGTGCGAGAAAAATGGAAACATGAGAAAAACAAGTATGGAAAAGTGTGTCGCGACAACAACTGTTAAGTGGTCTTATTTGTGACCTTGAATAGGAGGTTTTTCTACTTACATTACAATAAAAAATACAAATACAAGAAATACAGTGGCACATGAAAATTATGCAGCGGGTAGGAAATTTTGTTTTTGAAAAATTTCAGGTACGATGCTTGAAGTCATTTTTCTTCAACCAAAAAGTTATGGAGCTATAGAGCTCCCATTTTGAACGAAGACTACCTACGATCTTCCAACAAGCTTTAGGACTAGTAGTTATATATTTCGCTTAAGTTCCTTAAGAAAACTGCTGAACTAAGCCCGCCTTGAGATCTTAGGACAAGATTAAGAAAAAACCCATGAAGTGTTGTATCAAACAATCACTAATTTGGTTGTTAAAGTTTGTCGGAGAGGGAAGTAACATTGAAGAAGGTTATTAGTTTCCTAAAATGTCTTATCCCATTGTGACACTACGATTACGGCAGTGAGTGTTATGTAGGACCCGCACCTCAGTCTGACCCCACAGTCTCCTATAGACCACTCACCCAAAGTAATCGTTAGTATTCTGGCTATTTATTTATTAGCATTCGGTTATTTTTGCCTTCCTCTAGCTTGGCCCCATTTTTTGGGACATGACACAGTTTTTTAGGCTTCTCCATTAGAGATGTGCTTGCACTAGGCATTCTAAG
The DNA here is from genome assembly GCA_963576555.1 of Ferdinandea cuprea. NCBI lineage: Eukaryota > Metazoa > Arthropoda > Insecta > Diptera > Syrphidae > Ferdinandea > Ferdinandea cuprea. The sequence goes on from OY754958.1 coordinate 65,929,672, forward strand.
GAGATTTTTGTCTTGACTTCCCCAAGCAGAAATGAGCAGATTAGAGCTAATCCTCTTTCGCTCTCTCTTTGGAGGCGGTGTCTATTTAAGGATTTGGCGGATTAAATTATCTAAGGCTAAGGGTAAACAAAGCAGAAGAGAGAAAACCGCTGCATATATGTACATCTGCTCGGATAGCTAAGTCATGTTTCACCCGATACGATTTTTGTCGTGTACACGACATTCTTAATTCTCTTTTGGGCAAGCACCGTGCTTTCATACGTTCAGATTTTTCACGTTCTATGCCGTTTTGTTTCAATTTATTTATTCTTGATTGCGGATTGGTTAGTTTCTGTCTAAGGCGAAGAAGCAAACACACCGAGTAGAACACATGAATAAAGCAAACACGGCAAAAATTAACGAAAGAAGCGCAAAAGAAAATACAAGAATCGGATGGGAATTGGGGCTCTTCCGTTTTTGGCCATCCCCCACACTTTTCATCCCCTTTGTCTTCAAGCGGTACGACTAAAATCGGATCGTGTGAAACATGACTAAGCTCCTATCAAAGCCTGCTCTTCAAGGTTTAAGTCTGTAAGGGTATTTTAATTTTGACAAATAGCTTGTAACACCAGGACCAAAACCTAAGACTATTTAGCAATGTACTCACGCAATTTTTACAGCTTTACATTTAAAATAGGAAGCCGAAATTTGGACCCAGTAGGCGGACTGTAGCCTTTCATTGTTTTTTTTTTTTTACCTATATTCCCATGTATATGGGTGTTCAAAGTAATTAAGAAGCTGACGCTCACGAGTCACGACAACCAAGGCTCTTTATCAGTTTTGTGTTGGCACGCAACTGCATCGTGCGGCTCGTTTGTGTAAAAACTTGAAATGACTCAGGTTCAACATCTTCAGCACGATTTTACCCACGCAGATATACAAACAAGCTGGTTGACGGTCTAAATATCAAAACTATTTTCTCGGGCAGAATAAAAGTAACTTAAGGCATATTAAGGAATCTCGCCATTGGTTTCGTTCCTTTCAATAAGCATCAAAAAACTATCATTTAAAAGCTTGGGGCTATCTGACGCAATGTACGAAACAGCATCGCACTTTATATCCGAATTCGATTCAGGAAATTTGTGGATATATAAAGCCGCACCTCGTCAATAAATGTTAACCAAGCGACTACAAATGCCACATAAAGAACTAAGGCGTTATGAATCCTCCCAGCTCATCGAAATTTTATGACTACAAAATTAACACAATCCCAAGGTACTATCCCTGATCGATCTATGAGGAATACTGGCGGTCCAGGTTACTCAGATATCACTTCTAAAATAAAATATAAAATATTAGGCGTAAACAGCCCATACAGGACCCAAAGCCTAGCTTCTCCAACCACTGTGTGTGTGAAGATATATTTTTTGACACGAATGGAAAGGATCTTCAGTTTAATGCCGATCCCGAATGGCAATTAAATTTTGAGAAGCTACAGGTAGTTAGAAAATATCGCCATAGCAAGGGCTCACTTTATAATAACAATTACCCTTGATAAGACATCCATTTTAAACCAATAATTCTCTATATGCGAAACCTCTAAAGCTCAAATAATAATAGATTTTTAGCAGCCAAGCTGAGTCTTTAGATGTAACCCCAAACTTTTCTGAAACTGTCTCAAGACTTTCGGGCAGCTTGCCGCTAGATATATTGACATATTTTTTTTTGGGTTTCAGGTAACTACAGATTCAAATAAAAAGGAAAATAAAGATCCTGCAAAGTGCCACATTTTGATTTTACAGGCCGTCATCTAACCAACAACGTCGGAGGAAACTGAAACACTCAGATATGAAAGTGACTTTCGCACAGCTTCCAGCTCTTTTCGCAAAATATGCAAAAGCTCCACTGACATGAATAGGGTATGCTAGAAAGTTTAAGAAACCCATAAACATATCAGGAGCTGCCCAAAGGAGCAATGAACTGCAATAAATAAAGACCAAATATAATCAATTTTTGACATTCTTAGGTTAGGTTAGGTTGCAGTGGCTGTAGGCATAAGAGCCGACACACTTAGACCTGTATTGGTCCTTTGTGATATCACAAGGTTCTGGGATAAAGCTTCCCCATACTCGTTGAACTAATTGGAGCTTCTGACGAAGCAAAGTAGATATTTGATGTCAATGTTTGTGAGATCATATGTGTCTTCGTAAAAGAAGGCTTTCTTTTCCTCGGGAGAGTAGGGCAGGTACAAAGCAGGTGAGGATTCGTTTCCTCCTCCGCTTCGTCCACACAATTTGAAATCTGTTCGAGGATGCACCAAGTTTTGTTGCGTGTTTACCCATAAGACAGTGCCCAGTGATGATACCAATTGTAGCACTAATGCGCGATCTATTGAGGGTAATCAAGTTCTTAAAGCGTGTCAGATTTAGCCTAGGCCTAGACCGCCTGACCATCTGTGGTTTGTTTTTTCTACTACATCCAGATTTAACAGCAGTTTGCATGTGGAAACTGGTATGCCTAAGAGGCCTTTATCAGACAAGATTGGGAGGTTAGTTCCTAGTTTGCCTAATTCGTCAGTCTTGCAGATAACCGGAGTGCCTCTATGCCTCGGCACCCAACAAAGTTGAATTTCAAACTAGTCCGACATCTCCTGAAGAGACGATCTGCAGTCTAGGGCTACTATAGAGTTACACATTCTTAGGAAAACACAAAAGATCCCCTTATAACAAAAAAAAAAAGTGTAAAAGTAGTACTGTAAATAAAAGTGATTACCAATTAATAAGTAACTTTCAAAAGCCGAAAGAAAACTGATTCGTCGCCCCGGGTTTTTTATTATCAATTATCAATTGTACAGTTTTTTTTCCCATCAAACTCCTACAATACACTTGTCAATCATCTGAAAAAAAAAAAACTTTCAAAGTAAATCAAAACATTTTTCCAACGTTGTCCAACTTTGTCCAATTTCAATGCAATGAATGTGGCCTGTGTTTGTTGTTTGTTTTCTTTCCCATCCATTGTGTTGCAAAATACAACTATCTTTGGTTAATTTTTATTTTTCTTATGTTTTAATTATATCTATGTAGATTATCTCGCTAGCATTAGCACTAGTAGGTATAGCTGGTTTGGGATATTTAGAAATTTTAATTAGTTCAAGACAATCATATTTGGCCCCTAAAACTATGAAAATGTTAATTTTTAATTTAATTTTGCATTTCACTTTCTCTTGGGATGTATTTGATTCATTTTTAATTTATTCCATTGAATTCACTGACAGTGATTAATGCAACAGCTTTACATGGCTGTTGAGCTTCCACATACATTTCTGGTGAATACCTGAAAAGTCTACATTGTACGGGACGGGGGCACCTCATGCGGTTTCCGTGTTCATCATGATCGGAGAATGTTTGTGCAAAAATTCTTTCTTAAGATGAACATTATTTTCAAGTTCATCATCATTAGACGTGTGCATGTGCACTTGGCTGGCGAATGAAAAACAAAAACAACAAAAGCAAAAATTAATGTTTCATTCGTATACGAAGTTTGCCAATTTTTTGTGGGAAATACATTTTTCGGTTGAGAGGTACTTGAGATTTGTTTCAGATTTTCGGAATTCTTTTAGATTTTTTTGAAAGTGCAGCAATTAAAATGTTGGATTTCTTTGAAAAAAGAAATCAAATGAACATCGATGTAGGTCGAATAAAATAAAATTAAAATATTTGTAAGCGTTTTGAGCTGATTCTTTTAATTTTTGGAATTCGGAATGAAAAACTTTGGCAAATTGCACTGAAGGCACAAATTTTTAAAGTTCGGCACCCCAAGGGTTGGTTCTCTCTTCTTCTTTTACGAAAGCTGCCGTTCTCATCCTTCCATCTATCTCTATTTGCAGCTCGATACATCTTCCGTGTTTACGACCTCAAATTTTGGGACTGAGCTTCATCCATAACAGTTGACCTCCATGTGGTTCTTGGCCTAAGGGGTTCCCTTTGAATGACTGCTTCGCTATGTTATCATCTGATCTTTAGGATGTAATGCTCACAATGACAAAATTACAAAAGCTTGTAACCTGCTTAAGATGTACAAATTTTAAGTTGGATTCAAACAGTTTTCCGAAGCTTTATTTAGTCTATTTCTGACATCCATTCGAGTGACACGGAACTACCCAGATGGTTGAACTACGTGGCAACTCTTCCGCTGATATAAAAAAAATTAATATTAGGCGTAAACGGCCAATACATGACCTAAAGCTTAGCTTCTCCAACCATTGTGTGTGCGAAGTTATATTTTTGACACGAATGGAGGGACCTACAGTTTAATGCCGGTTCCGAACGGCAATTTATTTTTGAGAAGCTTCTCATGGCAGTTCTTACTTTTGGATTTTTGTTAGACGTTCGCAAGAGGTGGGGCAGCGAATAAAAACTTTCAGGTGGTACAGGTCGGGATTTGAACCAGCGACCTCTCGCTTAGTGGTCCAACGCACTTAACCACTAAGCCACTGCACCCTTTCACAGAAATGGCTTCCCAAAATCTTTAAATTGAAATCTTCAAATCAACGGCAGCACTGTTCTTAAATAATAGCAAACATTTTTCAGGGAAGCGATCTCCAGATGCAATCACGATTAACGAGATCGAAGGCCTTTTCAAAGTCGACAAACATAAGAAAGAGTGGTGATTGATGATCGATCACTGAAAAATCCCGCTTGGTGTCTCTTCAACGTCGACTCAATCCATAAATTTATCCTCTCGAGGACGAAAGTTACCATCATCTTTAGGAATATGGACCAAGATGATACCACGCAAGCTATCGCAGTTCTTAAGATCGCCCTTCTTTGGTATTTTGACAATAACTTTATACTCTGGGAAAAGTTGGTTCTTTAGGGCTTCTGTAAAGCTTATATCCTAAAGAAATTTTTTACCTAAGTCTTGACTTCATTTAAGCCTGAGAAATCAAAATGATAGCTTCGTAGGTAAAGAAGTTTCAGTTTTCATTTTGCTTCGCTTAAATATTAGTATTCAATTTTCTATGAGTCAAGCCTCACAAACTTCATGAACATTTTGTTTTTTGGCTTCCACAATTTTACTTACAAAGTTGATGATGACATTCAGAAAAAGTACACCCATCGCTCGCATTAAAGAAAGTGGATAGTATAGCATAAATCAGTAAACACTATGGCAATTAGCATAAACCAGCAGAAATTATGGCGGTCAAAGAAGTCTTGTCCTGGCTAAAGAATAACGTGGTATCCGTAAAAGATATTCGAATCTTTTCGGACATTCAGGCGGCCATCAAGTATTTGTATTCTGCCTCTATTAACTCTTCAGTAGCCCTAGATTGCCGACCATCTCTAATGAAGATGGCTAAGCAGTTCAACATTCACCTTTGCTGGGTGCCGGGACATAGAGACATTCCGGGTAACTGCAAGACTGACGAACTTACCAAACTTTGTCCTAACCTCTCAATCTTGCCTGAAAAAGGCTCCTTAGGCATACCACCACCTACATGCAAACTCTTGTTAAAACTGGATATAGTGGAAAAAAACGAACCACAGCTGTACTACTTGTCTGGCAATGAAGCAGATTTTGCCTAAGCTGGATTTGAGATGCTCTAAGAGTTTGATTACCCTCAATAGATTGCACATTAGTGCTACAATTGGTATCATATAACTGGGCACTTTTCGATAGGCAGGCATGCAACAAGGCTTGGCGCTTATTCAACCGAATTTTGTAGGAGCTGCATGGATGAGGAGAAGGAAGAGACAACTCTACACCTTTTTTGCGCATGACCTGCTCTCTCCCGAAAAACTCGATCGACCCAAAATATCTCTCACGATTTATAAGCAGCTCAAAATGGTTCAACGAGTTGGCAGATCAACGTGGTATGGCAAAGGACCTTACACAGGTCTAAAGGTGTGTCGGATCTCTATCCTACTGCCACTGCAACCTAAACTAACCTATGGCGAAAAGCGATGGGGTCTACTGTAGTACTGGCATTTTTATTTGTCTCATTTCTTGACTTATAATTCGTCCACCCTAAGGCTTCTACGGAACATGTTTTCCAAAGTCCATCAATCGACGGTCCAATCGGCCTTGCCATTGTTCTTACATTGCCTTGATATTCTGATGGAACCGCTAATCCCCCAGGGACCCAGTTTGCTTACTTACTCTGGTGGCGCTACAGTTCGGGGTGGTTGAAAATTCTACGGCCTGGAGGTTTAATGAACAGTCGCTCTTCGTGACTTGACATTCGCAAACGCCAATGCGCATCAGTGTCGCTGTACAGTTCGTACATTCGGTCAATCGTCTTCTTCGAAATCCTTCTATCGTCTATGGTCCCGGTTATGCTGCTTCCAGTTATTCAGAATAATCATTCGGAATCCAACGATTGCTGGTCTTTGAAATGGAGGTTTCGCATGTTAAAATAACTGTATTTGATTTAAACGGACTCGATTATCTTGCGAAATGGACCCGTTTACTTAAAAACTAATTCAAGCAATTAAACGTACTTTGATGTTGTTGTCTTACAATTTGACGACCTTCGACATTTTTCTTTACGTTACATTACGGAGTTACGTAAAATCATGGCTGCAGTGGCTTAGTGGTTAAGTGCGTTGGACTACTAAGCTAAGTGTCCCAAGTTAACATAAATCCGCCCGTACCACCTAAAACGTTATTAGACGCTTCCCCAGCTCTTGCGAAAGTCTGACAAACACCCAAGAGTAAGAACTATCATAAGAAGCTTCTCAAAGTCAAGTTCTCCTGTCAAGTAAAAAAAAACCCTCCGCAACTTTCTTCAGAAGCAAGGCTTAGGTCCTGTGGGCCGTTGACCGACGTTGACAAACAAACAGGCTTAATGTCTATGAGCACGAAGATTCGTGATAATCACCCAACGCATTGGAGGCAAAATTTCTTTGAATATTGTTTTATTTCAAACATAAATAGCTTCATGTGAAGTCTTTGTTATCTTCCACGATTGGATTGATTAAAAAAACAAAGTTCTGTATTTCAACAGTAGTAATTTATAAAAAAAAATGAAAAACTTTGATTCTTCTTGTGGATTATTTTTTTTACGTCAAGTCGAGAATATGATGTCATGTAAATGGCCGCCGCCACAGTTGATTGTCATTTGAGCCCTTTTTATGGCATTTTCCATCACTTTGGCCAAAACTTCCGGCGATAGGTCCTCACATTCTTGACGGGTATGTCTTTAAGAGCTGCAAGAGTCTGAGGCTTGTTGACATAAACCCGCGACTTCAAAAAGCCCCACAAAAAGAAGTCTGGAGCGGTCAAATCAGGCGATCTTGCTGGCCAGTGCAAATCGTCAAAGCGGGATATTAGGCGCCCGGGAAATGCATACTTCAGCATATCGGTTGTGGCACGTGCAGTGTGTGCCGTTGCACCGTCCTGTTGGAACCACATGTTTTCCAATCCCAATTCATCAAGTTGCGGCAAAAAGAACTCGTTGATCATTGCTCTGTAGCGCTCACCATTCACAGTAACCGTTTGGCCCGCGACGTTTCGAAGAAAAAAGGTCCGATGACTCCTCCAGCGAAAACAGCACACCATACAGTGACTTTGAGCGGGTGTAATGGCTCTTCGTGGGTTACACGCGGATTTTCAGTGCCCCAGAAGCGTAAATTTTGCTTATTTACGTACCCGCTAAGATGGAAATGGGCCTCATCACTCATGATTATTTTTGATGAAAAATCATCTTCCTCTTAGTGGTGATTAAGGATGGCTTAAGCGTATGTTAGACGCGATTGGCGGTCAGCAGCTAACAGCTGATGCACCGTCTGGACTTTGTACGGAAACATCTTCAAATCTTGTACCAAAATTCGCTGTAAAGACCGTCGACTGATACCCATTTGCGTGGCACGTCGTCTGGTCGATGTCGACGGCGCTTCCATGACATCTTCGGCTACAGCAGCAATATTCTCTGCAGAACGGCTACTCCGGGGTCTGCCACGCCTGGCAGCATCTCGTGTTGTGCCAGTCTCTTCGAGGCGAGCAGCTAAACGTCGCAGTGTTTCACCAGTAGGCGTTGGACGGCTAGGAATCAAATGCGACGAAATTCACGTTGTGCCAAAGTCACCGACCGATTATTGCTCAAATAAATAGTCACCAATATTCCGCGTTCTGGAGCAGTGTAGCGTAACATTGTTTATTAACGTGTATTTCGCATGTGTTTACTACACAAATGTCAAAACAGAACTGACATTAGGGGCCAATCGCAAAATTTATAGCATTTTCTGATAGGAGGACTACTTTTGCGCCACCTTGTATATAAACTCTAACTTATTCCCTCCTTTCATTTAGCTTAGCAATATTAAAGTGACTCTTTTATCACCCGTTGATGACATGACAGTACTGGCAGGTACTTTCTTTCGCACTAAAAGACATTTACAACAGCAAGAGAGCAAAAGCTCAACTACAAACTACAAATTATGCAACAACTAATTCTATGGCTTTCGCGTACTAAAAATATACCACTTAGCTGCGAGTGTCGAGCAGAAGCTTTCGCAAACCTTTATCTTGCACAATTATCCCAAACATCCAAGAGAACAGAATCATTATATCACAGATCACCTAATCAGTCGAATAAAAATAAATCAAAATATCTTTCGCAGGTAGGTGCATTTGTTAAAATTCGAAATATTAACCAGTGAACGTTGCTAAGTAATTATTATTCACCAAATACACTTCCGCTATCCCTCGATCATAGCCATCGAATAGGCAGACACACAGGCGAGACAGATAATTTTTTAAGGTCAAAACTTAATTAATAAGATAAATAATTTGGCAAACATGCCGTACATAAAATTTATACTAAAAAAAAAAATCTTTACGCTAAACCCCTTTGTGGTGTCCTCATGTCTGTGCAATTGCAATTTTGAATTAATTAGGCAAAAAGTGACACGAATTTTTGGTAGTGATTTTCAAATTGCAAAAATCTTTTTTTTTTCTTACAATTTTAATGCAAATGACACGATCACGCTTTTGGGATAAGTCCGTGGGTAGACTGTGAGTAAATGCATTTTATTTTATTAATGCTCGAAAGCGGAATTGCGACTTTTCTTTTGATGTGATGTATTTCGAAATTTTGTATTTTTGAGTGGTTTCGGCTTGTCGGTCGGTTGGTTTTCGGGTCACGGATGGTAGTAAATGTGTTCACGATTTGTGGAATTCGCGATGAGTCATTATGGAGTATTTTTTTTTGAGAAGATTTGCTGGCAGATTGAACTGTTTATCAGGATTATAAGGATCAAAACCCTCTCACTTCATTGCATTCGCCTCAAAAAATATTTGCAGGCCTCCCGATTTTGAATCACTTCATCATTGAGGCTGGTGTTTCTGCATTTGTGGGAACCTGCAGAGTTTAGGCCTGCCTCTTTTACGCGATTGTAAGGGAACGTGGATTGCCATTGCGTTTTTGACGGGGTTCGTAGGATTCCTCCGTTGAACATGACAATACCAACTGAGTCGGTCATGCTCCAATTTTTTCGGCTTAGTCTGATTTTGGAACTTCTAATTCGATCAAGCTTTTTTACTCCTGCTGACATGCGAAGCATCTTCATTTTAGCTGCTATCAACTTGCCCTCATACTTTTTGTACATGGTCCAGCATTGTGAACCTTATGTGAGCGCCGGACGCACAACTGCGGTTTAGAACATCCTTTCAGCTTAGGGGACATTTGTCGGACACACAGGATGGCAGAGTGTTCCTGTCACTTCATTCACCATCGTGAAGGCTTCGCTGTTGATCATTGATCGCAGATATTTGAACATTTCATACATGGGAACCACCACGGCATTCAACTAGATGTCTGGAATGGGTTGGCTTGGGTCAGAGAGTGGGCAGTACAGATATTCTGTTAAAAGCAGTTTCAATTGTATATGTCTGTATAATGTGTTTTTTACATAAGAGCTGTACTACTGATTGAATCTCTTCCTTAAGCCTTAGCTCCTTTCTCAAACTTTTACCCTTTTAGCCATGATTCCAATGATACAGTATCTAGTCAATACTCCGGCTACGTGTAACCCTTTACCCGACGCCGCCCAGCCATCCTGATATCCCCAAAAACCTCTAAAGATTACAAAGTGCGACATCAGAAAGTTCATGTAAGTCATGGAAGTAGTAGCTTCCAAGTGTTTTGTTCCTCAAATGACTGAGAATCGGACAGTGACAGAGGAAGTCCTAATGGACCTCTTCATCACCACATCCTCAACATATATCGTCATCCTTGAGGTCTAATTTCATTGCATGATTTCTTAGGAAGTTATGTCCCGTTAGTTTAATGGTTCGGCAACTGTTGTATTCTGACCAGAGCTTCCTTGATACTTCCAGGTATCTTTTTTTCCACTCGTTTCCTTAAAATCGGCTGAAGTGCTCGATCATGATCCATTTGCAAACCCATTCCTTGCTAATTCAATCAGCCCTCTAATTGCCAGCTTTGCCACTATGTCCAGGGATCCAGCAGAGAGCCTTAAGCTCTTCACGGCAACGTTGAACTAGTTTGGATTTTATTTCAATCCAAAACTGCAGAAACTGTTTTTACAGCTGCCTGACTGTCAATGAAAATGGTAATATCATTTCGTGGCATTGCCAGTAATGACACGTTACGGGCCGCTTCCGCATTCGCCAGAAACTCTGCTTGGAAGACACTGCTGTTGTCAGGAAGCTTCTTACCGCAGTTAGGACCGGCATTCGTGGCACCGTAGCCGTAGCACATTGGTGGCGGCGAATCGCTGGCGTGTAGGTATTACCTCTGTATCACGTAGCTGTAAGTCAAAAGCCGGTCAGCGGTCTCCTTTTTCTCCAATTGTGGCAAAAGACCTAATATACATTTATCAGATTGGATGAGAATGACTGTCCGCACAGGTAGTCAATTCTATTGCTGGTAGTTCCATTTCTTGTAGTGTCTGAGCAAACGTTTAAACTGCATAGATCTTAGTAAGACTGGTTTTCAGAGAAAACTCCTGCTTCTGTTCCCCCCTCCATTTTTGAAAAAATCTCTAAAGACAATAAGGCCTTTGATCCCCTACCTTTCTATTGGAAAGGTTCTCATAAAATAATAATGCAGACTCAATTTGGTTTCAGAAGAAATCATTCTTGCAAGAGATGTTCGGCATGATATGGAGTTCGTTAACTTACTTACTTGGCAGTGCCAGTGGCCCTCTTTAGAGTTCCGAGGGCATTAATTTTTTGCCTAAATACTCCCTGTTACGCATTCAATTTTAGTTAAGGTTCCCTTCCAACTGACCGCACGACCTATGGCACTCCTGTGTGTTTTTAGGATGAAAGCAAATCCTTTGAAACTGTAGAGTATATTTACGTCTATTTGCTCTTCATCTAAAACGACTCAATTGGACTTTTCTAATAACAACAGTTTACCGTTAAACCACTCTTCCCAAAACTACGTCATCTATGTCATGTTCACGTGTGTTTTGTTTAATTATTGGCTTTAAAAAGCCACATGGCCAAGTTCATGCATGACTAGCAACACGCGTTCTTCACCTTCATTTTGTCTGCAGAGCATGACGGTGTATACTTTCAGATTTCAGGTTTACACATAGAGGGGTTTGAATCGTTGCGGAGTTGTTTGCTGACTCAAATGGCTCCAATTAAAGTTGCCCCCGTTTGTCGTTATTGCACATTCGGCTACATTTGTTCATTCGTTCATCTTTAGGGACATTTTAATTTGTTGTAATTTTATCCACCTTATCTAGTGTCACTGTTTACAGATTGTTTTGCTTAACTCAAGCGCATTACATCCCTGTACAAGACCGGTTTCGTGTTAGACGTCAGCCGTGTTTTTTTTTTTTTTTGCTTCCTCAACTCATGTGTTTATATGTTAAATTCCTTTGACCACACCATACCAAAACCACAAAAATACCAAAATCCATTTTAAAATAGACATCAAAAGTTCAAATTTTTAGACAACTATTCACCGAGTCACGCCCTAAAGTCGAAATAAAAAACAACATACCGCGCAATACTACAGTATTAAATTCTATTTATTTTTTGCGGATAATTTGAACCACTAACGTGCCGAAGTTCCTTTGAATAAGCTTTTAAAATATGTATGAATGATTTCATCTGAGGAAATTTATAGTTTCTAACAGCCAGCAAATAATTTTGGCGATTTGGAAAGCAGCCAATCTTTTAAAAAGTCATTTCTAGTGCTGGGAAAAAAAAGTGTCTTCGCTGGTAAATATGATTAATAGGAAAACCATAACGATAAGCATTAATGCATTTTTAAATAAGTGGCATGTGAGTCACTTAGGTGTTGTGAAACTGTGCTGTATTATTACGTTTTCTAATACTTATCGTAGCTTAAGATCAACTCTATGAAAAAAAAAAATGTTTAACTCTTTAATACTGATCACAAAGTCGCCGAAGAAAGAGCATTTGACACTTTCAAAATTTACTTTCCGTTGTCGTTATATATTTTCTTAAAATATGTAAGAAGATCATTTGTAGGGAGTAGAGGTTTTGAGAAATATTTTATTTGATATCGATTTTCATTCACCAATTCGCCATGTTGAAACTATTCCAACTGCTGTCAAGAACTGTTCCAACTGCTGTCAAGTACTGTTCCAACATGGCGAATGGGTGAATGAAAATCGACATAAAATGAGAAGAAACAGAGAAAACATCTTTATTTTTTTCCTTTTAGTTTAGAGCCATGTAAGTTTTTGTTTGAGTAAATAAAATCATTGCTTGTCTGCGAAAAGGCTCCCTTGGGGTCTATACGGACATGACCAGGCCACTCCTCTCATACGCATCGGTTGTTTGGTGGAACAGGCTTTCGCGGATACGTGTTACTGCTTCTTTTGCCAAACTCGAAAGTACGGCTTGTCTCGGCTGCACAGGGGCCATCCCTAGCACGCCGGGGTCTGTCCCCCTCGATTTATATATCATTGGGTATACGCTAACAACCATCTTTCGCTTAAAGAGAGGTGGATTTTGGTACCATGCGCACTGGAATTTAGGAGGGCTAAAAGCATTTGCATTTGCAGTGACAGACAAACTGCATTAAGAGCGCTGCTAAGCCCCCTAAACTCGTCCAAGTTACTGCTAGAACTCAAGCGTGCTCTGAATTTGTTCGGAATCTAAACACATTGAATCTTGTCTGTTGGGCAAGCTTCAGAAGAAGTTTTCTCAGGACCCGAACCTATGTTGGGTCTGTCTACAACTTTAGTCATGGGTTCCATTGATGCTTGGGTTTTTCGTGAACACAAGATTCGGTGGCGCGATTGCGGTGGATGTAGACAGATCTAACTATTGCGCCCGGACATTTGCACTATATTTTAGGAGAATCGACTGTAGGCTGCTTGTAGGCGTCTTTTCGGGCCCCCAAGCTTTTGCTAAACAATTTAATATGTTGGCCTTAAGCGACACCACCACCTGTCTGGTTTGCGGTGAGGAGGATGACACAGCAGAACACTTTCTCTGCAGTTGTCCGGCCTATGCTCGCATCAGGTGGCACTGAAGCTCCTTGTCATCTTTATTCGAAAGATGGGAAAACTAAGTAAATAAGGGGTCTGAATGGTAGTACAATCGACCAGTAGTTGGTCTGAACTCTCCATCGGATAGCAGCTACCTCCGACAAAAAAAAATAAAAAATCGTGGACATTTTACATCTACAAATGTGTAGCTACATATATCTAATATTTCTGAAATATCATTTAGAATAGTTACCTAACAAAATCGGAAATTTTCACTTTAACTGAATATAACATGCCTTGGGGTCAGAGTTGGTAGACCCCACTACTGTAGCAATATGTTTTGTCTGATCTTTAGGACTGGTAACTGGAAAGCCCTGACGTACAGGTGGTATTATATTTAGGAATATTACGTACTAAAAGAAGAGTTAGTTTTATTGTGGTGGTTAAGTTGCATGCCTTTAGAAATACTCAAGAGCCCGTACTGTTCTTTCCGCTTTAACTTGAATAAAGAGTGTTTTTTTAGAGGTTGGCTTTTCGAATAGAGATAAAACTGACATTTTGTGGTCAAATCTGGTAACTCTAACGTCATTTATGTTCAGTTTGGTTTGCCATTTCACCATGAACAGGTTGACAAATGAACAACGCTTGCAAATCGTGCAAATTTATTTCGAAAATAATGGTTACGTTTTTGCACTACGTTTACTCTATGTCATAATACGCATCCGCAGATACGTCGAACAGTGCGCACCGAAGAAACAATTGCCGCTGCATGAGATGAGACCCTTGAAAAGCCATTACATCCACAAAAACTGACTGTTTGGTGTGCTCTATGGGCTGGTGGAGTCACGGGGGAAATATTTCTTCCGAAATGATGCTGGAGAGTCAGTTACCGTTAATGGAGACCGGTATAGAGCCATGACAACCGATTATTTTGTTCCCGAATCGGATGGCATGAATGTAGATGAGATGTGGTTCCAACAAGACGGCGCTACATGCCACACGCGCACGTCACAATCGATTTATTGAAGGAAACATTCGATGAGCGCATAATTTCGCGGAATGGACCTGTCAATTGGCCACCAAGATCGTGTGATTTGACACCATTGGATTATTTTCTTTGGGGATATGTGAAGTCGCTCGCCTACGCCAACAAACCAGAAACGTTAGGGGACTTGGAAGCCAACATTCGTAGCGTTATTGCCGACATACAGCCCCAAATGCTTGAAAAAGTGGTTGAAAATTGAACCTCTAGACTTGTCTTTATTCGAACCAGCCGCGGCGGCAACAGGCCCGAAATTATATTAAAACATTAATGGCATAAAATTATCCTTCCAATAAATCCAAATTGATGGACATTAAAACGATTTGCTTGTGTTTTATTTCAGTTCGAAGTTCTATACCCCTAAACACCCTGTATTTGACTAACGCAGAAGACCTCACTGTTTCTATAGTTCGGGTACTAAAGTCCAAAATGAATGATAAAATTCTTCCAAAATGGATGAACAAGATCAAAATATTTAACCATCCTACTCTTAAAAAAACATAATGAAAGGCTACAGGCCGCTTTGGGACGAGCAGTATGATATCCCTAACCCTTTCCCTATATGCCCCAAAGATGGCAATTTATTTCACTCTATGAAATTTATAAAAACAAAATCCTCCAAAAAGTGGGCGTAGCCAAACACTTTGTATTCTAGAAAAAATATTGCCTAAATATCTTGTTATACATTTTTTTTCGTTTTCGATGAAGACAACATATTGTTAAAAAATTCCAGAAAAAAGTGGCATTGGGTGTATTTAAAAACTTTACCATTTCGGCACCCTAGGGAGTATATGTTTCAAATCTTAGCTTCCTAGCTTAAGTTTAAATGCCTCAAAAGTTGATGCAGACTGACGGACATTGTACATTTAAGGGTCTAACACGAATATTAAGGGGTGTTACAAACTATATGTCAACCCTCAGGATAGGGTATAAAAACTATACACTGCCACCCCCATTGTTTCCTTCTACGCAATGGCTTTGAATTTCCAATCAGTAATTCAAAAGAAACTCGGAAAGTTTGCACGATATTTGAAAATTTTCAAAAAAAATTCTTTCGGCTTCGAATTCAAAATTCAAAATTTAAAATTTACTATAAATTATGGGCAATCCCGAACAATCACCTAAAATGGTTGCATATAATAACTAACATTTTTTAATGTTCCCTTTTTATTTATTTTTTTTTATTCTTTAGGACTCTCCTCTATCATCAAAAGTCGCAATGTTCAACAACGCTGTAAGCAAACATCAAGAATCTCAACACTTGAATCCATTTTCACAGACTGGAGGTCTGCCAAAGCCCACTTTTAACAAGGGTGAATATGGCAAGTAAGTACCTAACTGAGAATATTTCAAGACACAAGAACTTTGTTGCTAATTGATTTGATACTTTTCTTACAGACCTTTAGCTGGTAGCTTAACAGAACAGCGCGGTCAAAAGGCCAACATCCATGTGCTGAAAGAAATGCTTGAACTCTGCCAAATAATTGACTCGGAGGGATATCATGTGAAAGACGAACCCACAATGAAAGTCATTCCATTCGGAGAACTTTTCAATGTAAGCCCGCTCCACTGCTTTCAACTTGGTTGAGATTTTAAAGAAATATCTATTTTTTTACAGATCTACACGTACATCTCTGACAAAGTTGTAGGTATACTGCTCCGAGCCCGCAAGCACAAGCTCGTCGAGTTTGAAGGGGAAGTTCTGTTCCAGCGTCGTGACGACGATGTACCCGTATTTCTGCTAAAGCCGATTAAGGAAATTCGTCAAATTTTGGAACAAAAACAGGATGAAATTCGCCGCAGTGTTAGCCCCGCCCCTCAGGCTACATCTGTAATGATGGATCAACAAAAGAGGTCTGTCAGTGCATCACCAACACCATGCAAGTCAAAATCCTCAAAAACAGAATCAAAGCCAAAGATTGTAAAACCAGTGGCAAAGAAGCCAACGCCAACGGAGGTAAAAATGGATCAACCAACACCGGAAATTAAAGTCGAACCGCCAAAGGAAGTCGTAGTAGAGCCTGCAGACAAAGTTGAACAACCTATTGCACAAACACCACCTGTGGAAGTAGCACCAGCAGCGGCAGTAGAAGCACTACCACCAACACCAACACCAACACCAGAGGAACCAGCATCAGCGAGTGCACAAAGCCCACCTGCAACAGAACAACTAGAGGCACCATCGTCAGAAACACCAGCAGTCTCTGAAGCAGCGCCACCAATAACTGTGGTTACCCCACCAACACCTACCGCTGAGTCCGCACCTACAGTTATCCTAACTCCAGCGGTTGACGAGTCAAGCCCCACAATTGTTGAGGAAAAAACTGACATTAACAACAACGAAGAGGCTCCAGCGATAGTTCCAACTGTCGCCCCATCATCCAATACTGAAGCTGAAACTCCTGCTGAAGGAGCTGTTGGTGCATCATCCAATGCTGCATGAGAAATTAAACTTAAAACTAGCTACGTACTTATTTAAAATTGCTACAAAACATGAAAAAGTTGCAAGAGCATGCTTGTTAATTGCGCTTTATGCCTAGGATACTTGAATAGAATTAGGTGCAGTATTATGAAATAGATTTTTTTTTCCAGATTTAATAACATTATTTTGGTATCTGGTTAAACGGCTCACAATCTGAAGATACACAAATCAGAAATAAACAAATTAAACTGTACATATTAAATAGAAATTGTGGATTTCATTTTTAGTCTTACGTAATGCTGCTAAGTCTCTGTCTGTCACTGAATTGTAGACTCGAGTATGTACTCGATTACTCTAGATGCTTTAAACAAGGTTCCAGCAACTAGTAGTCCAAAAATAGTATAAAGCCAACAAATACTACAAAGGCCCACCGGTAGTAAAAGCTGGTGGTCGTTTTGTCAAGAATATTTAAAATTCGGCCCCGTCATCTATCCCGACACTCATTTGCAATGACAATCCAGCTGTCAACTCTTCGGCTATAGCCAATCTGCTCGCCGCCCAATTTTCAGCTAGCCCAACGCTCCCAGATTGTGCTTTATCTCCCCCAGAACACTCCATGGGACAAATCCACTTCCACACCCGTACTGTGTGCAAGAGTACTTCAAGATCTCAACATTCACAAATCCGCTGGCCCAGATGGTATTTCCTTTATAGTTCTGAAGAGGTGTTCTTCCACGCTGGCAAAACCACTGCGTAAGCTTTTCTATCTGTCCTATTCTTTAGGGCTCTTTCCGTCATTCTTTATAAATCGTCGACTTGTGAAATATCTTTAATCCCGAAAAATTATTAATGACCGGCAGTACGGTTTATGCAGCAACAGGTCCACTGATAATTTGACATATCAAACCGAAAAGTGGAACCAATCTAAAGCAAGGTCGTTGCGCTTGATATTTCAAAGGCATTTGACAGAGTTTGGCATCAAGCTCTCTTGTCGAAAATGCGTGCATTTGGGATCGATGTTACCCTTCTTCAATGGATTAGAATTTGCTTTCGAAACCTTTAATTCAAGTTGTTTTGGACGGTTCCAAGTCTGCAACTCACCAAATAAATGCTGGTGTCCCCCAAGGCTCCGTTTTGTCTCCGACCCATTTTCTCATTTTTATCAATGATCTCCTGTCCGTCACTTGTAAACCAATCCAGGCCTTCGCCGATGACAGTAGCCTTAGCTTTTCATATTGGTTTATGGAAAACCCCTCTCATCATCGGGCGTTGAACTGGAACGGCAACGTATGTTAAGCTTATTAAATTCTGACCTAGAGTTGAATTTAATGCTTCGAAAACACAATGCTGTCTTCTGCCATTAAAGCGAAACCCCAATACTTTGCCATTATCCATGAATGACACTTGCATCGCTGAAACCGAAATACTTTCCATTCTCGGTATGTGTGTTAATGACAACCTTCGTTGGAATGACCACATATTCGATGTCGCCAAGAACACTACGAAATGTTTAGGCTTCCTAAAGCGATGCACGCCTTCTGATCTGATTAGAATTTATAAGGCGTTTATTCGCCCTAAACTTAAGTACAACGCTCATATCTAGCTCGGCGCTCCAATTACATATTTGCAGCTACTTGACAGGATCCAAAAACGTGCGGTAACACTTATTGGCGATCGAGACATCGCGAAATCACTCGACTCTCTTAGTCATCGTCGTAATGTCTCCTGCCTGTCATTGTTTTATCGGTATTTCCACCACAAGTACTCAAACGATATAGCCAGTTGCATTCCACCCATGGAACAGTTCAACCGCAATACCCGTTATGCCACGAATGCTCATCAGTTCACCTTTAAGCCAATATTCGGATGTACAGTGAAATATAAAGATTCGTTCAAAACCAAACCCAAAATGCGAGTGAGTGTGCGAGAGAGTGGAGCGAGAAAGCGATGCGGTGCTATCAGCTATACGAGAAGCGACTTAGTGCGAATTGTAAAGACTTTTTGTGCTGTATCTCGCAAGCAACGCTTATTTCAATTTCTTCTTGACAACAATTCACAACTTTCTATGGTCTAAGCGTGGAGAGCATTGGAAAACGGCTCGAATTAAATCAATAGATCTTCATTTCACTCTACAACCCTAACTCTACTTCTCGCTTCAAATCGTTTAAAAAAGTGTTTAGGAGAATTTGCGAGATGCTTGTGAGCGTTTGCGTAAAGCTTACCGCTCTTGTAGCGCGTTTTTGAATTCGTTCCAGTAGCCAAACTAGGTAACAGCATCTCAACCAAATCGGTCAGCAGGGACATATCGCCTCTGCTATGGATTATGGTTCTCCAAAAAATTCTGTTAAACTTAGACAGCGACGGCATTAAAGTAGTTGCGTATGCGGATGACGTGGTTGTACTGGTCCGGACGTGATTAGTGAATCATGGAAAGGGCTCTGGGTAATATTAGCGCTTGGGCCGCAAAATGTGTTATTGGCGTTAACCCAAGTAAAACAGAACTGATGCTCCTCACCACTAAGCCTAAAATACCAACCTTTAAACTAACCCGTCTAAATAGGTTTTCTCGCTATTACCCAGTGCTGGGTGTCTTCTAGACCCCAAGCTCCACCGGATTCGAAAGCAAACATCGCATTCTACGCATGCAGCAAAACTTTCTGTAAAAAATGGTTCTTTGGATGTACACGGCGGTGGTACGTCCAATTCTCACTTATGGGTCCCTGGTATGGTGTCCCGCCCTAAGCAAAGCTAACAACATCACCAAGCTGTGCAAAGTCCAGAGAACGGCTGCAATCGAAACCACGGGAGTAATACGGTCGAGTCCGACGGAGGCGCTCAACGTGATTCTAGACATCCTTCCCCTGGACCTGCTTATCAAATCAATGGCTTTGAAGCGGTTTGAAGGTGCATATTCATAGACGCGAGTTGATATGAATGCACCCACGAAAAGAATTCCGAACACGTCCCACGAGCACACAAAAGTGGAAGTGTTTCACGATTTGCGGGCTATTCTTTTTCTTTTCGTTTTTTTTCAAACCTTCATTATAAAAATTTTGAATATCGCATCGCACTGAAAAGCTTTATGCAGCGCGGTAAGACTGCAAGCAGCTGGTTGTTGGTTTGCAAGACCCGTGGGAGAGAAACTGCCCACGGCTTGCCGTCTGTTTAGAATCTCTTTCAACTGGGTTCTCGGGCATAGGTACATAGAGGGGAACGAGAAACGAGAAAACCGACGAGCTGGCTAGAATTGGCTCCTCACTTCCGGGATCCTGCGCGGTGGCAATTTTCCCCCCGTTGGGGTTCGTGAAGGGAGAAATCTCCACACACTTCCATGCGAGGACAGAGTCCAGGTGGAGGAATCTGACGAACTGTGTCTAGGAAGACTGGATATAAAAAATCCAGAACCCAAAACCTCATTAACAGAACGCGGGGCGATTTCGCTAGACTGGTGGCCGTAAGTACAGGGCACTGGGCGGTAGGCACCCACGCTGCCAATGAGAGTGAAACAGTCTTTCACCTCGTATGCGGATGTCAGGCTTTGGCTAAGACTAGACGCAGGACGTTTGGAAAATTAAAAAAGGAACATATAGAAAAGCTTACGCATTGGTTTTTCTTGCAGCGTGTACCAACACATTTTTAGAACAATATGGAAAATACCATCTGGATCAGCGGATTTGTGAATGTGAAGATCTTGAAGTATTCCTAAAACTGTTCAAGTGCGAAAATGGATTTGTCACATTGAATATTGCTACGCGCATATGTACAGGGGGAGATAAAGCAGAATCAGGCGATCGAAACAACATCTGGAAATTTAATAACAATGTCAAGCAACTGGCTTCTGGTTTTTGAAAGTGAACAAAGGCTCTTCAAAATACAATGGAAACTTTATTACCGAAGCGAAGATTTCGATTGGATTTGGATTTGGATTTGGAATCCCGAGGAAATGTCTTAAGAAATTAAATTTTTCAAAAAAATGTCCTTAGAATCTTGCGACTACTACTGATATGAATTATTTTACCGAGAGGTCTTTAAACCCATAAATAACGGCTTTGTCGCCTTAAACGATTCAGATGCCTTTGAATAGGAACAAAATTATGCAACGCAATATTACCTAAGTACGTACAGTGATTGAAGAAAAAAGCAGTTTGTTTTCCAACATGTACATTGATATGTCCCGACAAAGAAGAAGAAAAGTCTAATATGACGATACTCCTGGTGTTCAAGAACGAGCCAAAACAATATAACTTAACTTAGAACTTAATTTACCTAACTGCATAGGTAGGTAGGTAGGTAGCTTGGTGGATGCTTGGGGATGCCTTGGTGGATGCCCCTGACGGTAGTCACGGCTCACTTAAGGATCATTCACATGAGAGCGAACCGCGAACTGCGAACCGGCGAATATTCGTAAATTCTGACATTTCTTTCACATGATAACTTTTTTTGGTCGCAGGTACCCGCGAATCTGATTTGTAAATGTTAGCAGCTATGTTAAGGTTATGTTCGAACGAATTTTTCATTCGCGGATTTGTGGATCGCGTCTGTATTGTATTGTGAATAAAGAGTGACAGTTCGCGGCAAGAATTTTTCATTCGCGGGAAATTTTTTGCAATTGTAAATATTGCTATTTAAATCAATTTGGACTCAGTTTTTTTAGATAATATGTTAGATCAAATAAATATCAAGCTTTTGTGGTAGAAGCAATAGGAATTTTCTATTCATAAATGCATTAAAATTAATTTGTTCGCGATTCGCCTATTCGCAGTTCGCATTCCATTGGTCCATTGTGTCCTTTTGAGTACCTACCTCGGTACTCATAGTGACGCTTTCTTAGAACCATCCTGATTTTTATACAAATCTGAGAATGTCTTTTAGCTAACATTCTCCAGATCATCATAGAAATAACTGCCGAAGGTCATAAGCCTATTTAGGCCCGGACATACGCATAACAGGTGACGAACAGATTCCATTTCTTGAAGGTCCCTGCAGCCACTGCACAGTGCCCCATGAGGACTCCCGTTAATACTCGGATATCCTTATGGTTTACCCCGATCATGAATTCTAATCTCGTTTAGTTAACCGCTGACCATAACTCTTCTGTATGTGTGCCCGAGTCGAGTTGTGTCAAACGTTCTAGTTCTACTCACGGACTCAATTTCAATTTTTCGTGCAATGAAGCAAAGCGGTGTGCTTATTTCTTCGAGTGCCTGTGATGCGTTTTTTTTTTTTTTTTTTTATAGGTTGATTTTTCTAATAGAGATAAAACTGACATTTTGTGTTCAAATCTGGCACCTCTAACGTCATTTAAGTTCAGTTTGCTTTGCCATTTCATGATAAACAGGTTGACAAATGAACAACGCTTGCAAATCGTGCAAATTTATTTCGAAAATAATGGTTCAGTTCGCGAAGTTTACCGCAAGCTCATTTTGGGTTGAATGGCTACGTCAACAAGTAAAATTGCCGCATTTTTAGTGAAGAGACCCTTGAAACGCCATTAGATCCACAAAAGTGACTGTTTGGTGTGCTCTATGGGCTGGTGGAGTCATTGGGCCATACTCCTTCCGAAATGATGCTGGAGAGTCAGTTGCCGTTAATGGAGACCGGTATAGAGCCATGATAACCGACTATTGTGTTCCCGAATCGGATGGCATGAATGTGGATGAAATGTGGCTCCAACAAGACGGCGCTACATGCCACACATCGCATGTCACAATCGATTTATTGAAGGAAACATTCGATGAGCGCATAATTTCGCGGAATGGACCTGTCAATTGGCCACCAAGATCGTGTGATTTGACACCATTGGATTATTTTCTTTGGGGATATGTGAAGGATATGCCAAAAACAGTGCGTATACCCGAGAAAATTGCTGCTGTGGCAGAAAGTGTGCGTGAAGCGCCATCAACATAAATTCACCGTCGTTCTCAACAATTGAACATTTCGGAGACATCATTGAGACGAATTTTGCATAAAGACCTTGGTATGACGCCATACAAAGTCCAATTGGTTCAGGAGTCGAAGCCAACTGACCATCCAACGCCAAAAAAATCATCTTTTCAGATAAAGCTCATTTTGATCTTGGCGGGTATGTAAACAAGCAAAATTGTCGCATTTGGGGCACAGAAAACCCGCACGCATACATTGAAAAGCCGATATACCCAAAACGAGTCACTGTTTGGTGCGGGTTTTGGTCCAGAGGCATAATTGGGCCATTTTTCTTCGAAAATGAGCAAGGAGTGGCCGTTACAGTCAATAGCGATCGTTATCGGGCCAAGTTGAACGAATGTTTGTTCATTGGCAACATTTGGTTTCAACAGGACGGCGCTACGTGCCACACAGCCGAAGCTACACTCGATGTTTTGCGCCCTGTTGTTGAAGATCGCATTATCAGCCGCAGAGCTGATGTCGTTTGGCCACCGCGGAGCTGCGATTTGACACCGATGGACTATTATTTGTAGGGTGCCGTAAAAGATAAGTTTTACGCCGACATGTCAGAGACAATTGAGGCTTTGAAGGACAATATTCGTGAAGCCATTGGTGAAATACAGCTGCACACAATCGATAATGTGCTTAAAAATTGGACCGATCGTGTAGGCTACTACATGGCCAGCCGAGGCAGCCATTTGAATGAAATTATTTTCCATTATTAACCGGAAGGATTGTACTTTCAAATAAAAAAAGAAATTTGAGAAAATATT
This sequence comes from Ferdinandea cuprea, assembly GCA_963576555.1. Taxonomy (NCBI): domain Eukaryota; kingdom Metazoa; phylum Arthropoda; class Insecta; order Diptera; family Syrphidae; genus Ferdinandea; species Ferdinandea cuprea. The sequence continues at coordinate 65,953,252 of OY754958.1, forward strand.
CAGTAGTTTTTTTTTTATAGCATTTTCACAAAAAAAAGAAGTTATTTGGCTGACCCTTTAGTTTCTTGCACAAATAAAAGGGAACTTCAATTTTATGCCGATTTCGAGGCAAATTTAAGAAGTTTTTCATGACAATTTCTACTCTTGGATGTTTGTCCGACTTTCACCACTGAGCCACTGCATCCCATTAAATGAGAGTGGCTGAGTTAAATAAATAAAACCTTTGTAAACACTCAATAAAATGGGTCTAAATTATATTCTTCTGATACATGATAATAGTGTTCGTAAATGGGTTAACTTGACCTAAGTTTGTGATTAAGGACAGATTAAAAAAAACAGTAACAGTAACTATATACGAAACGCTCTCAGTCGGGTGGTTTCCTCTGTCAGCTTTATATCCCAAGAAATATGCAGCCTGAGCAAAACCTGTCCGTTAAGAAAAGTATTGCTGGTTACAAGAAAAACTCGCCGACTGACAAAACTTACACTTAAAAATATATCGACACTTATTGATTTTCCTTTACCAATCCCATTTTCTGCTCGAAAATTTAACCCAATCTTTGTCTCTGAATGTAGCTTATGAAATGCAAAACAAAATTATTAAAATAAATATGCGCAATTAACCCTAACTACGTACCTAGAGTCTTGATAAAAACAAGTAGCTATGACATAAAAGGGTCATATGAACCACTACTGTAACTATTCCTAGTCGATATTATAGGTAGAGAGACAATGACACGTGTAGAATAAGAACGCGTGTGCAAATACACTAAGGGAAAAAAATGCAAAAATGAATTCAAAATGTTCACCCAGCTGTAATTTGAAGAAAACGGTTGCACAGCATATATCGTCGGTTCAAAGCACAAAATTATAGTACTCAGTAAGTGCAGGCATTTTTAGGCCTAAAACTGCCTTTAAATTAAATTATCTCCTTTTGTCTGTTGGTTAATGAGTTTTACCATTGGACTTATATTTGGTTTAATGGTGTTAAAAACTGTTAAATACCCCCACAGGGCAAAAAGTGACTTGAGGACAAAAGAGGTGAGCTTTCGGTCTTACAAGGCCAACCCATTTGAGGAAAACCGGAAAAAGCTTAAACGAGCCAGAAATGATCGCATAATGTCCATATTAATCCTGTCAAATTCGCCTACAATCAAAAGGTGAGACAACAAAATATAACAAAGCCCAACAGTAGTGAAAACGTTTGGGCGCTTCAAAAATTCGTCCTCGTCATTGCTTCTGACACTTACAGTGGCCGACATAAATCTACGCGTACATTTACTTTAAATTGACTTTCGAGGTATAACTACTCTTAGTGATATAACTTCAAAACTATTAGATATAGCTATAAAACCCATTTAACATATTTTACAGACGTAATTTAGTTGAACAAAAAATTAAGTTGAGGGAAAAAATTAATAAATAAATCCACTAAACAACTACGTTCTCCAGCATTTCATTTCAAATGCATTTGTCTCCGAGAACAGTTTTGTTTCAACAGTTCATTTTCACTTTAACTCGATATAACTTGCGTTGGAATGATAGATAGAGATAGATATAGATGGAGGGGTCCTAGAGCAAATGTTTGACTCCGGAGGAGGTCAGGAAGACGAGAATCTTCTCTGGATGCAGGGTAGCAAGGTAATTTGGTGATATGATTTCCTCACCAAGGATGTTCTTCCTGAGACGAAAGAGAGTCGGGTACTCCATGAGTATGTGAAGAGAGGATTCGTCACTCTCTAAACAGAGTCAACATGTAGGGTCTGGTGAGAGGCCAATGCGGTGAAGGTGTTTTTTCAGGAGACAGTGACCACTGAATATTCCTGTCAGGATTTTTAGACTATTCCTGCCCAGGTTAGTTAGGAATTTGGATTTCCTCGGGTGGAATTTTGGCACTAAATGTTTGGTACAGTTCTGACCATGTGAATTGAGCCAGACTTCATTGGATTCGATCAGGGATAAGCTTTTAACAAAGTTCCTGAAGTGATTTTTGCTGACACCACAGAATGGTTCAGGGCCGACAAGTGGTGTTGTTGCGCCGGCTTTAGCCAGTCAGTCAGCCGCTTCGTTGCCAGCAAAACCCCTGTGGGCTGGGATCTAGTGAAGAATGACTAAGTTTTTCATAGCAAGTTCATAGATGGCCATGAAGGTTTCAAGAACAAGCTTTTTTTTATGACTTTTTATGACAGATGAGTCAATAGCTTTGATGGCTATTGAAGTTTATTCTAGCGCACTGGTAAATGGCAAAGACTTCTGCTTGGAATATGGATGAGTTCTTGCCAAGGCTGACTGAAAAGTTCGCTCGAGGCGACTTTCCATGGATTCCAGATCCAGTCCCTGATTCCATCTTGGATCCGTCCGTATACCAGACGAGATCATGTTTTGATGGTTTAGGTTTTTTACTTTTCCCAGTCCTTCCTTGGAGGGACGACTTCGGTAACATGTCGTCAAGAAGCATGCTGAATGTGCTTTCCGGCTCCATAGAGTCTAGCAAAGACAGATGACCTCCACGGTAGAAGTAGGGGCTAATGTTATTCGAATAGAACAGTCGATGAATACTCAGTCTTGCCTCCATTTGAATGTGTGTTTGTATGGGTGTTAGACCCAATATGACATTAAGTGCTAAGGTAGGGGTGAAACGATAGTAGACCCCACTACCATACTATTTTATTTTCGTCAAATATTCATTAATTTCACTCTAAAAAGGTTTTTCAATACTGTGATACTCTGATACTTCAACTTTTTTATTTTTATAATGTACGCGCACTAAATGGACTTAGGATACTCTTATAATGAAGTGACACAGTGCGGGAATTAGGGAAATGAAGGATTAGAGAAAGGGAGAAACCGATGCACGTTGGTTTTAAATGTTTGTAAATTATATGAAGAGGGGAATGGAATGCAACTGGCTATTTCGTTTGAGCACTTGTGATGGTAGTATCGATAGAACAACGATAGGCAGGAGACATTACGACGATGACTAAGAGAGTCAAGTGATTTCGCGATGTCTCGATAGCCAATAAGTTTTACCGCACGTTTTTGGATCCTGTCAAGTAGCTCCAAATATGTTATTGGTGCAACAGACCAGATATGAGCGTTATACTCAAGTTTTGGTCGAATGAACGCCTTGTAGATTCTAGCCAGATCAGAAGGGTGAAATATTTCTAGCATCGCTTAAGGAAGCCTAGACATTTCGCAGCGTTGTGAATAGATTGGTTCCACTTTTCGGTTAGATTAAGAAGTCATTAAGAAGTTTTCGAGATTCAAGATATTTCATAAGCTGACGATTTATCAGCGTTTCCATGACCTTGGAAAGAAGGGACGTAAGTGCAATTGGTCGGCAGGAGGAGGGTAAGGAAGATTCGCCTTTTTTAGGGACTGGCTGGACAAATGCTGTTTTCCACCTTCTCGGAAAGAGCCCAGAAGAGTAGGTCAGATAGAAAAGCTAACGCAGTGGTTTTGCCAGCGTTGAAGAACACCTTTTCCGAACGATAGGGAAAATACCATCTGGGCCAGCGAATTTGTGAATGTTGAGATCTTGAAGTACACTTGCCACAGTACGGGTGCGGAAGTGGATTTGTCCCATGGAGTGTTCTACGCTCTCGAGTACTGAGGGAGATAAAGCACAATCTGGGAGTATTGAGCTAGCTGCAAATTGGGCGGCGAGCAGATTGGCTATAGCCGAAGAGTTGACAGCTGGAGTGTCATTGCAAATGAGTGTCGGGATAGATGACGAGGCCGAATTTTAAATATTCTTGACAAAACGACCAACAGTTTTTACTACCGGTGGGCCTCTGTAGTATTTTTTGCCTCAACTTTTGATCGTAGTAGAATTTGACACGATTAATGTGGGCATTGCAGTCATTTCTGGCTCGTTTGAACTTTTTTCGGTTTTCCTCAGTTGGGTTGGCCTTAAATGACCGAAAAGTTACCTCTTTAGCCCTGATAGCTTCTTTACAGCTCAAGTCACACCACGCGTTTCCTTAGGTCTGATACACTTTCATACCCAGGTGCATTAAATTTGTAATCATTTTATATACATAAAATAAAAACCACAGCGTCCACGCACTTTAAAAGAAACGTAAAATTGGGTAGCAGCATGCATTTTGCCAAACTATCTTGCATTGGGGGACGCAAGAACAAGACCCATGCAACCGGGTGCAAGCAAGCCAAACCAATGTGGATGTATCTTTTTCCCGCTGGGTTTATACAGAATATGTATTTATCAACACATCCTAAATGTCTCGCTCTTTTAAATGTTTTAAGCAAAAGCCGAATGTTGAAATTCCACTGTTCTCTATGTAAAAACATGTTGAGGACTAAAAAACGGTTCAATCTTAAATGTGATGAATGGAAACATAAGACGCGTCTTTTCCTTCCATAAAAAAATGTTTACAAGGGTAAAAAGTTGTAAAGGGCTCTATACTAATTGCATAGGGGAAGTAGAGGGACAGGCTGGATTGTGTCTATATATTTCTCTGAAAAAGGTTTATAATTTGAATAATCTGAAAATAAAAGTTATTTTATGTGGGGCGGAGCGAAGAGAGACAGAGAAAAGAGGAGTGCAGACCAGACGGAAATGCGTTATTTATGGATACAGAATCAAATTCTTTTGCGCAAAATAAAGAAAAAAACGTGGATATCGAGAAACAAAAGTAAGATTAATGATCTGGCTGATGCGTCGTAAGTTATTCTATTAAAGATCTTATATTTGGAAAATTTAATAAAATCTTGCTTATAGATTTAAAAAAAAACTTTCCCCTTAACAATTCTGCATAAGCACATAAAAAAAATTACTATCCTGCTTGGCGGAACTTTAAATAAATATATAAATAAAAAACGCATTTCAAAGCACTTAGCTGCTAAAAAAATTACTAGTTGGTCAGCAACTTCATCCCAAAATACAGCAAAAGCTTCTGGTGTTTCCTACATAATACTCACCAGAAGTTCATATTGCTTGTTTTTTTATTTGTCCCTGCACTGAAAACAAAGTTGAGCAATAAATTCGAAAAATTACTTTTCTAATTTTTTTTAATTGTAATTGTTAATTGTTTACATTTTTTCAGTACTCAGCTGAAAATCGGAAGAAAATTCCGCAACCACTTCGTCGGAGGATATCGGATAAAAAATATTGTGAAACTGTCACAAATATCACTGAAAATGCACTTCATCGCACTGCAACGTAGATCGTAGGTGTATCGGAGAATTTTCCGTTCCGACGGATACCTCGCTAGGCCGGTATCCGCTAGGCGATATTCTTCTTGTTGATAAACAAGAATTTGTATTTTAAACAAAATTATTGTATTTTTACGTACGAAAAACATTTCCTGTTTCACTTCTCAGTGAATTCACAGAAGGGAAACAAATCAATCCCATGATGGGTTTTACTTTTTACATACGCCTGTAACAAGGACCTACATGAATTTTACGTTTGAACCCACAATTATGTCTCTATGAGAGAGAGTTATCCACAATGCGACACATCATTGTATATAGATATAAAAAAAAATTCCAAAAGAAATCCGTTTAAAAAAAATTAAACACAATTTAGGTTTTTTTTTTTTTAATAAAAAAGTAATTTTATTATTTTTTTGTTTTCTTTCTCTTTGTTGAGTACTCAAAAACGCACTCTATTTTCTCCCTTGTTATCAAAGTAACAAGTCATCTGGAATAAAAAATGTTAACTAAAAAAAAAATACAAAAAAAAAAAAATAATAAACAATTTGGAACGGAAAAATCCGAAAAATAAATAAATAAAACAAAAATATAAATGCAATGTTACTAAAATAAAATTAAAAAAAAATATATATATATATATGTATGTACGTATATAGTTAACCTAAGGAAAAGAAATTAAAACTATATAAACAAAATGGAGACGCCTAAAGGCTGCCTCAATCAACATTCACACACTATTCACAATAATCAATTAATCAATAATAATAATAAATATATATAAATATATATATATATATATATGTATTTACACATACATAAATGGCTATGTAGAAGTAGTAAAAAAAAAATTTTGTGTTTTTTTTTTTTAAAGATAATACGAGGAAAAAATATCACATTTGGTTGTTTGTTTTGTAATTATCAGTAGTATATATATTTTTTGTTGTTTTTTTATTTTGCATAATCTTATCATTAAAGTTGTTTTATTTTATTTTATTTTATTTTATTTTATTGAATTAAAACTTGTATTTTTTTTAGAGAGTTTTACTTTAGCATAAACATATTTTTGTGTTATGGATAAAGAGGAGGAGAACGAGAGAGATATATATATATATAGAGAGAGAGAGAAACACGCACGCATAAAATAATATAAGGAATATACAAGTAATTCGATAAATTAATAATAAATATCTAGATTTCATTGTTTGCATATTTATTTTTTATTATTTTTTATGGATAACTTAATTTAAAAAAAAAAAAAAAACTTATCTTTATATTTAAATCTAAAGAAAAAGAGATTTTATTAAAGAATAAAAAAAAAATTAACTAGTTTAGCAAAGGTATACAATTGTTTTGTTTTCTCATTACAATTTGATGCTTTGATTGCGACGCATGAATAAAGTTTAAAACTTTTAATACATTTTACAAATTACAAAGCAATTAGTTATAAATTTATATATTTAATAAATATAAATTATGTATACGCATGATGGGAGGATATCAGTTTTTCTGTTGTTGTTTGTCTCAACTATGAGGGGGAAGGTTCTTTATGTTGTAAATTTCTTGATTTAAGCTAATCTTTACATTGATGATCGGGTCTGAACAACAATACATGGCAAAAGGACTTATTTTGTATACATGAAGCGCAAAGTGCTAGATCAAAGTGTTTTACATACAAACAATAGAATTAAAAGTGTACAAAAAATGTCAAAAATAAAAAATACAACTAACAGTCATAGTGAAAGGTGTCTTGAGGGTTTGTGGTCTGAGTCTATTATCTGAATCTAAAGGTTAGTCAATGGCAATAATTTATTTATTTTTATATTTAGTTTAGTTGTGAAAGTGGAACAAGGCGGTTTAAAGCGCGCAGCAGTTGTTATTTGTGAGGATTGTTGGCATTTTTGGTTTAATGATCGCCAAATTAATGGCGCAATTGATTCCGTCTGCCTAATTGTGATTTAATGATTTGGTTTTAGTAAATGTGGAATCTGTTGAGCAAAGAGCCCTTCTAGATATTCGCACGCGGGTCAAACGGACGCTCAAGAGAGGCGAAATTTTAAGTGTGCTTAAAAAATGTCACTTCATGGATGAAATCAAGAACTTTAAAGAGCTCCAACGATATCTATAAACATAGATAAAAGTTCATATTAACATACACACACGGGTAAAAATATATGCGAGATATGATGCGGTCACATCTCACGGTTAGGCGCACAGTACAGCGAGAAAGCGACGCGTTGCGAGAAGCGATAAAACAGTTTACATGCCTTCTTATGCAACCTAAGACTACAATTAATCAATGTATTCATTTTGCCCGCTTTTATCGCTTTTAGTTTTAATTGATTTGATTTTTATGCTTACGTGACACAGACAAAAACTAAACTAAAAATGCACTAGAAGAAAACATATCCACTTAAGAGAAATTCTTTTGCAAGTGTTGAGATGTTTTAACTGTCTTTGGAGAGCCTCAAACAGAAGCTGCCAGAAATTGTGAGTGAGGGTGAAAAACGAAAGTCAGGCAAAGCAAATGAAATGAAATATGCCGTTTATCTGTACGAAAAAAGTAAAACAAATATATTTTTCTTTTTTAGTTAAGAACAGTTCGTGTTTCTTTTTTAGCTCAGTCACATCAGAGCTTAGGGTTTGCTTGGAAAATGGAATGACGCAATATACGAATATCGAACTGGTAGAATGAAAAAGCCATACGAAGTGGTGCCCTTTTACAAGTTCACTTACTGACATAAAAGTCGATCTGGTGTCTTGGATGGATGGATGGCTAATATTTGCGAATCAATGTAAGCAATATTTACAAAACTTTCTGGGCTTTTCCTTGAATTAATGCAAAATGTTTGTGTTGATGAGCGTTACATAGCGCTTTACATAACTCACAGTTTGATTCACACCGATTCAATGAGAAAAAATGCAAGGCAGAGCAACACACATATTTGAAAAATTTCAGTTCAAAGTTAGAACAGAAAAATACCAAATCATACCAAAATCAAATGTGACAACTTCATTTTCGATTGTTGGATAATTATTAGAGTTTACAAGTTTAGTATAAATCGTAAAATAGTAACAATAAAATAGTAAAACTTAAACAAATGGTATTTAGAGGCGATGGATTCAGAAAGTGACCATAGTTTTTCAAGTGATGTAATCACAGCTGATTTTGACGTTTCTCACAAGTAAGTGCAGAAATTCTGCCCAATTGAGAGTCCAGGCAGAGTCATTGAACAAAAAGCAAACAACGAGCTGGACAGCCTCATTGAACAAAGCTAGAATGTTTAGAAGCACAGCAAATGGTCGCCATTTAAATTAAAACTGAAAATAAACAGAAACAATTCCAAAAGCTTCACAAGAGCAAGCAAGGATTGTTCTGCTCGATTAGAAAATAATACACTTTATTATATAACTCTACAAGTGCTGCGAGTACTGAATTGCGTTTCATGACGGATCGAAATATTCATTGAAAACTTCGACCTTCGACTCAAACTCTGACTAAACTCAACAAAAAAGGATATTCCTTTTCCGCAGAAATGCTAGATCAACAACATCTGTCTTTTACAAGTGTAGAAATTTAAAGGGTACAGTATGACGAAACTTTACTGATCAGTGCCCTCAGTTAAGGAACTAAAGACCAACATGGGTCATTGGTTTTCCATGGAATGGCAATGAATGAGGCACATTCTGTAACTGCAAACTTTAAAATCAAGAAATGACTTCAAACACAAAATGGCTGGGTTTAAGGAAATGTTATTCGTTATCACAGGATGATATACGCTTAAGGATTTGAAAAACACCCACAAACTACCTACAATCTGTTTGCGGCGCATAAAATTATATAAACAACTTGCAAGGTTCCAACTTTCACACTATGCTACCTCGAAAACTATTTGAATACTCTTAAACTACTTTTCAACAAATATTTACGAGATTAGTTAATTTAATTTTAGAATTTATTTTTGTTGTTTTTTAATAGATATACCTTATAAATGTTACATTTTGTATGGGTGTGTATTTTGTTTTTATTTTTTGCACAAGATTTAAATATGGTTAGTTCTCTCTCCGTTTTAGTTTGTTATTTTTTTCTTTAAGTATCTATAAAATGCAGGCTCCGCTTTATTTATTTTTATCTCTTTAATCTTTAATCTTTAATCTATGGTCAAAACAAAAAAGTGTTACGTTGTGTGGCTAATATAAATATAAAATAAAATTTACTACATGTTTTGTTTTGTTTTGTTTTTGCAACACTACTTTACTTACTACCGACAAAACACAAAAATACAAGTATAAAATAAAAAATTGAAGAAAAAAAAAATATAAACAAGAAAATTCCACATCACAGAGCAATGTGTTCGTTTGAGTTTGTCCAATTAGATTTAAATAAGAAGGCCAAATTGTTATACTGATGAATATAATAAAAATTTATATATATTTTTTTCAGCAAAGTCATTTTTTTTATTTTTTTATTTTTTACGGGTGGGGTAAACTGTTTCCTTAAAAACTAATATCTAAGTCTATAAAACTTACAAACTAAGAAAAATAACTTAAAAAAAAATATTAGTTTGTCTTTCTGTGTATAGAAAATATGAAATAAACAATTTTTTTTTTTTTTTGTAACAAACACGAAACATTTTACTCTTCATCTGAATTTAATGATTATTTTGTTTTGTTTTATTTTTAGACACAATATTGCGTTTGGGGGGGAGGGGCATGGGTATTGAATAATTTAAAAATAGAAAATGAAAAGAAAAAAAAGAAAAAATAATAAAAAACTTAAATGGGAAATTCATATAAACAAAACACTATTTCATCAAACTTTTTTTTTGAATCAAACACGTCTGAAAATTTTGGGAGGGAAAAATTGGTCAGAGATTAATTTTGGTTTTTTTTTTTTTTTGTCTTTAGTCAAGTGTTGTGGAAAATTGGTACGGAAAAAAAAATGTTTATCATAATAATAAACTCTACTTATTTGTAGGTAGAGCAGCATAACAAACAATAATATTGAAGTCATATTTTGTGTTCAAACATATACTAGTAGTGCAAACAAATATTACAGAAAAATATCAATGTTTATCGTTAACAGAAAAAAAAATAATAAAAAAAAAAAAAACATATCAAATCAAATGGGATCCGGGTTGTATGGGTAGGTTAAACTATATGTAAAGATAATTAAGCATTGTAGGTAGATACAATTATGTATATAAGTATGTGGGCGGGCAGCAGACTGTTCGTCTCGCCTCAAGATGATAATTGTAACAAACATATATGTAAATAGATGTAATCAAACCATTTCTTTACTTCGCTGCTTTAGTTAGTCTCCGGATGGGTTCTTCATGACGATGCGTTGGATTCTTCTTTTGTTGTGTTCGCTGACGCCAATCTTCCTGTCGAGCCTGTCGAAAACCGCTTTCCGGTAATTCTCATCGTTCGAGTCTTTGTTCCTGGATCGTCCGCGTCCTCCTCCTCCACGGCCTTCGTCGGACCTTCTCTCGCCCGAAGATGACGGTGATGATTTCAATACCACTCTCCTGTTTGATGAACTGAAGGCTTTGGAATTTTTACTAACCGCACACGGTTTTGGTGATGGTGGACGAGGAGATGGCGGTGGTGATGGCGTATCGGCAAGTAGGCGATCTTCCTCCAGCAGCAACTCAACTTCATCGTAATCAAGTTCATCCTCAGACGGGGTGTCATGCAGCTTAGCTGGCTTTGCGACAATCTGTTGAGAGCTGGGAGTTGGTGGCTTCTTAACAACTGGCTTGATAATGGCTGTTGCGGTTGCGGTTGCGCTTGATGCTGTATTGCTGCTGCTACCGCCGCTACCACCAGATATGTGATCGGAAAAGTTTCGTTTGGATTCGGGTAGAATCTTAGCTGTCGGTATTGATTTTGAAGAATTTCTACTACTACTGCTGCTGCTGTGGTTGTTGCTGTTGTTGTTACCGCCGCCGCCGCTATGACTATGCGATTCTGATCGCTTTGACGCATCCATGTCAGCTTGTCGCTTTTTCAATGAGATAATCTTACTCTCCGTCACAATGATTGGCTTGAGCTTATGCGGAGGTTCGTCACTATGTGGCTTATCCTGAAATATTAAATTTTTTGTTGGGTTATGTTTTGTTGTTTGTTTTTTAATTGACGATTCTGCCCCAGCGAAAAATAAATAAATTTATGAAATTTAACACACATCTTGCTTACAATTTCTAATACAGCACACATTTTGTCTCTATCCATTGAGGCTATCAGAGCGATAAAACAAACAGACAAAATTCTGGCCAAAGTCATATTTTCGTTGTTAAATTCAAGGACTATTTCTCCATGTTTACTGCTCAACTGAACCTATTCTCTCAAGGCCTCAATTTATAAATGTAATCGATTATTGTGATTCTGATTTTTGGAAGTTTGAACAAAGTTTGAACAAAGTTTTACAATAGTTTTAAAAATGTTTTCAGATTTTTCTGTTAAACAAAAAAAAAATATTTTATTAATATTTAAATGCGTTGGGACATTTTCCGTTGTATTATTGCGGCACCTTCGAGTTGGTCAACTTTTAAAGGTGAATTTTAGGATATTGTTTTTATTTTTTCACTTTTTTCTGATAATAACAAAATAGCCTTTGCCAGGACTTGCACAATAAAAAAGGCCAAAAGTATTTTGAGTACGCGAAACCACGAAATGCAATAATTATATGATAACCCGAAATAAAATATAGGAATCCGATAGATGAAAATCTCCGTGCTGCGCAGGCAGCTCCCAATAAATATTGATTGTCTTTACTGGCGAATTAAGGCGGGCAACACATCTAGGCAATTTAAACATCCATTTAAGAATATGGACAGATTGCTATTGAAAATGACATTAAAACCCATATTACTCCTTATATTTGTGTCACAGCCCATGTAAGCGCTACTTCTCTGGCAGCCAGACAGCGGCCTAAAAAGACTGCACGTTATCGCTACAATAGGTGTCATCACTGGACACTGTCTTATAGGCAGGCTTTATATGTACTCAAAGTTGCATGTACGAGGAGGAAGAGGAAACAATCCTACACCTTCTTTGCACTTGTTCTGCTCTCTCCCAAAAACGTAAGGTGCACCTAAGTGCCTTCTTCCATCACAATCTTGAAGATCTGTCAACTACTGACGTTAAAGATCTCTTTCGCTATATCCAGAGCTCCAAATGGTTGAAGGATTAGAGTAGTAAAAGTTAACGTCAGTTGAAGTTAAGTCAACGGACCTCATTTTGGTCTAAGTTAATCGGCCTAACCTAAGCATGTAAGTGCAACTATGTAAAGGAACACAGAATTTAAACAAAAATATGGATAGCAAAGAGACAAGGAGGGAGTTGGATTACCAGTACCGGCGTCTGTCAGGGGTGAGCAAACGGGCCCCGTGACGTCGTCGTACAGCGACCGCAAAACCAAAAAACCAGAGATCGTAACCCCGGGAGTGGAACAGAAGGCTACAACTGAACCCAGAAAACATCTCTTGAAGAGAGTGTACGGGTACAACGCACACCACGAACACCCATGTAGGACTGCATGAGCCGGACCTCCAGCAGGAAAGCCTTCAGCCAATCGGGATAAATTCCAGAAGGAAATATTACCAACGGTAGGCAAGTCGCGTTTGGCCGAAGAGGCTCCGGGAAATTCGACTGAAGAGGCTTCATCTAACCTACCCAAGAATTGAGTTCTACAGAAACTCAGCTTCCCCCCTCGATCCCCGAAGGTACAATTTTCAAAGAAGTACAGAAATTCAGCGACATCTTAAAAATGATGATGAATGCTGTGCAAAGCAAAAAAATGTCAGCATGGACATCAGAAACGGAACTGCTGCATTAGAGGAATCGTTGAAAAAAAGTAAGTGCCACCAAACGGGAACGAAAAGCCAGGAGAAGAGACAGCTCCAACTCAAAAAATAAATAATCTCGAAAAGCCAGTCGGAAACAAAAGATTCCATCTAGCGCTCTTGTAAAACAATCTGGAAAACCAAAAGGCATGGAAAGGTACAGTGATATTCTGCGGGAAATTCGGAAAAACCAACCCCAAATCGGTGCGATTTTAGAACTGGAACCGGGGACGAAGGCCAAAGAAGCTTTTGGGAAATCCCTCAGGGACATTTTAGGAGAAAGAGCTACGGTTCGCAGCCTTGAAGATAAAGTTGCACTCGAAATCAGGGACTTGGATGAACTGACCACAGCAGAAGAGTTTGAAGAAGCCAACAAGAAGAAAACATCAAACAAAAACCTGGAACTACAGGTGACAGTGACTGGGATAAACAGAAGCTCGCTGAAAATGGCTATATTCCATATGAACGCTCGAGCAACTTACGAGATGTTGAAGATTCCTCGAATCAGAATAGGATGGGTGCGAAATGGGTGTGAGATGGGTGTGAGATGGCTGCGAGACAAGGCCTAAACGTGGTTAATGTAGAAAACACCCCGACCGTCAGGAGGCCAGGGCAAAGAGCCACCATACCGGACGTAGCCTTCGCTATGGAAGAATAAAAAACTGGCGGGTAATAGAGGATTACCTACACGGCCAGCGATCGTCAATACATTGTTTTTTGATTTAGAAGCAAACCACCGAACTCCTATCGAACACTAGCACCGAGATGGAACATCAACATGTTTAACGAATAGCTTTTCAAATCCGCCATTGAAGAAGGCGAAAGTGCTGTGCTCCAAGTACAATGCCACGATGGAACTGATACGGCTCGCATGCCCAGGAAAAGCTGCAACAACAGAAGCAGAAATCCAGTACTGGTGGTCGGATGAGATAGCTGAGCTCCGCATGAGATGTCTACAATTTAGGTGCATAGTCATCAGGGGAAGAAGAAGACACGCTGAAAATGTAGAGGAAGCTCTAGCAAAATACTCAAGTGGCAGGATCTCCGCCGAGACATAAACAGCGACCCCTGGGGGCTAAGCTAGAAGGTAGTAATGCGGAAACTGGGAGCCCAATCGGCACATTGTAAACACTCTTTTTCCAACTCATCCGGTCAGGCCTCCCGACAACACACGCACACACACACAAATCACAAATGCAGTACAAAGAGCAGCAGACTTGGCAGGAAGGCAGTATGGGTTCAGGAAAGGACGCTCCACGGTTGGGACCAGACGAAATATCTCCTATGACAACATACTGCGAATGGAGATGCCCGAAGACACCTTCCTCGTTGGGTACGCAGACGACATCGCGCCAGTGATAACGGCAAGAGACTCTAAAAACGTCCGACGAACAACATTCTGGATGGATGAGCACGGTCTTAGTTTTGCAACAAACAAAACTGAGATAGTCCTTCTGACGAAGAAAACCGACATCCAAATTGACTTAGAAGTCATTAAAAGCATGTATGCGGTGAGGTATTGAGGCTCGACACGATACTAACTTTCCGGCAACAGATAAAGTTTGCAGCGGAACGAGCCTCTAGAGTTACATCACTCAGCAGATTAATGGCGAACATAGGTGGTCCAACGCCAAGCAAGCGCAGGTTATTAATGTGAACAAAGCATGCAATTCTCTTATATGAAAGTGAGATTTGGGCAGACGCGCTTCGACAGGAAAAGTACCGGAAGCAGATGGTGGCAGTGCAAAGACGTGGAGCACTACTCATGGCTTGCTCTAACCGAAAGGTGTCGGAACCAGCCCTCCTTTTTGTCGCAGGAGTGACTCCAATCGATCTCCTAGCGACTGAAAGAAAGTACGTCTACGACAAAAAGGCGGAAATCGGGGTGGAAGCGGCATAAGAGGAGGCAAAGCAAAATAACCAAACCGAAGTGGCAAGAGCGTTGCAGCTCGAACAGCTGAGGAAGATGAACAGCAAAGCTGATCAGGAACGTGGCTGAGTGGAATGACCGCAAACACGGGGAGGTGAGCTACTACGTCACACAGTTACTCACTGGACACAGATATATCAACGCCTTCCTTCACAAGATCGGTAAAAAGTCCAGCCTGCCAGTATGGAGACTCCGAAGAAGACGACGTTCAACATACCTTCTTCGTTTGCAACAGATGCGAAACCGAAAAAGCTGAAATGGAGACAAATGTCGGTATCATCAATTATCGGAAAAGATGGTGGCCAGCGAACAGAACTGAAACGAAATCTGCGCCCACGTATTCTCAAAAGAAAGAAAAGAGAAGAAGAGCAATGCCCCCGCGAAACAGAGTAATCCCGAAAGGGCGTATGATTACAACCCGCCTAAAGTAATGCGAACTGCGGTACCTTGGGTGGTGAGTCAGAAACCGAGGGGTGGAAGGAGTTTTAGTTAACGCATACCTTGCACGGACACACGGGAAAGGCCAACGCCAAAAAGGCCTCATTATTGTGCATAATGCATTCACCTCAACCCAAAAAAAAATGAATAAATAAACCCTGTGTGTAAGTGCTAGTCGAATTGAGAGATTCTCTCAGAGTTGTCTGTGCCACAACTGAACATGCGAGTCCGTGGTTGACACATCTGGAGATAAGCGTTGTCGTTAAAGGAAAATTAAACAAACAAAATAAATTGCAGGAGCATGTACTTGTTCAATAGATATCGCCTTGAGAGTGGCAGGGGTCAAATCGCCTGGAGGTCGATTTGATGCATAACCGGCAAACCTCACAGTCGGTCTAGTAGGGCTGCAGTAAAAGTGGGAAAGTTATGATCCCTCATTCCTGATCATAACCTCTTCGGAAAAAGGAAGAGTTCCACTGGTTTAACTTTTATTTATTTGTAAATGTGTTCGAGTACCATGGTCAAGAAGGGTCCCATGTGGCCAGAACGTTAGTTATGCCTTTATGTGCAAAACACACGCGTTTTCAATTTAGCCTTTCAGTTGGGTAACCTACAGCTGCGCAAAGTTGTTAATGGTAGCAGAAAGGCGGAAGGGGAAGTATTGCTTTCTCATCCTACTCGTCCATGCAGCTTTCGAAAAAGTAATTTGAGTACATGCCAAGCCTAGTTGCATGCCGGCGACTCGTATAATAGTTTCGAATGCTGCAATTCAAAGAAAAATCTATAACGAGAAAGTTTCGTAGAACCGAGTCGTTCATTTTATTATTGAAAGAAATTATGCGCACTGTAGGCATAGTGTGCACTGTTAATTAGTCTAGGCACACCTACAGCAGACTTTGCTTAGGGGTGGGTGAAAGAATATGAAAAATGTGTGTCACATCAGTTGAAGTATGCTTGCATCTGTGGTTGTGGCGCTGGGTTTACTTCCCTACCACGTTAAAACATTGTGTTGAACCCAAATGAACCCAAACTCTTTAAAGATCTCGATTGGTCCGAAACGACAATGAACTATGATTTAAGGGTATGCACCTGAAACTTAGGAGGCTGAGTCAATATGTACCCGAAAAATGAAATAAGGAAACCTCTTTTCGGCAGGTTACCTGTATTGGTCCGTTGTGATAGCACAGGGATCTGGAATAAAGCCTCCCCCTACTTGTTGAACTAATTGGAGCTCCTGACGAAGCGAAGTAGACCTTTGATGTCAATGTTTGTGATATCACACGTAGAAGAAAGCTCGGAGACGGCGCTTTCTTTTCCTGGAGAGAGCAGGACATTTACAAAGCAGGTGAAAGATCCTCACTATAACTTCTGCAATAGCCGTTCGAGGATGCACCAAGTCTTGTTGCATGATTACCCATGAGACAGTGTCCAGTGATGACACATTTAGTGGCGCTAATGTTCCGTCTGCTTAGAAAGATCAAATTTTTAGAGCGTTTCAGATCCAGCTTAGGCTTTAACCTTTTTGTCGCTTGACCCCTTGTCCACCTAAAGTTTGTTTCCTCTGTAGCAGCCAGCCTTAGGGATAATTAAGAAGTAGCGAATGGTATCTGTCCTATCTCTCTTTTATCAGGTGAGAGAAGTGAAGTGGTTCCTAGTTTGGCGAGTTCATCAGCCTTAGAGTTCCCAGGAATGTCCCTGTACCCCCGGCAACCAGCAAAGGTGAATGTTGAACTGCTCCGACATCTCCTGAGGAGACGATCTGCAATCTAGGGCTACTATAGAGTTTACAAAGACTGATTCCAAGGACTTGATCTTTTCAGCATAAAAACACACACGTCCTGCAACGTTTCTTGAATTTGTTGATCAGCTTAAAGTAACACGATTTCTCCGATCAATTTCTTCATGTTTAGGAACAAGAAGTCGTAGGGGGCTTAATCTGGGGAATATGCTGGATGAGGGAGGAGTTCGTAACCTAACTCATGCAATTTTGCTATTGCGACTATGGACTGGAATCGATTCAGCAGCTCTCCGTAATATCCGTCGGTGATTATGGTAATCGAAGTAAATGACACCGCGCCCATCCGAAAAAACTGTCGCCATGCAGACAAACCCACCCTGGCCTCGCCAATAGAAGTCCATTGCCTCTACTGTTGCTTGGTCTCAGGTGCATTGTGGTGATTCCATACTTCATCCACGGTTACGAAGCGGCGCAAAAACTCGTATGCATTTTTCCTTTTTTTGAAAATCGCCAAACACTACTTTGAAACTGTCAAACGATTCCGTTTGTTGTCGATTTTAAGCAAATCACTGATCTAAAACTTAAATCTGTCCTAAAGCGGTAAGGGCAATATTACCGCGATCCATGCGATACATTGGATGTGTCAGGAATACAGAAACGAAAAACATGTAACACTTGTTGTTGTGCAGTTGCCATAATAGAAGAAAAATAAGCGACCGGGGGAAGCCAAACACCAAGCCAAAACAAGGAAAAAAAAAAAATTCTACGCAGAAAGAAGAAGGCATATACGCAGTCTTACAAGCTCTTCAAAGTTGTGATGGAAACTTAGTCACCGATGAGCAGGTAGATGTAGATGTAGATGTGTTCAATTTCCAGAGGCTACTAAATGGGCATCATGTCGAGGGAGTGGCAGGACAAGAAGATAACCCGCATCCAGTCAATGTTGGAGAAATTCCATCTCCCAATGCTTAATGTCGCATGTAAGATCCTCCCCAACGTATTGTGTAAATGACTCAAGGCGTTTTGTTACAGTGTGTCTCCCGACAAAGACCAAATCTTAACAAATCATGGAAAAGACCAACTTTCATCGACTTCAAAGCCGCAGGTGGTAGCATGCATCGTCAAGAGCTCCTCTACATGCAAATGGTCGTATTCGGGTTCCAGATAAAATTGATCCAGCAATGTCGCGTGACTCTTCTGAACACACGGTGCAATGTGCAATTTGGCGGCAGCACATCTGAACTGTTTAAAACATGCGCCGGTTTCTAACCGGGAGATGCGCTAACATGTGACTTCTTGCATATTATTCTGGAGCAGACACAGTGCAGGTTTGGCTTCAACAAATCCGCACAGCTACTGGCGTATACAGACGATATCGACATCATCAGACGATATCGACATCATCCGCCGCTCTCAATGCCTCATGATAGAGACTTATGCGAATTAAGTTGGTTTGAAGTAAGAAAAGACCAAACCAAATACAAGCTTTCAACAAACAGGCAAACCTCTGTCCCCGCTTAGGACAAAAACCAACTGCTGAAAGCTAAAACACATTGAGGTGGTTAGGGAGTTTACGGTTTCAATACCAACTCCCCAAACAACACCTTTCTGGAGATTTAACAAAGAATTGCTATAGGGACCCGCTGCTACAAAATTGAGTAATGTAAGTAAATAAAGATTCGTAGTTTGTTTGTTCAAACAGTAGAGCCGACAATGGTCATAAATATAAACTTTTGACATAAATAAAACACTAATTGCAGTTCACCTGCTTTATCAACTCGAATAGTACTGCAGATCCCAAATATCGATTGAAGATTTCCCTATAACTGGTTCTTGTCATATCCTTTTAGAAGCATAACTAATTTCGATGTTCGTTTGCCTATTCAAACATTCCTATTCAAACTATTATAAAACCTACACTTTAAGCCTCATAAAATAAGAAGATTTAAAAAAAAAAAAAAACAATGACTTACCTCGTGGTGCTTTTCTTCTGCTGCTCTACGCCGACGCATTTCCTTGTCTTTGAGAATTTTCTCTCTTAAGGCCTTTTGTTTTTCGATCTCCAGCCGATACGCTCTGGTCTCCTCGTCTTCCTCCATCTAAGAAAAGAAATATGCCAATGCGAAAATTCGTCTTCAAATTCATTCAAAGCATCTTACATCATTTCTGTCTCTATCACGTCGGCGCATTGGAGATGCGCTTCTCCTTCGTTTGCCATAGTTTCTATTTTCATAGTCTCTACTGTTGGCGCGACGAAAGCGGCCTGCTCTGTTAAACGAATTGTATCTATCACGACTGCCTGCGCGACGATCACGATCTCTATCCAAACCGCCACCGCCACCGCTATTACCACCGGAACCACCACCACCACCACCACCACTACCTCCACCGCCGCCGCCGCCGCCGCCTGCGCCTCCGCCACCAGCATTGTTGCCACGTTCCAAGTGTCTTTCACGTTTCGGCGGTGAATAACTTCGCTCTCGACTACGGCTCCTCTCCCGACTACGACTGCGCAATCTTGGTGGCGGAGATCTCTCGTTGCGACGCTTTTCAATGTGCTGTCGATTTTTATTTATGAACTCCTCCTGCTGTCTCAACAACTCCTCATCGCTCTGCAAGTGCGACACATGACTACTGATGGTGTGCATGAACTGCGTCTCCTGAATGAACTTGCTCGTGGCAGCTTCGACTCCACCCTTGAAATTGGGATTAATCAGCACTTTGTTGGGACGAATCGACTGCTGCGATGTCGGCATTGGCGGCGCAGGTGCAGCTGGTAACTGAGCCTGAGGTGGCATTTGTTGGCGTTGAATTCCCTGTGGTGGCGCTGCGCCCGAGTTCACATAGTTCGGGTTACCTTGAAGCGGGATACCTGGCGGTCGATGTAACGGCATGCGTGGTGGTCTGATACCGGGCATTGCAGATGGGCACTCTGAACGAAACATTTGGCGCTGATGCGGGTGCTGATGCTGATTGGGGGGAAACGAACCGACATATGGTAAGCCGTTCGCGGGCACTGCCCCACCAGAATACTCGTTGTGTGGTACCTGCCCAAACATATTCGGATTGGGAAGGCGGTAACTGCCTCCGGGCTGTCGGAAATCTATTCTCGGTCCAGGCATGGGATGCTGGTTCTGGGGATATGTGTGTCGCAGTGGTTTTTGATCTGATATATAGGGATTTTGTTGGAATTGACCTGGAAGAGCTTGAGGATTAATATTCTCATTGGGATGATGAGAATATTGTGGGAACCCACCACCAGCACCGCCTGGACCCATAACGCCGCCATGCAGGGGATAACGCAGCAATGGTCTCTGACCGGGATAAATCATACCACCACGCATCATCGATACGCCGCCGATGCCCCCACGGCCACGTTTAGAATGCATAAATCGACCATGGTGCTTCTCTGGAAAAACAGAAACAAACAGAGTTAGAATGTTAAACAAAATTCGATTGGTTAAACTTACCTGGTGAGGAATCCATTCCTTCCTCCATTTCACGCTCACTAGCTTGCTTAATATTCGTGCGTTCCTCCCGCTCATCTTCGGGGTCTTCTCGAGGATCAGAGAATTCTGTGCCAGCCAGACTTGAACTGTCCTGGGAGCTTGGCAGCATGGATTCTGTGTGGTTGTTCGCAAAGCTCAAAACTGAATTATCGGTATGCAATTGATCTTCCACGTTGGTAGAGGTGACCACTTCTTCGGAGCTTGTCGTTGTTGCAATTGTCATCGCCTGCATTGGCAGTTTAAAATCACACTCTGGAGGTGGTTGCTGTTTTATTGGGGATTCCTCACTAGTCGACACATCCGAGTCACTAGCCGTGGGTTTTGTGTTCTGTTCTATGTGAGCTTTCGCATTAGCCGAAGAAGACACCTCTACGGCTGACTTTGATGCACCCGCCACCGTGCCATTTGTCTGTTCAATGTGAGTATTGACCCACTGCTCTGCTTCTTCTTTTAATTGTTGTTTCTCTTCTTTTGTTACGTCTTTTTCTAGATCTAAAATGTTATTCTTATATATTTACACGCAGAGATTTTCTTTCAACTCACCATCGTCAGAGAGGAGCAATTCGTCCTCGTCAGCACCAAACAATGCTTGGTCGTCCATATCATCGCCGAGTTCGTAGTTCAGTAGATCATCACTACAAAGAGGTGTATCCATGTTAAAACTAACCAAATATGTGCTTAAACTTTTCACAAATTATTTTTCTTTCTTTTTTTTATAATTTTAAGATTTGCATAAAAAAAAAGTCGTAAGCTGTCCCTTCACACGTTCACACACGTATATGAAGCATACACACACTTTTAATTTCCCAACCCCCAACAAGCAACTTTTCATTCAAAAAATTAAACCTTATCCCCAAAATGTTTACAGTAAAAATTAGCACACAACGAATTTGAACTATTTAATTATATTTTTATAATATTTTCAATAAAAGTAGTGCACTATATTTACGAAAAATTGGAAAAAAAAAATCGAAGAAAAATCTCTTACTTCAAGTCGGACATTTTGATATTCCTCGCTGCCTTGTCGTTTGAGCAGTGCTGCCATTTTTTTTTATTTTTTTAGGAGCTACAACTTATTTCAGCAGAAATGGAAAAGTGTAACGATGACTTAAAGGTAGTAGATTGTTGGTACTTCAGCAAAAATATGTGCGTATTTGATGCATCATATGCCTTGTTTCTGGATTCAATTTAGTCTATATTTATGCAAAAGCGTATGGCTTTTCGTGCAAAAAAAAGCGAAACATATTAATACAGCCCCATGATCCCATGCCGATCATAACCTCATTGAAAAAAGGAAAGAAGATATGTAGGTACACATGTAAATTATCGCATTGCGTGGGCCGATATAAACACATCTTAAAAGGTATAATTCACTGTCTCAATTAAGTACCACGTTTTGTAGTTCCGATTCCGTATAACATATGGGCTTAACAGAAATATATCTACTCATACATAGCGGTTGGAAAAGCTACGTTTTAGAACAGTGCCTAATATGTACTTATATTGGGGCAAATTTAATATCACCATTTAATAAGAAAACTAAGTGCTTAAGGTAAGATTATATTGCGTGCCTATTTGGTCAAATAATGAGCATTTCGCTATCAAATGAACATATTTTGCAAGCAAATTATATGACCACTTGGCTTCAGTCTCAACTTTCCTTTTCTAACTACTAACTTAATGTTAATAGCATGTTCTTAGTTTATATTTGTATACAGTATCTACTTCAACGAATATTATATATTTCTCTTCAAAGCTATGCTCATCGTACTGCAACCGTAATATTTTTGACAGCATCCCTGCTTCTAAATTGAGAGCTGGTTTTTTTAAGCTCTCAAAAAAATTCTAAACTGCACATAATTTCTTTTTTATCTAAATATACGCGAATTACTTATTATGTCAAAAGTTGCCTAAAATGCTGCTTAAAGTTGTTACCGAAATGTAATATAACATTATATAAAAAGATATGTTTCCCATGTATTACTAAAAGGTGAGTATTTCCAAAACATCATGTATATAAAAAAAACTGCGTTACACTATCTTTTGCAAAACATCTTTTGACTTGAAGAAAATTACAAATTTCAATGTTTTTGAGACCTTTAAGCCTAAAATTAAAATTAAACAGTATGTCAATCGCGCATATGCATGCGACCAAAGGTAAATAAATTATACAGATAGTCGACTTCTGGCGGCAGAATTCTCTCTTGAATTTTGTAACTGTCAATAAAATGCTGTTTTAAGTCCAGTTTGACAGTAATGATACCGGCATGACACTTTTTTTCTGCCTGGCTACACGATCATGGGAATGATCGTCATGTCGCACGAGGCAGGTAGATTTTATGTGAGTCCGAAAGAAAAGGGTAACCAAGGCACCAAGAATCCACCGAAAATGCTCTTTCGATTTGAATTATCGGCGTGGGCATGAACGTTTCGGTTCCAAACCATATCACTTTTGACAGAAATCCTCATTTGAGATTTGTGCTGGAAGAGTGAAGACCGAATACAGGTACTAGAGAGCACAAAAGTATTCGATTTTCCAAGAGAAATATCGTTTTGTTTCAGATTTTAGCGTTCCCCGCCATTAGACTTTTTTATGTGTGTAGCCACGACTTTCATTCCCATGAACGTGTAGCCATCAGGCACTTTCAAAATGGTTGCGTGACATAGGAATACGATTGTGTGCGTGAGCTGGCCAATTAATGCAAAAACATACAGCCAGATGCAATTCTACCCCTTCTCTCAATCAAATACCAAAGAGAGGCGAGAGTGCAAAAATTCCTCTCAGACGACTATCTGTTAGCTATACAATTCCTCATCTGTGGTTTGCAGATATCAGAGAAGTGCTCCTTCATCATAAAACCGCGTTAAAATAGCCAATTATCGCATGCAGACGTGGTAGGACATGAAAGCTACAACAAAACGCTTACAACGCCCATGCAATAAGACCGGGGAAGAACATTAAGTCTTAAAAGTTATCAAAGATGTTGTCTATAGCATCCTATGAGGAAGATGCTTGATAAAAGGGGTTCATATGGATGGTATACACCGCTATAATGGTGAAAGTGTCCATTAATTTGTAGGGACGCACAGTTAACAGTAACTTCGTATATAAAAATGATTGCTGCGGCGAAAAGTATTAAGTGCAGCGACGCAGCGGCACATCAAGTATGTGAGCACAATGTACATCCTAAACTAATGTTTGTAGTATTGGACGCAAAAGCGGTGACGAAGTAGTGCCATCGCCGTGCAGTAAAGCTGCTAACTTTCATTTGCTTCATCGTTTCCTTCCATTATTGGAGGCACAGTGACCCCAAGACAGTTGGAACGTGTACTAGCATTCCATTGTTCCAGGCAGAATGATGAAAGAAATGTAAATATAAACCAGACAGACCCAATAAAAAACCTCAAATCTCCTAAAGCTATGTAAAAAGGACAACATTTCAATGTTAACACATAATTTATTCGCTAAAATTGTATATATACATCTTCACTTCTTTTTCTTCGGCCTAAACCGGTCCAAGACTGTTGGTTTGCTCGCTTCGAGGGGAACATAGTCGTCCGACTTTTCCTCTACCTTTGTTTCCGCGATAACTTCCTTCTTCTTCTGGCGAATATCAGTGATGAATTCCTAAAAAAAATCATAATCACAGTTATATACAAATGTTATAGGTTCAACTTTAAGCCCAGCTACTAACCTTTCTAGCCAAGTCTTTGACAATTTGCTTATTTCTAGCAGCCTTAACGGAGCCACCTCGTCCCTTCATCTTATGCCTAGATTGGAAGTCAATCTGTGGTGGTTTCAGGAAGAATAGTTGTTTCTTTGCGTCCACCTTCTCTTGCAATGTTCCTACATCAACTCCAGCGATCTCATTTGGATTAAGTGAAATCAATTCGGCAGGAATCTTTTCCAGAAGACTATGAACTTCGTGCTCCTTTCGTTGCGACTTTGTCTGGAATGGATTGTCTTCAAGACCATCGAAGTTTGGTTCCCCTGAACCAGGAATTATTATCGACTGGTAACCTTTAGCAGTCGAGATACCGAGAATGTCCTCATATGGACAGAAGCGAAGTCCGCTAATGTGGCTACCGCAATGTTGTCGCAGGTATGGTGTGGAATTTTCTCCAACCATAATATTATTGAAGGTATTGCAGACCGTTCCATTGGCGAATGCAAGTGTTCCTCTTTGCGAAACATCAATTTCATTAGCAGCCATTTGCAATTTGTATATCGCCATTGGACCACTCAGTTCTCGGATGTCCCAGACTTTTATCGTTCTATCTAGACCGGCTGTTACCAAATGCTGGCCCTTGGGATCTACTGCTAGGGCTGAAATCGGCGTTGGATGAACCAGCATCTCTGCTAATGGCTCACGTACTTTTGGTGACCACATTGTCACAACTCCCTTGCCGCCACCCACGCAGAGAACGCCATTGGCAGGATTATGACGCATCAGGCGAATGTCACCCAATTTTGTGTTAAAATTGCCAACCAATTCGCCAATTGACACATCTAACCAGGAAGCATATCCTTGAGCACTAACGCATGCCAAAAGGAAGTGATACGGCAAAAATTCCATTTTGTTTATCCGATACAGCCGTTTTATGCAATGCAGCTCGGTTCCTTGATTGTCATAGATATATGTCCAGTTTTTCTGCGCACACGCGAACATTGTTTCCACGTGCAACCACGAAACATCGGCAATCTCCTCCATGACGTTTATCTCACAGTGTAGTCGCTTTGTGACCCAATCAAAGGCTGCTACATGCCCCATACGACCACCTAAGAGCAGATGCCGGCCATTCTTTGTGTATCTCATCGAGTAGGGTCCAAAATCTAGGTTCAATGAGAAAATCTTGGATGCAGCTGTGATATCAACATTCGCTGCTATTTGTGATTGTCGATAGTCCAACGTCCGTTCTCCTTCATCGGGAACAAGAAATCTATGCAAAAAAAAGATGACACATCCGATCTGATATGTTGGAACTTTTACTTACCCAGCATCTTCCTTTAGCAAAATTTCAGTTCTTGCTGCTTGCTCTGTAGCATACTCGAAGTATACCTCCCGCCGCTTTAGCTTGTCTTTAAAGAAGTTTGTTTTCACGCCACTAGAGCTGATTTTTTCGCCACGAGAATGTTTTTTTAATTGCTCCTTTGGAACTTTAGAAACACGTTCGGGCAATGGTCCTTTGGCATGTTTAATTAACTTCCGCAGCGATCTTGCCTTATGTTCCACTTTTATAATTTCACCTTTGAATTTTTGTTCCCTTTCGGGTTTCAGCTTGATCTTCCGCACTTCGGATTCTTCGACAGGGGTATCGAAATAGCGTGTAGGAGCGGGCCTTTTCTTAGACATTTTCTTAACTGGCCCAATATCAATTTCATCGTCGCTCATTATTTAATAATTTTTTAAAAACTGAGAAGATTAGTAAGTTGATGTTCAGTTTAAAAGGAAAACAAGCCACAATGTGCTTCTGAGGTTTTTGACAGTTAGTAAGACAAAAACGTCGTAAAAAATAGGATGCTGTGGTATAGTTTGCCCTTAAGAGACTGCATTATCTGCGTATAATTTATTTTCCTTTTTTCGGTTGTAGATGGTTGATATGTAAAATGAGTATACTGAGCACAGCTAAGTAATTATTTATTTGCATTCAACAAGAGGAAACACCCTCTCGTTGGCCACTGCTGTCAGTGGTGCTTTTATTAGTTGGAGTAAGCTGTGGCAGTTGTAGATGGGTCAATGTGGGTAGTAAGTAGGTATAGATAAGTGTGTTTGTCAACATTTGAGAGCAAAACTTCTTCAGAAATCAATAAAAACTCTTAGAATATTATATAACGCTATCCCATATAAGAAGTACCCAAGCCACCCAAGCTTCTCACAGATAATGAGTGGCATGCATTTTTTAGTATCATCTACTGCAAGAAAGGGGTGCATGACACGTATTTTGGTCGGCAATGTGAATTTCAGTGGTGGCAGTTATGCGAAAAATTAACATCATCATCTCTTTTAGCTTCTTTCTTTCTTCTTTTCTGCTACAAAGTTGTATTAATATTTCTCCTCATTATCGTAAAATCTTTTGTGGGCGGAAATCATATCGGAATTCGAGATCGCCCTTCTGATTAGTACCACCTGGAGCACGTCTGTATGCTGAGTGATCCTCACCAGTCTTTGTAGAATCACCACGAGGACCAACGGCTGCTGATCATGGGCGGGCAGCCCTACACTGGCTATTCGCTTCAGAGTAACTGAAACAGGCAAATGGAGGTAGATTCTGGAGTACTCATTGGTACCGCTTTGGGGCAAGGACTACTTTTTTTTCTAGCCACAATGATACCCTCCTCAAAGACACTGCTTATATATTTAAATTTAAATTTGATTTCGCGCTTTTACTTTTGCTTACACATCAGCTGTATGTATTCTATAAATTATACTATCCGCAAATTCTTCAGCATTCCAAAACTTTAACTAATTTGCTGCTTTATTTTTAATATGACGCAATTTACAAATTTCTCCATACTCGTACATGTGATAGCATACGTTGTCATGCAAACCACCTATGAATAACTGAAGAATGTTTTTTAAAATCAGCTCTTTAAGTTTGGCGCGATAAATCACAGTTTTACAACCTAATTTGTAAAATTTAATAAGTTTGTTGAAGCTTTCATGTCAAAACGGTATAATTGCTAAAAAAATAAACACCCTTTACTTATTACTTGCATGCACAATAATTACCATAAATCATAATCACTATATATCTGGCAGTACTGCTAACGACACATCTAACACTGCCTTATCAATTGAATATTTTTATTTGACTGCTCAGTGTAAGCACATCAGAAATTCAATAAGCGTGGCTGAGGCTGACAAAAGTGTTAAAAGGTAAGTCGGGTAATTTCATTGAAAATTACGTATTTTCAGTGATAAATAGTAGAAAAGAACATTGATATTTGCTAGCCGGATTCATTTAAATCTCATTTCGCTTCTTGATTGTGTCGTGTAATAACATATTCCTCTACAAATAGTGAAATTTCCCTTCCGAAAAAACTATTTTTTATAGAACATCAAAGTAAAAAGAAGAAGAAGAGCTGTGAAAAAGTAAGTTCTACGGAAAAGTGAGATAAATGAAATTTTTGCGAGTATTGGGAAAAATGGCGGCCAATCATATATATTTTTTTTTATATTTTTCATAAAAAAAAAACTATTTAGTTTTTAGTTAAAAAAAAAATCTCTTCGTCTTTGACTAATTGAAAATTACTTTAATATTTATTTTTCAACGAAAGCCTGTTCAGATTGATTTGCAAAAAAATGAGCAGCTCCGAGGAAGTATCCTGGGTAACATGGTTCTGTGGACTCCGTGGAAATGAGTTCTTCTGTGAGGTGAGTTTAATAAATTTTTATTATCACTAAAAACAAAGTGTGCAATTTATTGTGAATTTTACAGGTAGATGAAGACTACATTCAAGATAAGTTCAATTTAACTGGATTAAATGAACAAGTACCAAACTACAGACAAGCACTCGACATGATCCTTGATTTAGAACCAGGTATGTGTTAATTTCTTAAAAGTAATGGATTTTTTTCTAAAAAAAAAAAACAAACATTTGTGTCCAAAATTTGTTACAGAGGATGAACTCGAGGATAATCCAATTCAATCAGATATGACTGAACAAGCAGCTGAGATGCTCTATGGGCTCATTCATTGTAGATACATTTTAACAAATCGTGGTATTGCTCAGATGATAGAGAAATACCAAACCGGAGACTTTGGCCATTGTCCACGAGTTTATTGTGAAAGTCAACCAATGCTTCCACTAGGTACATCTACAGCAGTCTTTTTCATCTCATCTCATTGACAAGTCTAATCATTTGTTTGTTTTGTCTGTTACATGCAGGTCTCTCCGATATTCCCGGCGAAGCAATGGTGAAAACATATTGTCCCAAATGCATTGATGTTTACACGCCAAAGTCATCTCGTCACCATCACACGGATGGGGCCTATTTCGGTACTGGTTTCCCTCATATGCTGTTTATGGTTCATCCAGAGTATCGTCCTAAACGACCCACCAATCAATTTGTTCCAAGGTAATGCCCGCCCACAATAGACTCAGCTTGTGTACAATTTCAATAAAAAAAAAATTACTTTCTCATTTTCCAGACTTTATGGATTCAAAATACATAGCTTAGCTTATCAAATTCAGTTGCAAGCAGCAGCTAACTTTAAAATGCCACTACGAGCGGTAAATTTGAAATGAAAACATTTAATATTAATTATATTTTTTATTTTCCTCACAAATTTATTGCATTTACATTTATATACATTAAAAACAAAACGAAAATTTCAATAATAATAATAACAACAATAAAGAGAAAAGAAAAACAGAAACTTATGTTAAAAAAAAAATCAAAAAAAAAAACAAAAACAAAATAACTAATGCCAAACTCAGTTTGAACTAGAAAAACGAAAGGAAACACAAGATATATAACGAAAATTACCCACTTTTTATTTTTCTTTCTTTCTCATTTTGTTTATATAGTTGTTTTGTCTGTATATTCGTTCGTTGTCATTTTATAAAAAAAAAATCGTTCGTTATTATACCTTTTACCCGGGAAGAGGGTACGTTACGTTTACATTCACATTCACGACACGCTGCTTCAGTGTCCTTATAGTTTGTGTATTACATAGTTTTTTTTTTTATTATTTTTATTTTACACTACATATTTTATAGGTATATTTGAATCTTTGAAACGAAATATTTAAATTTAAACGACTGACTATAATTCTGTTCAATTTCGTGTCTTAGTGTGGTACAATAATAAAAAAAAAAAACAAAACAAATCAAATATAATGAATATCAGTTATGTTATGTTGAAACAATATTGAGATTCTCTAACTGAAATTTGTGTATGTGGATAATACGTGTGCGACGATGAAGAACATTTTATGTATCGATAGTGCGAGCGAGGGGTAGGAGTTGGTCATTCTGTTAATCGATTTGACGTCAGACATAGCATATTTTTTTTTTTGGTTGAAAAGATAATTTGATTACACTAGGTGAACTAGGTTCTTTGTTAAAATAAGTTGAAACTCGGTTATATCGTACCTAGTACCCACCTATCTGACCCGTTCCAACATTGCTGCTGGATAATATATTTACGAATGAAGTAAGATTTGTATTCTTGAATTTGAAGAGAAAAATAATGTTTATTACTGTTTTTTAAACGTATTTAGTTAATAAGCCCATCGGCGCTAGCGGACAACTGTCCGATTTCATACAAATCAGAAGATACTTGCTGTTCGGGAGGATACCTCGCTTATTTCCCTAGGAAAAACTATTTGGGAATGGTAGAGTCTGTAAGAGAATAGGTATTGGAGAAAGGCAGGCATTTCTTTTTCAAATTGTTTGTCCATCTCAAAATTTTGTAACTTGCGCAACGATAAATGTTTCAACAGAACGCTGTGAATTGAGTAAAAATACAGTTTCTCACATTTATCTGATTATGTGACTCTTGTTCTTCCCTTGTGTTCTTGTATGGCATGTGGAAAAGCCGAATGACTTGAGAACAACTCAGAAAAAGCAAGTAAATGACAGATGAATACGAGATATATATTAAAATATTCATATCAGTCTCGTCAATTGCTCCAATGGCTACCGGAAATTGTCGGTAGTTCGATATTTGTTTGAATGATTTCACGTTTCCATGAATTTGCTTTGAAGAACTTTAGTGACTTCATGAAAAGTATCAGAGATCATAGTACTGCTCAATCGTGCTATAAAGTCATGTACAATGTTTCTTAAAAAGGACCAAGCAACACATACATGATTGGGGACTGGCACAGAAGCATTTCATTTTCATTGTACTTAAATCATGAGGGGACAGAGCATTAGGAATATTCTTTGAATCTTCCTTCATCATATTTCGCTTGTCATTATTAAAGCAACAACAAACTTTTGTTTATACGCGAAAATACTCGCATCCTATCGTTTCATATCGCTCATGAGCATGAGCAGTCAAACAACACATCTAATCGACAGCCATGTGGCATACATTTATTTCTTTAATATTATAGCCGCAGTTTTACTAAAACAATCGACATGTACGCATCTGTGTAATCATTTATAAAGTCTCAATAAATTCAATTCAATTCAAGCTTTGGCTTGAAAAAAAGAAACACAACTGGAGAATACATTTTTACTTTAGTTGTATCAAATGGATTCCATGAATATTTTGCTTCATGGATTCTCGAGTAACGGCTTGAACCCTTTTAATACCCTTCAGTGGGAGTTAAGCTTGTGTTGTTCCTTCTTTCTTGGCTACTCAATCAGGATGTCTCAAAAAAAAAAACCTCAAAAAATCAGAGAGTGAGCTATCTGAAAATTCTTTAAAGTCTTGGAAAAATAAGCTTCCAAGTGTTTTGTCCCTCAAGTGACAGTTTATGCACCTCCCTGTTCTCTGAAAATCATCACCATTTGGTACGTCGATGACCTGGCGATTGCACCGTGAACGTCACAAGTTGCAAAACCGTTCTTGTTCCTTCCATAAGGAAAATGCTAGTGTCCATTTTCATAAAAGGCACCTCCCTAATGTACTACAATGAGGCTAAATATCTACGAATAATGCTACGAGAGCCATGTGACCAAGTAGGCGCATGTATCGAAGAACTTGGGGTCAAAAAAATTTAACGCTGGTTGAATGTCATCATGGACAAACCCAGACCTATTTTTCGATAGATTATCCGAACACAACATATTCACAGTTCACATCGGAATAACATCTGCAAACCTGGATCCGAGTGAACCTCTACTATAAGGACTGAGCCTTGGACCTCTGGTCTCTTCGCCGATATTTATTGCTTTGCCGTCCAAGTATCACACAAAGTGATAAAGAGCTTTTCTGGCTTCACTTACAGTAAAGAACTGCAGGGGTTGAGTTCCTCATATTGCACCTGTAGTGCATAAATGCTCAGAATGTTGTAGCTTGTTAGATGTCTCCTGGAGTGTTATCGCTTGGCTACCAACCAACCGCTCCATACGTTGGGCTAGGACTAACAATACACATATGTAAAGGGTGATCCATTTCGAGGTTCCCTACTTTTTTAAAGAAAAAAACACAGAAAATTCAAATTTAATGGAGAATGTTTATTATCATTTGAAAGAACATTCTTTGGTATTTATTTTTTGAAGATTATGTCTATCAAATGTTGGCCGTTGCTACGTCGCAGATGGTCCATCCGTTGAGTCCAATTTTCGATCACTCGTTCGAGCATTTCGACTGGTAACTGGCGAATGACACGCGTGATGTTTTCCTCCAAGGCCTGAATCGAAGCGGGTTTGTCGGCATAAGCTTGGCCAATTAACTTTACATATCCTCACAGGAAAAAGTCTAACGGTGTGATATCACACGATCTTGGTGGCCAATCGACCGGCCAATGTTCTCTCAATAAGTCCATTAATTGATGCGATGTGTGGGAAGTGGCGCCGTCTTGCTGAAACCAAATGTCGCCGAGATCACGAGCTTCAATTTCAGGCATCAAATAGTCGGTTATCATGGCACGATAACGGTCGCCATTGACGGTTACGTTCGCACCGGCATAATTTTTAAAGAAAAATGGACCGATGATTCCACCGGCCCACAAACCACACCAAACCGTTGTTTTTTCTGGATGAAGTGGCAGTTCTTCAATCTCTTCAGATTGCTCTTCGTCCCAAATGCGGCAATTTTGTTTGTTTACATACCCATTGAGCCAGAAATGGGCCTCATCGCTAAACAAAATTTGCCTCGAAAACGTCGGATCTTCTTGGAACTTTTCAAGAGCCCATAGAGCGAAGCGATGTCGCTTGGGAAGGTCGAGCGGCTTCAGTTGTTGCACAAGCTGTATTTTGTACACTTTCAATTTAAGATCTTGACGTAAATTGCTGCGAACGGCGCCGAATCGACTCTCTACGGTTTTCGTGTACACTCAGCTACGGCCGCTATATTTTCTTCACAGCGTGCTGGACGTGGTCTATTCGAATGATGCTGGGTCTCAAAATGGGTGATGGTGTTGCGAATAGTACGCTCAGTAGGCCGATTATGTTGACCATAAGTTGAGCGAAGTGCACGAAACACATTCCTCACAGAACGTGAATTTTCATAATAAAGTTGAACAATTTGTAAACGTTGTTCACGTGTACGTCTTTCCATTATGAAATGCCTAACAATACTAAACAAAAATAACATGCCAGCATGACACGACTCACACGTGATCTGTCAAAAAAGGCTATTGAAAAAAGTATCTCTACTTGGATCACCCGTTACATCCAGTGAACCAGTCTGGGCTAAGACCTTAAATTCCGCTGAACGTTCTACAGCACGTTGCGGCCTTAGAGGTTCTAGGCTATATGTGGTGTGCAAATGAAGGTTTTGGGTCAAGGATGAAGCCCAAATACTTCACTTTGCTAGTTTAGGCCCAAAACCACCGGCCACCTTGTATTAGGTATGCTTCTTCTTTTCGTAAACAGTATCAACGCTGTTTTCGGGTTGACTGATAGATCTTGTTCACAGCACCAACCCCCGCTGATATACGCTCACATTTAGTTGATAAATCAACAAATTCGCGACCACGTTTTTAAACGGACAACAGCAGTTATCAGAAGTAGTAATGTAATTGTAAAGCTTATTTGCCACTTTTATCATTTACTGAAACAAAACCAAATATAAAAATTTCCAGTTTTGACATTAGGTTAGAGGAGCAGGTAAAGAAAGCCCTGCAAATGAGTTAAGTTAAATTCAGTTAGAACTGATGTTTTATTAATTTGTAATTTGAGGCAAAACTCCAGTGCATTTAGCAGAGTTTTTCTTCCCTGATTGGGAGCATTTGTGATGGGGTTAGTATTCGAGTTGGTATGATCTTTCGTAAGAACAGGAAAAGGATAATTAAAACGAACAAAGTATTTCGCTGATTTTGGAACTAATTGCATTAATATTTGTTGCTTTTGCAGACAAGCGCAGCATCGTCACCTTGTTAATAGGTGATTTTAATAAATGTTAACTGCGCAGAATATTACAGAAATAATCATTAAAGCCAATCGAACGTTGGTGTAGTTGCATTATTTGTGTGGAAAAAAATTCGGTAAAATTGGAGACTTTTCCTAATTTGGCTCAAAGGCACCATATTCACTTTTGTTGATACAAGTTAAGAACTAAGTCTGTAGGTTATGGATTTTTATTATCTTTCAGAGTTTGGGTAAATGTTTCTAATTGAATCCCCCTCAACTCTCGACCTTATAAAATTAGCAGTGAAAAATGTTTGTCGGACCTATGAATCTTGGTGAATCCTGGCGGGTCAGTTAGAGCGGTATTTAAAATTCTCTTAATTGGAATTGGCATCGAACGTTACACGATCTTAACTATGTCTGCCACCAAATTCTAAATGTCTAAATTTTACCTTGCTAATAAATTTAGTGTAGACCGAAAAGAACCTCAAATTTTCGGTTGATCATCTTTTTCGTTCAAAGTTGATGAAAATAAAAGACGTCGTGTTTATAACTGAATATTTTCCTTGAATTTTGTTCTTATTGAGTTTCTTGAGCACTCATGGACAAAGATTAGGCCCACCTCTGCGCCGTAGGTATATTAATAGGATACAGAAAGTACGATATTGAATCGTTAATCCATCGATTGTGGACCAACTCCAATGCCCTCAATCCTATTCAGTGTAATATTTTGTCCAAACACAGACTCAATAAATCTCTATGTGTTGGTGTATTATGTACTCAACTGCAATTCGTCACTGCGAATTAAACTAAAATTACTTTACAGGATTACATTGCTCTGTGTCAGGAAATCCTAAGCCGACCAGAACCCGAGGCAGAGTAATATTGCAGAATCAAACCCGGCAACACCAACCAAGGCTAAATGCGCTTAAATCTGGAACACCACATTATTTTTTATTTCGCATCCCCGACGACGAGTGACATCATTTAAGAAAGACGGCGAATAAAAATCATGGTTACATGGTGTCCTTTCGCCTAATACATATTTATGTGTTGTGATTTGTTTAGTTTTAGATGATGTCGCTTGCTATGTTTGCTACTTGGTTGGTAGTCCCTTTATCTCACTTTATCTTACAAGCCCGATTTAATTACCCTTTGTTTGTTTTTTGTTTTTTTTTTCTGTATTGTTTTTTTAAATTGATGTTGCCCTTGCCCCCAATTTTCGGCGATTCTTTCTGTTAAACCCCAAACCAACTGTTGGACCTCAAAAGTAACTTGAAAAATATTTATACATTTTACATTAAAATAAAATAAAAAATTTCTTACTTAAAAAATGCTAAAACAAAAAGTGTTTGTTTGTTTTTCTTTTATGTTTTCGTATATTTGTTTATTGTGAGTTTTCCTTTTTTTCTTTTCTTTTTCTTCCATTCACAGCGTGGTCCACAAAAGGACGAAGAAGGCGAGGCTCACGACCGTCCAAATCGCATATAGAAAGAAAATTGTATTTAAGGTACACATACACACACATATATAAAATTGTATAGGGAAGAAATGAAGAACGTAGTGATTTTTGTATTGGCCACGCTTGTAAATTTCCAAAACAGCTCTTATTTTCTTTCTTTTTTTTCTACTTGTACGAGAAGAAAGGCTTCTTTTTACATTCACATCATCCACTTTCTTTAAACTCACCATTCATCTCCTAAACTCTTGAGACAGTGTATACTCGTATTTTTCGTATTATTTTCCATGTATGTAGTAATAAATGTTGCGCCCTTTTAGAAAGAAAAAAAAAACTCTTCTCTCTCTCTCTGGTTCTTAGTCAGAGCAGAGGTCTGACTACCCAATTCATTGTGTTTCATTAACTTGTTCCTGACGTACCAACGATTAACGACTGGCTCGCTTTATACCAACTACACCTCGTTTCCTCCATTACACGATATCTGTTAACATTTCCAAGAATGATAAGAGACCCCCTTCTTATTGTTAGACAAAAACACTGTCTCGAACTTATTCAAATCGACGATTCATAGCACAACATTTTTCAATCACAATCACTACATCACGTTACAATGAAATCTTTTTTGATATTTTTTAAAAGAAATAAATGAAATATATACACAGAAACATACAGAGGAGAAGTGAAATTTGATGAAAATGCTGCAAACACCACTAACTATAAGTAAATGTTAAGAAACAACTGTTAAAGGTATATTCTTTTGAAATTCAACTGAACATGATCAATCTACATACTAAAAATACATGCTAAACATATAGAAAAACGTTTGTAATAAATGCATTAATGAGTAATAGCATTTGCAATAAAAAAAAAATAGAAAAATATATTTAAAAAATTTATGTTTTGTTTTAGTATTGCGGTGCTCCGATATAACCTGAATGGTCTATTTTATTTTATTTTTTCATAAGTTAGCTAAAAAGTGAATTGTTGTTAGATTTGGAATTGCATGTTGTCTCGCACGTGGGGGCTTACACAAACGAATCATCTTTGCCTGGATTCCGAATTCAGCCATCGTCATTTGCGGAATTTTTGCTTCAGTGAAAATTTGTTGATCTACCATAGTACCACACTGGAACCTGGGCGACAGAAAGGTTTAAAAGTGGTGGCAGCGCCTTACCAAAATAACATTTAAAGATCTAAGCTGGTACACCATTAGAGCTGGGGTCCTAATTTTTCTTAAGCTTTTTATTAAGGAACGTCGTTTTCGATTGGTAGTCCAGAAGAATTCTGAAATCGTCCAAAAGTTAGGCCTTATTGAATCGCTTAAGAGTTCATCTCGTTTAAAAAAGATTCACTTCTAGATTTCTATTCACAATCGAAACAAGAAGCACTAACACATTCAAACAGCACAAATGTCACAATCGATAAATGTCATTTTTATTGCCGATGCACTTTATAATTCTTAAATTATAACGAGACTGCAGAAAATTAAAATTAAATTCAAATAAACAACTAAAGAAATAATATTAGGTATCACTTTCCATCACCTTAAACGTCATCAAATTCGCAGTGAGGAAAAATACATATACACAAATACCAACTTTAAATTCAAATGAAATATGTTTGCTTGTTCGATTGGCATCCCAGATCGGATCGGAGAGTACTTCCAGATTACCAATTGAAAAGACGATTTCTGAGTGACATATTGACAGCTTTATGTGTATTTATAGATCACAGAAATTTGTTAATATGATCTTAAGGGAAAAGTTAAACAATGCATATATTCAAAATCAGAGGCCAAATAAACAATTTTAATTATATACCATACCGGCCTTATCTTTCGATCGAATTAATTCTCTGCAACCTAAGAGAAAGAACAAAAATTGTTCATATCAGGACTTCGGATGTACTATTTTAGGCGCATAAATAAAGGCAACTTTTAAAACTGAATAATCTCCTTTTTTATTTACAAAATACCATTAGTGTGTATTAATGTACATAACAACAACTGCCAGGTTGGTAAAATGATGAACATTAAATAATAAGTTTTAAACAATTATTTTTTTGTTTCAATGCATTTAAGATTTATAAAATATTTATTCAACATCTGCTATTGTTTTCTTACGAAGAGAGAAACAATAGCAGAAAAAGTTAGCGAACTCATTTGTAGTAAAAAGTAGTAGATTTTCAATAATGACACCCGTTTATTTTAAAATTGCATATTTGACTTATAAACAAAAGCAATAAACAGGAAGAAATTGTTAATTAAATAGCAACAATCGTATTGAACGTATTAAATAATTAAAGAGTTATCCGTTACGAAATATTTAATTCATTCAGTTGTATTTCATCTTCGCTTGCGCAGATCGATTCTAGTGATGAAGAAAATTTTATAATAATACTTTTGTTTCAAAAGAAGAAAAAACAGCGCTTTATGAATATCGGAAAGGACTTTGTTTTGAAACTGAGATTCGGTCTTGTTTGTAGTATCGAACCTGGGGCTGAGTATTGAAGAGTCGACGTAGTCGACGTGCTTTGGCTTTTTGGACTACATTCACATCGTGGTACAGCTTATAGAGTTCACGGTTGTGCCTTCTCCTCAATTATCAGACGAATATTTTTTTTTACGAAGTAGTCCAGTACCAACTCTCCTTTTCTGCTTATTGTCCAGCACTTGGTACCGCATAGATCAAGTCAGGAGTTTTGAACCCATTTTTCGCCAAACCGAAGTAGAAGCGGTTTCCTAGAATTATGCTTCGCCAGATTTTCACTAAGATGTCATTCGTAGAGTTGATGATGAAGGAGTCCAGTACCAACTCTCCTTTTCTGCTTATTGTCCAGCACTTGGTACCGCATAGATCGAGTCAGGAGTTTTGAACCCATTTTTCGCAAAACCGAAGTAGAAGCGGTTTCCTAGAATTATGCTTCGCCAGATTTTCACTAAGATGTCATTCGTAGAGTTGATGACGAAGGAGTCCAGTACCAACTCTCCTTTTCTGCTTATTGTCCAGCACTTGGTACCGCATAGATCAAGTCAGGAGTTTTGAACCCATTTTTCGCCAAACCGAAGTAGAAGCGGTTTCCTAGAATTATGCTTCGCCAGATTTTCACTAAGATGTCATTCATAGAGTTGATGTTTACACCGAGGTAGATGAACTCCTTAACTACCTCGAAGTTGCTGCTATCAATAGTGGCATTTTATCCAAGTCGGTGGGCAGATGCTTATTTATTTGTTGATAGCATGTATTTAGTCTTCTCTCCATTTACTTCAAGTCCAACTATTTTCGCCTGTTCTTACATAAGTCGTGAAGACCTCTTTCACGGCACGGCACCCTGGAAGCGACCGATGATGTCAATCTTGTTCGCATACCCCAGTAGCTGGTTTGATATGTAGTAGAAAGTGCCTTCCGATTGACACCTACCCTGTATACTTTCTACTCAAGAGCAATTTTGAAGAAATCATCTCCTTGACGAAATCCGGTGCATATTTCGAACAGTTGTGACGAGTTGCTGACAAACTATACATTGCACCGCGTGTTTCCTAAGATCACGCGACACAGCTAGATCAGTTTATCCGGGATCCCGAAGTCGGCCATCCGAAGCTCCTGACGAAGAATATTATCATAAACGGCTTGAAGTAAGGTCTTTTCCAGGATTTGCGTAAGTGTGAAAATTTGGTCTATTATCGACTTTTCAACCAGAAAGATACGTTCCAATTAGCGTGTTGCAGAAGGGTTAAGGATGTTTACACAGTACGTGTGATGCTGATAGATCATCAGAGCCGTCAGCCTTGTTATTCTTTTTTTACAGCTAAGCCGAGGAAGGCGATTGC
The DNA here is from genome assembly GCA_963576555.1 of Ferdinandea cuprea. Classification (NCBI taxonomy): domain Eukaryota; kingdom Metazoa; phylum Arthropoda; class Insecta; order Diptera; family Syrphidae; genus Ferdinandea; species Ferdinandea cuprea. Next base: position 65,992,153 of record OY754958.1, read on the forward strand.
ACAGTTAATAGTTCCTCACTCTAACGTTCTCAGTGTAGGCTCTGGCTACTCCAGGTGTGCTAAGGGTCCAACGTAAAATTTCTTCTTCTCAGTTTTGCAGTTCGCAGCTTCCCGTTGGATAGTCGTGCTCTGAATAAAGCTGAAACAACAACAAAAAAAATGGTCAGCGTTGACGTTTGCTCTTCGGTAAGCGCGCAAGTTTGTAGGTTAGATGCGTGCCTCGCGTCGATTAGCACATGGTCGATTTGTTAGCGGGGTTTGACGGACCCTTGGAAACCTGTTACAAACGAAATAAGGAAACGTATAACAAGCTGCTGGAAAATCAATTGGTCCATAGCCGTTTTTTTTTTGTCTATTCGTTGAGGTTGTGCTTACCGACTAACCCGCCAAAGATGTTTTTACTTCCGTATTCAGTCAGATTAGGATATAACAACATCGGATACTTTTCATCAGCGTCGATATCACAATTGAATTTTCTTTCATGCAATTCGGTTATGCTTTATGTTTATATATAGAATATATTTATGTAGAACTACCTGCAGTGAAGGACACATAGAATCCGATTATGTTACTCGTGTATTCGATTCTCCCATCCGATTACCTTTTACTAAAAACTTTCATTCAGAAATTCGTCGGGTGAACGCGTTTACGCTTGACAAGTGCACAGCATTACCGACATTTCAGACCTCAATCAGATTCACCTCTGAGGACAGAAAAACTGCGATTGGTGAATATCCAAAGAAAATTCGCATCGATGGATAGCAGAACAGGGCTGATAAAATAGCGACAATACGAAGGGGACATTTTTAGTTTACAGAGGCACCAATAACTTGCAGAGAACATATTCGAATAATTTAAAGTATTAATACTCAGTGCAGAAACGAAGAGCTAACAACATCTAACCTTAAACCGAAAAACACACTCGCCTCCTAGCAAGGCATCAGCCAGCAAAGGTGGTGTCATAAATTTAAAATGTTTTAATAATGGTCACGGACGTGATTATTCAGGTCTTATTTATTTTTTGGATTTAATTCTATGGCAATCCTTTTATTAACATTACTTACATACTAAAGGTGAAACTTTGTTCCCATTTATGTACATACCTATCTATTTACTTCAAAAGCGTTCCTTAATGTTTTTTTATTTTGATCATTTCCGGAGAGAGAATTTATCCCCACTCCCCGGAGTTTAGGAAGTTACTTAAAAATTGGAAATTTACTAAAAAGAACAGACCTATTTTGTCGGAATAATATTTCGAATGGTTTGGAAGTTCAATTCAAATGTGATTTGAGAAATTTGTTGCGGATTCGCACTTATTGCATGTCCGCCTTAATGGCAACGCGGCTAACGATGGCAATACTTGCCAAAATTACCGAAAGGACTGTAACAGTCACAGACCCACTTGAACTTCAAAAGCCGCTTCGAAACACTATTTTGCATGAGTAACCGACAGAACCAAAAGAAAAAACTTGTCGATTTGGTGCATACTGCACGGAAATTAAATAACGTGTTTGTACGATCATTAAGTTCAATAGCAAGAATTTCTTGCCCATCCCAACAAAATTGGCCTTCATTCTTTTCGAATCGAAAAAGAAAAAAACATATTCAAGTTTCATACGCTCCACTCTTGTTTTTTTAATTAATTTATTTTATCCATTAGTTATTATAATTAATCTTATATTTCGATTTTTTATATATAAAGTTCAGTCAAAAAAATATATATGTATGTACGTTTACAACTGCTGTTGCTTTTGCAAAAGCAAGACCGAGTTAGATGTTGCAATGGGGAGGGGGAAGGGGAACCGCAAATGTATTTTTTGCACTTTAAACCAAACAAATGAAATACAAAAAAAATGTCAACACAATGTTATTTTTTTTTTTAATTGTTTATGTGCCCCCTTCGTAAAAATCGAAAGAGGTATTCTTTTATTTCGCGACTTTCTTTTCTTTCTATTGACAGAATTCTATTCTCTTCATTTTGCTAGTCAACAAGTCTGATAGATAGGTATGTTTTTGTTTTTTTCCTTTAGATGGAATGAAAAAGAAAATAAGAGGAAATGAAGAAATCTCTTAGAAGTACATCAATAAATTAATTTAAATTAATATTATAAGAACATAAGATCTTAGTTTGTGTGTGAAATGCCTTAACTTAGTGGAGAATTTTTTGTTTTTGTTTTTTCTTTTTAATGAACGCATTAGTGGAGAGTGCGGGGTTCATCATTTTTGTCTTTGTCCTGGCGATGTCTCTCCATTTATTTCTCCCCTTCAATCTTCGATCTCTCCTGTTTCTCTTTGCTCAGATATAGTCGGCTCTTACAGTTCATCCTTTAAGTCTTCGCCTTCTTCTGTTGGTGGAGCACCGCCTTGTCCTTGGTACAATTTGGCGATGATTGGCTGGACTATGCTTTCCAGTTCCTTCTTTTGTTTCTTGTATTCCTCTGGATCGGCATCAGCGTTCTGTTCCATCCATTTGATCTTCTCGTCAATGGCTTCCTCCATCTTTGTCTTTTCTTCGTCGCTCAATTTGGCGCCGAGCTTCTCCTTGTCGCCAATTTGGTTCTTAAGACTGTAGGCATACGATTCAAGTTCGTTCTTTGATTCGACGCGCTCCTTGAGTTTCTTGTCTTCGTCGGCGAATTTCTCGGCATCCTTGATCATGCGATCAATATCGTCTGGGGTAAGACGGTTCTGGTCGTTTGTGATGACAATCTTCTCCTTGTTTCCGGTGCCCTTGTCTTCGGCGCTGACTTGCAGAATACCGTTGGCATCGATTTCGAAGGAGACTTCAATTTGGGGAATGCCACGAGGTGCTGGTGGGATTCCAGTGAGATCGAATTTGCCTAACAAATGGTTGTCCTTGGTCATTGGACGTTCACCTTCGTAAACTTGGATGGTGACAGTGTGTTGGTTGTCAGAGGCAGTGGAGAAGATCTGAGATTTCTTTGTGGGAATGACGGTGTTACGTGGGATCAGCTTGGTCATGACACCTCCAACTGTTTCGATACCCATAGTCAATGGGTTGACATCAAGCAAGACAATGGCATCAGTATCTTGTTCACCGGAGAGAACTCCAGCTTGGACAGCAGCTCCGTAAGCAACAGCTTCATCAGGATTGATACCTCGAGATGGTTCCTTACCACCGAAGAAGTCTTTAACCAATTGTTGCACCTTGGGAATACGAGTAGAGCCACCAACCAAAACGATTTCATGCACATCTTTCTTGTTCATATCGGCGTCTTCCAAAACCTTTTGAACGGGTTTCAATGTAGAACGGAACAGATCCATGTTCAATTCTTCGAACTTGGCACGGGTTAGAGTCTCGGAGAAATCCTCACCTTCGAAGAAAGATTCAATTTCAATTCTGACTTGATGACTGGATGAGAGAGCACGCTTCGCCTTCTCGACTTCACGACGGAGCTTCTGTACGGCACGGTTGTCCTTGCGAATGTCCTTTCCGCGTTTCTTCTTGTACAACTTGATGAAGTGATCCATCACACGTTGATCGAAATCTTCACCACCCAAATGAGTATCACCGTTGGTTGCGACTACTTCAAACACACCGTTGTCAATGGTAAGAAGCGATACATCGAAAGTACCACCGCCCAAATCGAAGACCAAAACGTTCTTTTCACCTTCCTTCTTGTCCAGACCATAGGCAATGGCGGCTGCTGTGGGCTCATTAATGATACGCATAACATTCAAACCAGCAATAACGCCGGCATCCTTGGTAGCTTGACGTTGGGCATCGTTGAAGTAAGCTGGCACAGTGACCACAGCGTGTGTGACCTTCTTGCCAAGGTACGCCTCAGCGGTTTCCTTCATCTTATTAAGAACCATAGCAGAGATTTCCTCAGGTGCAAACACCTTATTACCCTGTGAGGTGGCTACGCTAATATGTGGCTTGGAGTTCTTCTCGACAACTTTGAATGGGAAGAATTTAACGTCATGTTGCACGTTGGTGTCCGACCATTCACGTCCGATCAAGCGCTTAGCATCGAACACTGTATTCTCGGGATTGGTGGTCAATTGATTCTTGGCAGCATCACCAATGAGACGTTCACCATCAGCGGTGAATGCAACATACGATGGTGTGATTCGGTTACCCTGATCGTTGGCAATAATTTCAACTCGACCATTCTTGTAGACACCCACACTAAAAGTTAAAAAATAAAAACAATAAGTTTTGAGCCGCTAAATACAGTTGGATCAATTAACACTCACCATGAGTAGGTTGTTCCCAGATCAATACCAATCACGGTGCCGAGGTCCTTATCCTTTTCTTTCTTCTCTTCCCCAAGGGAAAGGCCAACAAAGGCCACTACGGCCAGTAATATGCACAACCTCATTTTGAGCTATGATATCTGAAACGTTAAAGAAAAACAAAATGTATGAATAACGGTTTCAAACAAAACACTTGCTAAACTAAGCAACACGTATGACCTACTTTGCACGCTTGACTCAACTACTTGAGTACAAAAAAAAAAAAAAAAAAAATGTGTGCTTTTCGGGACACGTACATATGTACCTAGGTAATTTGTAAAACTTGAATGTGACTGGCGGCAAGTCGAATTTGTTAAAACTTTTCCACCCGGAAACGATCAACCAAACAAGTAAAATTCTAGAAAAGTTCTTTGACCGATTAATAATCTCCATGTCTCCACTCCGCCTTTGATAGCAGTAGAAAGAGTTTAAAAAAGAGAGAGCGCGGCATAAGGGACCGGTACGTGTACCGAACCGGCCAATGACACGATTATTGAATATTTAATTGTGAATCAATCTAGTCGTACATACGTTAATATGGATGTCTTCTTCTTTTGAATGTGTATTGCCATAGTGATACAATCTTGCCGTAAACCTACACTTACATTGTTTATATGTTCACGTATGTAAAAATATTTAAATGAGTTTGATAGACGCCCGCAGAAAAGATGTTACGTGTACATAATAGCAAATGAAGATAGGTGCCAACGAGAAGCGTGGCAAACGAGATAAATGTCGGCATTTTCAAGCACACGATTTTTTTGTCTATTGACGTTTTACTTGGAGATTACTATGAAATGAAGGGTGTACAAGTTTTTACATATACATATGTATCTTCATCTATCTGAAATTAGTTTAGTGCACTTTTTGGTTAGCAAAAAATATCTTAACAATAAATAAGTGTCAGTGGCGATTGGTTTAATTAAGAAATTGTTGTTATGAAGCATACGTAAGTCTGCAACAGACACCGGACGCTATTTTAGAAACCGATGACGTGTTCCTTTCCTTTTGGAGTTAGTTATGATGCGTGTTCTTTCCAAGTCGATTATGACGTGTATTCGATTATTGCAATATCTACCCGGAATCTGAGTCCCAGAAACGATTTATATCGATGCAAAACGCCCACTTGCTTCTACATTGCCCTGTACTGTTATTCTTCCCATTTTTCTTTTTTTCTTTCTCATTTGGGTGCGACACGTCGGCATATATTTTATATATATAACTTGATTTGAAGAACGGTACTCGCCTTCGCCATTCGCCAACAGCACCACTTTACAGAAAAACTCAAGAATACAAGTGAGAGAAAGAGAATGCCGAAAGTTAAGCAAAAGGAGAAAAGCTTTTATAATTGATGACGTCGCATCTCTCCACATAATTTTTTTTTTTTTTTTTTTTTCAACTCACACATTTTCATATAGTAAAAAGCGTTGCTATGTGAAATTCTTCTAGAACTTTGTAAAAATTGTCTTTGTATATTTCGAAAATGAAAATATATCACTGAAATCGAAAATATGACTATAAAATCCACTGCAAAATAACACTTAATTCAATGGTGGAAACTTTTTTTTTTCTTCAAATTGCCAACATGGCTAATCGGATTTAATTTATGAAACAAAAAAAAAACCACATCAGAAACAAATTTATGCGCGTTTTTTTGGTACTTACATTATAATTTTCTAATTGCACGTATGATTAAATTTGTTGTGTCACTTCGTTTTGATTGAAAAATAGTTTATAGAACTTTTTTTTTTTAATTTACTTTGTGAAAATTCACTCGGATTCACACGAATTGTGTTAACTAGACTACGCTGGAATTTGTTCTTTTCTCTCTGGCGTACAAAATTCAACTGAATGCTCTCTTCAGGCCGGCTGCCATTTTACCCCTTAAAAATTAAGCGTGGTGCTATTTGATTGGCTGGTGAGCTGTCAGTTTTGTTTGAATTTGATTGGCCCACGTTAAGAGAATTTGTGTCTGCTGAAAGCTGAACTGGTGCACTTTCTCTCTTTGAGGTAGGTAGTTTACGAAATTTCTTCTACAGATTTAAGTGACATCTAGTGGCTACTTACCATTTTGAAGTGGAGTTTATGTTTAATTTAATTGTGAAATAACTATTCAGGTGCATTACATAAGATTCAAGAGTGATATATATTTCGAAATCTAAAGGTTTTTTTTTTTTTTTTAAAAAGCAAACACGTAATAAAATGATGTGTTAAGATCATCCAACGCAGATGTTGGATGGTGGGCAATCACTAAGGTAAGGAAGGTCCGTGGATGGGGTGTGGTCCTTCCATCAACTAATCCTTTAAAGGTGGCAAAGCGATCAGAAATTACTCCCATGGTATATTCTAAATAATGAAAAAGTCTCCCAGATTGTTGGATGGGAGCGGTCGGTAGAGCAGAGTCTGTGATCAGTACTGAGCAATACATTGTGGATTCAATGATTAGTTTGTTACACTCAAGTTTGGCATTCTAGGTCTGTTTAGGTCTAGGTCGCAATAGTTGCAGGACTTAGAAATATCAAAGAATATTCTTTGCTTACAAGTGTTCGGAACTGCTTACTAGACGGAATATAAAGTCAACAATTTTTTTAATGAATTCAAATATTTTAAATACATCTGCAAGCAAAAGAAGCATTACTATAAACGATTTGTGTTGGACCTAGGTTCCTGTCGTCATTCTTTTTTATCAATAGAATTGTTGATATTCAAGATTTTATGAGCTTCAACAAACATCGTTACTCCTCTTGGCAATGGCAACGCATTGTTACTTACTGCGTTTTTTAAGTGCCTGCACTGTCGTTGTAGATGTCCTATTTTGCTACTGTTCCGGTCAACATCTTTTTCTGGGTGTGGAGCATTTCTTGTCTGTCACTTCCCTTACGCGAAGGAAGTAAAATAATTGTGTTGTGATGTTTGGTCAGCAGCTTTCATCTTCCAATGCCACTGAAGTATACTATTTGCAATTGTACAACCTCAAAAATGCATAATGGCTGGTGTACATGGTCCCACAAGTCTACCACGCAGGATAAGTTGGATGCACAATACTAAAAAGTCTACTGCAAGAAAGGGACAGCACTACCAAACATGCAAGAATACGTGACACGTATTTTGGTCGGTAATGTTAATTTGCGATGTAGCAGCTGAATGTAGACTGTTTTATCTCTGATCTCACTCTTACATCTTTAAAATCATTGACGGCAGAGATCTCTCTCTAATCTCATTTACGTGCCCATGTATACCAGCCATAAAAGCCTTCGCAGCCATTTCATCGGTGAGTTCCTCGCCGACATTGGGATAAGACAAATGCGCCAAAAGTTCGATATTGGCTGCAACTACTTAATTTATTTATTTAAGTGCCATATATATATAGAACGGTCTCCATCTATGGGCTGGAGTAGGAAATTCAGTATATTCTCGCCTATAATTACTCTGAATTTTCCTTAAGATGTTTTTTTTAAATCATTGGATGCTGTAAATCGAAATATTAGCACATTAGCAGATACTCGAAACTTTCAGAAAAAGAGTACCTGCAAAGCTAGAGGAACAGTTAATTTTGAAACAATGATAAGGAAGTGCGAGTTATAGCTATTCGGTTGAAGATTTCTATTGTCAAATAGTGGTGATTAAAAACTCTGTGATGAATAAAAAGAATTGAATTATTAAAGACTAAAAAAAAAAATAACAATGTAAAGAAAATTTTAACAGAACTATTAAATACTCTTTCGAATCTCTTAACCAAAGCGTTGCAGTTTCGTTGTTTCTCTTCGGCGGCCTTGCAAGCATTTGGCAGATGTAACTTTTAGTGCAATCGATTTTTTTCTCGTCATCCCGGCTTTTTGTGATGACAGCTGTTTATAAAGGGTGATTTTTTAGCTGGTTTGGTTTTGGCAACACTGGTTTTGACAGCTGACGTGTGTTTAGTACCTTGTGGCACTGTCAAACAGCTTCAGTTTGGTTTGCAATTTAACCATGGATCGTCTTACAAATGAACAACGCTTGCAAATTATTGAATTTTACTATCAAAATTCGTGCTCGGTTCGAAATGTTCATCGCGCGCTGCTTCCATTTTATGATCGGCATTCTCGACCTTCTGAGCAGTCTATTCGGAAGATTGTGACCATATTTCGCACCAAATTTACTTTGTTGGACATTAAACCACCAACACGTTTACGTACTGTGCGTATTGAAGAAAATATTGCGGCCGTATCAGCTAGTGTGACAGAAGACCGCGAAATGTCGATTCGGCTCCGTTCCCAGCAGTTAGGCCTTTGTTACAGCACTACGTGGAAAATTTTGCGGAAGGATTTGGGCGTAAAGCCTTTTAAGATACAGCTGGTGCAAGAACTAAAGCCAGCCGACCTACCACAACGCCGAATTTTTGGTGAATGGGCTCTTGGAAAGCTGGCCGAGGATCCGCTTTTTTATCGAAAAATTGTGTTCAGCGATGAGGCTCATTTTTGGTTGAATGGGTACGTAAATAAGCAAAATTGCCGCATTTGGAGTGAAGATCAGCCAGAAGCATTGCAACAGCTACCAATGCATCCCGAAAAAGCCACTGTTTGGTGCGGTTTATGGGCCGGCGGCGTTATTGGGCCATATTTCTTCAAAGATGATGAGAATCGCAGCGTTACTGTCAATGGTGAACGCTACCGAGCGATGATAACAAACTTTTTTTTGCCCGAAATGGAAGTTCTTGACTTGCATGATATGTGGTTTCAACAAGACGGTGCCACATGCCACACAGCACGCGAAACAATGGCGCAATTGCGAGGCGAGTTTGGTGAACAGTTAATTTCACGTTTCGGGCCGGTCAATTGGCCGCCTAGATCGTGCGATTTGACACCATTAGATTATTTTTTGTGGGGGTATGCCAAGGCTAATGTGTATAGGGACAAGCCCGCTTCGATTGACGCACTGGAAGCCAACATCCATGCATTCATTCGTGAGATACCGGCCGATATGTGTGAAAGAGTATGCCAAAATTGGACTCAGCGGATGGGCTACCTGAGACGCAGCCGCGGTCAACATTTGTATGAAATTATCTTTAAACATTAAATTGCAAGGTTCAAACTATCGATTCAAATAAATATTTCATTCATTTTTTCGAATTTTTTGTGTTTTTTTTTTAAAAAAAGTTCTAAACCTCTTAAAAAATCACCCTTTAGCTATATTTTTCTTATATTGAGGACTATAGTTCTAAAACCAAACATTATTCTGTGCTACGTCATCTTTTAAAAAAAAAAATTTTAAATCTCCAGTATTAGAACGCTTTTTTGTTGAGAAAATGGTATTTTGGAAATACCAGTAATTCTGCATATATCACAATTTACACAACGTATAATAATGATGATTTACGGGAGTTATTACTTCGTTTCATTATTTCATAACATTCCACGAACTAATCTTGATTTTAATTCAGCTATGCTCAACTGTCAGATCTTACTGGAGCAGCACTGACAGTAGTTGGAGTAATCTCACGTTGTGAATGGGTGAATGAAAAGCGGCATAATTTTCATCTAGGAATCTCATGGCAAACCCCTTAGCCATAGTAGAACACATATTTTGAAATTCATTACTGTTTATATAATTTTTCTGAATATGTTGACCAAAATATTAGAAAAGCCAAAAACAATAACGAAAGCAATTACAGTAACAAAATAAGGTAAAAAGTCAATGATGACAATGATGATGATTCTCCTTGATATTGCCACTATAAAGACAAAATCGCAGATATAATTTTTTAAACAACTTAATGAATAAACAATTAAACCTTTTTTTCGAAGTCACTCTTACTGTGATCGTTTTAAGCTAGATTTTGCTTTAAGCCCTTAACATCGCATATCGCCGAGGATTCGGCTTACTTGAATTGGTACATATTCCGTTTAAATATATCAAATTAAGAGTAGACACAACATATTGTATTTGTTTCTTCGTACCTATTTATTAATTCTTACATCTGACAAAGTATGGAGATATATTTGTTTTAATTGAATTATTGTTGAAAGGTTAATGTTTTTAAGTCCAGAAAAATGGAGCTAAATCTCAAAGAATATATGTATTTAATACAGAAATTCAAAGTTCAATAAAAAATTGGTATGTGGAAAGCAGACTGTGCAGTTCTACTAGTACATTCTAGGGGGCGTTTTCCAATTTCCACGTCAAAAAATTCAAAACAAATAACTAGCAGCGCTTAGAATACTTGAACGAATTATAATATGACGTTTGACGACCACGAAGATGTTGGTTTTGTTTACTTTTAGTCCAAGAAATCGGCTTTAGTTTTGATTTGCTTTGAATATTTTTCTCAAACTTTTTTCCTCAAATAGTTATAAAATTATCGCAATGAGTGGAAATAGGGCACTTCCGCAGTCAAAAGAGGCTCTTTTGAAATCATACAACACCAGACTGAAAGAGGACGTAAAAAGTATGCTGGAAAACTTTGAAGGTATGATTTTGTCTGAATCTGCCCGTGACGCAAGGTTTTTCCCCAAATTGATTTCACAATAAATAAAAATAGTTTCTTATATCACTTATACATATGTTTGTATATCTTTTTATTAAATAACTACTACGTAAACATACAATTCTTCTACTTCCTCTTTGACAACGTTCTCTGCAAGTAATCCAATCCTTCATACAATCCAGATCCGGTGTGCGCACATGTTCCCTGGACATACCATTCATGCTTTCTATACGGCATTCGCATCTTTTCAGCAACTTCTGACGTGCTCATTGCATTGGGTAAATCTTGTTTGTTTGCGAACACCAGTACCACAGCATCCCTAAGCTCATCTGAATCCAACATTGTCGACAACTCGGATTCGGCCTTATCAATTCTCTCGTGATCCGTGGAGTCCACAACGAAAATTAGAGCGGCACAATTTTGTAAGTAATACCGCCACATTCCACGGATAACCGTTTGTCCACCGACGTCCCAAACAGTCATTCGAATATTCTTATACTCGACTGTTTCCACATTAAATCCGATTGTAGGAATTGTGGTCACTACTTCGCCAATTTTCAGTTTGTAGAGAATTGTGGTCTTTCCTGCCGCGTCCAGTCCCAGCATAGCGATTCGCATATCTCGTTTGGGGAAAAAGCGGTCCAGCAGTGATGAAATTGTCAATCCCATTTTTACACAGAAAAATATATAGGTAATACTAAAATTGAGGTAAAGTTTTAAGATTCTAGTTGATCGAAAGGTGACTTTGTTATGTGGTTGCTTTGTTGATGTTCGATTGTTTATATGCAGTTTGCATGTGATTCATGTTTCACATCACAACAAATGACGTGTTAAAAGTGACCAGCTTATACGAATATATTTTCCCCAATACATGTGTATATTGAAACTTCATATCAGGATACGTGGAATGAAAGCGGTTGGAAGGGAAATTCTATTTGAATTATTCTACAGTTTGTGAAGCACTTTGAATGGTCAATGGGCTTACATTGTTTTTTTATTTATTTTTTACAGAAATTGTTAAACTTGCCAGAGGGGAGGGAGATTCTCAGATATCAAAGACTACACAATGCGAACAAGACACCTACGAGATGCAGGTTCGAGCTGCTAATATTGGTATGTTTTGCTGTCATGATGTTTTTTTTTTTAAATTTTATTCTAATGATAACTTTTTGTTGCAGTGCGCGCGGGTGAATCTCTGATGAAACTAGTATCAGACATTAAGCAGTACCTGATTCTTAACGATTTTCATTCTGTTAATGAGGCGATTACATCAAACTCACAGCTGTTTCGAGCGACACAGATTGAGTGTGATAAGAAGCTGATGAAGCTGAGAGATGAAATGGCGATGGATTTATATGATCTAGAAGAGGAATATTACACAAGCATAAATAAATAGTAAAAATACTGTGAAAGAGCTTTTATTTTATTTCTACAAATTCAGCAAACGTATACCATGTATTTGTTGGAAGGCTTTCTGGGCTATCATGTAATAGAGAAGCTTATTTTAAAAAGTCTATGTTTTCATTCTAATAGTCTGGCTGCACCCTAAATTGGCCGGTTAACAGGCAATACATAATATTCGCAGTTAGAACTGAGCAGTAGTTATTGTTCACTTCATTTGAAAATTTCTTACAAAGTCTCATCAAAAAAACTTAAATATGCTAGCAAATAAAACATTTGGAGAATATTCCACTCAAACAATTTTTGGAATATAAAAATAGGGTTTGTTTTTAAATTTTAGCCTACCTATATAAGCTCTATAAACCGCTTATAATAACAATAATGACTCAAGTTCACTTAACATACGTATGAGTTTCTATCAGAAAAACTTTAGAAATCTCTAAATAAATCACGTATAATTTTTTTTTAAACCTTGAAATAATAATGAACTGAAATTTACTCCCCCCTGCCTTATTGGCTAACTATTTAGAAGATGATCCAGTGTTTGAAAATCGAGCATGTCAACACCCCAGATCAATAATTATACAGATAGCCAACCATCTGTGAATACGTGTATTTACGATAACGGACTACACTGGTCTTGAAAATTGCATTTCATGGGTCGGCCATTAATACCCATATAATTCCTTACATGCGTGCAGGCATCCCATTTGAATTGCACGTATTGCAAAAAAAGTTGAGTTTACGTTTGAGGGCGAATTGAGAGAATCTCACGGAGATGTCTATCTGTATAATTACTCATCTGTGGTCAACACGTTCATAGAAATGAAAGTCATGTCGTACGAGACAGGTGGGTTTTATGTGAGTCAAAAAAAAAACCCTAGATTGCAAATCTATGTTCGCGTTGAACTTTCAGTTCGAAAACATTTCACTTTTGATAGAAATTTTCATTTGTTATTTGAGGTGAAACTTGAAGACGAATATACAGGTACCAGGACCCGAAATTATTCGACTTCACAAGAAAAAGTGTGTTTGGTTTTTGATTTCAGCGTTCCCCATATGTTCTTTAAATGGGTTACATTCGTCTGGCACTATTTTGTCTTCTAATTTGTACGATTTTGTGCTAACTTTTCTTCACTGCAGTTCCCTAACTCCAAAAAATTCGTAAATAAGAGCGGCATCGATAATTTAGGGTTTTTCCCCTCCCCTGAGAAACTTACTAATTTTTAGCAAACGAATTTTTTGGAGTATTGTTCCAAGCAAAATAGAGAGAAACAATTGTGCAAGCCAAATTAATTTGATTAGACTCCTAAATATGTACAGTTTTTGGGTTTCAATTCTTATGCATTCTTATGCAGCTTTCAAAAAAAAAAGTCAGCCCTCGATATCTCCTAAGCTAGGCGAAAACGAGAGTGGTTTTTACACAATATTTTGAGATTATTTCACCAAGAAAAGCTGCATTTTTAAATCTTGTCGCCTCAATACCTCGCCACGGAAATTATAGTATTCCCTCTTGTTCTTTGTTTTTCTTATGTCTATTTTCATTCACGCATTCGCCATGTTGGTACTGTTCCAACTGCTGTCAAGAACTGTTCCAACTGCCGTCAAGTTCTGTTCCAACTTGCAGTGCTGTTCTAGCTATTTTGCGAGTACTGTTCCAACATGGCGAATTGTGGAAAGAAATTCGACATTAAGTTTAGGATAAATGTAATATTCTGCGAGAACAGATGGGTCTCTTCGTTGTGCAAATATTATTTTATTATTGCATTTTTATTTAAACAAAATAGGTATGTTAGAAATTTATTTACATTCCAAAATTGATAATTTATTATACAGTGTGAGTAACGCCAACGGCCATCGGTTTGCATCTGCTGCCATACACATCAATTTGACTCAAAAGCAAAAAGAAATCCCATACCTTTTTTGATTACGAAGTAAATAGTGCAACCGATAGATGCCCCGGCAATCACTTTACTTGTCTCAATATAAATAAAATTTAAAAACCAATTAATGCTTAGCCATACGAACACACCCTTCAACATTCAGCTTTATTCAATTTCTATTCAATCATACAAATGCCGTTGAATTTTGCCAAAACAACAGTGTCCTGTCAAAAACTTTTAGATCGTTGACAAAATATTCAATTTGTGGGAGTTTACTTTCTATTAACCGAAATAAATTTCCAAAATGTCAACTACTATTTCGCAGGACATCATAAAAGTCCTTAATGAAAGCGATAGTATCGATACAAAACGTAAAATATCAAAAATTACCACTGAAAGTAAAAGATATCAAGAGAAAATCAAATCCTACATCGAAACAAATCACGTAGAATTTTTGGTCAATTTATCTAGCAATGAATTGTACTTGGAAGAGGGCCGAACTCTTATCAAGGAGGTAAGATGAAGTTGTGTCTATGTTTGCCACATTTTACTATATTTATGGTGCATAAATTTACCATTGTAGGTAGATTACCTTCTTCAAAACGTCGATGGCGACATTCAAAATGCTATATGTGAAGCAAATGAAGACCTCCAACAGTACATCGACGACCTGAAGGAGATATCAATTGGTCTAAAAGTTTCGTGCAAAATCCTTCGCATCGATGACCTTTTTCAGAGTTTAGAGGAAGCCAAAAGCAATAAAGAATACCTCATTGTCATGGATATTGTTGGTAAACTAAAAAACCTAATCGACGATCCGACCGACAAAATATTCAACCGCTTGGAATGCTATCAAATTATCAAAGTGAAATGTCTCATAGAATCCGATTTGTTGCTGCAAAACATGAAGCAGTGCTTTGACCGATTAGTTCAGTTTTCGGAGAAATCTTTCCAAAGTACCAAATCAGTCACCTTAAAAATCTCCAAGGACGAAAATCAGTTGCAAGACACTGTGTTGGCGTTATTCAACGCTCGCTACAACCCGAAAAAGATGTGCCAATTTCTGCTGGACAACTGCTTCGAGCCGATAGTGAAGAAACCAGTCTCTATGGAGTTTCGCGATGATGTCAGCCCCGAGTTTGTTCAACTCTCACTGTCGTATAGTTTAAAAGACATGGGCCACAGTTTGAGGCCGAACTATAAAGTCGTTTTTAAGAATATCGAAATGTTGATACTCTGCCTGGGTCACATGAATATTCAACTCTCAGATACGCTGCATGTTTTTAATATTTTCGGCGATCAATTAAAGGAACATCTTTTGGACCTTATTGTAAATGAATGCTTGGTGAATGCCATTCCCGAGACGATGAACGAAATGCATGAATCTACTTTAGTCGACGACGTTTTAAATTTTCATAAGTTCCTCATCGATTCACAATTGATTAACGAATCGAGTGACCTGGCCTTGGTTGAGTTTACTGGCAAAATAGAAGTTTTATTTAGAAATCGATTCTGCGGCAGTATCATGGACAGTGCTGTCGAAATTATGCGAAAGGATTTGCATGAGATGACTCTGATCGCTGAACAAAACAGTCCTGAAGATGTAGCCAACAATCCGTTCCTATTTCCCCGCTGCATGGTGTCAAAGAGTGTTCTGGTGAGTTTAAAATATTTAAACGAGTAAGTGACTTTTGACTTGTCTGTCTTTGTTCGGTAGGAACTTGTTCATTTAATGGAAAAAATCATACGTCAAGCAGGGTCTGTTGACGGCGACCTTAGCGATCAGTTGATGTCTATAATTTCAACTATTATCCATCGATATATAGCCGAAGTACCCATGCATCACGAGAAACTTTTGCAAAATATCCCTCAACAGTTTGCGTTGTTCTACAACAACACCATGTTTCTGGCCCATTGGGTGACCAAGAACTCGGACAAAGGAATAGTATCATTTGCCGTTCTAGTTAAATCCCTACAAGGTCTTGCATTGGAACATTTCAATAGTCAAACAAGAAATCAGCGCGCATTGCTTATGGAAATACTGCGAGATTTCGGTGAGAAATTAGTCAAATCACTTCCGAAAAAATAACAATTTGGTGCTTTCAATCTGTTTCAGACTTGTCTGACGCCATAACTGCTCTAAGTATTACAGCGCGGAAACTCGTGCTTCAGTGTCTAAGGCAATTGGATTTGCTAAAGAATGTCTGGCAGAATATATTGCCCGATGAGTCCTACAACAAGACCACTTGCAGCCTTCTAAATGACTTTTGTGCAGAAATAATTCGGAAAATCTTGCTCATGGAAGATATATCGGCCAAGGTTGGTGACCAGTTAGCCGATCTAATCGGAGTCATTTTAGAAAAGGGACCCGAACTGTTCAAGGTGCGTCCGAAAAGTAAATTTATAAAATATTTGTTGTTACTCGCGATTTCTCTTCTTCCAGGACAAACATCAAATAATCCATGTGAAGACGTGGATGAAGCTTCAACAGTTAAAAATGATACTTGGCGCCTCTCTAATTCAAATCACAGAGCAGTGGTGTGAGGGTCACGGTATTCTGACGGCGAACTACAAAGCCGAAGAGATTAAACACCTTATCCGCGCCCTATTCCAGAACACAGATCATCGTGCCAATGCCCTGGCCTCAATAATTTAAATACTATAAAAACACGTTTTTTTTTACATCTATATAAATAATATGTTGAAAAAGTTAACAAAAAAATCTTCCCGTCCTATATGTCCTACTCCGACAGCTCGTAGGTGAGTTGCAACATGAGCGGATTTAATTGTTCTCGAAATAAACTGTGGTCACGACCATGTGTAACTTCGATTATCTTCATTGCTTCATCTAAATTGTGTTTGGCTTCCTTGAGAATACCCTCATACATTTGAAGTTTTGCCACCTTGACGTAAAGGAGCCCCAGCAACGGATTCCACCTGCCATAGTATTTCCTAAATGAAAACTTTGTCACACACACTGAGTCTTTCAATTAAACTGTGCTGCTAACCTGAATCCTGGGATAAGTTGAATGCCAAATTCTAGTACATCTGTCCATTTTTTGACCGCAAAGGCACTTTCAACTGCTGCATCAAGCATTTTAACATGCCACAAGTTCAGTGGATGCAATACACCTTTCTGCTTGGCCAAGCAAATTTTGCAGATATCAAGATCTACTGAAAAATTAATTAGAAAAAAAAACTCGGTCTGGTTGGCAATGAGTATGCACAACTTACATGTTGTCTCCTTCATGTTCTCCAGGTGGCTTTTAGTAAGGGCCATTGCTTCATTGTAAGCATTCCTATGTTTGGGACTGATCCCCGATCCACACTTTTGACAATTGTTAAGCGACATGTCAACCATTTCACTGCAGTTCCTGTTTGGACACATACCAGCATTCATTTCAATTGTCTCCTGCGGATCAATGCATTTGGAACATATACACAAGAAGAAATAATTGTCTTTCAAGTCTTGGCGTCGCTGTTCGGGTGTGCTGAGAAGATCAATATAGCTGATGAACACCTACACAAATGGAATTTCAAAGTAAGTAGAACTTATTGTTAAGTACTTCATATGCCACCTTGGACCAATCTAAACACTCCATGTCTTCGGTAACTTGAATGTGTAATGTTGTTCCCTCGAATGTCGCCACTGCATTAGGCTTACAGCTGTGGTCAGTAACAGAAACACCCAGGTAAATGCCGGTTGCAATTGCATTCATTTCAGGGTCAAGTATGTTGAAGCCATTTGTTACCAGCTATAAAAAAAAAAATACAACCATATTAAACCAAAAATACTGATGCCAACTATTGGCTAAAAATAGAGGGCCTGCCGGCGCACACACTGCGCTGATCATTTGAACTGCGTTTTCCTGATGTACACATATTTGCTATTGACATCACATGACCCGGTGTTTGGCAGATAAATTCTTGACTGACTGTAAATACGCGTTCCTCTGCACTCATCTGCTTTGCGCATAAAATATATTTTTCATTTGAATTAAATAACACTCATCGGTGTGAGGCTTGCCAAGAGGTGTGCTGGCGATTGGCCAGATATCGTGTGATCTCAGCAGTTGGCGAAAGATTGCTTGCAATTGCAAAATAAATCAAAGCAGACCAGTGGTGGCGTGACAAAACGTGAGTGCAGTTTATGTTAGGGCAAGTTTGTGTACTTAGCAATGGTCTGCTATCGGTGATATCAGCACATTTGCTTTGGAGATGTATTAATTGAATTTTGAATCTAATTTCGTTTGTTTGAAAAGCTGATTAAAAAAAAGTTTCACATACAAAAAATCTAAACCGTGCACGCCACTGCCCTCGAATAATTAAAAAAAAATTGATGCTGTCACACATGCACCAAAGCGTTAATTAAAAGTGCATAACTTATTCAACCACCCCGGTAGCTACTCACTCGACCATAAATGCCCATTAATTCCGAGTGATTTGGCACCACAAATCCATCCATTAGATCGCACAAAACCGAGTGCAGAGCCTCTAGGTGTTCCACTCGCTTTGCATCGTTTTTCAATTCGGCGTAATCTAATAAAATCGATTATGACAGGGGGAATACCAATCGCAATATTTCACACTTACGTGACATCAGATCTTTGAATTTGCGGTAACAGGTATCCGTGTAGTAGCCCCTAATCGAATCACCACCCTGCTCAAGTTTGATGATAATTTTAGAAAGCACTCTTGCTGCATCTGGTACTATGCGAGGAGCTGTTTTCTTCAGGAATCCACATTCGATCTTGTGCAAGGGCCATGCTTGCATTTGACACGCCCGGTTGCAGTAGAACACATATTGGCAGTTGGAACATTTTAAAACTTTACCCCTGAAGTTGAAGAAGATAAGTGCTGAGAGTATTAATAGAATAATTAGCTTTCGTACTTACGCAGACAGGCAGTTGTCACATCTTTCCTTGCGGTACTTGGAATGAAGAGTATACACAAAGGGCTTTTCGGACAATATGCGGTCACCGCGTTTGACGAGTTTCTTATTCTTAGTCGGTTTCGATTGCATCTCAGCTAAATGTTATTCTGTCTTGAGAAGTTGTCGGCAATAAACTGATTTTACTTTTCCTTTCGAGAACCGTCTTCTTGGTCGGTCTCGATGCTAATTCTCATAGATTTTGTTTTTAGGGGTAAAGTCAGTGTGGTGACGTTCGCCAAAGAATTTTATTTTTGAAATGAGTTTCGTGTGGGGCGAATATCTGTTGTTGTTTTTATTTTTTTAGATGGTAAATCATAATACGAAATGGTTGGATATTTTTAGAGACGCACTTTGTTGATTTACCTCTGAATTTAGCAGAAGGTGAATGTGTGTTTTTTTTTTTTGCTGATGCGGTAAACAAAAATGTTTTTTCGTTTTATGCAGCACGTAAATTGTTCATTGGTCGCTGACAGCTGATTAAAAGTTGAAAGCAATTGAAACAGTAGGTGCTACAAGAGCATATTCGATTTAGGTAAAAAAAAAAATTGCATGCAAGTTTTCGCTTGCAAAATATGGTCATTTGACAGCGAAAATTGACCAATTGGTATTCAATCTAATCTCTCCTTGAGATGCGAATTGCAAATAAAACAAAGTGAAAAGGAAAAAGTTTGCGTATTTAACATTATTTGTTTTCGAGTGAAAAACCTCGATTGCAACATGATCAATCTGGTTTCTGGTTGACAGTTTGCTGCTCTTGTGGCCGTGATATTTCTTTGTGAATATTGAAGTTAGCAAACCGAGTTCTCGCTAAAGTAAAGTTACCTCACCCAGCAAAATTGAATCACCTAGGTCTGCCTCCATGTTATGTACCTGGCAACGTCAACCGTCTGTCAACGAAGCAGAGAGTTGGAAGTTGGAGTCAACGGCCAGTCGAGACGCATTGATTTTAAGTAACAATCATTTTATTACATATTGAGTTATAATAAAGAATATTGATATTATATGGAACGGTCTACATATTCAATACTCCAGAAGTGTTGTCTTTGCCTTCCCATTAAGATAGTCCAAAACGAGCTCATATCAGGATGATTTTACATTTGATACAAATTTTTATAAGGCGTGTCACTTACGTGACGAAAGCTTAAGACTTTTTGCCTCAAATTTGTCGCTTATTCCCTATAGCAATCCCCGTTGTGAACATCACAATTTGTCATCTCTTACTTACCGGTCCATCCCACAGACATTTCTAGATGGCGGTAATGTCTGCATTATTGCTGTCGTATCGAATGCACGTCGTGTGAACTCAAGGCTTAATTTCCTTTTACGTTTTGCAAATTCGTTTAATGAATCTGTCTTTATCCGAAGCTTTTGAACGCTTCGCAAAATCAAATTTTGTGGGTACGAGGTCAGGCAGAACTCACAAACCTGAGGGCCATCTCCTTTTTCGGACACTTTGGACCAAAGTAGCCGGATATTTCGTTTCCATTGTACTAGTAAGCAAAAATACTCAATGCTCACTACTAATTTGCTGTCTGGAACTTTTGATATTTTACAATAGTCTAGAAGACAATGAGAGTCACTCTTCCACGTATACTAAATGTGATCTATAAAGTCGAGCTTATAATCGAGTAATTTTTGTGGCTGTGTGCTAGTTTCGATTATTTGCTCACCCTCTGCTGTTATGCGCAGGAAAGGATAAAAGATACTAAATTCTTTCAAAAGACAATTTGTTCCTATAGCCTTTCTGTGAAAATCAACAGTGTCAACCATTTGGGTTGGGCAAAAAAAGTGAATAAAAAGTAATGCTGCAGTCAAACGGATTTTCGAACTTTAAAGGACTAAACCAACGCGAGTGCCAGAAGGCTAAGTCAGGATAACCGGAAGCATATTGAATGGAACGCTGCCGTGTCTCAGACAGAAAGTCCCAACATCGAAGAATTAGATAGAACAATTGACAGCTACAAATTAAAGATAATTGCCTCTGCTAGCGGTTTCGTTGATTATACCCACTCGGATGCTTCTTCTCTTTAAAAAAAGGACGGTCCAATCTGGCACACTCGCGAATAACAAATACACTTGTTTTGATGTAATGCTATTATTGCACATTATAACAGCAACTCAACCAGCAGTTGACAAAATCAAAAGAAACATGGATGCATTTCCAATCGATTTTCTTTATTTAATTTCTTTTAAAATTCACAATTTATGGAATAATTTAGTTGGTCTGTGGCTTTGACCATTCCACATTCAAGATCAAATGATCGTAACCATGTCCATTGAGGATTTCAATAGCAGCCGCTGCATCCTTTCTCTGCTTAAAGTGCACATAAGCAAAACCTTTGCAAAGGCCGGTGTTCTTGTCCCTAGCCAAGTACATTTTACTTTGCGGGCCAATTTTCTTTACCAGCTCTTCCAAATCGGCTTCGGTCATTGATTCGGACAAGTTGGAAATACGTACGGCAGCGGTATCGTCACGTCCTCGCATTCCTGGGCCACCCTTTTGGCTGTCCTTCATGAATGGCGGAACATACTTGCCTGTTTTCGGTGCATCAGAGGTAGCTGGAGCTGCTTTGTTTTCCATCAATTGAGTATCCATTGCGGTACCCTTATACGGACAATTCACGGACCAATGTTCACCATTGCAAATACGGCACTTGGCAATGTTCTTTGAAGGATCCAACAAGTTGTCGTTGGTTTTCTCCTCTTCCTTCGAGTTGAGGAACTGCATGAAAATCTCTTCTGATACCATTGTTGTCTGTGAATTTGGACCGGGTTTGTCATCTTTAGAGTCGCCGAATTTAGCCCATGCACGACGTTTCGCAACGGTTTTGGGCACTACTTGTTTTGTGATCTTATACGTGCGCACTACTTTAATTTTTTTGTCGTCCTTATTGTATTTGTATTCGGTGACGTGTTTGAGGCCATTTTCTGTCGACTCCGTCGACGGTGGTAAGCCACCATAATCGAGTTCAACCTCATCGGCCCATGATGACTTAATTGTATCCACTCCTGGCATCTGTTTTGAAAAATGAAAATTATTGCAAAGTACAAAGCTGAACACACGTAACTCAGATTGTTAAAATATTTACGGTTTTGTGATTTTATTTATAAAGAAAATGTGGAAAATATTTCGCCACGAGTTTAATGCAACAAAATTAATTTTACAAGAAGACTTCACCACAGAACTGTCAAAGCAACATCAGTTTATAAATGGCGGATGGGTGACATGAAGGATGTGTTCAAAGTGTTTGCAAAGAAATATATTCTGAACTCACACATTTTTAAAACTGTTGAAAAATCTCCACGACATTATGTACTTTACTTAATTTTGCATTAAAGTTGTTAAATGGAGTTCATAAGCCCGATTGTACAGCTGGCCACAGTGCAACAATTTATTATGTTATAGCTGTACGTAAAATTAATTAAAAAATAAAGAAAATTAGTAGTAGTAGTTCATTTATTAGTACACGAAAATACTTTTAAAATTCTTACATAATAAGTACAATTTTGGATTTTCTTATAAGTAATTCTTATTTTGTTAGATCAGTCTTGTTTTTTTAAGTTAAATTTTAAGTTTTGCAAACATAATTTACGTATTTGATTTTATAAAACTTATACATTTACTGGCAAATTATTATACAACAATAACCCTGTGTACATTATGGTGTTCTGAGCTGCTGATGATAACTGCCTTTGTACTATAAAATCATTGAAGTTGTATAGTGAGTACGGCTGTGATTATCCTACCCGTCTCAATCCGCTTGTGAGGTATCTTGGTGCACCACCACACAACTATCGGGTGCTGCCTTAACTGCTGTCTGTGCTAGTCTTGCTATACAGCAGGATTTTCATTGGGACATCCACAACTGTCAGAGCTGCTCTAACTGCTTTTAGCACAATTGCACACCCAAATTTTGGTATATTTATACCCTATCCTAAGGGTATATTAATTTTAAAACATAGTTTGTAACACCCCTTAATATTCGTCGTAGACCCATAAAAGTATATATATTTATGATCAGGACCAAATCCTAAGACTATCTAGCAATGTCCGTCCGCAATTTGTAGGCCTTTAAAATAAAGCTAAGAAGCTGAAATTTGGACCACATATTCCCTAGGGCTCCGAAATGGGTAAGTGTAAATTTTTTTTGAATACGCCCACTGCCACGCCCACAATTTAGAAAAAACCGTTTTAAAGCTAAAGCTAGAGAAATAGAGTGTTGTAATCTTTGCAAGATATGTATGTAGGTACTGCCCACCTTTACAAGTTTGTCATACAAAGTTTTTGGCCACGCCCACCTTTTGGGGGCGTTTTTTCAAAAAAACTTTTTTTTCTTTAATTAATAGAATGAAATAAAATCTTCTTAATGCTTTTTTCTTTGGGGCAAATAGGGATATGGATAGGTATCATGCTGTTCGCCCCCAGCGGACTGTAGCCTTTCCTTATGTTATTCATAGTTTTCGTTGCGTCTCAGCGATTCTTCTTCTTATTAGGACCAGTTGATAATGATCGTTCCCTCGAATCTAAGATCATCGTTTCTCTTGCTTCATATAAGGAAAATAACCGCCAACTTCACCGATCAACTGATTCGATTGAACAAATACTATTGTGTAATTTTTTGAATGGTTTGGATAGAATTTTACTGATTTCTTTGAAAAAAACATAGATAATTGAAAACATATGAATTTTTACTAAATCTTGGTGGAAACATTGCAACCATACGTACAATTATAGTTTTAATAATTAATTTTATGTAATACCAATCGTTTCTTGTATTAATGTCTGAAATTCACACGCTTTGTTTTTCGAAATCAGATATGTGAGCAAATTAAAAATATTTTTTTGCCGTTCATTGTGAGAACCTTATGATTTATGATTACTATTTATTCTACTCCCATTCTATTGAAATTTGACTATCTGCGAACGAGACAAGCATCAACATGATGAACACACTTCCCCACAAATCGCAAAGAGTGCATTTATTGCTGTCACTTTCACTCGCACTCGAGTCAGCGAAGGTGAGTTTTGTGTTAAAATTTCGCGAAACAAATCGGTTCAAACAAGAAAGTGGCTGTCACCCGGTTTCTGCATTTAAAGTTTTAAATAATGATTACCGCGAAACTCGTACTTATTGCTTCTTTATGCTTTAATCTTGGCCAATGCTTCATTGATCCATTGACACTGACAGTAGGAGCAGGAATTGCTGGATTGTTAGGATATAAATTTGATTTTGTTAAAGATAATACATACTGCAAGTTCACGGAATGTTGCAATGCAGAATATATTCCGGGAGACATTGGCAGTGAGTAATAAAACTGCAGCAGTGTAATTGAACTTCATTTCAAATAAATTTTCCAGAATTGGAACGTGAATTAAAGTCCAACCTGTTTGGGCAGCACATTGTGATACAGC
Organism: Ferdinandea cuprea; assembly: GCA_963576555.1. Taxonomy (NCBI): domain Eukaryota; kingdom Metazoa; phylum Arthropoda; class Insecta; order Diptera; family Syrphidae; genus Ferdinandea; species Ferdinandea cuprea. Next base: position 66,016,506 of record OY754958.1, read on the forward strand.
AGCTGGTGCCGGCTCTTAGAGCGCACTTCAGCAACGATGCAAAGTCGAAGAAGGCTTTAGTTGTAAGCTTCCACGGCACACCTGGAACAGGGAAGAACTTCGTCGCAGACTTCATAGCGAAGTCTCTATTTAAAAACGGACTTAAGAGCAAATATGTGCATATATATAAGGGGCGAGCAGATTTTGCACTTCAGTCGGAAAGTTATATTTACAAGGTGTGTATACTTTAACATTTGGAAAGATGTAGCTATAATTAGTTGTCGGGTCGCATATAGGACAGGCTACAAAAAGAAGTGCGAGCTGCAATCGGTGATTGTCCACGATCGCTGTTCATTTTTGACGAGGTGGATAAAATGCCGTATGGAGTGTTCGAATCGTTAACTTCACTCGTTGACTACAATTCGCATATAAAAGGAACCGAGTACAATCATGCAATCTTTGTTTTTCTTTCGAATACGGCCGGAGTCGATATATCCTTGCGCCTGGGCCAACTTATGCTTTCGGGTGTACAGCGGGAGCAAACTAAGTTGAGTGATTTTGAGAAAACACTTGAGCTAGCAGCCTATAATCTAGACGGTGGATTGCAGAAGACAAGTTTGATCGAAGCGCATGTGGTGGACCATTATATTCCATTCTTGCCTCTGGAAAAAGCACAAGTTTATCAGTGTCTAGAAGCGGAATATTTGCGTTGGGGAAGGAGCCCCGACCACAATGCAATCGAGTATGTCAATCGAAAAGAGTTTGCCAATTTATTTATATTAACATTTTATTTGTCTCTGTAGGGAAATAATAACGAACTATGTATCGTTTGAAAAAAAAACCGGCTTATTTGCCACATCGGGATGCAAAACGCTGGAGAAAAAAGTCGGCGCACTTGTTAAATCGAATAAGGGCAATTAATAGAAAATAAATTGTTCAGTTGTTTTTTTTTCTCATTTAATTTGTGATTTACTTTTTTTTTTTGAATAACAAACAAATGACAAGACAAATTATACACAACTCAAATGTTGGTATGAAAGTTGTCCTACTTCATTCTTCAAGAGTGTAAATTTAAGCATACAAATCGTAAAGTGCTCTGTACAAAAATGCGATAGAGAAATGCATCAAGATAACTGAAAGTGATATGATAATTCAAATTGCAGCAATCAAAAAAAGTGGCTTAAAAAAATTAAAATGGCATTAAAAACTTATTTTTTAAAAAAATATTTGCATTTGATTCCCTTCGATCAAACATAAGTTCTCGAAGAAGAACTATAGTCTTTGACGATAGGAAGAGTAGGCTCCTTGTGACTAAGAGGGATTTGCTTGAGATAAACTATCCAACCACGCAAAAGAAAATATTTTTACGAAGCTACCAATAGGCTCGGATAAAATTGGACGACCCTGCGAAACGAACAAAAAACATCACAGCCAATAAGAGAAACATGAAAAACTTTTTTAATTTGGGATAATTTTATTATGGGTTTTCTGAGTTTACCAGTGGTTCAGCCACTTCAGACGAGAGTCCTTTTTCAAAAGGTCGGTGTCTAGTCGCTTTGGGTCTGACTCAAATATTTCAGTCGCCTCAAACCGTTCTTGCAACTGACCGATCTCTTTGGTGACTAGGCATTCGCCGTTCTCTTTCAAGATGGTGTGCTTTATATCGTTTTCTGTGGGCTCACCGTAAGGAAAGGTTACTGGAGTCACTTTAATTAGGTGTTTTATTTTCCACAATCTTGCGTTGTTCTCAGGAATATTCTTTACAACTGTGAAATGACCAGCCTTTCCGTCTAGTCCCAAATCTTTTAGAATCCTTTTTTCCCAGAAGGGATTACCTTTGACAGGTTTAATGCGCTGCACACGGAATAGTTTAGCTGGCGTTATTGGTGGATCTTTGTGATCTGGTGTTCTGTAAATTCGAATAAAATTTCGGATTAGTTTCTTTGAACTGAGAACAAAATGAAAGCGTACTAACCGTGGGTAATAATAAATTCCTTCGTATTTTACACCATCCTTATAGAGGTATTTCTTGTTATGCTTGCCATAAGCACGGACAGGCTGAAGGGAGATTTTTAACGTTTGAAATAGTTTTGATAACTCCATTTCGAGTAAAACTGTTTCCAATTTGCTTCTTTATAATTCTAAACGAAAACACGGTGAAAACTGAAAATGGGGAGGTTATGAAACAGCAGCTGATTTTGACAGATGAATGGTGAATTTTTATGCTGGTGAATATACTCAATATTATTGCCAGATGTGACAAGTTCTTTTTATTGCTAAATTCATTGAATTTGCACTTTAATTTTTTGCCCATCAGTAACGGCTAAGATAAGAAACAGACTATGTAGATAATTCCGCGGATTTATTAAACAACAGAAATGTTAACATAACCTAATACGTTTGCAACAGAAACAGAATCAGCAACTGAACAATAGCTTGTGAAAGAAATACTGTGTTAGCGAAACAGAAAATCCCAAATTAAAGAGAGAATTGAGTTGTGTTATTGTGAATGGATGTTTCTCATATATTTTCAGATTCATGAAGGTATTAAAAAGAGTAGACAAAATTATATTATGTAAAGGAAATTGCATTTTCATTTGTTTTTTCCCCAATTACGGTTTTACCGACTTAATTATTTTAATATGACTAAATATTTAATTAGTTAAAGGTGATTTTCCATGCAAATTATGACATAAATAATTCGTGGCAGCGATACGACAGTGATTGTCCATGTCCATTGGTTTTTAGCCAAAGTTGCAGTAAGGATTCTTTGACGAAATGAATTGTTGTCATTCGTTTATTTTTTAAACATGGAAGATAGGGGCCTATTAGTATTAAAAAAACTACTATTTCGTAGGCATGTCCTACTTTAAAGGAAATTTCCCAATCCCAATAAAATAAATCATACAAACAGATATAGATTTCGTATTTTTTCTACATTATTTGACACAAGCCCTATAGACCTAATATGGATGGGAACATTTTTAATAAATAAGGATATATGCACGTTGTATAAGGCGAATTAAATACCTCGACCCTTTATAATTATGCAACCGTTTGGAGGTGTTTTAGTGAATTCTAATAAATAAGACTGAAAAAGCATTTGAAACTGCGATACTTAAACATTAACTTAATATATCTGTTCCTGGCAGCAACGTATTCATCAATTTATTGGCAATTTAATATTGGAACAAATTTGATTCACGCCCAAACAGACGTAAAGGACGACGCTACCATTTCATTTTATTTATTTCATTTGAATGCTTACACATTAAGACATAAAATTATCTTATAATGTAGTGAAAGCTTAATAAGGTTTAATTAATTTATATACATGCTACTAAAAGATATACTAAAAAAAGGAAAACTACTATGCAAACAATAAATAGATACAGAGAAACAATTAAAATATAACATACATGCCCAATTAAATAATAAAGTAGGTAAAATATGAAATTAAATCAGGGAACTCCAGATAAAAGGACTTGAGTTCAGTTCGAAACTGTGCAGTGGCGCCTAACCTTCGCACATGCCGAGGTAAGGAATTCCTTAAGCGGATGGAACCAATAAAAAGCTGTCGTTCCGATGTGAGACATGCGACTCGAGGGTGAACAAGTTGTTGGGATCTATAAGAGGAACTAAAACACAATTTATTAAAAAGGTAACTTGGCTGATTTGTCTGCACTACGCAAGATAACAAGACAAGACAACGAAATCGAAGTAAATTATCAAGAGTCATATAATAAAGTGATTTTGAAAAATCGAAACACTGTAAAAACGATTTAAATTGTAAACATAACGCGCAATGTTATTAAATGCGACGTTAAGCTTCCTCAGTTGCAGAAAATTTCGCAACCATAGCTAAGAATTGGAACAACCAGTGTTTTTGCTAACATGATACGTGTTTTCCGAGGATTAATATATATTGTAAGATCCATAACTGACACACAATACACTTTGCCAACGGGAACATTGATATGAGTATCCCTTGTTAGAGCCCTTTTAAATATAACTCCCAAAAGCACGTTATAATATTTCTGTTACCTGCGAAGCTTATTGCTTGTCTGCAGGTGGTTAGTACATAATTTGTTTTTCATTCAGTTTGAAAGTTATAATTCATTTATAGTTCAACTTTTGATTAATAAATATAGGAAAAAGATAAACATTAAGTTTGAATAAAGTTTAAATTCACAAAATAAGCTTTAAGTTTTTTTTAGGTTTTTTGTAATTTGGGATAATCTTAAGATTTGCTGGTATGTCATTCATTATTGTTGGTATTCTGAAGCTGAGTTGTCTTTTGCCGTATACATTAATTGTGTCTGGAATTACCAAGAGTCTTTGTGCCCGTCTTCGTGTGTTCAAGTTGTGTTGGATTGGTTGTTAAAAGCAAAGATCATTGTAGTATTCTAGGATTGCCGTGATTTTAAGGATACCTTTGACATCTAAAACTTTAAAATAAACGTTATTAGCATTATTGTTTTTACCAGTCGCCTTTGAATATTGATGATCTTATTTATATGGGATTCTGACGCATTACCCCATGCAAAAACCCTATATCTTAATCGGGATTCCACTAGTGAGTAATAAACTTGCTTTTGAACTTCGATGGAAGCGTATCTTTTTAGATACACCATTGCAAACATAGCACTTTTGAGGTTTGACCTAAGTTTATTGATGTGATCTTGCCATATGAAACGATCGTCAAGATTAATTCCCAGTTATTTTATGGATTTGACCACCTCAATCACTTGTCTTCTTCCTGCTACTGGACATTCATCGTTTCGTAGTATTAAATTTATGTTGCTGGGATCACGCTGGAAAGGTGTGCGAATATGCATGAGTTTAGTTTTGTCTGCGTTAACTACCAGTCCGTTTTCATGGCCATCTCGAAAGTTTGTCGAGCTCCTGCTGCATAATAGTCGTTGCAGTTTTGAGGCACTCATGCTTGACAACGATTGCTATGTCGTCTGCATAGGCAAAAACTGTACTTATTTTAAATACGCGAAGAAGTTCATTTGTATAGAGTATAAATAACAAAGGCCCTAATTTTGAGCCCTGTGGAATACCATAGATCTTGTCTTCTTCTTCGCTGAAGGTATTAAGTATTTTCACCTTTGTTGTTCTTCCACGAACGTTCGACGAACGTTATCAGGACGTGATGATTTTTGTTTAGGCTCATGTTCACCGTATTTGCAAGTTGGGGACTATAGGGACTTTTTACTAATAACAATACATTTAGTTTTACCGGGGTTAAGAAATAGCCCATTCCTCTCGCACCAATCAGATATCTTCTGAATTGATCAGAATTGATCGTATTACCACAATCTTCAGTCATACCAAAGAAAGTTTCTACTAACTCTTTGACAAAGCGAGGTGAACTGAATTAGCCTGATTGAACTGAGATTTGGTCAAATAAAAGTATGACGAATGAACGCAATCTCAGCATCGTTCAATCATTTTACAAGAAAGGAGACCCTTTATACTGTGCCAACTATAAAAGTGTGCATAAGTTTCTAAAAAACAACGCATATAACATATTGTCTACCGTACTATGGGAGCAACATCAAGTCCACAAATGACCAAATATTCACATGCTGTTCAGAGACAGACCTATGTCTTTTGTCATACCTCCTATTTGAGTCTTTTGAGCAGTATGAGGATGGAGAAATATGGCTTTATGTGAAGAAGTATGTAGGAAGGCGACGCGCTGCCAAGTGACTTCCTTAACTTGAAAGAATTGTAAAAAACACCAATAGACGAGATTTTGAAAAGCCAGTTCAGTTATCTGCATAAGAGGCGAAAATGATTCTTAAGATATGGTCACTGACATTTAGTGTACATCAGTGTCTTTTGTCTTCAGAATCATTTAATTCCCCAGAACTAGGTGTTGCTTTGCTTTGTAGTTGTCTTCTCCTTAAATGCTGTAAAACCTTTCGCTATTCTTCTGTTGTTCTGGCTTATGTAAGACTTCTTCCTGTGAATTTACCGAAAGAAAAAATGGTCCTTTCATTTTTGCAGCGCAAGCGATTGCATTTTTTCTGTCTAAAATAAAAACTACATATAATCAAACATCAAACATAGTAACAAATAGTACTTTCTTACTAATATTATGTTGTTGAAACTTTCATTGCTTTTATTTTACACAGAATTGTTGTATGTGATGTATTAAAATGTATCATACATGACACACACAGTGTATGTGATGTATAATTTATAATGTCCACCCTTAGCGGTGCCTACCTAAATAAATAAATGATTCAGAATTTTAATATAGGGTCTGCTAAACAACTTTTTTTTTTTGAAAATGCTATAAAAAAAAACTACTGAATATTTTCTCAAATTTCTTTTTTTATTTGAAAGTACAATCCTTCCGGTTAGTAATGGAAAATATTTTCATTCAAATGCCTGCCTCGGCTGGCCATGCAGTAGCCTACACGATCGATCCAATTTTAAAGCACATTATCGATTGTGTGCAGCTGTATTTCACCAATGGCTTCACGAATATTGTCCTTTAAAGCGTCAATTGTCTCTGGCATGTCGGCGTAACACTTATTTTTTTACGGCACCCCACAAATAATAGTCCAACGGTGTCAAATCACAGCTCTGCGGTGGCCAAACGACATCAGCTCTGCGGCTGATAATGCGATCTTAAAAAACAGGGCGCAAAACATCGGGTGTAGGCTGTGTGGCACGTAGAGCTGTCCTGTTGAAACCAAATGTTCTTCAATATTTTATATTTGTGAACAAAAATTCGTTCAACATGGCCCGATAACGATCGCCATTGACTGTAACGGCCACTCCTTGCTCATTTTCGAAGAAAAATGGCCCAATTATGCCTCTGGACCAAAATCCGCACCAAACAGTAACTCGTTTTGGGTATATCGGCTTTTCAATGTATGCGTGCGGGTTTTCTATGCCCCAAATGCGACAATTTTGCTTGTTTACATACCCACCAAGATCAAAATGAACTTCATCTGAAAAGATGTTTTTTTGGCAAAATCGGCATCTTCTCTATGTCGCTATGTCGCAATATTTCCCAGCGTTGTTCAAGCGTATACACAACCATATTCGTTCAGCGGAAGAATAAAACTAATTATCTGTCAAATCAAACATGAGCTAAGTGTTACCATTCGCGAAATAAGCACTAGTTGAAAAAAAACGTTAAATGGCGGACCCTATATTACTCGTACTCGTATAAATTGTATTGCTCCAGAATAAAGGGTTCAAAAAAACAAAAAACCTATTCGATTGCTTTTTCCAAACTTAAATTTCCGATTTTTGCTTTCACAATTAATGTAAGATGTTTGTTCCTCGCAATTTAAAATTTATTTTATTGGCATCTAATATTTCTAAATGCAATAGTTTTCATTGCAGGATTATGCAGAATTATAGATCTATGAGAATGATTAGTGGTTAAGTGTTACTCATGAATGTTGAAATAGTTTACCAAATAGGTCTGTGTTTCTGATAAATTCTTCGGTTATTTATATGGATTTGTATTTTAATCGCAACCGGAAAAAAATGGATTTTAATCGCAACCGGAAAAAAATGGTTCTGCTTCTGTTAGGCAACTAATCTTAACAGTTAAACCCAGTCTATGTCTTAAAATGTAGCTCATAAAATGCGAAATGATTGTTTATTCATTACTTATTAACATTTGAAGAAAATTTGCAAAAAAAAACATGTAACAAAATCAAGAAATACAAACGTAAGTAAAGGCTACAGTCCGCTTGGGGCGAACAGTACGATACCCCATCCATATCCCTATATACCCCAAAGAAAAAAGCATTAAGAAGCTGATGGACATCATTTTATTTCATTCTATGAAATTAATAAAAAGAATATTTTTTGAAAAAACGCCCCAAAAAGTGGGCGCGGCCAAAAATTTTGTATGACAGACTTATAAGGGAGGGAAGTGCCTACATATATTGTGAAGGTTCTAACACTCTATCTCTCTAACTTTAGCCTAAAAACTGTTTTTGAAAATTGTGGGAGTGGCAGTGGGCTGATTTCAAAACTTTTAACACTTTACCATTTCGGGACCCTAGGCAGTATATGCTATAAATTTCAGCTTCCTAGCGTAAATTTAAAGGCCTCAAAAGTTGATACGGACGGACATTGCGAAATAGTCTTAGGATTTGATCCTGATCATAAATATATATACTTTTGTGGGTCTATGACGAATATTAAGGGGTGTTACAAACTATGTGTCAAAAATAATATACCCTTAGGATAGGGTATAATAAAGTTTGTTTGTTTTATTTAGTGCGCGAGAATAGGAAATAAAATTTTCTCGGGTTTCCTTATTCCGAACATTTGTTAAATTAGTATTAAATTTTTTATAGAAATTTAACGAAAAATACCCAGTCTTGGATTTTGTGTTAGTATTCCTATTTCCGAAACATTTGTTTGTTCATCACAACATCAACCCATAGGTGTTCGGAAATAGGAAACAGGGCAGTTTTGTGATGGTAGCTGTATTCGAACAGCTAAATATCATCTCATAGGTCATTAAAATGAATCGAAAAAAATACTAGTCGTTTATTAGAACCGAATCGATGAGTATTCGAAGTGGGTGTAGAGAATTCGGGGTTCTGATGATAGGGTTAACGTTAGAGCTCCAGATAAGCTCCAAAATCGTGGACCTGCAAATGAAATGTGAGTTTCTGCAGAAACCAAATGAGTTGCTAGATGTATGAGGAAAAAAGAGAAACGCCATTTAAAAACGAAAGGTCTGGGAAAAATTGTACAACGATTTCCTGAAACACCATAACGAACTATTCTATTGTACTCCTAAGACCAACGGTAAGGCCAGATCAATAATGAGAAAAGAAACCACTCGCAAATGGTTTGGAAAAATATTTATTCAACAGCAACGAAGCATCTTTCAGCCTTGCACTGAAAACCGGGAACGTTATTGGCCCAAACCAGTGGTTGATTTTTGCATATCAGGAAATACCTTCAAAAAGTATAAATACAATGCTCGTGAAAGAGAACCGAAACATTTTATTAGTATATTGCTAACGATTAGAAATAATTGGCTTGATTAACCATCCAACGTGAGTGCAGTGGCTTAATAGCTAAGTGCGTTGGAGAACTTAGGCTTTAAGTTCTATATGGGCCGTTCATGTTCGAAATAGGGAAAGTCTGTGTTCGGGTTTGGAAAACAAGTGTTCGAGAATAGGAAATAGGTAGGGCTATAATTGGGCCTATATGATTATCTAAAATCACTTGCAAGTTCATCTTAAAAATTACAGAAAGGGATGATAATTTTCTTGGTCATTAGTCGTTTTTATATATTTCTATTAATTTAAACGCTGATTGAATTTTCTGTGAATAAACGTATTCTAAATTGGAAAAAAATAAGAACACCTATTTAAATCTAATTGATGGATACATTCACAGCAAATCATCCAATTCCCCATAGCTCATTTGCTGAATCAAATCGTATTGCGACTAATATTCACTATAGTGAATGAAATGGGAGGGACTTGTATTTTTCTCTACACAAACAGATGATGCTCATTGGATACATCAGGTGGTGTATTCACTCGACATCGCTAAGGGATGAAAGCATCCTTTACACAGTAAAAGAGGGTGGGCTTTCTATTGTATGTACAGGCTCCGTCTGTATTAATAAATGGATGCTGCAAGACGGCAATGGTCACAGTTGAAATCGGACTTTTAAACAAAACCATCGCTGCGTTGCCGGTTACAATAAAACACAGAAAAAATTTATTAATATTAAATTGACTATCTTATGGATTATACTTTTGCTGTAAACAATATCTGAAATCATTTGCTCTAAAAGCTGGGAAAACTTTAAAACGTGAGGAAAATTAAGTACTAAATTGATTATTGATTGTGTATGAGAGTGTTTGTTTGAATTGCTGCCTTAAATCCTTTAAAGTGAAGATTAAACAAATTAATCGGAGCAATATTTTCAGTGTTCGTATTGGAATATCTTCTCAAAAAATAGAATTTAACTCAATATTGAGTTTATTTTGTCAAGTTTCAAAATTTGACCTGTACTAATTAAATTTTATCATTTTCGAAAATATCATATTATTACAAATATCAATAAAAATAGCGACAAATCTTTATTATTTTTTATGACTGTTATAGGTAGGGAATAAAGGATTATTTTTTTTGTGTTGGTATACTTAGTTGAAAAGTGGAGCAAAGTTTATTCAGACTTAGACTTTAGTTCTGAGACAAACTTTACCTGGAAAAAGTTATCCCAAAATTGCATATTTTCACAAACAAAACAATACTATTACTTTGTTTTTGGGCCATGAAGGTTAATTTTATATGAAATTTAAAGAAAAAAAAACATATTGTAAAAAACAAACCGCGGCACCACAAATCCACTGCAAAAGAGATGTAGGTCCATAGAAGTTTTATAGCTTCACAAAATTTGGAATAACAGCAACCGACTATAAGCGATTGTTCATCGTTTAATTACCGTAGTTGTAATTTTGATATCATATTGTAGTAGCACTTGTTTCTAAAAGAAATCTGGTTTCGAAAAACCCCCAAAGGTTGTTAAGTGAGATATAGTATATCTACCTATCTAAACCAATACCATTATGCAAAGACCAAACAGTGAAAAAGCACTTAATCCGATCTTTAAGACCTTCAATGAAGTTATTAAAAAATGGTTTACTAGAGCACCAATCTTTTTTATTAAATTGAATATGAAATATAAAAATTGTTAAACCGCTTTTGCACTCACTGACTACATTTAACTGATACACCTCTTAATCCGCTTTAACGCACCTTTACTGAAATAATCAATTATTTCTCGAAGCATGTGAAAGCTAATAGCTCAGACCATTTATATATTTTTTCTCTTTGCGGTTTTTGATATTTTCGGTTGGATTTTTATCATTTTTCACAAGAGATTGTCGGATCTTACAATCCTTTGCCAATTACCTACCGACGAGTTGACAATGAAAAAACTATAGTTCAGTAAGTAATGACAATATGCACGTTTGACAGATATTTCCTCAATTTCTTACAAATTTCATTGTCTTGTCATACCGGTCTTACAATATTTGCAAACTTATTCTGGAAAAATTTCACAGTTCACACGGCTCATAACTGTTCACGAAAAATAGTCAGATCCATTGTTAATGCGTCCTTTGACTCATAGCTAATTTTTCTCTCTTAAATTGAAAAGTTTAATAAAAAAGGTATAAGAAATGGTCCAATGGAACAAAATAAAATAAAACTGTTGATATTTTGAGGGCGATCGTACTGCGAAGAAGCGAAAACATGCAGTGGGTGAAGTTTTTCGTTTTCAATAACAATTTAAACTGGTGGAATTTATAACTTAATAAGGTGTTATTTTCAAAGACACAAGACAAAGCGTGATTGTTTTAAGAGATGTCATTGAAACCTTTGTAAAGTAAAAAGGGAAATTTTTTGTAAATCGTCATATTGGTAATACAAGCGATGCTTGAAACAGATTCTTGAAACCATGAAAAAGTGTTTTTTCCAAAACGTCTTCAGCATTGTCGAAGAATTTTTCTACCAAAATGTCCTTGAAATATTAAAAAATGACTTTTAATCCGGAAAAATCCTTGAAACCCTATACTAAGAACATTTTTTTTTTGAGTACATCGCAGTATTGCATGATTAAAGTCATTTTTCCCACCGCAAATTTAAAAGTGCATACCGCAATGATATATACCAAAATCTATTTTTATTCATATTCCTTTCCCTACAGAACCCTGCAATAAATATTTAAAAAATCTACATTCAAATCCGCATTTGGAAGTTATTTTCGAAAAATTCCTTGTGGAGTTGTGGGACACAGCTGCATTTGGCCGCCCCGACCGGTTAAGAGTCTCTGTGTGCAACCACTGCAGCCTTCCGTCCTCTATGGTCACGGGCACGTCACTTTCAGCTACCCAAACTAATTCGCTATGGTGTGGTCTTTCAAACCGAATTTATTTCTTCCTTGTCCTCTAGACCTGGGGCGCATATCCTCTTGGGTGGAGGACAATTCTCCAATTCTCGATCGGTTGGGCCAATGTAGTCGACGTATTCTGTTTTTTTTAACTACATCCATGTGTTGCTACACTTAACCATTTAATGATAGCGACCTATTGAAAATGTTTAATTTTCAGTCAGCGCCGTCTTTTTTTTTGTATCCCGCGTTGTTAGTTTGAGAGTATGTTAGCTACGTTCTGCGACTTTTTGGCAAAACAATTTTTTCCCTTATTCAACAACTTTATTACTGCTCTAATTTTCCAGTAAAAATTGGTTTTAAAATTCAAGAAATTAAAGCAGAATTCTTATTTTCCCCAAACGCCATTCGAATGAAGGAAATCCCTTTATTTTCGTTTCACTCTCATTTCGATAAATATTAAATTTTATTGCTTATTGGACTAACATGCCACATAAGTAGATCAATGAAATCCAAGATTTCTCATCCCCTTTACAAACCCTTTGAGCTTCACCCTTCAGCATTTGACTCTTTGTGTAGAAGTTATTTTTCTAGGTGTGAAAATATGCCACAAATAATATAATAAAAACAGCAAATAAGTATGTACAATATTTACAATCATATTTCACCATTGATAAACGCAAACACCTACCACCCCCGCTGCAACGAAAACAATAAATAACCCTCAAGGGTGTTGCGATTCTCTTCGAATTATAGTATTTAAGAGTTTGAAAGAAAAACGTGTGCGGTTTGTTTTTAATATTTATAAGTGCGAAAGGGGTTGACAACAACAATATTTTTTGCTTGCATCTTTCAGGACAAACATGGTGTATGACATGACACATTTGGTACCCGCTGAAAGCATTTCACTGGGAAGATACTATGTGCCAGAGCAACATGCTGCGATGCCGTGTGAAAACGTACCGCAGACAACACCACATACACCCCGACGACGAACTATTCCTATTACAAATTTGGACCCATCCGAATTGGTGGGGCTGTCGCGTGAGGAGCGTCGTCGACGACGTCGTGCAACTCTGAAGTATCGGACAGCTCATGCTACACGAGAAAGGATTCGGGTGGAAGCCTTTAATGTGTCATTTGCTGAACTTCGTAAGCTGTTGCCCACTTTGCCACCGGACAAAAAACTGTCGAAAATTGAGATTTTGAAGCTTGCCATCTGTTATATCGCCTACTTAAACCATGTCCTAGAGACATAAATTTGTGATAAATTTATTATTTCTAATTTTTATTTATTTGTAGTAATCATAATTTTGTTAATAAATAAGAACGTCTTTCAAAGTACATAGAGTTGTCTTTAAGCTTTTAATTTATCTCCCACAAGAGGGTCCTTACCTTTAGTAGGTTGGTTGGTACCAGTTGCTGATTTCTCGTTGTTGCTATGTAAATGGAATTTCTCTCCAAGAACCATCTGCGACCATTGTGTGTGTTCTCATTTGTTGTTTGTATTTGTATTAAAGTCAAATAAAAATTGGATCATGGCTGCTGAGGATTCTGCGTGCAAAAGCGAACAAAAACTTTTCGATGTCTGGTCTAACACAATGGAATGAGATATAGTATATATATTATGTTTTAAGAGAATTTGAGAGCACACTTAAAGTTTTGAAGTTGAGGCTATTATACCTATAAGTTATTTATTGAATCATCTATTCGGTAAATGTGTTTTACTAGCAATAGTAGCTATATGTACGCATCTCTTGCCTTTCGATGATGTTCTTTGTTTGGGAGGACTACAATTTAGAAACACCCCAACGCATTTAAAACCTCTTAAGGTCGAACCGCTGAACCAGTAGGGATGTTGTAAAAGTCAGATTCCTGATTACAACATCATCTAACAAATAGATGGCTTTCGCTTACCGTTATTTTACAAGGAAGTCAATTTCGGAAACAAACATCCAAACATTTACAAGTTGCTATCCTGGAACCTTGGCACGGGAATAGTGTTCTTCCAAAAGAAATCACAAATCGAGCAAACAACTTCCTGTGATTTACGGAATGGTTGTCAGGGAGTAACATGCTCAGGAATTACTGAATTCCCAATTTCGTCAGTTGTTAGGGAAATTCCAATATGCAGAAATAAAATACCTTGATGCCCTTCAAGGTACTTCAATTACATATTCCAAAAATAGAATATACATTTTAGTTCCTCTTTGGAAGGTGTCATTATTAGTGGGGACTGTTGGAGAACCAAATTTAGCAAATATGAACCTTGTTGGAAATTTACTTTGCTTTTAAAGTATTTTTTTGTTTTTTGTTTGAAGTTCGCAGCTTAAAAATAATTTTATATTGTTAAATCGGATAGGAAAATACGTGTCGCTTTTGGAATACGCCTCCACTTGGATTTGGATTTTAAACGAGAAGGATACCCATGGCTTTCAACTTTAGCGCAAATCAGGTATTGATTAAGGGCTTTTGCTTACCAAATATTAAAAAATTAACATAATTTCCTCATATTCTTAAATAAAACTCGTGTTTGCTATTGCCGACTTGAGGTTCATGACATGGTTTCCAAGGAGAATGGTGTAGGATGTTCTTTTTTCGGATGTGCCACGAATTGTTTATATTCGTATTAATATGGTATGACCTAGAAATAGGTTTTTATATGCTAGTCTTGTGTTGCATGATAAAACTGATGCAAATTTTTGAGGTTGATAATTTGCGGCTATGATTTGTGTTGTATTTGCATTTCAGTTGCAATTTGTTTGCGTGTTTTTTTTTAAGTTGGGATCTATTTTTAAATAAAAATACGGATATTAACCTAAGTGAAGGCAAGTTATGTAACAAATATTTTTAGTACCGTCAATAATTATTCGCCGAATTTCAACTAAGCTAGCGTTCGTGGCGTTAGTGTTCATTGGGTTTTTTTTCATAAACCTGAGCTGCATAGAAATAGAACACGATTTAATGTTCTATCTCGAATGTCACTTTCTGTTTGGTACAATATTTTCCGTGGGAATATGCTTTGATAAATATTGTATTATTAAATAAAGAACACAGAAAAAATTCTCAATTGAAATTAAATTTTCTCTGACTGAGCATTAATGACAGAATGCTGAACTTAAAATCAGCAGTATAGTAATTTCTCACCTGATCGGATATTTCCTACATCATAGAAACGACGCTGTAGGTACTTTTCCGTTCAAACTCGATCTGACTGTCATTTGTGTTTGGTTCATTTAACACAGCTTTCAACTACCGAAATTGTTGCTATAAATAAATATTAATATAATAGGGTCTCTCGAAGTATATAATTTTACCGGTATGTGTTTTTACGGTTTCATGCCATACTGGGCGCACATGTAGGGTTACCAACAGTTATATTTTTTTAGCTCGAAGACTCCTGGAATTTGCTTCTATCTCCGGGCTCCGGGCCTAACAGAAATTTCTCCGGGCCATAGTTTAGCAATTAAATTCTTAAGGATTTGGTGTGCCAATCAAAAATGTCACATATTTTATTTTTAATATATATTTTAAAATTAAACTGCATGCAATGTCAGATGTGCAAAGCTGCATCGTCTACTGCATACAAACTAGCACGTGAGACACATGTGCATCAAATTCCTAAAATTTCATCCAAAGTTGTATCTGCATATCCACACACTCTCTCGCTCGCAGTGGGCGAATAGTTGAAGGGAAAATTGATTTCAAAGGTAAAAATAGGTACAATCGAACCGGAATAATAAAATCAAGGCTTGCCTTTGATTTGTGCAATGTCTCAAACATATTTAAATTGCAAATAAATGTAGCTTCCATCAAATAAAATGATTGATAACAGCGCCTTGGTTTTTGGGAATTGTCTATAAATTCATATTGGATTATTCAGTGATTTATTTGGGTTTTGGTCTAAAAAGTGATAACGGTGCCACTATGTAGTGCACGAATTTAATTGGATTTACATAGTTGTTTTTGTAGGTAGGTTGATGCAGAGACAATTTGCACCACGAACTGACGTGCAGCCAACAATATGTCATATTCCATATAAAATCACTTCGCTGCATGGGTTTCGCTGCACATCTGTTTCAAGCATAAGTGCCTCATAGAAACACTAGTCAACAAAAAATTCAGGAAGCAAGGATTTGCTTAGGATACTTTAAGGAGAAGACGCCATATGAAATCGAAATAATAAGAAATAATAAGTTTTGGTTCGAGTTATTTCAGCTTTAGATTTAAATAAGTTTGGACACAGTTCGCAAATAGCAATAAGGGATATGTCCAACTTTGGGGCGGATATATTGAAAAACATAAGGAAAGGCTACAGTCCGCTTGGGGCGAACAGTATGATACCCTATCCTTATCCCTATGTACCCCAAAGAAAAAATTCATAAGGAAGATGATAGATAGCATTTTATTTCATTCTATGAAATTTATAGAAAAAAAATTATTTTTTGGAAAAAACGCCCCCAAAAAGTGGGCGTGGCCAAAAACTTTGTATGTTCGATATATTGGAAAAAATATTGGCTAAATATATTGTTAAACATTTTTTTGTCGATTTCTATGAAAATTTTCAAAGAAAACAGCATTTTAGTGAAAAACGCCCACAAAAAGTAGGCGTGGCAAAAAACTTTATATGACAAATTTATAAAGGTAGGCAGTACCTACATATCTTGTGAAGGTTTTACAACTTTATCTCTATAACTTAAGCCTTAAAACGGTTTTTTCTAAATTGTGGGCGTGGCAGTGGGCGGATTTAAAAAACTTTTAACACTTAACCATTTCGGGACCCTAGGGAGTATATGCTCTAAATTTCAGCCTCCTAGCATAACACTAAAGGCCTCAAAAGTTGATACGGACGGACGGACATTGCTAAATAGTCTTAGGATTTGGTCCTGATTTTGGTCAAATATTATGACGATTTAGCGATGTCCATACATCCGTCAGTCGATTTAAGACCTTAAACATTTTAATAGCCCCACTGCCACTCACATAATTTGGAAATAAAACTACAGTTTTAAAGTTAACGGGAAAGGGAAATCTGACCTCCTTGCTTTGAAAAATTCGCAATAACTTAACCAATTTTCATGGTTTAGAAGCTCTTTTAACGTTTTTGTACGTTAATTAAAAAAAATTAATAAAGTACTTTGTATTTGTAAAAGGAACCGAAAACATTTTAAGATGATGTGGTCAGATGATGGTGAAGTTACCACTTTTATATAAAAAAACTCGCTGCTTTGTGGTGTTTTTTTTTTTTGACTTAAGGACAAAATACATTTTTAAAACCTCCGGCCCTAGCATTTACTCTAGTTGCTAACACTACGCACATGAGAGAATCTCTCCCGGCAGAACAAATTGTATACTTGAACCCAGTTTCATTGTAGTGAAGTGAAAATTGTAGTACGGGTTCAAAACTCTGCATGTGGGACAAACCAACTGTTCAAAGTCTGAGTAATGTAAAGACTACCACTTTATTAAGTTCAGCATTGGGTTTGTTTAATTCACCATAAAAGTTAAGTTTATGAAAACTGAAATAAATATGTGTGTGTTTATTTTTTTTTGAAGTCTTGATCATTTACTGAAATATATTACTGAGAAAAAAACAAAAATCTCAAAATCTCACCATTTTCACAGAAATATATTCGCTAAGCATAAGCTAAAGCCGTGAACAAAGAATTCAAGATTAGCAATAGGAATATCTATTTATTACTCACGTTGATTTTAAAGGCCTTTCAGTGGCGCATATAACAGGAGATATCTTTTTTTTTTTGCCTTACACGGGAATAATACAATAGTTTCTAGAATTCTTATAAGTTTACTCTAAAAGTCAAATATAATTCTTAAAATCTAAAATATTTAGCTCGTTTTAGATACTCTTTTCATGCCACAATTCCAATGCTGAAAGATGTTTGAAAATCAGCTGAGTAGTTTCAAAAATAAAGAAATAAGTTGCATTTTATAATTTACTATATAGAGTGTGATTAATACTATAAAAGATTTCAAAAAATCGAAAGACTTCAACCACTAAAAAAAACTTCACCCAGCCAAAAGGCTTTCAAAATTCGAATGCATTCAAAAGACTAAAATAACGCAATGAATGTAAAAGATCTCATGAAGATTTGACTGCTTTAAATAATTGACTGAGAATTCAATGTTGAAGATAAATTACTTTTCTCTATGTTCACTTTGTACTTTGTAATTTTACAATTTATCTTTACAAAATTTAATTTTACCAAACGCAAATTTGCAAAGAGGAAATTTAAAATCTCCCCACTTTTAATTTTTGCAAAGTGCAAACTTTTGCCAGTTTGCAAAGAATTCTTCCATTTGGTTGTACCAATCAAGACTAAAATAAAAATATAAATATTAGGCGTAAACGGCCCATACAGGACCTAAAGCCTAGCTTCTCCAACCATTGTGTGTGCGAAGTTATATTTTTGACACGAATGGAGGGACCTACAGTTTAATGCCGATTCCGAACGGCAATTTTTTTTTTTGAGAAGCTTCATATGACAATTCTCACTCTTGGATATTTGTCAGACGTTCGCAAGAGGTGGGGCAGCGAATAAAATCTTTCAGGTGGTACAGTTCGGGATTCGAACCAGCGACCTCTCGCTTAGTGGTCCAATGCACCTAATCACTAAGCTACTGCACCCACGAGACTACACATTCAAAATTATGCTAAACATTGCCAATAATTGGAAAAATTTAGTTTTCTTGAGTATTTATAGCGAAAAGTCCGTTAAAATAATTAAAATGTTTAGAATGACAAGTGGTTAAGTGACCTTTTTGAAACGTTTTATCTTTTTTTCCCGATAAAGGTGTAATGAGACAACTAAAATTTTAGTCTATTCTCCGATGAACCTACTACATCAGTTAGCTTTAGATTAAGGTGGTCAGTACACACTTTTTGCAATAAAATTTCTGGGCCAAAAACGTTAAACGCTTCTTACTCGAAACTTGCTTCTCATTCTAAACTGTTTAAGCGAAAACTGAAATGCACTGTTAAGAACCAGGTTTGACCCCAATACTAATCGTTTACAAGGAGTTGCAAAATTGAGGACGTATTTTGAATTTGGAAATTTCTTTTAAAGACGCCATAAGCCACCACACAAATCTAAAACTTAAAATGTGTTCCCCGAATAGAAACCAAAGGCGACATAAGCAGCGTTGCCGCTGACTTTTTGAAAAATGTATCTTTTTCTTTTGGAAAATGTATTAAATGTATCTTTATTTCAGATTGTTAAATGTATCAACTGTCTCAAAACAAATAAATCAATTTTTTTAATTTTTTAGTTGATGTTTTAGGTTTGTAGTTTTTTGTATAAAGGCTCACGTCCACGGCGTTTAAGATGGATAATAATTTCAAAAGGGAAATTACCATTTCAAACTAATTATTTGTTTTGAAATATAAATCCATTCCACGCTTCACAGGGGTGTGATGTAAGAGTTACCACACACAACATTAGGCACCGAAGCGGTCCTATTGCGATTCCTGGCGACCCGGTTAAATTTGTACTCAAACGGTAGAAAAAAAATCTTAACACTTTCCCTTTTAAGGCCTTTGAAGTTTTTACCGTCTATTTCCTCCAAAGATTTGAAGAAGTGTCTCCCTAAGAATTTCGCACTCACAAAATATGTGCGTTATATTCAATAACAGCCTGCAGATCACCACAGAATCTGCAGAAGACAGTTCAAGTCTCTTTGCATGTTTTCGAAAGAGGCAATGCCCTGTCAGGATTCCTACTAATATTCTAAGCTTATTACCTGCTAAGTTTTATACAGTCGAGAAATAGACATAGAGCTTTTGCCCCCTTGGGTCCCCCAAGACTTGACCACCTTAGGTTGGTAATCCTTAAAGTTATTTCCCCTGATTATGCAGAGGGAATGTTGTATGTCAACAACCTCACGACTGTTGAGTAGCCCTCCTATTGTTGCAAGCTCATCCTGGCACCCAGCATAGTCTCACTCGGTTCTGAGTGCATTTCCTGACTTCATCAGAATTTATGTTTGTTGATTCCATTGCCTAAAATGCGTCCTGGCCGTAGATGTAGATAGCAATATATCTTCAGGATATTGATTTCATCTGCATTTGCTCAGCCGCCTCGAGGACAGCCTGAACCTCTGATTGAAAGACGCTGCTTGTGCCCGGTAGTATTATAGTCACACTTAGTTCTGGGTCTTTTGAGAAAATCCCAGCCCCTGTTTCCTCTGTTGTTTTTGAGCCATCTGTAAAAATTGTGGGTCAAGTTATGGATGTGCAAAACACAAACTGCCACCAATCTATGACAACTTGTTAATAGTAACATACAGAGCAACTTCAGTCAGTTCGTACATGTACAATACATGAAATATTCTGACTGTGACGAGAACGAAAAATTGATACTGGCAGATTTAAAAATTTATTTGAAAAAATTAAATAAATGACAAAAGATAGAATTTGCAGATTTTTGATGAAAATTTAAAAACTTATCAAATCGAAGAAAAATAGAAAAAAAGTATCTATGTATCAAATGTTTGCACAAAAGCAAAAATGTATTCAAATTGATACACTTGTATCTTTCTGGCAACGCTGGACATAAGATGTTATTGCTTATCGCCACAGTTCTTTAACTCTAAAAAGCTAAAAAGCTTAGAAACATCAGCCCGACTACAGATAAGTAGTTTTTATTCAAAAGGAAAATGTTGCATTGGCCCGGAAAACTGTTCTTGTGTTAAGATCTAGACCAATTTTGTCTTTCCATTCAGCCAGAAAAACGCAAGATTCACACGTACTCGTATCAAAGTCCAAAACGTTTGACATTCCTCTCGTGTCACTTTGGTGTTTATATTTTGAGAAGTTGTTTAGTTTTGATTATATTTATTTAATATAATTATTTACAATTTACAATTAAAATGATCAATTTACTATTAACTATAATTGATCATCTTCAAAGATTTTGAGAACAAAAATACATACTTTTAGACGCAAAGGTTGTTTGGAAAATAAAGTCTGGAATTATACAGACGGCGATGTGAGTGATTTATTTTTTATCCATTGGAAAACCGCATAATATTACCTCAAATACCAGAAGATTAATTCACTAATAAATACATTATATTGCCATAAAAAATTGTATGCCCCATGCAGGGGCAGTTAGACGGGAAGTAAGAAATACCCTCAGTTGGTATTGTCGTGTTCAAAAGAGGGATCCTAAGAAACCCGTCAAAATGGCAATGGCAATCAACATTCCCTTACAATCGCGTAAAAGAGGTGGGCCTAAAAATGCCTGCATCACACAAATGCAGAAACACCGGCATTTAATTGGCCTCAATGATGAAGTGATTCAAAATCCGGGAGCCCTGCAAATATTTTTTGAGGCGAACCAGTAGGAATGCAATGAAGTGGGAGGGTTTTGATCCTGATATTAATCTCGTCGTTAAATGGCAAAAAAGAAGAAGATTGCCATTAAAAATTTACGTAAATGTAATTTGGAGATTTCATCAAAATCAAACAACAACACTTCGAAGTGCAAGCTAAAAGGTACGCGAGAAATGTCAAACGCTTTGGTGGTAGTATTAATTTTGCTATAGCTAGAAAGCAAAAAAGCTATTTCGATAGCTAAAATATGGGAAATATTTTATTATTAAGAATTGACGCTAACCAACTTTAAGACCTTATTTCGCTTCTAAAAGTTAAGGTTGGCTAAAATCTACCAACAATGCCATGGTTATCATCTGCATATCATTTGAAAGACTAAACGAATTCGTTTATTGATTTGATGGCACCATTACCTTTGTATGTATATCTTCAGCATTTCACTTTTTACAACATCGGGGCTTACCTAAAACACAAATCACATTAGGAACCTAGTTTAAATCAATAATACGTTTCTGTTTACCCTTTGCGAAAATCATCCAAAACATTGCCAATTAATTGGGGATAAAATCAAATTGTACTTCCCAAATGCTGTCAAAAGCTCACGGAATGACTAAATTTAGAATCCTTAGCATGCAATAAAAACTCCACCGCAATCATATCTCCAGGTAACGAAGCATTTGTTTGCTAATTCTAAAGGCATTAGGCACATCTAGTCTCGCGCATATATATTCATTTAGTTTATTTGTAACTTTTCGCCAAAAAGGATTGCGTTCCAAATTTTGGCAATTAAACTAGGCGATCCTAATTCTCTATTCAATAATCACAATCGAAATGCCATCTGTTTTAGCTCTAAACGGCTATTGATATCAATTGTAATAGAATTGTCCGTGAAATTACTTTAATCGACAAAGAGACAAGTGTTTGTGCACTTCTACCAGCCAGTAGTGCCCAGCAGGAGTCCGCTTAAAGGATATACCAACATTGGATTAATCGTGTATGGTCTAGCACCCTTAAAAAACAACGCTCTACACACTACACGTGTTCTTTTGCACTTTAGCATGGGGTGGAGGGAGTGATAAAAACTTTTTGACTGAATAATCCATGAAACGTGATAAATTATTCCCCGGAGGGTTGGCTTGTGCTATGGCTATGGACCTCGAGAAATAGATACGATACTATTTACAGACGCGCATCGTATTGTTGTTCAGGAAGATAACTAATTTCAACAATTGCACTAGAACGCACTACACCCAGCATCTTATGCAGACAGTGTGAGAATGTAATTGAGTTTTAAATCAATTTGTATGAGAGAGAGCTTTTGCATTACCGTTGATCGTTGAATCAAATGAGTGCTGTGGCAACCAGCGTGTAATTGCCGTGTAAATTTAATTATATAACGATGTGATAATGTGATTGGTATCGGGGTTGAGTCGACTCAGCGGACGTGTGTCGGGGTGTGGTTTTCGGTTTCAGTGCTATTTGCAAACGTGTCGCTCGGGCGTCCATTGTGGTGGCCTTATAATAGGTATGAATGATGAGTTGGGATGTTTGGTGGTGAAGCCTGATACAGACTTGATTTGAATATGGACTTATAATTTATTCAAAATATTATAAGCAAAAATCGTGGGAGTTTTCAAAAACGAAAGTGTTGTTGTTGCTCAATAGGTTATTGTTAGTTAACGCTGTACTTTTAGATCTGAGTTCTTAAGTAAAACTCATAAAATACAAAACGACAACAATAATACGTTATTCGCTGCTTCGAAAAATAACATTATTTTGATAAAAATAGGACATTTCGCGAAGATATATCTTTTAGAAAATCGCCTTTCTCTTTTGTGTAATCGAAGCGTTAAATTTAACAATGCAGTACAAAACAGGGAAAAAAAATTGTTGGAGAGTTATTATGAGCAGTTTCTGAATGTTTGTGCAAGGACTTTAAAGGATGTGGAAAGTGAAAGCCGCAGATGAGTAATTATACAGATAGTCGACTGAGAGGATTTTTGGCTCTCCCGCTTATCGTTTTTTATTTGCTTCAAAAAGGCGCAGTACTGTGTTCGTATATGTTTTTACATGCAAATCAAATTGAGCCAGGTCACGCACACAAAAGCAGTTCTGCGCCTAAGAATCCATTTTGGAAAAGATCTCATGTTGACATATTAAAAGTCAAAACTGGGATGTGTCCAATAACATCGTAATAACATGCGATGATTTATAATGAATTTGCAACAGAATAAAATTTTGGTGAATGTTTTTAATTATTATGTAAATTAAAATAATAGTTTTATCAAACAAGCATATTTTTTGGGTTAACATTTTTAAGCAGTTTCGTAAACTTTTGGCAGTTGCGCAAGTTAAACATAAAATAAGGATTATCATAATTTGTTTGCCAGTAGTTAAACGTATCGAATCGAAATCTAATGACGAGTAAAATAATTAAAATCAAACAATTTTTAAATTAATGAAATATTCTGTAAAATTACTAAAATTGTAGGTAAAATAAGTAAAAGCTCAATGAATGAAATTAATGAGTAACGCGTGATTAGTTAACTGACCATTTCAATAATTGAACATAGTATTTTATAAATTCGCTGCTATTTTCTTTACCGCTATTCACTATTCCAATTCAAAGATAATAACGTTATTAAATTTGTTAAGCATGATGAAATAAATTTAATAACGTTGTTATCTTAGAATTGGAATAGTCAAGTTTAAATTTTGTGTTTAAAAATGCATTTAAAGTTATTTTGTCGCATATGTCTCATATGAACGTTCCGAATATGTAGGTATGTAAATATATTAAACTTTCATATGTTCAATAAAAACATAATAAAACAACCAAAGAATTTAATATACATGAAAAACTAATCCAAAACTATTAACTAAAAATATTTTGCACCCAAACATTATTAATTTAGTAATATTCATGCAATTATAAAATAATATATATATATTTTATCTCACTTTAATAAACAAAATGGAAAAAAATATAACAACCCAAGTATGTTTATTTTAAGGCAGATAATAATTAAGAACTATTTCTTATAAACACAAAAAATATTCCCATTTAATTGCAACAACTTCATTTTTTATTATATACCCAACAATTTTTTATACCCCATCCTAAGGGTATATTAATTTTGACACATAGTTTGTAAAACCCCTTAATATTCGTCATAGACCCATAAAAGTAGATATATTTATGATCAGGACCAAATCCTAAGACTATTTAGCAATGTCCGTCCGTCCGTCCGTCAGTCCGTATCAACTTTTGAGGCCTTTAAAGTTATGCTAGGAGGCTCAAATTTGGAGCATATACTCCCTAGGGTCCCGAAATGGTAAAGTGTTAAAAGTTTTTAAATCCGCCCCCTGCCACGCCCACAATTTAGAAAAAACCGTTTTAAGGCTTAAGTTAGAGAGATAAAGTTGTAAAACCTTCACAAGATATGTAGGTACTGCCTACCTTTATAAATTTGTCATATAAAGTTTTTTGCCACGCCTACTTTTTGTGGGCGTTTTTCACTAAAATGCTGTTTTCTTTGAAAATTTTCATATTTTAAATTTTCAATTTTCATTTTCATTTTTTTTTGTTCTATAAATTTCATAGAATGAAATAAAATGCTATCTATCACCTTCCTTATGAATTTTTTCTTTGGGGAATTTTTTTTTTGGAATTTTTTCTAAGCGGACTGTAGCTTTTCTTTATGTTTTTTATATATTTTTTGTTGCCATTTGGAATTCTTGCAAAACTGCCCGCGCTTATGACATATTTTTTACACATCAACCCCTCCATACTTTATTTGGCTGGCTCACACGTATTCACAGATAGAACATTTGAGAGAGGTTTTTTTCTACATTTTTAAAAATTTTTTGCGGGTTCAAAGGGACAAAGGTATGCTGGGTCGACTATCTATATAATTTAATTACTCATCTGTGGTGAAGGCAATAGTGAATGTAGTTTAAGAAACACACAATTCTTTTTGCATGCACTTTTTATTAGTATCTATTTTTTTATAATTTCACGAATTTACTTTCGATATTTTACGGTGTGTGCGACATGTGCTGTTGTGATTTAACATACATTTTTGTTTTAATTTTATTTAGGTTTTCTAATTTACTTATTTAGGCGATGCTCAAGTCGTAGGGGTACCTCTGTTCCTCAATCAATAAGCCTCTCCAATTAGTGCCGCCTTTGGCTAACTGCCTTCAGTTTTATACTTCAAGTTGATTGAGGTACCCTTTCGCTTATGCGCGCCATCTAAGGTTTCTCTCAGAATTAGAGTCGAAGATTCTGCGGAGTTCATTTGGTGTTCATTTGCTCTACATGTCAAAGCCATCTCAAATGTCCAAAGCGCTAGTTTCGATGTCGCTGTACATCTCGTAGAGTCCATCGTTGACTTTCCTCCTCCATAACCCGTCAACGCATACGGGACCAAATATCTCACGAAGAATTTTTCTCTCACAACTACCAATCATATCTTCATCGGCTTAAGAAAGTGTGAATTTTTTTCGAGCCATAGAGCAGGATTGGGATTGGGATTAGATTTGGCGCAAGAAAAAGAGCGGGTTCGGCTTTATGACACAATTACTTTTTTTTTAATGTGAAGTTGTCGAAATAAAAATAGAGATAGGAATGTGGCTAGACGACAGTATTTATATAGTCCCTTTGTAAAAATTATTTCAAAAAAATATAGGCTTCAAATGTCATATGGTCTTTTGTACATGAAAACGTAAAACTGGTCAGCTTAACGTTAGGCTGTATTTAATGAATCTGATAAGAACAAACAGAATTAGTGTTCTAGGAGTTGATGTTCAGGAGCAAAAAATATTCACAGTTCAAATTCACCGTTCACAGCTTTATCACTCTCATTTTAATGTAGCTCTTATAGCAGAATAACTCAACTATCTTAAATCTTTAAAGTTTGAATTGGTATGAATAAATTGTATTTGTTCTTTATGTGTTCGTTATTCGCAGATGTATTTCCAAAAAAAATTAAAAGAGCTTGAAAAAAAGTGCACTGAGATTGAAATTAGGTCCACTAAATATTTATTCTGAACCATTTATTACTAAACTTAGGCTCTAGCTGAATAATATTATTAAGGTTATAGAAAGAAGTGAAGAACAGTTTTCGCCAAAGGCATTACGCCGCAATTCGTTGGTTTTGTAAACAAAACACATTTTTGTATTTTCGGTGAGCCAATCTAATTTAGCAGTGGGCAGTGGCTTAGTGGTTAAATACGTTGGACCACTAAGCGAGGGGTTGCTAGTTCAAATGCCGGCCGAACCACCTTAAAGTTTTAATCCAAGTTCGAAGAATAAGAAATGTCAAATTGCCGTTCGAAATCGGCATAAAACTGTAGGTCCCTCCATTTGGTTCAAAAATGTATCTTCGCACACACAATTGTTGGAGAAGCTTTAGGTCCGTTTTAGCTGATGGTCCGTTTTATCTAATGGTGCTTTTATCAAACTTCAAGAGACTTATCAGAAATTTGCGATAAGACTTATCGGAGACCTGGTTGAATGAGAGCATTGATAATTCAATGATAGAAATTAATGGCTATCGCATCTTTCGATTAGGTGGTGAGGTTCGTTCTTGTGGTGTTATAATTTATGTTCGTCCAGGTATACCTGCAAGATGTGTAGATTTTTTTAACCTAAAGATCTACAGTGTCTGCTTATTGAGATCAATTTACCTTACGAAAAGGTGTTGCTTAATGGTGTACATAGGCACCCGGGTTAGATTTCCATTTAATGATTTCGAATCTCTTCTATCTAAGCACAGCGCTTGTTATGAGAACATTGTCTTATGTGGGGACCTGAATGTTGATGTTGGAGTGTCTTCAAGCTCACCAAATCACCTTAAAAATGTATTTGATTGTCATGGTATTAATATTGTTAGCTGTTTTCCTACACGTTTTACCAATCACAGCGCAACAACAATTGATTTAATTGTAGTTTCAAACAAAAATAAAGTTTCAAAAAGATACTCGCGGTCGTTGCACAGGGTTCACTTTTAGGTCCATTACTTTTTAGCATATTTATCAACGACATTGTGAATGTAGTCCGATATAGTTCATATCATCTCTATGCGGATGACTTACAACTTTATTTTTCATTTCCGCTGGGCCTTCTTCAAGATGCAATCGTAGGGATTAATGATGATCTGTTTAGTATATATAATTGGACTATACAGAACAAATTAACTCTTAACCCAAAAAAGTCGCAAAGTATAATAATTTACAAGAAGTGTCTTGACGAATCTTATTTTCCTAAAACAATTTTAAATAAACATGTGGTCCCCTACAGTGCGAATGTCAACAACTTAGGCGTTGTTTTCAACAAAATGCTAACATGGGACAATCTTTATGGTGGTCTCAAACGTTTGTGGAAAATATCTTTGTATCTGCCAAAATCTACAAGATTGACTCTGATTAAAACACTTATTTCGCCAATTATAACTTATGGTGCTCCACTGTACGGTGGAATGGACTCAATAAGCAAACAAAAATTAAATGTAGCATTTAACTCTTGCGTCCGGTATGTTCATTCCTTAAGAAGGTTCGATCATGTATCAAATTTATCTAACCGTATTTTTGGCATTTCCTTAATATCTCATTTCGTTGTCGAAATGTGCAAGTTTCTTTTTAAGTTAATACACAATCGAACTCCAACTTATCTATTCGAAAAGATACATTTTTCCTCATCATCAAGAACATGTAATATCAATATCACTAGAACTTCAGCATTGCAAACTCGCAGATCATTTTTCCCTTTATGTACCAGATTTTGGAACAAATTACCAACTCAAATTAAAAACATACCAAATTTAAATGAATTTGTAAGTTCTTTAAAAACCCATCTACAGAACCCAGATATCGCTTTGCATTTTCACTCCATTTTTATCAATTGATTTTATGAATAACATTATACTATTTTTTGAATTACTTTTAATTTAAATACTTTTCTTGTTAACCTTCTCTCTTTTTAACGGATAAGATATGTTAAGATTTATTTTTGTATATTTTAAGAGCTATCAATGAGACTCCTATCTCAAAGCTCTCTCTGAACAAATAAATGAAATGAACTGAAATTAAATTTTGGAGCCATTCGGAGTGGTGTATTCAAGTAGAGTTTGCAAATTTTTCCAGAATAGTTATTCTTTTTAGAGTACTAAAAATTTCCCGTTACCTACATACACTCTGTTCACTCTGGAGGATTGCAAACGTAAGGTAATGAATTGATACACATAATTGGAATTATGACTTTTCCCCACTTGAAGCGAGCGTGTATTTCTGTCGCCCATTTGACTTAAAAACGCCAAAATAAATAAAATATCCCAACATATGCCAATTTTGCTACACGATTCCTTTTTGTGTATGCAATGGTGTCTCTTTAGAGAACATGTAAGTTTGTTTTTATCCAAAAAAAACACATATTTTGCTTATTGACAAGGCCATTAGGCCATGGTCTTTGATTAAAAATGTCGGTTATAGTTTTTAAAAAATTTCAAACTTTGCTCGTTCGCGAACTCATAAAAGTGTAAACCTTGACAATGACATAGCATAAGTATGTTTCTGGTCTGAATTTTGATTAAAATATTTAAAATAAATACTAAAATTTCGAAACTTCGAAACAAATAAATTATGTCACGGGAAAGGAACCGACTAATTAGCAATTTTTGCCAGTGTATTTGGAGTGGAGGAAATATAATTTATAAGTTCGAAAACTAAGTTTTTTACAATGGACTTTGGAACCTTTTTTTTAAATAGAAAAAAAAATACAAAAAACCTTGCTGCATATGTCTAAACTATCCATATCAATAAGCATTTATATTTATCTGTCCATCCTTGCAGTATGGCAAATTTTATCGATGATAAATGTTATCTGGCTTAAGTATGATTAACTTGTGTAAATAAAGTGTACAGTGCCTCATTCTAGGGTGACACGGTTAATTTCTAAAAAAGTAAACAACATCTTTGAGGGATTAAGTTAAATAGATTTTTACACATGTCACAATAGCAACTAGTATCTACAACAAGATATGATGAAAATTGCCCTGTAATTGGCTGGTCGCAATGATACAGGGGAAGGGGTGTTTTTATGTTTTTGTATCAGAGGGTAACTTCAATTAGGGTTGTACGGGTGATTTTTTAAGGGGATTATATGGATAAAAATTGTCTAGCAAGTGCAATAAATCATTGAATTTTCATGTATTTTCTATATAAACAGATATTTTTGGTTTTCAGTTTGAAAACGCATTCACTGCACGACGTCTCTGTAACTGGGAGGTACCCAAATGGTATCCCCCACGTCCAAGACAGCGTAAAAGTGCAACAAAAGTAATTGCCAACGACCGTGGTCATTTGCTGCCGAACGTGAAGAGGTAGTGATTGAATAGAAAATGTATGTTGCTTGCTTTATTTTTGAATAAAATTCTGTAAATTTAGATCCGATGAATCTCCGTGGGGAAACTTTAAAGGGACTTATCAGCTTCCACGTAAGATAACTCGAGAAAAAGCTGACGAAATCAATCGAAAATTAATTGGTAAAGAGCGATGGAAAGTATTTGAAAACAAAACTGCGAACGAAGGTGATACGCGAAACAATAAGCCTCACGACAATGCATCAAAGGCTAATGTAAGTTAGAGTAAAACTCTTTGGCAAATTGCACTTATTTGTTTGTAAATGAAATTGTTTTCGAAATATTATTTGGGCACCTTTTAATGTAGAGAATAAAACGGAAATACATTCTATTAAAACCCTTTTTATTTAGTCATTAGATTTAGAGTACATCCCAGGCGACTTTACACCTTTCGACCAACAACACCCCTCACGAGATCTTCTGCTTCAACATAAATACGAACGAGACAACAACATCGAACGTGAATTCGAACTAAACGACTTGTACGTAGAGAAAAGCGAAAATAAACAACGGTTTTTAGGGAAAAAAGACACTACTCCATCGGCATTTCCAATCATAAATAACACAACGAACACAGATGTTCAGGATACTTTTGACAAAATGCATTTATCTGTGAATCGAGCAATAACCGAAAAGCCCCATGAGAGCAGCCCCTCACCGGTTTTACCGGCTTATGCCAACTTTGAATTGGCACGAAAAATGCACCAAGATAACCTAGACCATCAGCCCTTGCCGGATTGTGTAGCCGATCAGGCTTTTCGAAAACTCCAAGCCGAAGGACGTTCACATCCTGGATTGGGGCTTAGTATGAATCCAATCGCCACTGGAGTTGGGGTGAAAACCTATAACGCCGGTCCCACTCACTGTACGAAGATGAAAGTTTTTCGACCGAAAACTTGTGGAGTCGTCCCAAAGGTTTACAATGGTGCAACATCAAACCATCGTCCTTTCTCCTCAGTGGATGCTAAGAAGATGGGCTCCATGGACTTGGCAATTTGCTGGGACTACCGTCCCGATGATCCGGCAGATGAGCCAAAGCTTGCTCGGCATATAGACGGATCGAATGATTCCGCTGGTCCGGCAGTGTTTACTTTTGTAAAAACTCCCAGAACACCAGAAAAACTGCATACTGGACGATCAGCAGGTGTTTTTACTAGTACTTTCGGCGAGACGGGATTTTTCGATAAAGACATCATGCGTCGCAAAACAGACTTTGCCCAGGCTAGTCGAAGTGATCCTGTGAAGTGTACCTGCGGCACATCCCCAATAGAATTTGAAAATGCAAAGCATCTACGAGCAAAGAGTGTTTCGCGCGGTGGAAGTTCCACAAAAAACGGTGTGGATCATAAACGTTATCAAAGTTCACCGAATTTGTCACAGTTTCAAATAAGTGACTACCCGAAGGAAAATGAAAAACCCACCAGAGAGCATTCCTGCCGAAAATACGCATCAAAGAAGAACGGTGAGCCACAACCAGGATTCTTTCGAAGAACTGCAA
Organism: Ferdinandea cuprea; assembly: GCA_963576555.1. Taxonomy (NCBI): domain Eukaryota; kingdom Metazoa; phylum Arthropoda; class Insecta; order Diptera; family Syrphidae; genus Ferdinandea; species Ferdinandea cuprea. Next base: position 66,047,669 of record OY754958.1, read on the forward strand.
GAATGTGCCACAAGGTTGCTCCACAACCGTATCCCGAGGAGAAGGAAAAAGAAGAGTACAAAGCGGCCTTTCGAGCCGGTGTGCCCAAATATAATGCATCAGGTACTGTGGTTGGATCTGATAGTGGGTGCAGTTCCATGTCTAGTGGATCTTGTTCAACAACAAATAAAGTTCTTGTAGTACCAAGACCACGTAATCCGTATAGTAAGAAAAATTATGACATTGAAACATTGGTGCCGCCATTCACAAGCTTAAAGGGCGGTGCTGGACAAGGAGGCTACCCAGAGCACTGGCGATTGGCAAGTGTATATCAGCACGCGTACAAGCCGATTGATCAGCGCAAACGACCCCTGCTGCAAACGGTCTATAAATAGGGTTAAGTTAAAGTGAATTTTTGATCTTTTTTTCCAATAAAGTTTTGTTACACAATCTTCTTTTGATTTTCATTTTAAATTAGGTTTTTTATTTAATTTTATACTATATTTTTTACTTATTGTATTTGCAATTTCAAGTAAAATGTTCATGCTCAGGCCTATTTATATCGGCAATTTACTTATTCTTGACACACACAAGAAGAGTTTTGCAACGAGTATTTGTTGTAATTTATAAAAAAAAGTGCGATTTGTGCATAGGTAACCTGCTTACGAAAAATAAAACCCTGTTTCTGACTAATCCCCACACAATCGGAACCGCCGACAAGCCAATTCAATATTTAATATAACTAATTTTAGTAACCATCTAAAAACTTTTTACTCTTGGCCATTGTTGGAACTACAATTTTGGACAATTTTTCGAAATAAAAAATAATCCGAAAGATAAAAACTAATATCTTAACAAAGTTTACTACTGGAAGTGTGGTAGTTGGTTTGAGAGAGGAAGTATCGGATGCGGCATGTTGCCATGTCGGCGGCATTGCGCCTATGGCAAAAGTTTTCATAATGACAGTTTAAGAATGTTTTTGTTATTGGTTATTGTAGGTCGCAGTGGCTTAGTGGTTAAGTGCGTTGGACCACTAAGCGAGAGGTCGCTGGTTCAAATCTCGACCTGTACCACCTTAAAGTTTTTATTCGCTGCCCCACCTCTTGCGGACGTCTGACAAATATCCAAGAGTAAGAAATGTCTCATGGCAATGGATGATTGTTTATTTATTTGCGGAACTTTGCGCAAAGAAGGGTATAGATCGTGCCAGAAATATTTCTTCACATAACAATGGTTGAAGAAGCTAGGCATCAGCTGTATCAGCCGTTTAGGGTAATATTTGTTTTTATTCACTTTGCCACTGTTAACGCACGAATGAAAAATAGGCGAAATGGCAATCAAATAAGCATTCAATCGCTTCAGAATTCGCAAGCAATCGCGCGAACATCCGTCGCGTAGCGCTAGCAATGACTTTTAGGATTTATGGAGATCCGACATAACGCATGTACCTTTGTATAGTAAGCGGGTCTATTAGTATTTCCGTTCGAGTTATAAGCCGTCAGGTATAACTATTCTTGATGACTGACTTGCGGTCTACAAAATGTATTAAGTGGTTTTTGTAGCTTTGTATGTATATCAAGTATTTCTGAACATTTTTTTAACTCCATCTTTAACCATTTGAATAGTTTCTTATGTGTCACGGAGCAAAGAAGGCACTTCGTAGGACTTTATTTTTGAAAGTTTGATATTTTTGTTAGTACTATTTTTAGAACTTGCTTATAAAATTGATTTATATATAATAAAACTGACGGAAACCTGGCTAAATTCAGATATAAAAAACTATAAAATGATACCAGAGAATCTATATGAATTTGATCGCGCCGACCGATCTTCAAGAAATAGTTTTTTTTTTTGGAAATGGAGTTGGTTTTGCTATTGAGGTGAAGGAAATGTATTAAGTCTGATTCGTTACTGCCTAAAGAATTTAAAACTTTAGAGCTAACTGCTGTTAACCTTGGTGACTTTATCGTTTGTCACAAATTGCTTATTTTTGGTGACTTTAATTTAACTAACACACACTGGTTTATAGATACGTAGCCGGAATGTCCCTCACCTTATAATCCGTCACAACTTGGACCCTTACATGGCAAGTTATTTATAGAAAATGTATTGAGTGCAGACTCTCTCTCATACACTGACAGCCGACATCACCTACAAATTGTTTTAAAACATTCTTATGAGGTCTATATTATCAAAATTAAACGTGACTTTAAAAATAATTTTAAGATCAATATAAAACCAAACTGTGATATTCCGACACTTAGACTGACTGAATTTTAAATCGGTCTTAATATAACCTTAGATTTCTCCCTCCCACCATGATAAATACACTTTAAATGTATTATCGCCTCTAGGTTCGTCAGACCATTGTATCATAACGGCGAATGTCTCGTACTCCAACCACACAGTTAAAGAACAAGCTCCAAAAAGAACCGTATGGCAATATGAGAAAGCCACAGCTTTAAACGGTTTCTTTAGGAGTTTTAACTGGTCGTTGTGCTTCCTCAACAACGACGTGGATACCACTGCCGATATGATTACAAATTTAATTCACCTGGGTATGAAACGGTTAATCCCTAACAGGATAAAGTGCATCAGACCTAAGGAAAACGCGTGGTGTGACTTGAGCTGTAAAGAAGCTATCACGGAAAAAGAGGTAAGTTTTCGGTCATTTAAGGCCAACCCAACTGAGGAAAACCGGAAAAAGTTCAAACGAGCCAGAAATGACTGCAATGCCCACATTAATCGTGTCAAATTCTACTACGACCAACAGTTGAGGTAAAAAATACTACAAAGTCCCTCCAGTAGTAAAAACTTTTGGTCGTTTGTTAAGAATATTAAAAATTCGGCCTCGTCACTCATTTGCAATGACACTCTGTCAGCTCTTCGGATAAAGCCAATCTGCTTGCTGCTCATTTTGCAGCTAGCTCAACGCTCCCAGATTGTGCTTTATCTCCCCCAGTACTCGAGCTCGTAGAACACTCCATGGGACAAATCCACTTCCGCACCCGTACTGTGGCAAGAGTACTTCAAGATCTCAACATTCACAAATCCGCTGGCCCAGATGGTATTTCTCCTATCGTTCTGAAGAGATGTTCTTCCATGCTCGCAAAACCACTTCGTAAGCTTTTCTATCCGTCCTATTCTTCAGGGCTCTTTCCGAGAAGATGGAAAACAGCATTTGTCCAGCCCGTCCCAAAAAAGGCGAATCTTCCTCTCCCTCCTCCTACCGACCAATTGCACTTACGTCCCTTCTTTCCAAGGTCATGGAAACGCTGATAAGCCGTCAGCTTATGAAATATCTCGAAACCCAAGAACTTCTTAATGACCGGCAGTACGGGTTTCGCAGCAACAGTTCCACTGGTGATTTGATGACATATCTAACCGAAAAGTGGAAGCATGGTGGTGAAAGCAAGGTCGTTGCGCTTGATATTTCAAAGACATTTGACAGAGTTTGGCATCAAGTTCTCTTGTCGAAAATGGGATTTGGGATCGATGATACCTTTCTTCAATGGAAATTACCTTTCGGACCATTCAATTCAAGTCGTTTTTGGACGGTTTCAAGTATGCAACTCACCAAATAAATGCTGGTGGACAACAAAGGCTCTGTTCTGTCTCCGACTCTCTTTCTAATTTTTACAAATGATCTACTCTCTGTTACTTCTAATCCTATTCTTGCACTTGCATTGCTGAAACCGAACAACTTACCATTCTCGGTATGTGTGTTAATGACAACCTTCGTTGGAATGACCACATATTCGATGTCGCCAAAAACGCTGCGAAATGTCTAGGCTTCCTTAAGCGATGCAAGAAATATTTCACCCCTTCTGATCTTGCAAACATTTATAAGGCGTTTATTCGCCCCAAACTTGAGTATAACGGTCATATCTGGTCCGGGGCTCCAATTGCATATTTGGAGCCACTTGACAGGATTCAAAAACGTGCGGTAAAACTGATTGGCGATCGAGACATCGCGAAGTCACTTGACTCTCTTAGTCATCGTCATAATGTCTCCTGCTTGTCATTGTTTTATCGGTATTTCCACCACAAGTGCTCAAAGAAATAGCCAGTTGCATTCCACCCCTACAGCAATTCAACCGCAATACTCGACATGCTAGGAATGCACATCAGTTTACCCTTAAGCCTGTATTCGGCCGTACAGTGATATACAAGGATTCATTTCTTAACTGTACAACGCGAATGTGGAATGCTCTACCACGCTCTGTTTTTCCCCTCACATTACAGTTTACAGACATTTAAAAGCAACGTGCATCGGTATCTCCCTTTTCCTAATCCTTCACTTTCCTAATGCCCCACTGTGTTACTTCATTATAAGGGTATCCAAAATCCCTTTAGTCCAGCGGAGACTTTCCGTTATTGTGGAAATCGTCGTTCAATGTACCTTTACACAAAAGTGGAAGCAAACATCACTTGAAGAATTATAGAGGAATAGCTAAACTATCCTGTATACAAAAACATTTTGAGAAAATTATACGTAACCATGTGCAATTTTATTGTCGTAACGTTTTTGCTGATGAATAACATGGTTTTTGTCCAGAAAAGTCAACTTAAATTAAGTTGAATTTACATCCCAGCGCAATGAGAACATGTTGAAAGGCTTACAAACAGATGTCTTTTATGGGGACTTTAGTAAAGCGTATGATAAAGTGAATCATAATATTCTGAATTATAAAGGGTGATTTTTTAGCTGGTTTGGTTTTGGCAACACTGGTTTTGACAGCTGACGTGTGTTTAGTACCTTGTGTCACTGTCAAACAGCTTCAGTTTGGTTCGCAATTTAACCATGGATCGTCTTACAAATGAACAACGCTTGCAAATTATTGAATTTTACTATCAAAATTCGTGCTCGGTTCGAAATGTTCATCGCGCGCTGCTTCCATTTTATGATCGGCATTCTCGACCTTCTGAGCAGTCTATTCGGAAGATTGTGACCAAATTTCGCACCAAATTTACTTTGTTGGACATTAAACCACCAACACGTTTACGTACTGTGCGTATTGAAGAAAATATTGCGGCCGTATCAGCTAGTGTGACAGAAGACCGCGAAATGTCGATTCGGCGCCGTTCCCAGCAGTTAGGCCTTTGTTACAGCACTACGTGGAAAATTTTGCGGAAGGATTTGGGCGTAAAGCCTTTTAAGATACAGCTGGTGCAAGAACTAAAGCCAGCCGACCTACCACAACGCCGAATTTTTGGTGAATGGGCTCTTGGAAAGCTGGCCGAGGATCCGCTTTTTTATCGAAAAATTGTGTTCAGCGATGAGGCTCATTTTTGGTTGAATGGGTACGTAAATAAGCAAAATTGCCGCATTTGGAGTGAAGATCAGCCAGAAGCATTGCAACAGCTACCAATGCATCCCGAAAAAGCCACTGTTTGGTGCGGTTTATGGGCCGGCGGCATTATTGGGCCATATTTCTTCAAAGATGATGCGAATCGCAGCGTTACTGTCAATGGTGAACGCTACCGAGCGATGATAACAAACTTTTTTTTGCCCGAAATGGAAGTTCTTGACTTGCATGATATGTGGTTTCAACAAGACGGTGCCACATGCCACACAGCTCGCGAAACAATGGCGCAATTGCGAGGCGAGTTTGGTGAACAGTTAATTCCACGTTTCGGGCCGGTCAATTGGCCGCCTAGATCGTGCGATTTGACACTATTAGATTATTTTTTGTGGGGGTATGCCAAGGCTAATGTGTATAGGGACAAGCCCGCTTCGATTGACGCACTGGAAGCCAACATCCATGCATTCATTCGTGAGATACCGGCCGATATGTGTGAAAGAGTATGCCAAAATTGGACTCAGCGGATGGGCTACCTGAGACGCAGCCGCGGTCAACATTTGCATGAAATTATCTTTAAACATTAAATTGCAAGGTTCAAACTATCGATTCAAATAAATATTTCATTAATTTTTTCGAATTTTTTGTGTTTTTTTTTTAATAAAAATTTCTAAACCTCTTAAAAAATCACCCTTTATGAGTTCTCTAAATGGATCTTGAAATGGATTTCTCCTTCTGAAGCAATCGGACGCAAAATGTAAAGTTTAAATTTTTTTTGTCAAAACGCCCAATTTTATTTGTAATTAGTTTTATATTTGGGCAATTTCGTTTTTACACAGGCTTGTCATTAAATGCGGAAACAACAAATCGCCAAAAAACTTTTTGTTGGCTCTTTTGACATCATGTGTATCATCAAATGTTTAGTTTCACCTTCACATTGCATCTTCCTTTATAGGCTGCATGATTGGTTGTTAAGATGTCTGACGATGATCCTCCTACTCAACCTCACCAAACTTTTCGAATAATCATTCCATGAACTGTCCTTTCTTTCCTACAAAATATTTATGATTATTTTGAGATTCTATCTATATAAAAAATAATATTAGGCGTAAACGGCCCATACAAGACCCAAAGCCCAGCTTCTCCAACCACTGCGTGTGCGAAGATATATTTTTTGACAAGAATGAAAGGTACCTACAGTTTAATGCCGATTCCGAACGGCAATTAATTTTTGAGAAGCTTCTCATGACAGTTGGATGGTTGTCAGACGTTCGCAAGAGGTGGGGCAGCGAATAAAAACTTTCAGGTGGCACAGGGATTTGAACCAGCGACCTCTGGCTTGGTGGTCCAACGCACTTAACCACTAAGCCACTTCACCCTATTTTATCTATATACGACAGTAAAATTTGTATGAATAAAAAGTAACGAAAAATTCGAATCTCAAAATACATGAACTTTCGATTGATTTAATTCCGTTTAAATGTCCAAAATACAAATTTCTCACAATTCGAATGTCAATATAATTCTGATTGTTAAAACCCTACTCTATGTCCAGCGATCACCATACATCTGTCTCTTGTTGTTAAAAATAGTACCACGATATTATGCTTTGAAGTGATAACTCTCCACCGAGTTGTATAGTGCTAGAGACATAGTATTTCAAGAATATTTTTACTTCAATAAAAAAAAACGTTTCAAGTACAAAACACAATTTCCCTACAAAATGCAGGTAACCCATTTATTTAATAAAATTCATATAAAAAAATATATCTAACTTGGCGAACCAAATAAATAAAAAAAAAGCCTCGTGCAGATAAAGTAAGTTCAAAAATAATGTGATAAACGTTTAATAAAACATTAAAAATAAGTAAACGACATAAAATACTGATTTATGCAAAACCAACTAAAAGAAGGCTCCTTTCAAAAAACATATTCCTCGTTGTTCTTGTGGAATACAGATTTCATTATTTGATTCTTAACACCTCGAGTGGACTTCCTGATGCTACTCCTCAGCGACGATTTTCGCTCGGTCTGTAGTTCCTCAATTTTAATATAATCAGTTTGAATTAAATTCGATTTGAATTTCATCTTCCTCTCGGTTGCGTCAATGATGGACATTTCACGGGCACCAACTGCCTCTGCTTCATTGGTATGCTTTTGGGGCCGACGACGCAAGCTGTGACGGATTGTTTCCATGAAATTATGACCACTGGAATGGTTTTCCGATGCCGTGATAGGAATTTTTTCGATTTTGTCTTCACTTGAAGCCTTATTGGGATGCATCAATTTACGAATGCTGTTGCGAATAATATTTTTGACTTTGGATTTGCTTTCAGTTCCAGCTAACTCTTGATTAGCAACTACAGGCGGTTCTGCTTTGCGATAAGCACGTACAAATGGTGCAGGAGCTTTAAAATCTGGTTCATCATCATCTTCAGTGTCATCGTATTCGATGCTTTCATCTTCTGTGAGACAATCGCGGTAGGATTCTTCCTTGGTAGTAGGTTCAATCGAAGTTGAGGAAACAACTGCGCCATTTTCTTGATCGACAGTCGGCTTTTGAATTGGTGGTGTTTCTACATCTTCCAATCGCAGCATGTGTTGCTTATTCTCCAATGCGATTTTAATTGAAGTTGATTCGGGCGTCTTTGGTTCTTGTGATTCTATTTCTTCATGCTCAGCTTCTTGGGAGTTTTCAACTATATCTTCCAATTTCTCACCAAAAGTTCGACCGTCTGGGTTTGTTTTTCGCTGTTTCCTTTCGTTGATACTATTTTCTAGTTCAAGTTGATACCGATCGAGCTCCCTTCCAATGTCCATGGTTGTATCCGCTTCACTTAAGTTAGCCAAAACTCTGGGTGCCTTTGCGTTCATTGGTGAGAAAACCAGCTTCTCGGCGAGCATCCTAGAAGGAGTAAGATTATTGAAATCAATCCGACAACCGACCGTTGGCTTAAATGGCAGCCCAATACGTAATGGTCCACTGGCCAAGTCTAGACCTTGATTTTCAATTCCATTTACACTTGATTCCACAATCTGACTGACACGAGGAATTTCGAATGGATTCCTGGCAGCAGTTGCTTCCTGCGTACGAATGTTGAGTGCTGGATTTACGAAACATCGCGGTTCGTCTGCTTTGGTCAATTTTGTTGGTGAAACCCTCTTTACCTAAACATAAAAAAAACAAATATGACCATTGTGTTGTGGAAAACAAAACTCTTCTTTACCTCGAACGGATTAAATTGCTTTTCTGGGAGCTCCAAGTTGAGACCAGGATTTACAAAGCAGGCTTCTTCAATGTCGGCTTTCTTCTTCTTCTTTGGTGGCTTACGGATCACTTCAAATGGGTTTTCTGGTTCGGGATTTGACTTTTGATTAACCAAATCAAAAATTGACTTCACTTCTAGACATGGGTTATTTGGAAATTGATTTTCATTTTCTTTGCCAAGCGGTGGTCTTTTATTCGGAGGAAATCTATTAAATTTCTGTATTAAACTTTTCACTTCTTTCTTTGGTGTAGATGAAAATGCAGCATTTGTAAACGCAGACGTCTTTGGTTTATTTATCGATAAGGGAGTGGTGCTCGGAGGTGGTTGTTCTCTTGCAGAATCGCGTTTTCTTTTGCGAGAAGGAGTAATTACCACCTCAAATGCATTGTTATCCACGGCAGAAGACATTTTTTTTTTGTTTAAATTTATAAATATCTTTTGTTTCTTTTAATTTTTAGAAATTTGTTTCTTCTTTCGTGGATAGGAAAAGGATTCCAAAGGATCAAGCGAACACAAACACAACACAAACTGCCATTTTAAAAATACTAGTTTAGTTTCGTTTTGTTGCACCTGCCATAGGCAAATTCACCACTACACTCTATTACTGTGAATGGAGCGCGATTATTTGTGGCAAATTTAAAAATAAATAATAAAACATAAAATTGATATGCACGATATTTTCCGTGTAAAACAAACGTTCTAAATATTTCTTCGGGTTTAATTATGTACTTAAAAATTGATTTGCCTTGATTTAACAGTGGAAAAATAAAATGTTCTCTAGTAATTCACCACAAATATTTTACCAGCTGATTTATGTTGAGTTTAGTTTTGACATTTCTCCGTAGAAGAAACATGCTTGTAAAAAGAAACAACAATCCAAGTGCAAGACGTCACCACACTATCCCTTCCTTGTGTTATAAGTTAATTTTTTTTTTAAATTCCCATGCCGCTAATTATAATTTCCGGCTTCCCTTCAAGTGGAAAAACTACTCGAGCGAAACAGCTGCAGGAGTTCCTTACATCTAAGGGCAAACAAGTTAAATGGATTTCGGAAAACGCAGCCATCCCGAAAGCTGGGTTCAAGAAAAACCTTTACTATGCAGACTCACAAAAAGAAAAGATAGTACGAAGTGATCTAAAGTCGGAAGCAGTAAGGCAATTGAATAAAGACGACGTTGTTATATTGGATGCTGGGAACTACATTAAAGGTATTGATTAGTTTTTTTGGTGGTACCTACATGAATATATATTTTAATGGAATTAGTGTTTTCCTTGCGACAATTTTTTCTTTTTGGCAGCAATATAATAATATTTAATTATAGGTTTAGTACTATGAATACTATTACTACAACTATTAAAGAATCCGTCGTATACAGAATTTCGTTCCGTAGTTTGTATATGCAGTCGAAAATCATTTATTGAAATGTACTTGATTTTGTGCCTTTTATAACTCTTTTGCTACAGAAATAATGAACCCGCCGATTTCGAATTATGTGTGATTAATTTTCATTTAAATCTAAAGAGCTAAAGAAAGAACTGCAAAACGTTAAGGACAAACCATTGGTCCGATTGGATCGCTTTTCTTATCAGAGGAAGATTTGTTAAAAAATCTAAAATCCATCGCATTTATGATGCAAAATTCCTCATATTGCTTCCAAATTTTTCTAATTCTTTGGAAGGAGCGAATCCTTCATATTTATATTTCCTCTTTCACTTCTGGTTATTTCCTTGAGGACTAGAAAGATGATTTTTTTTGAAAATTTCCTGCTTCACCTAAGCCATTGGAAGAACTTGTTCATGAAATCCAAAGTTTTTTTTTCTTATATATGTACATACTATATTATGTAGCTTATTGATGACTTTAGGCACCCTTGTACTTTAGAGACAATTTTGTATTTAATGTTAAAGGTCAGTTTTACTCCCGTGGATGGACGGGATAGATAAAACTATCTCTGTAGAGTATTTCATCTAGAAACTTTTAACATTCAGGTGAGGCTACACATCGTTACAACTTAATCCTACCCCGCCAGTGTGCACGCGAATCTGTTGGTTGACACGACTGTTGATCACCGATGTCTTAAAAAAAAGATTAAACTAAAATTACAGGAGAATGCACCCATCGATGCTTACTCCTAGGCTTGCAAACCTTTTTCCTCGCAGAAAAGTTCAAGCCTTATGTTCAGTAAATAACATACATGTGTTCGGATAAAATCATCCAATCTGTTAACTTTTCTTTACATTTATCCCGGTGGTCTACTACGTGCCCAACTCATTAATTTTACGTTCAACGCCGCACTGAATTCTAATGTGAGACTATCAACTCGTTGTTAACGCTTTCCGTGTACGGGTACTGAACGAGCTTATGTTTCTCGTTGGAAATTGTCTGTTACACGCGTTCCTCAACTTTCTTCTTTGGTTTGATTGAGATAAAATTACGTCCCGTGAATATTTGAAGAGCCGCTATTACTCAACTCGCACACTCATCTGAGTATTTCTTTCAAAATGGACGAAAGTGAACAAATAAAATTAAAACGTAATTGGACAAAGTTAAGCATTTCAAAAATTATCACCACGGCTAAAACTTTTCTTATTTGCGGAAATCACCATTATCTGACAAACAATAGTGTGCTACAGCTCTCAGTGACAGAACCTAAGGCATGCATCAACTCAATACGCAGACTGACCTTGTGAAAATAGAATAAAGGTTGAACAACTCAAACAACAGAGTTTCTTTCAAACGTTTTACCAGTTGCGGAGGTTTCAGCAATTCGATAAGTCGAGCAACTAGGTGCACAGTATGGGGCTCGCAACATACTGAACACAAACAAGGTGGTCTTTTAACCGAATTGCTTTGCTCGAGAGTGAGCCTACAGAGATTTTGTTCATTGCTTATAGACATAAGACAGTTTATTGTTCGAATGAACCTATTTTAATGATAAGCTAAGCATGGCGGTACCTTATCTGCCCGCAAAGCTGCGTGGAGTTGAGATCTTTTGATTTTGTGCAGACACATTACGTGGGTCTAGCTTCGCGGGAAGAAGAGATTCCAACTCTGACCTGTCTTCTCGGCTGCTTCAAATTGGAAAAATGGTGCAGGTTATAGCATATGGACATAATTTTTGACTTGCTGTCCAAATTCCAATATAGACATAATATCCGTATGGGCACTCGGCCTTAGCGAGGTTGGAACCCAACGCAGAACGCAGAATATTTGTTCCAAGGCATTCTTCTGAACAGAAAAAATATTTCAATTCGTATGAAATTGGAGAATTTTCCGTTTCCGATGGGACATCTTCAGTTGGAGTGCACATTTACTTGATGCATCCTCTGAAACCGAACGGCTTTCCATCCTCGGTATGTGTGTTAACGACAAACTTAGTTGGAAAGAAAACACATTCGATGTCGCCAAGAACGCTGCAAAATGTCTAGGCTTCCTAAAGCGATGCAAGAATTATTTCACCACATCTGATCTGGTTAGAATTTATAAGGCGTTTATTCGCCCTAAACTTGAGTATAACGCTCATATGTGGTCTGGTGCACCAATTACATATTTCGGGCTACTGGACGGGATTCAAGAACGTGCGATTGAAGCATCGACATAATGTCGCCTGCCTATCGTTGTTCTATCGATACTACCATCATAAGTGCTTAAACGAAATAGCCAGTTGTATTCTTTCCCTTCAACACTTCGCCCGCCATGCCAGGAATGCTCATCACCCTAAAGCCTGTATTCGGACGTACTGTTAAATATAAGGATTCTTTCCTCTGCCGCACTACACGATTGTGGAATTCTCTGCCTCACTCTATAAATGTGCATCGGTTTCTCACACCCTGCCGTCTAATTCCTTTTTTCCTTAATGCCCGTGCTGTGTTACTTTCAACCTTATAAGGGGGCTAACAATCCCTTTTGCACGTGCAAATTCTAATCTAGTCTTACTAATGTAGAAAGCTTTGCATGCGACAGTAGAGAAAACAACACTGCAAAGTAAGAAATTTTCAATTTTAAATGAACTGCCAACGGCCACGTTTTGACAGTTTAACGATTCTGACAACAAGAAATTTACTGTATAAAAATTCGTAAAAAGTTTCTCAGTGTAGGGGTAACATCGTGCGCTCTCGATGCCGCTCTGTTTTACGAATTTTTCGAGTTAGTAAACAATTAAATTAAATACGTAAGAATTCGTATAAATTTTTACGAATTTGTAAGTAAAGGAATGTCGTTTCCTGATAGTATTAATTTGGTATTTAGGTTAGGTTAGGTTAGGTATGTGGGTTGGTAGAGCATGGTAGACCCTACTATACTAGACTCAGGTCCTTGTGGACCCATTGTGATTCCCTTTTGTTGGGGGTTAACCGTCGGTGTTGTTGATGGTCAGCTTGTGTCATCCTTCTTGCATTTACCCGACTCCGTCCAGCCATCCTGACGTCCTCAAGAACCTGTAAAGATTAGAAAGTGTAACATCAGAAAGTTCTCGTAAATCATGGAAGTAAAAGCTCCCAAGTGTTCTGTTTCTCAAGTGACAGAGAAAGTGAGGTGTGTCCTCATGGACCTCTTCGTCTTCGCAACCTCTACAAATATCGTCGTCCTTGAGATTTAGTTTCATCATGTGATTTCTTAAGAAGTTATGACCCGTTAGAGCCCCTACCAGCTTAGACAGCGATTTTTTTTTTTTTTTTTTTTCAATTCAATGGATTTTATTTGTACAAAAGAAGTTTTCATTTACATGTATTACCTGCAAAGCAGAGTGCTTATCTGCAGATGGTTAAGCATAAATTTAATAAGTTAACTTTGAAATGATTTAAGTTGAAAATATTTTTGTTTACAATTAGGATACAATTATAATAGTGTTTTTTAAAAAAATTCTTTAGCTTTCTAATTCACAAAATAAAGTTCAATTAAATGTTTTTTTAATTCTTTTTTTCTTTTTTTGAAATTAGGAATTACTTTTAAAAATTGTGGCAGCGAGTTCACTAATTTAGGGACCGTGCATCGCAGCTCTCTATCACCATACGTGTTGTAAGCTTGTGGAACTTCAAGCAACCCTCTGGCTCGTCTTCGGGTGTTTTGTGGGTGGCTTATGGGTCGGGAAAACCTTTGGTCGTTCATATAGGTAAGCAATGTTGTCATCTGGAAAAGTGCCTTCACATCTAAAACTTTGAAAGTTGAATTAACAGGCCTAATTATTTTAAGAAGACGATGTTGTGATTTAGATATCTTATCCAGATGGGTTTTTGCTGCGTTTCCCCAGGCCAGAATCCCGTATCGAATGCGTGACTCAGCCAACGAGTAGTACACCTGCTTTTGTACCTCCATATGCGAGTAACGCTTAAGATACACCATTGCAAATAAAGTGCTCTTAAGTTGAAGACGCAGGTTATTGATGTGCTCACGCCACAGAAAGTGCTCATCAATGGTAACTCCAAGATATTTAACCGCTTTGACTACCTCAATCGCGTTGCTGCTTCTTTGTACTGGACAGCGATCATTACGATGAAAGATTTCAATTGTTTCAGTTGGCTTTGATGGAGTCCGAATGTGCATCACTTTGGTTTTGTCTGCGTTTATCACCAGACCGTTATCGTGACACCATTCAGATACAGCGTTGAATTCGTCTTGCAATATCTTAACGGCTAACTGCAAGTCTTTGTGTCTTACAACGATTGCGATATCATCGGCATAGGCATAGGCAATTGATTTCTTAAACGTTCTTAACAGTTCATTTGTAAAAAGAATGAATAAAATGGGCCCTAATTTGGAACCTTGTGGTACACCGTATTCGCACGTCTTTTTTTGGCTTAACATATTAGATACCTTGACTTGGATTACTCTATCAGTCAGATAACTTTTGAGCCATCTTGCCAGCAAACCTCTCATTCCCAATTTGTTGAGACTTTCGACGAGTTTTTCGGGTGTCAAAGTATCAAAGGCTTTGCTGAAGTCTATAAATAGAACAAGGACGTGATGATTTTTATTTAGCCCCGCATTAACCACATTGGTAAACTCTCCCAGTAGCAATTGGGTGCTCTTGCATTTTTGAAATCCAAACTGGTTTGGGTGAATCACTCTGTGCTTCAACATGAAACAATTAAGACGTTTAACGACTATCTCTTCCAGACATTTTTCAACCGCTGGCAGAATTGAAATTGGCCTATAGTTTGCCGTGTCTTTTTTTATGGCCTGTCAAACTGTAGAAGTTTGAATGTTCGGTCTTTGTCATATGCTGGCCATAGCTTCCGAGATACTTCACGGGTAGTTAGTGCTTTCCACCTGTTATTGCTTTTCATACGTATCTTGTTTTCCACTGGTTCTCTGAGATTGCATATTGGAGGCTTGATCGACTGTAGTGCTCTATCTTTATCCATTGCGGACCCCTTTCTCGCCGATTCATCAGCTATCTCATTGCCGGCTTTGTCACTATGTCCAGGGACCCAGCAAAGATTCGTGGAGTGCTGCGAGCACTGCGAACCTTGAGCTCTTCGCGACAGCGGTGAACTAGTACTTAAGTGGTACTTAAATGACAGTTCCTTTCCTCGAAAGAAGAGAAATTTGTTTTAGGCTTTGAATTCAGAATCAAAACCAGAAGCACTGACCTGGCACATTCAAACGCCACAAACGTCGTAATCGCAGAATCGTCAGAATAGGTAAAAATTATTACCAAATTCAATTAAACAAATAGAAAAATAATATTAGGATATCTTACACTCCAATATGTTTGACACAAACATACACAAAATAGCACTAATCCAGTCCAATGGTACACTTGACCTATGACAGAGTTTTGCCATGTTGTTGGACAATTATGTGGCAAAATTGCTTATTCGAATTGGAAGGTTACGATGCCAATTGCTTTTTTTCTTTCAGCTTCCTGCATTGTCGTCGTATAACTTGTCAATGGACTGAGCATTTTCCCTTTACACAAAACGACTAGCAGAACTGTGGCATAAATTGTTTTTTGGAATGCCAATCCAAATAAACAGTACCTAGGCTGGGCGTTCTATAACTCGGTCGAGAACTTTTCCTTTCGTAATTTAAAGCGTAGGAGTAGATCCTACGAAATTTCTTTATAAAACGCACCATTCTTTTAAAAAATTCCTCCAGTCACCACTTGTATAACACTTCTTACCATTTTCACGCAAACAATTAAAACAAAAAAACTTTTCGAAACCCCATTCAAGGCTATCGTTATGAACTTTTCTGTGCCACAAAAGCAGCCCGTGGCACACAATGTACACTCTTCTGCGGAATTCAAAAAGACAAAGCCTGGGAACTAAATTGCAATCGCACCGAAGAGGAGCTCGATCCAAATCCTGACGATCCAAATCTGGACAATTCCAATATACCATACTCAAGAGAAATCTTCGACGCCCTGTGCATGCGCTACGAAGAACCTCATGGCAACTGCCGCTGGGACAAACCTCTATTCGTTGTCTTCCCCGAGGATCAACTCGATTGCGAAGGCATCTATAGTGCACTGTTCGAATCAGCCCCCCTGCCACCAAATATGAGCACACAAAACGTAAGTCCTTCTTTTCCAATGTCTTTATTTACAAACAAAATGTCATGTACATATACATACATGTGTGTGTGTGGGTGTGTGGTAAGGATAAGCACAAAACAATTGTCAAGTATTAATTTACATTCATCTCTTTTGTTTGTGTACATTATCCGTTATTCGATTCCAATTTTCTAAATTTCATAAATTAAATTTCTTTTTTTTTTACCTACAGGCGCCGCTTTGTGCAACAAACTATCTCTTTGAAATGGACCGACTGACGCAAGAAATCGTTAGTGATGTCATGTCCTCGCGAAAGATAGGTATCTTTGGGCCGGTCCCGGTAAAGGGAAGTGCCATTAAAGCTGACTTACCGAGCAATATTAATGCGATACAATTAAACCGATTGCGGCGGCAATTTATCAACTACAGCAAAATGCATTCAACAAGTAGCACGTTGGACAAAGTGCCCCAATTGTTTGTACAATTTTTAAATTCTAATTGTAATGTTTAAATTGGAATTGAATAGAAACAAAAACGAAAAAAGGAATATAATGCGCGTGTATGTGTGTGTGTATGTGTGAGGGGATCGAACATAAAACTAAATTCATTTTGGATTACTAGTCTATGGCTGTATGTTGTCGTCTTCAATGCCGACGCTGGCAAAGTTACCATTCTGCGGGTTCACCATCGGTTGGCTGTTCGCTTCCGCATTTGAATGCGATTCTGCTGCTTTGTGGTTTGTCATTGGCTTGCGACAAACCCAGAAAAGGCTTTCGTACTCACTCTTTAGCATGGAGCGGGGATTTTGTGCGTATTTTGTACGTACGCCAGTCTCACTTTTGATTACTTCGAAGCCCACTGCGTCTATGACGGTCATTAGATCTTCGTGCGTGGGTTCGATGCTGTTCTCCGATTGCATGTCACTGTAATGATAGAGCAGTGGACCCAGATTTACCCAAATACCGCCCGGAACTAAAATTCTACACAGCAACAAAAATGGATTATAAGAGAAACTGAGTTTGTGTGGCAAAGCAAAACAAAACTTACTTGTAAATGGTCTCGATGAATTCCACGATATTATTCGCGCAGTCTATGAAGAAGCAGGTTGCAACGCAATCATACGAGTGCTCCATCTCATACACCTGTAGAGTGATAACTCTTAGACTACTACTAAGTTTGAAATGATCGTGCACGACTTACCTGCAAAAAGTCGCCAGCAGTCATCACAATCTCTCCCTTGGGCGGCGATTTCAATGGACAGACATCGGGAAATCTAATCGGCGCAACCTGGTCGCTCTTTCGCAAGTTATTAACATACTGATGAACCCACGGATATAGTGTAAATTGATTTTCTATAGTACACCTAACGGAAATACAGATTACATACAAATTGCAGGCCGAAAGCATCAACTCACTGATTCAATACAAAATTGGAAGCAATCAACATGAAATAGGAGAACTCATTGCCCTCGCAATAGTATCCTCGACAGGCCAGCTCGTACGCCAGTCGACCCAGCCCAGCACCAGGTACTAACACTTTCACTTCATTCAGTTCCCTTGGAATATGAAAATTATGAAAATCTCTAATTGAATATCAGCATTAAGCATTGAATTTACATCTTTTCCGGGTCGTAAAAGCTCTCGATTGTATCAATAATTGGCTTGTAGGACTGTGAGCGTTCACCCTCGCCTTCGGCACTCCAATCGCGTGCGAATTGCTTCAGTGTAGACTGGACCTTTAATAATTTAAAAGGTTCAACGACAGGCTGATTGTATGTTATGCAAAGGAGAAAAAAATCGCACATTGTTTGTGTGTTTGTCTTGGAATTGTTTTCCATGAGTTTTCTCAAGAATAGCAAGCGTTTAGCACCTATGTTTGGCACTACTTACGTTTTCCATATCCTGGTGACGGACCTTGACCGCATGGCCATCTTCCTGGTGAACCACTGTGCTGGAAGCGCTGCTGGGAAATTGACAGAATAGTTTCTCCACTTCGTCCGAGTCTCGGAGCATTTTCTGAATTACCTTGTAATTCTCATCGATACAATATCGGACGGCACCAATGTGATTGCGATACTTGGACAACATGTTCTGGTGACGCTCGCTAAGACTACTAAGGTAGTATTCGGTTTTGTCGACACGTGCATAGGAGTAGGCTCTGCAAATTTAAGGGTGATTACTGATTAGTTGATTTGACCGACAACCAGTCTGGAATTTAAATATGAAAAAAAAACATCATTACGGAATACGAGAAGCCTAATCAGCGTTAACCACTTTATGAAAAAAATCATAAACTTCTCGTTAGTGACCCAATTAACACCAACAGCGTGCTTGCAATGCTTTCCATATGGTGACAAATCTTACCGCCCAACAAAACAATATTGCACGAACAATACCATTTCTATTAATAGCGCCATGCGACCGAGTGGGTTTGGCAAACTTAAACTTGCTTGTATATTTCATCATTTTGCGCCGAAGAGGTTAACGACCATCAAGCACATGCTTTTATTTACTCATATACACAAATCGTCTGCCACTTTTAGGCAAAAAATAAAAACAGACCTCATCACAACAAACAGTCCACTCATGGTCAAGAGAATAGTAAATGTCCTTCACGGTGATGTGGTACTTTCCATCTGTTATCAAGTCACAACGCGAGTTTGCACAAAAACATGTTTTGTTTTGTCTTTCTTTCGATCGTACGATAGAGAGTAGGAGTTATTCAGTTGATGTTGTTTTTTTTTTTTTTTTTTTTTTCTCAAATCGTTACCTGTAGCACTTCAAAGCAGTGATTATGTTGAGGAAATGTCTGCGCTCCTCTTCAGCATCTTCTGGACGCAGTGGTGGGCTGTATATTGGTGGTCTGTCGTCCATATCCATTTTCGCGATTTAAAAAGGGATTGTTTCGGTTAACTGATTCGAGGAAATCTTATGTGATTCACTTATTTGGTACTATTGGTTGATATTTTGCATTTAGAACAAAAGCCTCGCAAAAAATCGTTCCCATTCCCAGCAATGGAATCACAAAAAATAAATCTATGTCAAAATGTGACAGCTTCGTTATGTGCTGCATTCACAGTGTAGAAATAAGGGACCTTCTGCTCTGTACGCTGTGCAGATTTAATAGTGATGTGCAAAGTGGAATTTCGTGTGCCGTTTTTTAGTTTTATTATTCCCCCCTATCATGCTATCCGTTCGGAGAGGAATTTTCTCCGCAACGCAAATATAATCGGAGACTTCATTTACATTCACCGTATCCGTTTTCCAAACGCGTTTTTATAAATTATTATTTCCGCGATGAATATATGTCGGAGACAATCGGAGAGAAATTGACAGGTGGCTGTCAAAAACTGATGTAAAAAACGCAGCTCATCGCGTTGAAATGTATACTGCCGGTATGCGTTACGTTTTGTCGGAGAAATGTTCCGAACAGGTGATCGGAACAATTACCATGAAGGAAAATTGTCCGATTCGTATAAAATCGGAGAGTTTTCCTTTCGGAACGGATACCAAGATAGGGGGGATTATTTCATTACTCGAAATAAAAGAACACATACTTACGGTTAATTTATGATTTTGATTACATAAGCACTTTATGACGAATAAAATGAAGCCATCCAACTCTGACGTGCAGTGGTCAGGGGTATTAACTACGGCAGACAGTAAATAAAAGCTTACCCTAAGTACTAAACATATTAGCACCTCCATACATGAATTTGGCTAGTTTAAGAAAACTTGCTTGCAGTCTTAAAAAGGGGCGAACGGAATGAAACCCTCTTCACATATCCCTGGATATGGATATTTTTAAAACATGATATTTGCCTTGTTTTTTTAATTTATCATAACATTAATAAAAACAATAATTGTATTGGTAAAAAACCCACTCAAAAAGTGGCGCATAAAAATCTTTAATTATAATATTTAGAAACAATTCCATTTTTTGTTCTGTAAAAACTTTGAAGCATAGTTATCCCCGGCACAATTTCAAAGCAATCTGAACTTCTATATTCCTTATCTAGGTATTATTGAAGCCACAATAACGAGGCAGCTGATTTCTATGCGCGATATATTTTTTCTAAAATTAAAAATAAAAGCGCCTTAATGACCAGCTTTTTGTACGCATAGCCTCCGTTTCTATACGGAATACTGTTGTGGAACTATTCTGTCACTATCCGCGCTTTTATTTTGATTAATTTAAATCAGAGAAATCAAAGGAGACAATTTTATTTACACAAAAAATCATTTTTCCCAAAGGTAAATTAACTGGATTTATATGTGCAACGCTCAATTTAACACATCTCAATATGCCAAAAGTTACATCATTCGTAAATAGCTAAAGTGACGCAATCAATTGACATCAATCATAGAGATGTAATTTTGATATATCAAACCAATCAAAACCTGAGGGGTACACATCTTTATTGTGAACTAGTACGTTGACATAAAAATTACTATTTCTTTGAACGCACCCCCGATTGGAAATGTTGCGGATGCATGCTTCTGCTGATGTGTTTACTGTCAAAATCAAAAGTCAAACATTTTACGAATTTTCTACAAAATATGTCTGAAAGCAGGAAAAAACGTTACCGCAAGCCAAAAGTAATTATAATTACAATACAAAGAACCATAAAGTACTTTTCATATAATCAAAATATATTCCTCAGGCTGAAGAAAAGCGCCCAGTGATTCTTGCAAAGCGGGAACCGGACCGCATAGCTGTCAGACCGCACGAAGAACAACCAATTCAACCGAAAATTCTACAAAAAGTAAAGGATATCAATGATTTTGGCTTATCAACTTCCGCTTCTGTCACAGCTCCGCAGAAAACCATCATCATCACAAAGGATTCAATAACCGTGGATGGCTGTTCCACAACATCGACGACGACGTTGCCCAATCAAACGATCTCGCAAAGTCCAAACACATCGATTCAAGCCAGAGAAACCACATCCGAAGTTCCCATTGCCGAACCAACTCCTATTATGACACGTCCCGCAACAGTGATTTCGTCTACATCGCAGATTAATTTCAACGCTTCCAAGTTTTTGATAAAGAACAACAAAGACTTCCTCGTGGTCGGTGTTGTCGGTCGGCAGGGGGTTGGTAAATCTACGATAATGAATCTTCTGGCTGTCGATGAATTCAACAGTGAAGCTTACACATCGATTTTCAAAGAGCAGGAGAGCATATTTCCGATTAAAATCAAGCCCAACAAGGGCGCCGCATGGCCACGCACCGAATCCATTCATATGTACATCACCAAGGACCGAATGATTCTGCTGGATAGTCCGCCAGTGCTTTGCAATTCATATAAGAAGGATGAGATCACAAACGAAATGGACGATCTGCACAACATCATAATATTCATGTCCGTTTGCCATTTGGTAATCCTCGTTCAGAACGATTACTTCGACATGAATCTCACGCGACTGTTTCAAATGGCAGCCATGGCCAAACCCAATCAGGAAACCAAGCCTTTCGTCGAGGACTACTATCCGAATGTGCTCTTCATAAAGAACCGAGCGCAGCGAATAGACTATATGGACGCTGAAAAGGAATCACTGGACAAGATGCTCCGGTTTTGCTACAGGGAAAGCAAGCTGAAGACCTTTCTCGGGGAGACCGACGAACAGAAAAAGTCATCGGTTGGCGGCTCAGACTCGGAGAAGGTTGTGAATTGTTTCCGCATTCCAAATGTGAAGGGTGAGTTGGCGTTACGTTACGATTCTTGAGAGGGTTTCACTTGCATTTCCTATTTTTAGACGACGCCTTGAGCACCTTTCACTCGGATTTGTATTCAATTGTGACCGACTTGAGGCGGCGTGTGTTCATGACACCGCGCAACCAAATCTACAACGCTCCGGGAGAGTTGACCGAGGCAATTTGGTTTGAGCTGCTCATGCGAACAGCAAACGAATGGAACCATTTTTTCTTTAGGACATACAAAGAGGCGCGAATCAATCACTATCAGAATGGAACCTCCGGAGAGAGAGAACCTGAAAAGTTTCCACAATAATTAAAGAGAGGAATCAAGCTGTTCAAATCCTTTTTCAGGCTCTGAAACAAGCGCATGCGATTGCGAGTGCAATCTCAAGATAGACACTAAAACAAACCAACCTCGCCTGCAAAACGGCGGGTCGGAGTCGTTTCTCGTTAAGGTCTGGGTGGAACCCTGCCTGTTGAAACACCCACCTACATTTGCGCCTTGATTTTTTTACCAAGTCGGTCTAGTTCCGACATGGGCTTCTCATCTTATTTTCATTTTTTGAATGTATTAAGGAAAGATTCATAAATAAAATTAGTATTTCCCCTTAAATTTTGATTTTGATTTTGATTCGCAACTTGAATACCGAATTTGCGACATGCTGAAAAAGAAAAATAATGACAGTTCATGTTGACACGATTTGCTCGTGCAACATTTATGAAATTTCAATTATTCAATCTGCAAGCAACCATCGGTTTCGGTACTAGGGCACCATAAGCGATAGCAGTGTAACTACTTTCCAGCAACACGTAAATAATTCACCTGAAACATAAAAATGTTCCTTGCAACATTCCGTCAATATGACAGTAGCTGCCAGGGATGGTTTGAGGTAAAAAAAAAAAATAAAAACACACATTTCTTATATTTAATGAATTTATTGAAATAATTCATATTTCTTTTGATTTTTTATTATATTTACATAAATGATTTTTATTTCATTTCTTTATTTTACATAATCAATTCGTCTTCTTTTTTTTACGTAGATTTGTTCTATTACCTAATTGATTTTTTTAATGTTTTACTTGTTTCCATTTAAATATTAAATTTAATAACAAACTTTCTTTTTTTAAATATGGCGATGATTTTTTTTTGTCGTTTATTTATTTTTTTTTATAACTACTATAATTACAAATGATTTTTTGTATAATAAAAAATACATAATTTGTTTACAAACTTATTTTCCAGTCTCTTAGAATTTAAAAACAAAAAGAAAAAAAAATTATTTAAATATAATTACATAACATGGTGAATAGACAAAATTATACATGTATTAAATAGAAAATGTGGTGGAAAGTATTGAAAAACGTTTTTTTGCTGTAACTTTTTCTAAAAAAAAAAAATAAAGTAAAAATAAACAAAACACAGCAATAACAACTTTGCGTTTATTGTTTTAATCTGTTTGACTTGACTTTGTCCTCTCAAAGCCGATTTTACGGTCTTTTTTTTTTCAAATAATTCAATTTTGAATGGGTTCCGACCCCAGTGAGTGATGCGTGTCAAAAACAGTGGAAAACATTTTTTATTTGTTTAACGATAAACGAAGATCTCTTTTGGATGTTCTATATTCCTCGTATTCAAGAGTACATTAAGAAAGGATACAAATTTTCAAAATTTGTTTAGGGTTTATATGGTATATGTCACGCAGAGATAAATGAGAACTGTCAAATCCTAAAATCGATAGAAGATTCTCTTATGTCAAAGAAATATACCCGAGGGTAGAGCATTTTTTTTAAGAAAACATAAATAAAAAATAAGAATAAGTACGCGAACTAACCCATAATTTAGTGCGAACAGCTAAAAAGCTGTCAAATACTGCATTGGGATTTGTCCCGCACCTAAAAGGAATATGAAAATGCATCCTGCCAAGAGCGAAGATCGTTGCTTCTTTTGATGGGCAAATGTAAAAGCAGCACAGCACGATTGACTTTAAAACAAATAGAAAACTGTTAAGCACAGAAATAGCTCAGAGCATAAACTGTTGACAAACTACTCTCAGAACACAATAAAAAGCGAAAATGTTCTTGACATATTGAGGAAAACAGAATTTATATTATGATCCATGCTCAGTCCAACATAATGATGAGGTATGAAATTGCAAATGCAAAAGCTGGAACAATTGTTTTCCACAAAAGACTGATTTCAACAATACACTTATTTAGAAAATAAATTTTTATACAGAGCACTTAAAAAATAAATAGGATAAACAAAGTTGTATAAAAATTGCATACTTACATAACTACTTCGCCGTTTTTTTATTTTAAATACAATTCATTTGAATATTTCCTATTTTTTTTTGTTTCTCCTAAGTTTTCTTCTATCAAAATTGACCCAACGACCTTAGTTTCAATTAAATCAATAATTTTTTTTTCTCTTCAACTTTATTATTACTTGGCTAATATTATAGTTTGTAGTTGTATAATTTATGTTTTCTGTTTTTTGTTTTTAGAAATTCTCTTGATTTATTTTTTTTTATCTTAAATTTCGTTACTTAATTTTCAAATAAGCGTTTTATTTTCTTGTTCGTACTAATTTTTTTTTTATTTTCATTCCTTTATATATAATATATCTTTGTTTTCTTTTTCTTTTAATGATTATCAAAAAAAAAAAAAAAATCTTTTTACTACAAAGGACATCACTGTGTTTGTGTCTTTTTTTTACACGGTATTTTATGTTTTTCTTTTCCATTATTGGATCTTTAACAAATATACACTTATAGGCTAAAATTGTATTTTCCTTACTTACTCTATACTGTATTGTTTGTTTAATTGATTTAATTTCTATTGTTTTAATGTATATGTATATAATTTAATTTCTTATATAAATCGACTAAACGCTTAAATATTACAAAATTCAACATTATTAACAACAGTTCATGTTATTCTTTTAAATATCTTTTTTTTTTTTTCAAAGTTTAATTTTTTTTTCAGAATTGTTTAATTGTTATTAAATGCGTAATTTTTAAGGTTTCATATTTGTTTTTTGTTTTTTGTATGTCTTAGGTTATTTGGTATATTCTGTATAAACTACAATTTAAAATATCATTTATTCGTTTTTGTTTAACAATTTAAAATGTTTCATTCTCTAATTAAATTTTATTAAAGTGTTTCATGTTTTTATAGTTTTGTTGTATAATACAAGTTATCAGTGAAAATTTTATTTATATATTTTGTTTTGAATGAAAAGTGGAAAAACGACAGCGATTGCATTTTTTTTTATTTTGTTTGCGAAATTTTTGATTCTTTACATTTTGTCTTTTTTTTTTTTAATGGGAGGTGTTGTAAGATTTTTTATTTATTAATTTTAATTCATAAATTTTTGCGACCGAAATTTGTGAGTACAGTTGGAGAACAATTTGGGTTTTGCGCTGTTTATGGTGAGTGTTTTATTGAAGGTGGAAAAATATGTAGGAAATAATATTCTATAAAAACGTAACGAAAAGATAAAGGTACAATGGAAACTAAATAAGGTTAGGTGAGCTAATGGCGGCTGTATAACCACATAAGCCGAAGGGATTCATTGGGATTACGATTCCAGTACATCTGATTAGGGTATCCATGCCAGGAGATACAGGTCATCCAGAAAACGAAAATCTTAAAAAGTTGCGCAGTGGCATACGGGATGTAAATAAGTAAAGTTTGACGATGGTTCCACGTCCCGTTCAACAGTTGAGCCACTGAGCATCAAAGGGCTAAAAGATTTTAGTCGCTTTAAGTGCTGCCGATAGTTGCGTACTTTTATTAATGGTGGGTCCATAGCAAGGATGGTTTGAGCGGTTTTCTGGTTTTTAGTGTAGATCTATTTAGCGTATATCTATGGCTACCTCTGATCGCAGTGCCGGGGGAAATCCAACCCTGTTCATTAGGTATACGTATACCTGAAGTAACTCTAGCCTTTTCTCATCAGTAGCATGTAGGTTACTTTAAACAATTCTCAACAAATAGGTCATTGTGAACTTAACTATTGTGAATCACAGTTTTTACTCGTCAATCCAGCAAAAACTGTGATAGTTCTAGTTCCCAGAAAGTACCAAATTCAAGCTTTTTAAATGCAAAGTAAATTTACTCCAATTTTAATAGAGAAAAAGATCTACTCCTTTTTTTCCCACACTAAAAATTATTTAGCCAAGCCACATGAAAGTGAATGGCAGCACTGTATTATTAAATTTTGCAACCAACTCTGACTTTGTTTTAAATATACTTTTGAAATTTTTGATAAACTCCCTTTTTTTTAACAAATCTGCTCCAACATTTGGCGAACTTTGGCCACAATTCTGTGTCGAGATGGGATGCCATTCCTATTCAACAATGCAAAATGCTTTATTCTGACCAAAAATGCAGATAGCAATATGATTGATAGACCCATCTCTTCATAAATTGGGTTAATGCTTAGTTGAGAGCCACAAAAAGCATAGAAAACTAGAAAAAAATTGATGGCCAGACAAAGAACGACCAGTGAAGCTATCGCGGTGATTTATACACAAACCAAGCGAAAGTAGTGCTCAACGCCTCACTAATTTTGGTCTCTTTTTTAAAAGAAGTGAAACTAAAAACTGTTTCATCTAGAACGTTCTGCATGTTTTAAATCAAACACCGCAAACTGGAACGCGTTACTATTACTTCTGGTTAAAGTTGGACTGACTTGGTTGGTCAAAGGTCACATAAAAATTGTATGCAAAAATAGAATAGAATAATCTTTCTTTCTGACAGAAACAAAAAAACACAAGTCAGTTTAGGCACAAGTGACGTTGATATTTGCCTAATATAAATAAATTTGCCATTAGTTATACTTTTTCACACAATTTATGGAAAATGCCCTATGAATCTGTAACCCCAATTAAAACACCAAGCTATATTAATTTTTAAATAAAATAACAAAAAATAATATGCAAGACATAAAAAATTCATAAACTCAATTCTATCAAATTGTCCTCCATGTTTTCATTTGTCTGAGTAATATTATAAATATATATTTGGTTTTTTTTTTAAAAATGTTTTCTTTCTCTATTATGATCAATGTAAGTAAAGTGTTGTATATATTTAAATATTTCAAACATGCAAATTGGAATATGTTCATTTGTTTATCTTTCCTGAAATTCTTAATTTTAAACGAATTTTGTACAGATTATTTGGCAGTTAAAATGTTGTATTGAATTAAAAAAAAAAATAAAAAAATACAGAAAAAAATGTATATTCATTGGAATCTGTGTTTCAGGTGGCGATATGAAAGTAACAACAACTATCGCCGCCGTTCAATAAAAATTCTCCCTTCGCATTCGCCCATCGAACATCAATTTGGTTTGATATTTCAATCGCGTTTACACCAGGATTTGTGTTTTTTGCAATAAAAAATTACTTTTCTGTCGTGCATTGATCCAATATTAATTTTTTATTAAAAAAAAAATATAAAAATCTTGTTGGCGAAGTGCTAAATGTTTTAAGAGTTCTTTTTGCTCTAACAACCTTACGATTGCAATCAGGTTTAAAGGAGGTTTTCTCAAAAACTTCCAAACACACGCGGCTGTGAAAGCTGGCAAATAGAAATTTGGTTATATTTTTACTTTCCGTAAGCCAACTCAAGTTAAAAAAACCAAACCTAATCCCATTTGCTGGCGTAAGCTCATTAAAGTCTTTATTAAAGGCAAAAATATAGACAATAAATCTCTACCCGTTTCCACCGAACAAAAAGAAGATTAACATAGGTTAATCAACCCGCTTTGTGGCTCTCAAATTTGCGCACAAAATGTTCAATATCTGGTTGTCAACTTGCTTTCTCCCTCTCAATTTTCAGCGACCAATGTCACTTTTGACATATCCAGGTATGGTAAATTGGTATTAAGTGCGTTCACAAGCCGATTCTGACATGCTTTAATGTGGATTAAGGGCAGATTAATCTAAATCTCACTTTAGTGCTCGGTGGAAACGTAGCATTATATGATTGGCCCTTTAGAATGATGAAAGCATCGTGCTTAGAAATATTGTTTCATAATAAATCAAGCCAAAAGAATGTACCGTAATAATGTGTCAAAGAGAATAGATTCAAATTCACACAGAGATACTTTACTTTTACTTTAAGGTAGGGCTTATCGAGCCAGAATGTAAATTTACTATCTGAAGTAAACATTGTGACACACCCAACTCATCAATTTCATGTACAACGCACGCATTTCTTACATACGAGGCTCTCAACTTGGAGTTGAAAATTGTTGAATATCGTTGTTCAACAAGTGTATGGGTGGGTAGTGGACGATTTGGCGTTCATCGAGGTTGAGCAAGGTTTTCAAAACAATTTGCCTCACATTATATCGTTGATACACAGTCACATTAATGTTAATTATCTATTCAAACCCGCGTTTTCTTTTTAAGCGATCGCCTTTCCTTATATTTTCTTGAGGGATCATGGTTAAAACCACATAAATCAACTCTGCCGAATGTATCATAAAACAAAAGCTTGACCAAACGTGTGCTGCAGCTTTCAAAAGTCAAATCTATGGTGTTTGATCAAGTAAATTTTTTGTGAACCTGAACTGGGTATGCAGCAACATTCAGAATATTGTAACGATTTTTCAAGTTTTTATTGGCGGCGGACCACATAAACCAATGCCAAACCGAACAGAAGAATCAGAAGTCAATTAGAATCCTTTTTGATGCCACTTCTACTGCTATGATACAGTTTCCTTGTGTAAAAACTTTCAATCGCACCTAAAACCCAGATTTGAATGGTTTTTGTTTTATTTTTTTAATAAAATATATCACCATTATTAATTTTTTTAAGTGAATGCCTATTAGTATTTAATGTATTTTGATTTATTTTTTTTTTTAATTTATTGAGCTATGTTGATTAATTTTCTCTTAAATGTTGTCCTGTTTTCTTGTGTCTCTGTACAAGTGTATGTATTGCTTGTTTTTTGTTTTATGAGCATTAAATAGTTTTATTTTTGATTTTGTTTTACTTTTGCTTTGATTTTTAAATGTAAAATAAAATTAATGTAAATATTAGAGAGAGAAATTTATTTGTTGAATATAAAAAAAAATGCGCTATTTAAGATGTTTTATTTACACGGAAGGATGTAAGAGTTTTAGTGAAAGAAAACAAAATCAAGAGATTCGTATGAGCAGTATTTTAGTGTTGATGGAGAGCGGAGTGGCTTTTCGTGTTAATTGATTTGAATTTAATTTTTTAGATGAAATAACTTTTTGCCAACTTTTGTGCAATATCACCTCTGATCTGTCAACTCAAAGGTTTGAACATTCGGTCTGGAATGATTGGGCAACGAACTGATTGCAAGTCACATGAAAGTACGATAGTCTTTCAGCCTATATGATCGTCATTGTGGCTTTAAACTTAATTTCAATAAGAAATAAGTATCCTTTAAGGGACTTTTCAGTTTCATACATTAAACCACGTCGACGATTTGTCAACGGCTTACGTTAACGTTACACATACATGTTTCATGAATTGACTTGAAATTGAACTAAATTGCTTTGCACTTGGGCATTTCCGAAACAAACAGAGTGGTGTTATTGCCAATGTGAGAGAGAGAGAGTTCTGGCCTTCTTAGATGCATCACAATCCAAACAATAATAGATAATTTTTAAAGAAAGAAATACTCATATACTGCTCATAAAATTATTATTCGGTGCAGCAGCTTGTGTTTTTTGTTTGTATTCTAATTTTAACGGTTACCTAACAATATCATCTATCTGCCAGCCAGCTTAACTATCCTATTTCGTTTTATACTGTTCATTTTTTTTATTTGCAACTGTTTCAGCATTTTTTTTTGAATTGAATTGGTTGTACATAATATATAGTAGGTATATATATTGTTTGTCTGTGTTTCTGTTTCTGTTTTGTTTTGTTTGTTTTTCGGTTTATTGACGTCACAAAAATTTATTTCGCTTCGAATTAATAATAAAAAATCCCTGGCAACGTGGTGTTGCCGCTTATCTCATGATGATGTACATACATACGGGCATATTGAATGTGTTTTTGGTGTTCGTGTGTATTTGTGTCTTTTTTATTATTACCTCTGCCGCCTACTATTCGTAGAGGGAAATTTTTATGACGTCTCTAAAAATCATACCTTGAATGTTTTCTCCCTGCGATGCTGACGTTGCACTCCATTGGATGCTAGATTGCCGTTGCTGGTTGTGTGCTGTTGCTGTTGCTGCAGGATTTGTTGGCTCTGTTTGATTGTGGCTGCAACATTCGATCGATGATGTTGCTGCTGCTGTTTTAATAGGCGCACCTCGTAGTCTCGCGCATCGGCAACGTCGAATGTCGCCGAACGTTGAGTCTTGGGATAATAATCGTATTCGTGATCCTCACAACTGGGATGGTTGCTTGGCGGGGCATGATACGATAAGGAACGTTTGCTGGACTTTTGATGTTGCCGATGCGGATGATGATTCGAAGACGACGACGATTGGGACTGCGCTGCGGCTGGTGGGGCAGAGTTGGACGACGATTTGCCAGCTGGACATCGTCGTATTAGATCAACGCCACCACCGCAGCAGGCACACTCCTACAACTCGGTCACCGAGTAGAGATCATTGTTAGCATGTGATCCACCACGTTTGAGAGATCGATAGTAGGCGTTTTGTTGCTGCGGATCATAATGGTTTTTGCTACTTTGGTGATGATAACCGCCGCCGCCACCAGTCGAAGACGAATTAAGATTGCTGCTATGATGGGTGGAGGAGGCGGTTGAGACGACATTCGAAGGCTGGCGATGGGACGACGAAGACTGCTGTTGCTGGTGGTATTGTGGATAATGTGAATCTTGTTGTTGTTGGTGTTTCGAACTTGATTTATACTGCTCCATGTACGACATGCCTGTGGAAGATTTGTTGGTATTGTCGAGAGTTTCGCTTCGACGGGATCGCTCTGACTGAGCCACATTTTGGCCACCTCGATCGTAGCCAAATGTGCTATGTGTTGATTGGTGTTGCTGGCGAAGGCTTGACGATTTCGGAGGCAGGGTTTGCAAATTTGCAGCGGAATGACGAGATGAGGAACGTCCTCCACCGGAGGGGTCCTCTTTGTGACGGTTCTTTGGTGGAAGGGACGGTGGAGTTATCTTATTACTTTGCTGTTGCAGCTGCTGCTGCTGCTGTGGTTGCGGCGGCTGAGTTTGTGTGGTATACGATTGAGACTGGTTGTTTAATAGATCCGAACTGCGGGCGCTTGAGATCTGTAGTTTTTGCGACGATGGCCGCTGCAATGAGCGATATGAGTTAAGATTCGCTGCACATAGTGGCTGCTGAGAGATCTTCGTTGAATGTTGCTGTTGCTGTTGTTGTGGAATATCAGGCAGTGGTTGGTTCACAATGGAACTTAAATGCTTCATCTGTTGTCTAGATGGTGGCAGTTGCTGTTGTTGGTGAGAGGATTGTTGCTGTTGTTGCTGCTGCTGCTGCTGTTGAGGTGGCATTTGATTCGAGGGGACAGCGGTATGACTTGGTTGGCTTGGCGGTGGTGGCCTATAGGGCACTGTTTCAATACTATAAACCGAAGGTAGTGATTGTTGCTGCTGTTGTTGTTGTTGTTGTAGTTGTTGATGCTGTAGTTGCTGCTGCTGTTGTTGTTGTTGCTGCTGCTGTTGTTGATGATATTGCTGTAATTGTTGTTGTCGCTCGCTCTCCTTCTTTGCTGCAGCCGCTGCTATTGAGCTACCCACACCTGTGGTTCCTGGAATGTCGGTGAATGTGTTCGTTGTTGGGGTTTTCTTATATGGCGGTATACAATCCGGTTGATTGCAATAATCTTTGGAAACAGTTGCGATGCTTGGTGTTTTGGCACTTCGCAGATTTGGGCTTGGACTCGTTCCACCCTTAAGAGAACCACCATACCGTCCCACATGACGCAATGTAGCACATTTGTTAGCGGTTGCTGCTGCTAAAATATTCAGATTATTGTTGCCCCTCACTGCCTTTGGACCTATACTAATGTACTTCGGATCGAAGCGGTTAAAACTGTTGTTGGTCACGTCCCGGGGATCTTTTGTGTCGCCATTTTCGTCTAATTTGTCCCTGCTGCCGCCGATGCCGTCGGTTGTTTTGCAGATTGTATGAGCAGTTGATGTATTTGATTTGATCGATGATGCTGATGAACGAGGTAATGTTGCTGATGCGAAGATGTTCTTCATTGACGAACTGCTGCCTGCATTTAAGTTGCAGGCAAGCGATTCTCAGTAAAAATCATTGGATTCTAGCGTCTTACATTGTTTGCTGAGGGTGGCATATTTGCCGTTATTTGGGCCGGCTAGATATGCCGATTGTTGAGATGGTAGTCGACCCAGAGTGTGGTGGCCGCTCCTACAAAACAAGACCAAAAGAAACGTATAAGTTTAAAGATTTAAAAAAAAAAAAAAAAAAAACAGATTAACTTTTCTTAATTTACTTTCAAATAAACTATAGAGCCTTTCGAAGGATTGGTAAATGAGGTTAACAAAAGTGCACAAATATTTCTTCGTAAATTTCATTGTTTCCCTATTTTAAGAACCGACAATTACATTTTTGAATCAACTAATCAGCTAGCATATGAAATGTTTACGATGAATGTGTGCAAACAAACACATGCTAAAAAGAGCGCAAATTGGTTTCTCCAACAAACAAATATGATTCATAATGAAGGATGTTGTATAGGTGTGTATACATTTTTGGAACAGGGTTTTGCACACCGGCTGCTGAACTGATTGTGGTTGATGCACTTACATTGAATTACATTCCCATCGAAAATGTGTTGTTATGCTGCAGAGCAAAGTGTTCATTATAACAGCATATTCTTCATCGTCGTCGTCGTCGTCGAGGGAAAAATATAAGTTAAGCCAAAGTTTAGGGTAATTTAAATTAAATTTCCAGACAGGGAATAATTATGATAAGAAAATCCCGGCAATTATTCAACAGCATATTGGAATGAATTGGAAATTTCCAAAAAGGATATTAGGTGATTGAGTTTTAAGATGGGACTTCCTGTTTGTAACATTCGCTGAAGAGTATAAACAATAAGGCAGGGAAGTGTCAGTGTCTGTCAAAAGAGGTTAATTTAACGATTAGAGGTTTAGATGTTTCTTTGAGTCCTAGAATTTTATTATTATTATTATGATCACGACGCCCAAGACAGCATTCACATCCTTTTTATTGATGCTTTTGGATGAGATTTTCGCATTCATTTACACAACTTTGCAGTAAAAGGCGTGATGCTTTTTAAGTGATGTAAAATGATAGCATTAAAAAAAACTTGGCAGTGTATATGGAACATCGAATGTGCACTGAAAGAAAAATTGTGGTTAAATAAGTTACAAAGAAATTCAATATTTACACAATATTAACATTGTATTATAATTGGAGAGGGTTCATCCAAGGATGTGAAGCACATCGACCTAGCGATCCATTGAACTCCAGAAAGGCTGCCCAAAACACAGACAACAGAACAACCAGTACACATCGGAATTCGAGGTACGTAACCTCCTACTCGTTTTGGGGAAGCAAAGGAAGTCAGCTAGTTCGATTTTATTTCAATCGTCTTCGTACAGGAAGTGTTTTCAGAGAGTAGCCAACATGGCTCTGGCAAAAGAGGGGTAGTCACAGATAAAGTGAGACGTCGTTTTATTATCTTCCAGACAGCACTCGCATAGGCCCGAGCTTCTAAAACTTATCCTTTTTAGATGCTCGTTGAGAAGAC
Organism: Ferdinandea cuprea; assembly: GCA_963576555.1. Taxonomy (NCBI): domain Eukaryota; kingdom Metazoa; phylum Arthropoda; class Insecta; order Diptera; family Syrphidae; genus Ferdinandea; species Ferdinandea cuprea. The sequence continues at coordinate 66,081,162 of OY754958.1, forward strand.
TGAAACCAGTGGCCAATTAGGGCTTCCAAGTCACATCTTCTCATCTTGGGACCGTCAACTAACAGTTTCGAATGCCGGCATGATGACAACTCAAGGCAGTATTCGGTGTGCTGTAGAGGTAATTTCACTTTTGTGAACAGATGAGCAGCACCCTATGGTAGGTTGAGGGACAAAGGCTGATAACGAGCCTTGCACAGCATCAGCTTCATTTCCCTGGATACCGGTGTTTGTGCTTGGATTTACATCTGCCCAGGCTGTTTAGATTGCCTATAGCCTCCTCTACAATTTCGGAGATAACCGTAGCGCCAGAACAGGCTTTAACAGCAGCTGGGCTATCTGAGCAAATATATAATATTTGTAGCAGCTGTGATCGCAAAGATCTCAGCCTGAAAGACTAAGGACTCAGATAATTTGATCTCATTGGAGTAGACTCCGGCACCGCAGAGACCGTATCGTATCGCTCCATTCCTGGCGGTCAGGAAGAAGCACACGAAAACGGCGCTCAAAAATATGTTTTGAGCACATGTAAATCGTCCAGAAGCGCTCTGAACCTCGCACCTCTTGTCCCTACGCCGATACTGATCTGCCGTCCAATGCGCATATACATGCGGTACATGGCCTTTCTGTCTTCACTTATAGCAATTAACTGCAGAGCAAGGCTTCCATAGCAGCTGTTGGAGTTCCTCTATAATAAATTAGAAGGCGAAGAACTGCTGCTTATCCCTTCACAAAATAGTCGGACAGTTCAAAATTTGCTGGGTACCCTTCTACCGCAGTGATGTCGCACAATTTGAAAATATAATGAATTGCCTAGGCGAGGGTATAACCTTGATGACATTGATGCACCAATTTCGTCTACGTAGTACAAAATATTGTTTTGTTTAATAATACGCACGCACTAAAGGTATTTTGAGAAAATTTATGGAACGAATTTCGGTATTTTACTTGCGACCGAATATTGGCTGAATGATTAACTGTCAACTATGCATTTTGTTAGAGCACCTCAGCGTGAATATATTGATAAAACAATGATAGGCAGAAGACATTGGGGCAAGAAGACAAAAGGGACTAAGTTTTATTGCACGTTTTTGAATTCTGTCAGGTAGATCTAAATATGTTATTGTAGGGGCACCAGACCAGATACGAGCCAGATCAGAAGGGATAAGTCGCAGACACTTCGAAGCGTTCATGTCACCGTAACACTGAATATGTGGTCATTTCTACGCAGATTGCTGTTGGGTTCCCGCAATGCAAGTATCATTCATGGATAATAACGGGTGATCCAAGTAGAGATACTTTTCTCAATAGCCTTTTTTGACAGATCAAATGTGAGTCGTGTCATGCTGTCATGTTATTTTTGTTTAGTATTGTTTGGCATTTCATAATGGAAAGATTTAAGCGTGAACAACGTTTACAAATTGTTCAACTTTATTATGAAAATTCACGTTCTGTGAGGAATGTGTTTCGTGCACTTCGCTCAGCCTATGGTCAACATAATCGGCCTACTGAGCGTACTATTCGCAACACCATCACCCATTTTGAGACCCAGCATTCATTATTGGATAATATTCGACCGAATAGACCACGTCCAGCACGCTGTGAAGAAAATATAGCGGCCGTAGCTGAGAGTGTACACGAAGACCGTAGAGAGTCGATTCGGCGCCGTTCGCAGCAACATCTTAAGTTGAAAGCGTACAAAAAACAGCTTGTGCAACAACTGAAGCCGCTCGACCTTCCCAAGCGACATCGCTTCGCTCTATGGGCTCTTGAAAAGTTCCAAGAAGATCCGACGTTTTCGAGGCAAATTTTGTTTAGCGATGAGGCCCATTTCTGGCTCAATGGGTATGTAAACAAACAAAATTGCCGCATTTGGGACGAAGAGGAACCTGAAGAGATTGAAGAACTGCCACTTCATCCAGAAAAAACAACGGTTTGGTGTGGTTTGTGGGCCGGTGGAATCATCGGTCCATATTTCTTTAAAAATTATGCCGGTACGAACGTAACCGTCAATGGCGACCGTTATCGTGCCATGATAACCGACTATTTGATGCCTGAAATTGAAGCTCGTGATCTCGGCGACATTTGGTTTCAGCAAGACGGCGCCACTTCCCACACATCGCATCAATCAATGGACTTATTGAGAGAACATTTCGGTGAGCACATAATTTCACGTTTTGGGCCGGTCGATTGGCCACCAAGATCGTGTGATATCACACCGTTAGACTTTTTCCTGTGGGGATATGTAAAGTCAAAAGCTTATGCCGACAAACCCGCTTCGATTCAGGCCTTGGAGGAAAACATCACGCGTGTCATTCGCCAGTTACCAGTCGAAATGCTCGAACGAGTGATCGAAAATTGGACTCAACGGATGGACCATCCGCGACGTAGCAACGGCCAACATTTGATAGACAAAAAATAAATGCCAAAGAATGTTCTTTCAAATGATAATAAACATTCTCCATTAAATTTGAATTTTCTGTGTTTTTTTCTTTAAAAAAGTAGGGAACCTCGAAATGGATCACCCTTTAGCAGATAATTAAGGTTTTTTTTTCAATGACAGCATTGTGTTTTGGAAGTATTTAATTCCACTCTATTGGTTTTTACCACATTTAAGTATTCTGTCAAGATCGGAATTTAATGAGCTTAAAATACGTTGCCGTTCCAGCTCCACGCTCGGACGTAAACACGGCAATGAATATGAGAACCTAAGTGTACTGTCATCAGCGAAGAAATGGTAGAGACAGACATGAGAGAGAATCATGAGAATAGGTTCATGGTACTTTGGAGTTTTAGAGAGAATTTACGGAATTATTAATTTTCTTAATTTTTTCCCTCAATGCAGTTCTTGGGTTGAACATAATGGACAGCTTGCCGACTCTTTCGAAGTGCGGCAGGGAGTAAGCCAAGGGGATATTCTGTCGCAAATTCTGTTTTAATGGCGATAGACAATGAAGTGACTGTCACCGTAGGTACAACTCAGAGACATGGTTTCCAATGGAGACCATTTGAGAGGCTAAGCCACCTGGATTATGCTGACGATATCTGTTTCCTGGCAAGTACTAACAGCGGGAAGTGCCAATCACTGCAAGTGAATGGAGAGATGGCTGGTCTTAACATCAATTGCAACAAGACCAAAAAATGCACACCGGCCGCTCATCACAGCTCAGCACTTCAGCCGATTAGACGCCAATTGAGGAGGTCAAACAAATTAAATATCTAGGCAGTTTTTTATCGTCTGATGGAGGAAAAGCCAGCAGCGCTTTTGGAATGTTGTCTTCAGTATGGAACTCCAGTCAAATCCAATGTCAAATCCGTACTGCTGTATGGCAGTGAAACCTGGAAAGTCTCTATCTCCATCTCGAGAAGATTACAGGAATATGTAAACCGCTGCCTTCGATACATTATTAAAATCCGATGGCCGCAATTCATACCCTGCGAACCAGGCATTGTGGCGCATAACGGGTCAAAAGATATTGAATGTCCAAATTAGACAGCGAAAGTGGCTAACGTGGATTGACCACACGTTGAGGATGTCAAACGACAACATCGCGAATCAGTCATTCGAATGGAATCCGAATGGAACACGGGGAGTTGGCAGACCAAGAAAAACGTGGAAATCAACCGTAGGTGGCCACAGCTGAAGTATCTGGCGGCAGATCGAGAAGGACGCAGGAAGGGTTTGTCGCCGCCCTTTGCCCCACCCGGGGTTGAAGGACTCACTGGTGATCACATGTGTCGTAATGTAAAAGCGAAAACAAACAAATGTCAGGCCTAAGAACTCCTGCACGCACAAACAAATGCAACACCCATTGAGGTTGAGTCCACGAACAAAAAGACAGCCTAGTAGGAGTTGAAGGTCATAGCCTTGTCGGCAGAGAAGATCAGAGCAATCAGATCGAGTTAATTCGTTGTAATTTACAAAAGAAATACACTGTACACCGTTAACAACTTACAATAAACCTTCGAGGCAGTAATTCCTTTCTTTAATCATAGCCCACGTTCTGTAACCATGTGTACGTTCTCTTAACAAACATTTATACAATTTTTTCGATACCGATTTTTTTTTTTTTTACATTTCCAAACAGTTTCAGAATATGGGCAAGACTTTGTATTGACTTAATTTACCTTAATTATTCAAAATATTTATATACAAAATATAGATACGTATGTACATTTCAAAATATGGTGCAGGGAAATAGCTTCACCTCGAGTGGGAAATAATTTCACTTTTTCTATGTGGACTTATTTTCCACTAGAAGTGGGAATACTCATCAACAATGCATAAAGACTGGAATATATTTTTATATTATATATTATATATTCTGCTTGGTTTCTCTGTTAGATTTGGAATAGGTGCGAGGTTCGGTGAATTCCAAATTTGTTTATATCCAAAAAATCTTTGCATATAACCAAACTCGCAGATACTCCAAATCCTACGTTGTTTATGCATTGTGGACTCACATGTTAAGAGAAATCATTTCCCACCTAAAATTGAAGCTATTGTCCACCTTCGGGTGGGAAATAATTTCACTGTTTTTATGTGAGCTTATTTCGCTGCACCTCAATATACAAACTTATAATCAACTTTACAAAACCACTCAATCACGCTTTATTAAAACACCAGTAATGATATTTACTGAGCAAAATTTGAGTATCGACATTTAGTAAAACTATGAACAAGCGTTCGGCAGAGCTATGTACATATCTACAAAAAATCATTTTAAACTATACCGAACGCGAGCAGAGTAATTTTTCTTGTCTCGGCCAACTGAGGCGTATACTTAATATTTGCTAAGTAAAATGGCAGAGCAAATAAAAAATGCTATATGTATATGAAAACGAAATGAAATAATATTTACACGAGAAATTAAGAAAAATAAAAAATACATATCAAATTCTTGGTGCTACTAAGAACAACCAACTAGAAAGAATTTTAAAAACAAACACCAAAATGTGCACTTGAAACATTATTTTAAATTTAAAGAAACAAAAATCCTCTGTCAATTTGTGTGTGCTCGGTGGTGGTACAGAGAGACGAAAGAGAGAAAGATAGAGTTGAATATTAATTATAAAATAAAATTTCCAATCAAAATTAAAAATGTATGAAATTAAAAGAAACAAAAACAAAAAAAAAACAAAAATGAATACAAGCCATGCCTTGTGCCATGCACCACAACATCATAACCGGGCGGTGGTGATGAATTTCCATCACTACCACCACCACCTGTGTTAGAGGAAGTAGTTGTGTATGCCAACCCTGATCTCAATCCAGCAGTTCCGTTTCGATGATGTCCACCGGTGCTAGCACTGCTAATGCCACCAGTACCCAGAGTACCGCTATGTGCCTGTTGATGATGGAGTAAAGTTCGATTGATGGTACCCGTGCCAGCAGGTAAGGTGGGTGAAATTGTCGGGTTCGGTGTCGATGATATCGGAAAGAGGGGTGTCGTTTCAGATTTATCTACCTCTGCCAGTGGTCTATAAAATATAACAAAAAAAAAAAAATGTATTTATTATTGATTCCAATACATGTACAATGCATATATGAGAAACATGAGAGGCTATTTATCACCTTTTTGTGAGGTAGATCCACGCGTGTGAATCTGCATACACTAGTATTGTGAGCAAGAATGATGTTAGCAAGCCGGCAACCATCATTAGACTGAGGCCAAGCAGTCCACCGCCACACAAGCCCCTTAGGGCATCTGCATAGTGTTTGTCTATGGACCGACGATCCAGCGTCGCCGACAAAACAGTCAGATTTCGTTTCGTTTCTTCCAGGTCGTTGTCCATTCGTTCGAGTGTGTGACGGATGTCGATACGTGGATATACATCTTGGCTCATCCTGTTTACCATTTAAAAACATATATAAAAGAAAGAGAACAGAAAATGAATAAATAAATAAAAAAACACGCCCGATAAAAGAATGTATGCAAACAAAGCACACATACATACATAGAGAACGAAAAACGTTTTAACACAAACCTTGATACTAAATAAACAGATTCTCTAGCACGTTCCACTAAATCTCTGGACTCATTCAAACGCAGAATGAAGCGATTCCTTAGGGTGCCGCAATTTAGAAAGTAGACATACGGGCTCCGCTGCAAAAATTAGACATGAATTTTAGTGAAAGACAACAAGAAATAGTAGAAAATATATACAAAATTTACGTGTGTATACGAAGTGAAAAGGAGATTTTTAAGCGGGTGTAGGGTAAATACTATTATTATGGTTACGATGGAGAAAGGGCAACATCTTGTAATTAGTACTTTATATATTTTTTGATTTGAAATTCTATATTAAAAAAAAAGCAATCTAAAATTTATTAAAACGTTCATGAATCTCAAATCATGTTCAGCAGCATTTTTTGAATCCGATTAGCTTTAATTTAGTTTGTCCGAATGAATGACAGTGAAGCAAAAAGTTTTGGTTTACTTTCGGGATCATTGCTAAATGCATTCAAATATTTCGGACAAAGTTATTTATTGGTTATAATTTGACAGCTTTGTAATATGGAATTAATGGGAATTACAAATTCTGCGTTGTCACCTATTGCTTTCCGCATGAAGTGAAGTACAATTCAAAACAATTCAATTTATTCAAAAAATTTACAATTGTTTGTAAAGGGTGATCCATTTCGAGGTTCCCTACTTTTTTAAAGAAAAAAACACAGAAAATTCAAATTTAATGGAGAATGTTTATTATCATTTGAAAGAACATTCTTTGGCATTTATTTTTTGAAGATTATATCTATCAAATGTTGGCCGTTGCTACGTCGCAGATGGTCCATCCGTTGAGTCCAATTTTCGATCACTCGTTCGAGCATTTCGACTGGTAACTGGCGAATGACACGCGTGATGTTTTCCTCCAAGGCCTGAATCGAAGCGGGTTTGTCGGCATAAGCTTTTGACTTTACATATCCCCACAGGAAAAAGTCTAACGGTGTGATATCACACGATCTTGGTGGCCAATCGACCGGCCTAAAACGTGAAATTATGCTCACCGAAATGTTCTCTCAATAAGTCCATTGATTGATGCGATGTGTGGGAAGTGGCGCCGTCTTGCTGAAACCAAATGTCGCCGAGATCACGAGCTTCAATTTCAGGCATCAAATAGTCGGTTATCATGGCACGATAACGGTCGCCATTGACGGTTACGTTCGCACCGGCATAATTTTTAAAGAAATATGGACCGATGATTCCACCGGCCCACAAACCACACCAAACCGTTGTTTTTTCTGGATGAAGTGGCAGTTCTTTAATCTCTTCAGGTTGCTCTTCGTCCCAAATGCGGCAATTTTGTTTGTTTACATACCCATTGAGCCAGAAATGGGCCTCATCGCTAAACAAAATTTGCCTCGAAAACGTCGGATCTTCTTGGAACTTTTCAAGAGCCCATAGAGCGAAGCGATGTCGCTTGGGAAGGTCGAGCGGCTTCAGTTGTTTCACAAGCTGTATTTTGTACGCTTTCAATTTGAGATCTTGACGTAAAATGCGCCTAGTCGTTCCATAGGTCAGTCCGAGTTGCTGCGAACGGCGCCGAATCGACTCTCTACGGTCTTCGTGTACACTCTCAGCTACGGCCGCTATATTTTCTTCACAGCGTGCTGGACGTGGTCTATTCGGTCGAACATTATCCAATAATGAATGCTGGGTCTCAAAATGGGTGATGGTGTTGCGAATAGTACGCTCAGTAGGCCGATTATGTTGACCATAAGTTGAGCGAAGTGCACGAAACACATTCCTCACAGAACGTGAATTTTCATAATAAAGTTGAACAATTTGTAAACGTTGTTCACGCGTAAGTCTTTCCATTATGAAATGCCAAACAATACTTAACAAAAATAACATGACAGCATGACACGACTCACACGTGATCTGTCAAAAAAGGCTATTGAAAAAAGTATCTCTACTTGGATCACCCGTTACATTTATATCTGCAAAGCCATATGGGCTTGTCTGCAGATGATTATTTAAAAAAATTATTATTATTTTTTGAGTTCTAATATATAAGATTAATAATTAAATTTTTTTTTTTTAAAAAGTTAAAATTGTTCAAAATTCTTATAAAATTGTTTTACTTTTTTCAAAAAAATTGGCTTTTGTAAGTTGCGAAAATCTGCGGGTAGTTCATTGAATATTGCAGGGATTGCCACATCATATTTTCGTCGTCCATACTCATCGCCAGTATCTCGGGATATCGTATGTCTGCGTCTTGAGTTAACAATTTGTTGTGTCGGAATCTTATAGGTAGTGTCATCTTCGAATTGTGATACTTTCTCCAGCTTGTGTAGGTTTTGTATGTTTGTCTATTTGATTCCAATCGATACTGTGTGTACGTAATTTGGATCTATATACCAATTTCTTTATCGTTGCAACCGTTGATTTTAAATTTTGTTGTTGTGGTGCATCTCCCCACGCCAAAATTCCGTACCTCAGGTGCGATTCAACAAGTCCGAAATAGCATTGTCTGAGAACATCTGGTATACATAGATAACTAAGGTGGAATAGGGCATATCCAGATTGCCCAAGTTTCATTGTAAGGGCCTGCAAGTGTTGGCCCCATTTTAGATTATAGTCCACTATTATTCAAAGGTATTTGTAAGCTGATACATTTTCAATAATCGTTGGACAGTTATCCTCATTGTGTAGTTGCAATTGATTTCCTGCTGCATGTAGACATTCATCGCTGTGCATCTTAATAGTTAATTTATATTTGGCTATATTTGGTGGACGGATGTGCATTACCTTTGTTTTTTGTGCATTTATGATAAGAACATGATAGTGGCACCATGCCGAGATTGCATTAAAGTCAATTTGCATAATTTTTTCCGCTGCTTCGACGTTTTTATGGCTTATAATGATGGCTGTGTCATCTGCATATGAACAAAAAAGTCAGTAATCATGGCTCTAAAGCGCTCACCATTGACTGTAACGTTTTGGCCAGTTCTTAAAAAAGTACGGACCATTAATTCCACCAACCCATAAAGCACACCAAACAGTTAGTTTCTGCGGATGTAATGGTGTCTCAGCATATACTTGAGGATTATCATCAATCCAAATATGGGCGTTTTGTTTATTGACGTATCCAATTCGCTTATGAAAATTGGGATCAACGGCAATCTTGTTTTGGGCCCATTCACCGAATCTACGCCTTGCTAGGTTATCCTGTGGCTTCAGTTCTTACATGAGTTGGATTTTGTAAGCACGCAAACCAAGATCTTTCCGCAAAATCCTCCATTAAGTGGATGGACACATATTCAATTCGGGTCTTCTTCTACGCTTCACTCTACAGCAGCAATGACCACTTCTGTACGCACTGTACGATGTCTCTGTGGATGCGTATTATCATTTAGAGTAAACGTGGAGCGAAAACGTTCCATAGTTAATCGAATTAATTGCTCTGATGTACGATTATGTTGACTTAAAATGGACGTAGTCCGCGATACGTATTTCGAATAGAACCATGATTTTCAAAATAAATTTGCACAATTTGGATCAGGCGTCAGTCTATTCATGCTGAAATTGCAAACGAAACTAAAAATAAGTCGCTTGACAGCTGATAAAATGGCTGCCATTTGAAATAGTGTTGCCAACTTAACGTTTTATACCTCTAAGAAAAAACACACTTTATAAACAAAACTAATACATTAGGCTCAACTAGGTGGTGTCTTCACCTGCTGGGTTGTTCTTTCAGGATTTTTAAAATTCGCTCCTACTATACGTTGGAGAATTTGAAGCTCTTTTTTCAAAGACTATCGTTTATATAATCTCCATATCTTCCATAATCTTTTAAGCGAATAATTTGTCTATCAAAACAAGCGAGGAGTTTTAAAATCGCGTAGAACTATGATGTTGTTTTGTATAAATCTGATTGTCATTGAGGTAAATGATCTGGGTTGGAGTAATCATCATTTCTGCATTTTACTGCATCGTCAATGAAACCCAAGGATCATTGGAGACATGACTAGAGACATGACAAGCTCATCGGAGATCTCATTTCCCTCCCAGTTTGACCTGGGACCCAGACAAGTTCCAGTTCGAGTACTAATTTGGACGAGGTAAGAGGATTGAGCAGCGCTTTTAATGCAGCTTAGCTGTCGCTACAAATGCGAATGCTTCTAGCCGTCCACCTGTTGTTCAAAATATAGCGCATAGCCATTAGGATGGCGAAAGCCGCCGCTTGGAAAACAGACGAATGTTTACCTAAGGGTAGTGAAGTCTAATATTCTCGCATTCCACAAAGACTCCAGGACCAGACACCTATCCGGTGTTGTAGCCAAGTGTTAAAATCTGACCGAAGCCATTCCGTTACATGAGGAAAGTTAACGTTGTCGCAGAAGGTTTTTTTGGTGTCACTGCATCGGACGGCATATCCATGGTTCAGGGTTCAAAGGATATTTTCGCGCAAGTTCTTCAAAATTCCAGTGCGTATGACGAGAGACGGTTCTCAGCGTATATCCCACGATCTATATATCTAGGGAGGAAGGTTCATCCAATCATCTAGAGCACAGTCCGGCATGCTAATGAAGGCCCTTTTGTAGCCGAGACAGGCAGTTCTTTAGCGTTTGACAATAGATGAGGTAACACATTTTCGCGAAAGCCTGTTCCACCAAACAACCGATGCTTATGAGAGGAGTGGTCTAATCATGACCATATAGATTCAGAGGACCTATTTTAAAAAGCTTTCTTGGATACTTTTTCAAATGAATTTGTTACCTATCAACGGGCTTAATTATATGTTGTATTTGGTAACAGAGGTACCTTTTCCTGAAAGCCCTATGACTTTGAATATATATTTAAAGTTACCAAGATGGAACAAGACAGACTACCTAAGTTGAAGCTCAATCGTCTCGTTCCACAAAGAGGTCTTCTATACAAAAAATTTTGTGGGATGCTCGGAGTTCCAACATAGCAAATACTACTCGCAACTCAGATATGATCTTTAAAATGAAACATGCTTTTTAAACAGCAACTTAACCGACAAAATATGCCTTCAATTGAAAGTATGAGGTGAACTGATCGCACTTAAGGACGTTTTACACTTTCTAAAGATAGAAAAGAATACCGTCTGGGATGCTTTGTGGTGATTGTGCTGGATGAGGAGCTATGTAACCATGCGGTTACATTTTATTGTGCTTATTATTAAAATACAAATGATCATACAGCTTGTTTTTGCAATGCAATTGTTAGATTCTTTAAAGTTTAAACGTTCTGGGTTTTTTTGTTATCTATCGCATGCTTTTTTAAATCACGATATTTTTCCTTATGATCCTTAGATTTGAATTATTACTGATTTAACAGCAACAAACCAGCACTGATCATCTACATTATTCCCGCTCAACGATGATGTGTAATAAAATATGGTAGCTATCACAGATTCGCGTAAAACATATTGCATTTTGCAAATTAATTAACTGACATTTCCCCCATGATACATTTCATTTAATGTCATTTACCATTGGATGACTCATTACATATGACTCTTCCCCCACAGTACGGTCGCAGACTTGTTAGAGCTTGTTCGCTATGCAAGACAAGTTGTCATTTGACATTTTTCAAGACTTTATTGCACCACACATTGGGTGATGTGCATAATGTTAGAGTATTTATTTGAAGCACAAAGTACTAGTAAATGCTGGATTCATTCAAGCATATACTACGAGTTCATTAAAAATTGGAAGAAAGTACTAGATAAATGTGTTTTCGCTATTTTTGGGAGAAACATGGTGTTAATACTAATCACAGATAGAGTGCTGTAAAATTGGGAAGCATTCTGCTTGCTAAGGGAAGGTATTCCAGTAGTATTCCAGCTTACTCAGCGTTGGAGTTGAGTCTTTTGTGTTTGTTTTCTGTCATGTGGAGGAATTTTAGAGTAGACGTGAGCAATTAATTAATTCGTGAGTTAATTTTTGTATTGTACGCCCACGCAAATCTCAATAAACCAGCTGTTTTGGCACTGCCTGGGTATAACTTACCCAGTGTCATATTTCTTTTCACATCGTGGTCCCGCGTTTTATATACGTAGTGATGTAGCCTACCAACTTTTACCTCAATATGGCCAATGTTCCAATTCGGAATTTTATTTTATTTGGCTAAAATCCCATGTCCGTGGGCAATTAAGTCACTACTTCTTTATTTACAGAAGCCCTAACCAGTACAGGCATTCAACTTATAATGAGTCTGATTCCATCACCAGAATTGTTACTCTTTATCCTCGTACTGAAATTGTCAATGCGAGCGATTTCAATATACACAATTCAAGTTGGCTTCGATATTCCGGACCGACAACACCCTAATAAAGGTATGTCGAGTACTTCGCTGAGGCAAATAATTTGACCTAGCTTGTAAATGAGCCGACACGAATACCGGACATTAGCGGTCAAAACGCCACCTTACTGGACTTGTTTCTTAACTCTAGTACGTATAAACATAACCTTTAAAAATAATTTGTTTGACAACTTTGTTTATCTCTTTCTGGAAGTTTTAATTTCAAATTTTTTGTTGTTTCGTTGAAATTGGCGTACTAGATTTCTTGTAATGATCTTAAAGGCGAGTCACTCACTGTTATTTTTGTTGTTATGCAATCGAAAATAATAAAAATAACTAAGCAGTAAAATACTTCACAATTGCAGGAGTCAATTCATACCCATGAATACACTTTCCGCTTTAAGCATCAGAAAGTATTTACTAGTAAATGTTCAAGTTGGGTTTCTGCGAACTTGAGAAATTCATAGTAAATACTTAAAAACTTAAGTTTATACTTAAGTATTGAATTAATTTTGTTCATACCTTTTAGTACTTTTTATTTTTTATTTTTTCGAAATATATGTGACACTGTGCTTGGTTTTGTTTAGAAAACAAATGTTGCAACATATGCGGAAGGCCTATCAGTAGTTCTGACCACATTAAGTATGTTTAGAAATATTTTCAATCGTCAATTTTGGAACCCATTAGGAACCCATTAGGAACAGAAAATTTACCTATTCTAAAGTATGTGTACCCAACTTCGACTTACTTCGATTTCCTTCCGGTTAAACACTAATTCCACAATTTGTATCCTTTTCCTGCGCTAATTGGACTATTTATTTATTGTTTGTATTTTCATTGTATATTTTTACTTGATTAGGCCGAACAACAAAAATTGCACCTTAATACTCCAAAATATATAGAATGCATGGCAACATTCCTTTGCAAAATGAATTATGACAGAATGAAAATTAGAGTTAATGGAAGACATAAACATGCCTTTCTGACCATTAACATTTAAAACTACAATTAACGATTATCTGACAGCTAAATATATCCAACGTACTGTGTGAACGTCTCAAAACTTTTTGCAACACACTAATCGGCACGTACCAGTGTGGCTTCCGGCCCGGCAGATCAACTGTAGACCAAATTTTCACACTAAGGCAAATCCTGGAAAAGACCAAAGAGTTTCAAGTCGAGACACACCATCTCTTCATCGACTTTAAAGCCGCATATGACAGCATTCGGGATTCCGTCAAAACTGATCTAGATGTGTCGCATGACACTAGATAACACGCGATGCAATGTGCAGTTTGGCAGCAGCTCATCTGAACTCTTTCAAACATGCACCGGATTTCGGCAAGGAGATGCGTTGTCGTGTGATTTTTTCAATCTTGTTCTTGAGCAGATAGTGCGCAGGGCAGGTGTCGACACGGAAGGCACTATCTTCAACAGATCAGTCCAACTACTGGGGTATGCGGACGATATAAATATCATCGGTCGATCATCCCAACGTGCCGTGATAGAGGCTTTCACGGCTTTTGAAGAACAGGCGAAACTAGCTGGCCTTGAAGTGAATGAGGACAAGACTAAATGTATGCTATCAACAAACAAACAATCATCTGTCCACCGACTAGGTCAAAATGTCACTGTTGATAGCAGCAACTTCGAGGTAGTTAAGGAGTTCATCTACCTCGGGGTAAACATCAACTCCACAAATGACATCTTAGTGGAAATCCGTCGAAGAATTACCCTAGGAAACCGCTGCTAGTTCGGATTGGCAAAACAAATGGGTTCAAAACTCCTAACTCGAAGGACAAAGTGCATGCTCTATAGAGCCCTTATCCTGCCAGTTCTGCTATACGGCGCCGAGTGCTGGACGATAAGCAGGAAAGGAGAGTTAATACTGGGATCCTTTGAAAGAAAAATCCTTTGACGGATATTTGGTCCTGTGTGCGAGGAGGGCGAATGGAGGAGAAGATACAACCGCGAACTCTATGAGCTGTACCAAGATGTGGATGCAGTCCGAAAAGCTAAGAGTCGTCGACTACATTGGCTCAGCCCCCAGGTTCGAGACGACAAGGAAGACCGAACCTCCGTTTTAAAGACCAAGCCATCGCGGATGCCACAGGCCTTGGTCTGGACAACTGGAAGCAGCGTGCTCGGGATCGCAGAGGATGGAAGGCTGCCGTATCTCAGGCAGGGACTCTTCACGGGTCGGGAGCGGAGCCCGTTAAGTAAGTAAGTAGACAGCTAAATATGTTATTGGTGCAGGGATTTATGAAAGTGTATAGACTTTAGCTGCCAGACTAAATTTGATTATTGTTACGGTCGATTGTCTTAAAACTGCTTTGGCATCAAGAAGCAGCTCATCAACTAATTTCTTGTAATGAACGAGGTTTGGGCAGAAAACCAAGAATTTACATTCATAATACGTCACTGTAACCTTTAAATCGAAGATCTAGCAGAGGCTCTTCGAACCACTATTGATATATTATACACATTATACGAGCAGTTACAATTTCTTCATCTCTATTTGCGCGACATGAAGCATTTTGCCTAAACAATCTTACCCTTTGTTAAAATATTTAAATTAGTTTCACATACACTGCGGTATGACATACTCGGCTAATCAAGTAGCTGCTACAATGCGCAAAGCCGGAAATACATTGCATGCTCACATACCATCCATTACCAGCGTCAGAAAATCTCTTTCAAATCTTTATTCAAACTATATACTACTACACTCATACTCTTTTTCTGTCAAATGTATCGCTTCTCGATTGAGGAGCCGTGCTGCTGCTACGGCAAAAGCTTTTCTAGTGCTTACGAAAAGACATTCAAATCCCATACACTGAGTGTGTGACAGGGAACACAGCTTCCAAGCCGGAAACAGTATAAATTAAAATGTTATTTGTTTCAACTCTATTTTGTTTTTGCAACAAATATAATATTACCTCTCGTAGTGTATAATATTAATGAAAAGTGCCTACACTATACACTTTGCAACACGAATATGAGGGTAATCCTAGAACTTGGTTACCTATATTACATTTTGTGTGAGTGTGTGTCGTGTCTCTTTTATTTCAGTGTAATGCATTACCCACAACTGTACACTTTTCATTTAGGATATTTACCTTTTTTGTGCATTCTGTGTACTTTGGACGTCATTTATACTCTCTGATTAAAGTTGAATTACATAGAAAGGTTGTGTGTGGGTGGGTGGGTTTTTTTTTCCCATTTTATATTTTCGCGCAGCAAAACATTTTCGACATCATTCATTTGCATAACGTGCAGTACGCTGCTGAGAAGGTTTCATATCCTATATCCTATGTTTTTCTGTATCCTTTTTCCTCTCCTAACACACATTTGGAAAGGTTCTTGGTTTTTTTTTCTATGAATGCAAACAGTTTTTCTTTTTCTTTTTTTTTTCTGACAGAATTTAAAATAAGTTCTCTTTTTTTTTGTGTGTGTGCTGTTTGGGTGGTGCATATTTTTGTGCTGCAGGGCGTTGATCTGGGATATGGGTTAGAGTGGCAAAATATTGACATTGGTGATGACGTGTCTACATGTGGGCTCTATGTCAATTAGTTTCTTAAATCTAGTGAGATACAATTCCAAAAAATAAATATATCTATCAAATAAATTTTAAAACAGCGCTCCTGGTGAAAAAAAAAATCTTTTCAGCCCACTTTTATTTTTTTTTAGTTATTTCTGTCCGACAAAATCTGATGGGTAATATGTACATATTTATACTTCCGATAGTGGTGCAATCAATCAGGATATTATTGGTTAAAAAGCCTTCGAGTGGAATGCCATGCCAGTTATTAGTGTCTTTTTGCATTTAAATGGTGTTTTTTTAGAGGTATAGAACTTCGATTTGAAATAAAACACAAGAAAATCGTTTTAATGTCCATCAAATTGGCTTTGTCGGAAGGATAATTTTATGCCATTATTTCAAGCATTTGGGGCTGTATGTCGGCAATAACGCCACGAATGTTGGCTTCCAAGTCCCCTAACGTTTCTGGTCTATTGGCGTCCAGATCCCCAAAGAAAATAATCCAATGGTGTCAAATCACACGATCTTGGTGGCCAATTGACAGGTCCGCTCCGCGAAATTATGCGCTTATCGAATGTTTTCTTCAATAAATCGATTGTGACGTGCGCTGTGTGGCATGTAGCGCCGTCTTGTTGGAACCACATCTCATCCAAATTCATGCCATCCAATTCGGGAACAAAATAGTCGGTTATCATGGCTCTATACCGGTCTCCATTAACGGTAACTGACCCTCCAGCATAATTTCGGAAGAAGTATGGCGCAATGACTCCACCAGCCCATAGAGTCAGTATTTGTGGATGTAATGGCGTTTCAAGGGTCTCATGTGGATTCTCTACACTCCAAATGCGGCAATTTTGCTTGTTGACGTAGACATTCAACCCAAAATGAGCCTCATCACTGAACAACATTTTGCGGTAAACTTCGTGAACTGAACCATTATTTTCGAAATCAATTTGCAAGCGTTGTTCATTTTTCAACCTGTTCATGATGAAATGGCAAATCAAACTGAACATAAATTAGAGTTGCCAGATTTGACCACAAAATGTCAGTTTTATCTCTATTCGAAAAACCAACCTTTAAAAAAAACACCCTTTAGACAAATAATACGGCTGTCTGATGACCAGTGCGGGTTTGTCGCGGGTAAATCAACCACATCAAAGGTGATTCCTTAAAGGATCTGCAAATGATTCTGGTTGATTCTGAAAAAGCATTCGATAGACAACCAAGAGATCTGATATGGGTAGCGCTAAGACAACTAGGAGTTTCTGAAACCTACGTACAGATGATCATGGACATGTACGAGGGAGCGAAGACAAAAGTCAGATGTCCCGCAGGAGTCACCGATGAATTTCCAATTAAAGTCGGTGTTCACCAGGGAAGTGTCTTAGGTCCTTTGCTCTTTATTACGGTCCTAGATTATCTGCTTGAGGGAAAAGTGGCGGACCCTAAAGTGCATCAGTTGTTCTTTGGAGCCATTATAAGTGACGATCAGTGATGATGACTTCCCTGCAACGAGCACTTGATGTTTGGATAGATGTTTTAGAAGAGAATGAGTATCGTATTAGCCAAAAAAAGACAAGAGTATCTGTACTGCCCATTCTCTGACCCAAGCCAACCAATTCCAGATATTTATTTGTATGAGGTGGTGGTTCCCAACTGTGAAAAGTTCAAATATCTGGGATCAATGATCAACAGCGAAGCCTACACGATGGTGGATGAAGTGGCAGGAACACTCTGCCATTTTCTGTGACCGAAAAATGTCCCCTAAGCTGAAAGGAAGGCTCTAAACCGCAGTTGTGCGTCCGGCGCTCACATACGGTTCACAATGCTGGACAATGTGCAAAAAAGTATGAGGGCAAGTTGACAGCAGCTGAGACGGCGAACCCCACAGGCAGACCAGTAGGAATGCAGTGAAGTGGGAGGGTTATGATCCCTTTTATCCTGATCGTAATTTCATCGTTAAATGGAGAGATTATCAAACAGCCGCTTACCAGTTACCCATATCAAAACAAAACGGATTTGGTAAAACTTGCCGAAGCAGGGCATATACCAGGACATATACCAGAAGAACTTGTGCCGTGGTATAAGGGCTTTTCGGAAACGCTCTTAATTGAGCCAACTATAGAGGAATCAGTCTTCTTAACATCGCGTAGAAGATCTTCTCTGTCGTAATATGTGAAAGCCTGAAACCTTTCGTCAACAACCTGATTGGCTCCTATCGGAGCGGTTTCAGGCCCACAAAGTCTACTCTCGACCAAATATTCACACTGCGGCAGATCCCGGAATTCACCCAAGAATTTCAGATCGATACTCACCACCTTTTAATTGTTTTTAATGCCACATACGATAGTAATTATAGAGACGAACTATACAAAGCTATGTCTGGTTTTGGCAAAGTTCGTCTGTCTGTGAAGGATGACGATGAAAAACACTCGCTGCTCCGTCAAGATTGGTTCCGACCTCACAGAAGTTTTCGATGTCAAAATAGGATTCCGACAAGGTGTCGCGCTTCTTCAACATAATACTTTAAAAATTGTAAAAAAAAAGTTAAAAATCAACTGCAGTGGCACAATTTATTTCAAGTCTGTGCAATTGCTAGCATACGCTAATGATATAGACATTACTGGCAGAACGCAGCGAGCTGTCACTGGTGTGTTTGCTAGTATTGAAGCTAAGGCGGCTAAGGATGTTTCTGTAAGGCCCTCTCCCGAAAGAACAAGATAACCCTATACAAGAATCATCCCAGTCCTGCTGTACGGCGCTGTGGTATGTACCCTAGCACAATAGGATGAGGATATTCTTGGTCGTTTTGAGCGTAAAATCCTTCGCAAAATATTCGGCCCTGTTCGGCTACGACATGTAGAGTTAATGGACAACAACGCTCCGTCCCGCAGAGTTTTCGACTCCACCCCAGAGGGACGACGTATTCAAGGAAGACCTCGCCTTAGGTGGCGTGCACAAGTAGAACACGACCTCAATCAACTTGGAGTGCACAACTGGAGGCAGCTAGCTAAGGACCTGGCTAAGTTGGAGTGGCATGTTGATTGAGGCCCAGGTTCATCCCGAACTGTAGGGCCACCTAAGTAAGTAAGTAACGGCTTTTCGACCCATTGTTTAAAAGATGCAGAGCGCTTGCCGGAACCCGATCAAAATGAGAGTGTTTCAGAATATGAAGACTGACGAATTTTGGGTGAAAAAATGTTCCATTTTCCATTAAAAAATTGATTATTCCTAAAAAAAAACACAGCTTTTTGTTATATTAGCGCCAGAATCAAATTTCTTCCAAATTCTTGCAATTAAAAAGTTAAATCCATTTTTTCTGTTCAACTCATCAAGAATCTGACATGCAGAACTAAAATCATAAATGACTTCTCAGGCTAAAAAAGAACTGAGCCGCATTCCTTCACATCTCTGTCACATAATTAATGAGCTACAAAAGCCGGTAGTCCCTTGAGGCCAATTGATACAATTAAAACCTTTACAGACAGTCATTAAAAGGACCAGCTTTAATTAAATAAACGAAAAAAAAAATTTGACTTGCTCTCCCTAATGACTGCACTTCAAAATTGTTGCGATAATACAGATTTATGAGTGCTTTGGCATGTATAGTACTGGTGTGAGCCGCTACACATTATTATCTCTTAAATGGAAATTAATTTCATAAATCGATATATCTAGAATTTGCACTCCTTCTGCGACATACATTCAGTTGTGTGAGTCCTTAATGCCTTTCCTCCTTTTTTGTCCATCACTCCTATAGCCCTGGCATAGTACCTACATGATCCATGGAATTGGATAAGCAAGCAATCCACTCGGAAGGGATTTTAATTCTCTGAGCACACATTCATTCGTTCAACACATACCCATGCACATGCAATTGATATTTGCACTAGAGGAGGACAAAAATATCAAGTGAAAAAAAAAATGAGAAAAAAAACTTAAGGCAGATCTTCCGCTACGGCATTGGTTGGTTGCCGGATGCAGACATTTTTACAAACCGATAACCTCAAACCGATGTAATAAATTTCCCAAATGGGTCATGTTGCCATTCTTCTTCTCCTCGTTCAGAGGAATGGGTGCGCTGCGCGCCAATCAAAAATTATTGTTGACAGTTTGGTTAGTTGATAATGGAAAATGAGATATTCAGATTCAGAATAAATTGAAGCGGTTCCTTGGTTTCAAGGCTTGCAATAAAAGGACAGGGGTATATCGTATATAAACACATGCACAACTGTGACTTACCATTCCAACTTGCCGGCACATGAACTCGTGCGGTCGCATACAAAAGTCACCGGCTGCTACCGATGATGCCAGATAAATACCGGATAACAACCAACAGATAATTATACAAAATAAACCGGAAACACTGAAGAATATTAAAGCACATCGTGAACGTCTTGCTACACCTATCACTAAAATGGTGCATAAAAGTAGAAGCAATGTTAAGAAGCCAAGCGTAGCTGGCCAACGTATTGACTCGTAGAATTCGCCGAGCTAAAAAAAAAGGAAATTTAAGAATTAAATATGTAGGTACTTTTGAAGAATAACTATGAAACTCAGATTTACTTACATGCAAAACACCCTTTAGTGATGTATCGTTCTCGGTTCCTTTCGTTTTCATAAAATAAAGTACCATGTTGTCCAAACTGGTTACGGCCCGAGAAGTGTTATCGCGCACCAACCGACATGTGTCAAGAAGAATTGTGACAGCTGTTTGATTGTATTGAGATTTATCGATTTGTTCTTCTAGATTGTAGCTTTGGACTTTGGTCTCAAGATTTATTTTAATGGATTCAGTCTGTAAAACAAAAGGGATAATTCAAATTAGTCATTCAGTTTTGCAAAAAAAAAAAAACGAAAAAAAAAAAAAAACAACAAGACACTCTTCGGGTTGAGCAAGTGAGAGCCCAACTATAATCACTGAAAAAGCAAAGCAAAAATAGCTCGTTGAAGTTGCAAGTCTACTCTATCTTATTTGCGGCATGAAGGTGACCTTCTTTACTCACGTAAATTACTCAATCGATCGGATAGTGACTTGTTGACTAGGTTAGGTAAGGTTAGGTTAGGTTAGGTTAGGTTAGGTTAGGTTGAAGTGGCAATCGGTGAGGCCGACGCACTTAGACCAAAAAGAGGTCCGTTGTTATACCACGAGGATCTAAACTTAGTCACGTAGATGGACCTTACGTTTATGGGAGAGAGCAGGACAAGTGCAAGGAAGGTGAAGGATTGTCTCCTCTTCCTCCTCGTCCATGCAGCTTCTGCAGAAGTCATTTGAGTACATGCCAAGCCTATTAGCATGCCTGCCTATAAGACAGTGTCTAGTGATCAAATCTATTGTAGAGCTGATGTGCAGTCTTTTTGGAGACTTGTCGACTAATAAGGGACTAGTTTTAGAATCTACCCAAAATGTTGTATTAAGTTGATTATGCTCCTTTATGGTGCTTAACGTTCATTTTTCCGAATTCAAAGAGAACGTATTGAAAGACCCGTACCACCTGAAAGTTTTTATTCACTGGCCCACCTCTTGCGAACGTCTGACAAACATTAAAAAGTAAGAACTGTCATGAGAAGCTTCTCAAAAATTAATTGCCGTTCGGAAGCGGCAGTAGGTCCCTTCCATTTGTGTCAAAAAATATGTCTTAGCACACACAGTGGTTGAAGAAGCTAGGCTTTGTATTCTGTAAGGGTCGCTTACGCCTAATATTTATTTTTTATGATGATTGTTGAAGGCCCTTAAGTGCTTCTTGCAGGATTTTCCCCGCTGCTAGGCATGCTGCTTTTACTGATCCGTATACCAAACTGTCCACCGACTAGGACAAAATGTCACTATTGATAGCAGCAACTTCGAGGTAGTTAACGAGTTCAGTGTGTATATCAACTCCACGACTGACAACTTGGTGGAGACCCGACGAAGAATAGCCCTAGGAAATCGCTGCTACTTCGGTTTGGCGAAAGTAATGGGTTCAAAACTCCTGACTTGAAGGACAAAATCTATGCTCTACAGAACTCTAATCCTGCCAATTCTCCTATACGGCGTCGAGTGCTGGACGATAAGCAGGAAAGCAGAGTTAATACTTTGCTCCTTCGAAAGAAAAAATCTTCGGCAGATATTTGGTCCTGTGTGCGAGAAGCGCGAATGGAGGAGAAGATACAACGGCGAACTCTATGAACTGTACCAAGATGTGAAAGTAGTCCAAAAAGCCAAAACTCGTCGAATATGCATTGGCTCGGCAACATGGAGCGAATGAAACAATAATGCTCCAGCTAAGAGGATCTTCAAATCCCAGCTCCAAGGTACGAGACGACAAGGAAGATCGAACCTTCGTTTTAACGACCAAGCCATCGCCGATGCCAGAGCGATTGGTCTGGATAACTGGAAGCAGCATGCCCTGGATCGCAGAGGATGGAAGGCTGCCATTTCTCAGGCAGGAACTCTTCACGGGCTCCCGACCCTTTTTCAAAAGAAAAAAAAAAAGGAAGAAGAAGGACGTTAATCTTTTCGCTTTTACCTCCAAAGAAGTGTTTTAACGATGTTTGCAGTTCATTCTTTTTTTCTGGGTCTTGAAAAAGCGCCACCCATTAGGCCTATTGTGATGTCATCGTTTAGAATTCGCCAATTATGCCGAGTTTTTGAATAAGTTCGGCTAAGTCCTCAAGGTGTAATGTCCACAGAGGACATGTAAACGTGTTTTTGCCGAACAATCACAGTGGCACAGTATATGTTTTGTTGTTTCTTCATCTTCATGTTACATTCGACGAGTGTTGTCTTGGGCAATTCCTATAGTCATGAGGTGTTTTTTTACTCTTCAGTGTCCTCTCAAGAAACCGTTAACTCTGTGTAATTGCCCTCTGGATAGTTGATAAGTTCTTTTTGGAAGTAGGATATGGTAGACACGTTTCCGCTTGTCTGTTACCTTCCGTTCTCCTTTAGTTAAGAAGATATTAAGTTTCTAACCAGTTTTTGATGTAGCTTTTAATGCGCTCACTACAAACTGGTTTTGACATAACGAATGATGCCGCAGAACCGTTTCTTGACAGCTTTTTCATTTCCATCGAAACCACTGGTTTCTTGGCACACAGATTTTTTGGACTTTGTTGGTTGCTGTGACAAGTTTGAGGCAGTGCCAAAGTTGTTAATAGCAAGAAGTGTCGCTTTGCTGTCAGAAAGATTATAAATGTCCTTGTCAATGATGTTCCTGTTTAATTTTTTTTTGATATTGAAAATGATGATGAAAAACGGAGCTACTCCCTTTCATGCTTCAACTCCAACTCCTTTATCTGTTTTGGAACCGTCCGTATACCAAACTAATGCATTTTTAGCATAATGAGGTTTTAATCTGTTCCCAGTTTTGTAGTTTTGCAAATGTATCCTTGAAGTTGTAATTGAGGTTGTATCGATTTAGACATCTATCTGTCACTGTGATACCAAATAGATAATTTCTACTAAGCATTCATCCGCTAAGATCAGCATGTAGGGAGGAAGGTTCAGTAGGATTTCTGTTGTACACACACGCTACTCTTTGCCTTTTGTTAAGCCTGGCCTGTGTTGACCTTTGTTTTGTGTTTTCGCCACCTGCAAGGTGCAACATATGCGACAATAGCGATGGATGTTTTTGGGTTTAGACTCCAGTTTTTGCAGGTCCAAAGAGAGATTCTGTGGCTGCAGTGGCTTAGTGGTTAAGTGGGTTGGACTACTAAGCGAGGGGTCGCTGGTTTAAATCCCGGCCCGTACCACCTTAAAGTTTTTATTCGCTGCCCCACCTCTTGCGAACGCCTAAATTACATCCAAGAGTAAGAAATGTCATGAGAAGCTTCTCAAAAATAAATTGCCGTTCGGAATCGGCATTAAACTGTAGGTCCCTCCACTCGTGTCAAAAATATAGCATCGCACACACAATGGCTGGAGAAGCTAGACTTTAGGTCCTGTATGGGCCGATTACGCCTAATATTTATTTTTATTTTTAAAAGAGATTCTAGCTTTGTCTATTACTCACTCTCTTAATGTGATAGTTTTAGGTGAGATTTTGGTTAAGTATTTAACTTTATTGGAGAACTATACACTTTCATCAGAGAGTGTTTGGTTTTTAAGATTGTCCAGTTGCAACGTTGTTAAGAGAAGCGATCCGAGATAGTTTCTTCAAATTTACCTCTGATGAACTTAGAAACCGTCGTTTTTTACTACAATTGATCAATAATAAAGAGAACCCAACTCCACCTTGAGAACAGTGATCGTCAACAGTGCTGTAGTTTTTTAATTTCAAAAAGGTGTCCATTTAAAGATTTTGGGGAGCCATTTTAGTGAAAGAGGAGCCACAGCAAAATTATCCCATGTTGGGTTCGTATCTTTTTTGGTCGATGGTAGTATTCCTGTCTGCGCTGCTTCCCTCGGTTTTCTTATTAAAAATTTTTAATAAAAAAATCAAATTGGTTGCAGCATAACTAACGCCCTACGAAGACATAAAAATGGTTAAGAAACTTATTTATCCATTTTAGCCACACGAATTGTTCTTATTGTTAGAAAAACTGCATTACCTATGCTCATTCGAAATTAAAACGGCATAACGGTATTTAGCGCGACCACGCATGCAGTTTTTCACGAGATAAGAGAGAGTTGGTTTTCTTTGCCGTTTTTAAAGACGTTAGAGTGTGGTTTGAACACAGCATTTTTTGGTCGTACTTATCTATAGGTACACTAAATTCTATCTGTCAAACCTTTTTCCTCGTTTTAGAATAGCGCTCTCTAATTACATACACCGAAGAAGCCGGATGTCCCAGAATAGATAGCAGAGGTATTATAGTTTCCAGTGTTTACTTCAATGAATAAAGGTAGTAGCATATTACCGTGTTTCCTTTAGAACAAGTGAGATCACAGATCAAACAGTCTGAATTTAGCTGTTACCACGGAAATTAACATTACCGACCATAATATTGTACTATCACTTTCCTTCCTACTTCTCCTGCGTGGTTGGTTTGTGTGACCATGTAAACCAACCATAAACAGTGTTTGACATTGACAGTCGATTTGGGAAATGCATTTTATACTCGAAATAGAGATGTGCAAATAATGTGGGCAACGAATATTTGTTATCAAGTTCAAATAGAAGGCATACATTTTTTTGCACTATGCATTAAAATGAACTTTTCTTATTGGGACCCGGTAAACTGCTTTGCGCTACGTCTACTTTTCATTTTTTGAAACAATGTGTCTACATGTTTTGGACAGCTGGTCGGCCCATTGTATTTTGCATATGAAAACAAATAATCGATAAATGAAACGTTGTAATTTTTTTGGCGGATAAAAACTGTGAAAGAAGTGAAAATTTCAAATAGTCTTCATCTTCATCATGATCATTTTTGTAGATTTCGATGATTTATGTTTAACGAATTCTTGATGATATTAATTAATATTTTAATAGAAACATAAGTACAACACGAACATCCAAAAACAACAACAATAGCGACATTGAAGACGATGGAGCAACAATTTAAAGAATTTATATGGACAAAATTGTTACATATTTTAAGGACACTGTTCGACCATTGCGAGAAGGTGAAAATTTGGTGGATGCTGGTAGGATATACTCTCTTGGCACTGCTTTGTCCCACAAATTATTGGCTACGTTGTTCAAACGACAAAAATGTTGAAATAAAGCATATGGTATTAGATACGAGCGAATGGAAATATGTGTGGTCATGTAAGGCTGGCGTTGTATTCCAACTATAAAAACATATAACGGGTGATCCAAGTAGAGATACTTTTTTCAATAGCCTTTTTTGACAGATCACGTGTGAGTCGTGTCATGCTGTCATGTTATTTTTGTTTAGTATTGTTTGGCATTTCATAATGGAAAGACTTACGCGTGAACAACGTTAACAAATTGTTCAACTTTATTATGAACTTTCACGTTCTGTGAGGAATGTGTTTCGTGCACTTCGCTCAACTTATGGTCAACATAATCGGCCTACTGAGCGTACTATTCGCAACACCATTACCCATTTTGAGACCCAGCATTCATTATTGGATAATATTCGACCGAATAGACCACGTCCAGCACGCTGTGAAGAAAATATAGCGGCCGTAGCTGAGAGTGTACACGAAGACCGTAGAGAGTCGATTCGGCGCCGTTCGCAGCAACTCGGACTGACGTATGGAACAACTTGGCGCATTTTACGTCAAGATCGTCAAGAATTGAAAGCGTACAAAATACAGCTTGTGCAACAACTGAAGCCGCTCGACCTTCCCAAGCGACATCGCTTCGCTCTATGGGCTCTTGAAAAGTTCCAAGAAGATCTGACGTTTTCGAGGCAAATTTTGTTTAGCGATGAGGCCCATTTCTGGCTCAATGGGTATGTAAACAAACAAAATTGCCGCATTTGGGACGAAGAGCAACCTGAAGAGATTGAAGAACTGCCACTTCATCCAGAAAAAACAACGGTTTGGTGTGGTTTGTGGGCCGGTGGAATCATCGGTCCATTTTTCTTTAAAAATTATGCCGGTGCGAACGTAACCGTCAATGGCGACCGTTATCGTGCCATGATAACCGACTATTTGATGCCTGAAATTGAAGCTCGTGATCTCGGCGACATTTGGTTTCAGCAAGACGGCGCCACTTCCCACACATCGCATCAATCAAATATTGAGAGAACATTGGCCGGTCGATTGGCCACCAAGATCGTGTGATATCACACCGTTAGACTTTTTCCTGTGGGGATATGTAAAGTTAATTGGCCAAGCTTATGCCGACAAACCCGCTTCGATTCAGGCCTTGGAGGAAAACATCACGCGTGTCATTCGCCAGTTACCAGTCGAAATGCTCGAACGAGTGATCGAAAATTGGACTCAACGGATGGACCATCTGCGACGTAGTAACGGCCAACATTTGATAGACATAATCTTCAAAAAATAAATGCCAAAGAATGTTCTTTCAAATGATAATAAACATTCTCCATTAAATTTGAATTTTCTGTGTTTTTTTCTTTAAAAAAGTAGGGAACCTCGAAATGGATCACCCTTTAAATGTACAAAGAAATGCAATTATTAACATAAGCAAAAAAATGTTAAACTATAATTTTTTCACATATTACAAATTGAACAAATTATAGTCGGTACAGGTTGATTTATTAAAAATAAATTTTTTCAGAAAAATTAAATACAAATTGGCAGCAACTGACAGGACTGTAGACACATTACTGCTTCAAACTCTGTGAGCTAGATGGCAGGTTACCTGCTCCCAATTATTTCCCAGTTATCTACTTTATAAATCTAAAATTTTTAAGAATTTGGGGAGCCATTCCGGCAGCGCTGATCGTCAATTACTTTTCAATGATAGAGGCAAGATTCTGAAGAGCTTCAGAATACTGTTCAACCTCAAAGGTGGTTTCCCTTAAGACAAAGTGACAACTAATTTAATATTACATTTCTTATGGATAAGAAAAATATATGAACTAAATTAAGGATGAAAATAAAAATAAAAATGAACAAACAAAACATCGTCTGAATATTGCTAATTGGGCAATATGGACGCACGTGCCATTTAAGATATCGAAACCCCCACCAGCCCCTGACTAGTGAGGTAAACAAATAGCCAACCCAATTAGAGATGGTGTTACACAATCACTTAAGTGGCCATTGAAAAAAATGAAAAATCCTTTGCAAGGATTTAAGTAAACATGTCTTCTGTCTGTTTTAAGGGTCAAGGCTTATTCGGCCCCCCCTCCCCTCCACATCATTGTTATTGTTTGCGAAAATAGGACAAAAGCTTCATTAAGTCGTTCAGCCACTGTAGAAACAATTTATCATCACATTACATCTCCTTGCTTATTACATTAAGTATAATATTTAACATTCACCTTTTGAAAAGGGTACGCATACAAATATAACCCGCTTTCTGGTTCTCTTGTTCGTCGCCGTCGCCTAAAACCACTTGTGTCAGAACTAAATCCACACGAAATTGAAATGTAAAAGATATGACATAATTGCTGGAGACCAAGAGTTGTCGCCAGGCCAGACTGACTTACTATACATACTAAGCGTCCTTTATCCTTGTGCTTGTATATGCGTCCGTCGTGTCGTTCCTGTTTTTTTTTTTTTTTTTCTTTTTGCCGAGTGCACCATTTTACCTCTATTGTTGTAAGCGGATATGCATGAGCTTATTATAAGACTCTAATAGTTCTTTTCGCTTCCCTCTCTCGTCCTCCCCTTCATCGTGGTATGTCAGGAAGCATTGCTTTTTTTTTTGTTTTTTTTTTTGGTTCCCTGTTATCATTTGAGTAACTCTAGGACATATAGGCGACACACAGAATGCACAGACAGTACGCCCGGAATGCACCAACAGCGTAGCTGGTGAGGTGGCCTTTGGAAAATGATGACGGCAATTTGCTATATTTCATTAGGGAATAACAAACGTTTATACACGTCTGAGTGACTTAAACTGTGCGACTGACATTGTTGTGTGTTCGCCGTTCGGTTGGAATTTTCAAACCATAGTGCAATGCCAGTCACGTAAGTTCACATATAATAGATCTACCGTTACCGATGTGAGTCTGTCTGTAGCTAATTCGTTATAGAACGAACTGACAGCCAGTGGTGGCGGTGGGTGCTTGCTTAAGTACGGATTGTCCCTCCCAGCTATGAGTTTATGCATTCGCGCATATTTGTGTGTGTTTGTGTCTTAAAATTGTCAAAATTGACGGAGAAGAGATGGAATTAATTTTAATTCCCGCCAACAGATGCAACGACCACGACCTACTGTTCAAATACAAATTTCTCAGAAACGAACTTTTTTCAAGAGCCAATAGTTGTTTTCTTTTTCTTGTGCCACCGAGCTACTCATCTCTCACAAGTGAGGTTATCATAATCCTCTTCTCTATTTATCTGCGACCAACTATAGCCGCTGTTCCATTGCAATGTTTACTCTTTCGTCTCCTGTTGGCTATGTCAACTAAGGATGCCGCATTTGGATTTAGTTAAACGAATATAATATTGTGTATGTTTGAAGTTTGAAGTTTTCGTTTTCATGTGTTTTTCTTATAAGAAAATAAGACAGAAACGACACAAGCAAAGAAAAACCCGGATGGAAAAGAGGACACAAAAGTTTCAATTGTGCGATGTGATTTCCATCAAGTTTCTTCAAATAATCTTGAGAGCTTAAGGATTTTTTTTTTTGGGGAGACGAATGGAAAAAATGACATAGAAACGAACCCATCTGCAGAGAAAAATATGCAGATTCAATGGCTTTGTCCGTTGGGTAAGTTAAAGTTTCTCACAGATATAATGATAAAATGGGATTTAAACGTGAATAGCAATTAAGTTTATTTTACTTTTACTCGTAGTTCAAAAGTGAGAAATTGTTTCGGTAAATCAAAGGGAATTTCGATGTTGGGAATATGCTTACCTACTTAGTAGGTAGGCAATTATTAGTCATAGTAATACCAATTATAGAATAAAAGTAATCAAAATTTCAATTACAATGTAGTTGCAATTACAGCAATGTAATCGTACTCTTAAGAAATGGGTTTAACTACGGGAGTCTACCATTGATATTTATTTTAAATTTACTTACTTTATACTTAGCTCAATCCAACTTAATTCAAACGGTTGCAGTCTTTATATGAAGCCTTTTCACTTTAGCATCTCACCATATCTACGTTAGTCACTGAAGATTGAGAGTAATCAATGGATTGGTATACCTATTCCTTTAGAACGGTCGTTAATAGCGGTAGATGAGAGTGTCCTCTCACTAAGGTACTTCCTCCTATTTCCGGGCGGCAACGGTCGAATTATAAGAGGGAAGGAAGCAACAGTAGTTTAGGTCCACTTAGGTCGAACTAGTGTTACCTCTATATGAGCTGCATTGACTTTTTTCAAGTTTGGTGCGGAATGAACCCTTAGTGGGCAAAAGAGCCATTCTTGGACCCTTAGACGGAGTATCCACCTGCTTCTGTCTAAGGGGTCCCGGAAAGGTCTTGACACTCAAGATTGAAGGTTGTGCGTGAATTTAACTTTTTAAACATTGTTACGAAGCGACCAATAGCCTGGGAGGAGTACGTTTTTACTGTTGACGACCCTGAAAACCGAAAAAAAGACAAGGACTCCCTTCGTTCGGACATTAAACAGAAATTTCGACTCTATTTGAGTACGAATGCAAGTCTTGAGTATTTAAAACGTGAGTGAACACATTCACGGTATGAGTAGTAATCGCCCAAATCCGCTGGATATGCGCACGCACAATATTTGAAGTAAGATGTTCAAATAGTTTAACGCACTTTTAATGCCAAAATAGGACAGCTGGACCATTTTGGGAGCACAATCGGAAAGCATAGCCTTCGCGACAAAAGATATAAGAAAAGGCCTTAGGATATCTCAGACGCCCCAACAACGGAAAAGAAATGTGAGTGGATAAAAGGTCAGAATTTTTGCCGATCTAGTATCTTCCAACTTCTCAAGAAGTCCTTTATAGCAATAAAGTCCATTCTATAGCAATTACATGGTTTGCTCACCACCTAAAGTCTCTACCAAACTCAATATTTATATTATTGGTAAAACACAGCTGGTGCGTTTGCAAGCATAGAAACAGAATTGGAAAAAACGGGACTAGCCGTAAACGAGGGCAAAATAAAGTTATGGCGACAACAAAGACCCAACATCAAACAAAGAATAAGGTCCTCTCTTGAAAAACAAGGACTGGATAACCCCGGTTCTGCCATATCGGTCTGAAGAACGCGGGTTTTTGTAATATATGCGGGCCCGTTAGCGAGCTATAAAGTGGCATTGACCTTTTTTTAAAAAAAACTGCGCAATGGGCGTTTTAGATGACATCTAGAGTGAACAAACACAATCTCTCTACACTGACAACGTTGTGTAGAAACGCTTTGCCTTATGTGGCGCGCACATGTGAAAGGGTCACAGCCAACATGGAGATCACAACTGGAAGCAGTTAGTCAAAAACCGCCACATACGCCCAAGAAAGTAAGGGGTTAGTGTCCTGAGCGAGGCTTCCCAGGTTAAAATTCTTCGCTGCACCAATTCTGATATTTAAGGTACCCCATAAGGGGAGGTGGAAGGCTATCGAAAAAATCAAAAATTCTTACTTTTTACATGACAATATCAATAGCCCTTTGACAAGCGAGTTTATTATCTTGATTGACACCTTTTTGCATTTCTTTAAGTCTCCCCAAGATAATGACCAACATAATGTTAAATAAAACAAAAAAAAAATCCCTTTCGCCACTGACTTTCAAATACACTGCAAACAATTCAGGCACCAGGTAAAAAAGGTAAAAAAGGAAAAGAAATCTCCTAAGAAATATCACCTTCAACGTCAACACCCTTATCAGGGAAATAAAAAATAAATTCTCCATTCTCAACCACTGCGGTCCATCATTCCGAAAACGTTTTTCCAGAAATAACAAACATTACAGCAATTGAATAAGATGTCCTTTCGTTACGATAAAGT
The DNA here is from genome assembly GCA_963576555.1 of Ferdinandea cuprea. NCBI lineage: Eukaryota > Metazoa > Arthropoda > Insecta > Diptera > Syrphidae > Ferdinandea > Ferdinandea cuprea. The sequence continues at coordinate 66,112,430 of OY754958.1, forward strand.
GTCCTTCTTCGGCGAAAAAACGAATTCAGAAGCGTACAAAAAAAAAATGCTAGAAACGTAAAACATTTCCCACCTTAATATCCGGCAACTAGTCGGATGTGCATTTTAGTAGTAGTAGTAGTAGTAGCTGGCTGCTAGGACCAAGAGGTAAATGGCGATAACGAAGCGAAATTGCATTCGTTTTCTGAATAATCAAGTTAAGGACAATCGTGTTCTATCTGCTGCTACGCCCTCCTTTCGTTTCCTTCCACACCCCCTAATTATAGTCACAAGGAAAAGTTAGGATTGTTTCGGACAAAGGCGTTTGAATCCTGAATTAATTTCACTGCTACTCCGCTCAGGACAAACGTATGTGTGAAGCTTATTCCTTCCACTTGTCTATTTGCCTCTTTTGTATGCGATTGCGGCGGCCTGTTAAAATGTTTAGCTGAATGAGGACCAATGAAACATCTTGCAGTAATAATGTCAAGGAGGAAGGTCATACCTAGGTTGGCATTGCTGCAATAGCACCCCCCAATATGAAGCTTAATTAGAATTTAGCATGTTCAAGCGTTTTACCGGCTCGGTCAGAGATATTATTACGTTTCGGTCGGTGGTTCCGAACCGAAGACCATTAAAAACCTCTTAGTTGAAAATTCCTGGAGTCAAAAGACCAAACTGGAGGAATGGAAATATGTTTACCTAAATGATGAGTAATGACCTCATTACTCCTCGAGGAGGAGTGTCCTCGACAATATAATAGCAGCAAATTTTAGTTTGCGTGAGTAGTTAACAAAAAAAAAAAAAAAAGACAAAAATTGGAATGATGTAGAATGAAAAACAACATTATATCCGATGACATATATTTACATATGTAAATTGAGGTTATGAATTTCGTCGGGAGATTGTGATTCCACTCCTAAGGGATTGGCATGAAGTGATTTTATCGCTACGAATGTGCGCAAGGGCTATTTTTAGCAAAGGGCAGACCCAAAATCTTAGCGATTAATAACTAAATCAAGGCTGGATTTTATGTACGATAATTGCCACTCCTTTTGTGGCCTTTTTTTGGAATGGACCTTCGGGGCGAAGGAATGAATTGCAGTACATACAACGTTGTGCAAAATAATTATTCTGCCGCAGGGGTCGAGCGTATGGGTGGGTGGGACCTCTACTTTCACGAGTCAATTATGTTTCGCGCTATTTGGAATCAGTGATGGCAGACTTTGTCTTTTGTTAAAACTTTTCATTTTAAGGTCTTGCAAAATGGCTTCTTTGTAGCACGGAGATTGCAGACCGCAATTACTGTTGATGAACCGACTTTCTTTATTTTGTTTGGTCGCCTCTTTGCATTTGGATTGGTTTAGCGCGCTAGCTCTTCTACAATCGCGAAGACCGGCGATAATTATTTTAACTTCAGGCTCATTTTTTGAGCGGAGATTCCTTCTCGACTTTGAGTTGATTGATTTCGCTTTTTAGCTCTTGACAGAGTTGTTCGATTTTACTAAGCTTAATGGTTCTTCCTCCCGGGTCCGTATGACTACTTTTGGGGTTTGATTTAGGCGCCGAACCCGATTTGCTAGTTCCAAAGGATCAAAACTGGGCTGCCACGTGCGGTATTAAATTGCTTTATTTTGAATTGCATAGTTTGCACACGCTAGAACTCAGTAGCCGGAGCGTGGATTTAAGTCGCGTCTTACGGCGAGCATGCCTACCTCGGGTAGAAAATGAATTTTTAAAGTAAATTTCATCCTCGCAAAGTAGCGGGCCTTAAAAAGAAACTTACGAAGTACCCAGAAGTATTGGTTAAAAAAGGATCACTGCCATTGAGAAGCTGCAATATGGTCGGGCAAGAGAAAGGTTCATAGCTACGGAGAACAGATGACAGACTAAGGCAAGTGTCGTGTCTTAAGATTTCCACACGTGAGTAAAGGCTGTGTTCGCAGCTTGATAAGCGCTCATTCCACAACAACGTTTCTCAAGTTAACCACCCTTGGCAACAGCTGTCATGCATATGCCGATTACATTATATGACATGCCAGAGGTAAGTTCGGTAAAACATGTGAGGAATATTTGTCTTAGTTGATGAATAAAGTCAAGAGAATTCATTGAGATTAGCTGGATCACTATTTGCCATCAGCTTGAGGTGGGCAAGCCATGACACGCTGATGAGGCCGAGTTAATGGTCTACAATCACCATCGACTAAGAATGGGAATGTAGATAGGGAAAAGGAAGAGATCGCCATGTACTCCTACGGTTCCAAAATGGATATCGGAACCACACTTATCCAGGCTATAGCCGAACTAAGGCACGCCCTTTCCAACTAGACGATCACCATCTACTCAGATGTGGTGAAGTCAAGAGCTGTGAGCCAATGCAGAAAGTCGTTAGACGAGCTATCAACTGAAAATACAGTAACCCTGCGCTGGGTGCCGGGGCACACTGATATCCCGGGTAACGAGGAAGCGGACAAGCTTGCAAGATCAGGGTCTGATATAAATGCATCACTGGCACTTCGCACATAAAATCGACAGCGAGTCCTTGACTAGAACCAACCAACGTTCGACACAACTCGACACGTGCAGACCTACAAAAGAGCTATGGCCAGCTGTCAACAAGAGGAGATCAAAATTCATGATCGGGTCAAACCGCAAAGATATCCGAGTACTTACGGGAGTTCTAATGGGTCACTGCGCTGTTGAAAATTCCTTAATAGCATAAGGCTAAAGACCCTCGGCAGATACTTCTATAATGAGCTGGAGGATGTGGGCAAAGTCGAGCTAAAAGACCTTCTCAGACTTTTGTACAAATCGGGTTGGTTCTAAGAGAGCGCTACTTTAAGCATATACCAGCGGTTTCTCTTTCGGTCTATTTCCAGGTGTTTTTAATGTTCGAGGAAAGGTACCCAGATGGACAAAATGGACAGTCTTCCAACGACATCAACGCAGTAAAAAGGCTTCAATGCAGCAAAACGAATTCAAAGTTTAATGCAGTAAACCGACCTTAACTTCTACAATTGCAGAAGTAGTTCTTAGTTTCCGAAGCTAAGGATCCACAACAGCCGGTCCAACCGCCAACCAAATCGACCATGTGCTAAAGGCGACTCTAACCAGTTCCTTGTTGTAGTTAGACTTAGAGCACGACTGTCCAACAAGAAGAAGCTGCGAATGTCTTAGCTCAGCCGGCAGAGCGGTGATAAACTCTCTACTGTGAATTAACCTACCACAGACGCCAACAACCAGTGGTCCCAGTATCGCGTGTGTCCCTGGACATAGTGACAAAGCCGGTAATGAGAGGGCTGACGAATTAACGAGGTATGGGCCTGTAATACACCACGATTTAGCGCTTCAGTCGATCAAGCCACCACTCTGCGATCTTAGGAAACGAGTGGAGAACAAGATTCGTATGAAATCCAACAACAGGTGGAAAGAACAAACTACCCGTGAAGTATCAAGGAATCTCTGGCCCGAATACAACAGTTGCCGAACCATCAAACTTCTACAGCTTAACAGGTCATCACTGTCTGAGCTGGTAGGGGCCCTAACGGAACATAACTTCCTAAAAATCACAACCTCGAGGATGTGGTGATGAAGAGGACACACCTAACACCCTCTGTCACTGTCCGAGTCTCGGTCACTTGAGGAACAGAACCCGCATTACTTACATGAACTGATGTCTCACTTTTTGATCTTAAGATTTTTCTTCGGATATCAGTATGGCTGAAGGGCGTCAGGTAAAAGTACACAAAGCCTAACCATTTCTAACCCCCCACGAGAACCTAAGTGTGGACAGACCCGCTCTGACGACCCGTAAACCTAACCTAACCTATGGAATTTACTTTATTGTACTTAAGAGGGTGGACCGTTTATATTTTTAACCTCAAATTGTCCAGATCCAGACAAACGAAAACTTTTAAACCTTTTACGGAATCCCACGTCTGATTTACATTTCCGGCAAATACAAATTCATTCACGATAGCCAAAGTATTTTCAAATACATACTTTCTCTTTACAAAGTTTTGGCGTTTTCATTGGGACATAGCAAAAGCTGTTACAAAAGGATCTTCCGCAGGTCTTATATGCAAAATACCTAAGAAGAAACTTGAAAACTTTTCCAACGCACATTTTAACTGTTCATCGCATCACAGTCAAACAAAGTACTCCAATAGCAAAGGAAGCTGGAATTACACTTTGGGAGTTTACAAATATTCGAAACCGATGCACATCTCTCTCGGAACACAAAGTTCAGTAATTTCCATGGTTTAAAAAACAAAGTGAGGCACTAAAATAAAAAAAAAACTTAAAATAAATTAGTTTTCAATAATTTCTCTCCCCCCTCGCCACAAAGTGCAGCATTTCTAATTAGAAACAAGTGTTCTGCCAGTGGCACATATTAATTTATCAATTAACAGAAACCATATACAGCAATCCACTTATTGCACAATCTTATTGCTTGCTATATCCTTGTTGGCCGCTATCGTTTACTCATTTAATTGAAATCCATTTATACGTTTCGTTTGGTTGCAATGTTCCCTGACCACAACCAGTCCATGTCACTGATTGTATCTATGGATGTTAGCCCCCACATCCCCTTTGGATCATCATCGCCATTATCATCGAGGAAGTCTCGAACCAATAAGCAATAATCACACACGATGGCGATTCTTCGACAAACGAGTTTCATAATTTTCTTCTAAATTCTCTCGTATACATTTAGCCAGCAGCAGCAGCAACAGCAGCCACGCCTTCAGGAAGATTCTTGCCCAGATTAAGGAAGAGAAATTCTCTCGGTTATATAGGTTATGGGTGAACATAATCAACGCGACGGCTTAAGTTAAGCAAACATTAAAGACTCTATAGAATCCTGGATGGGGGCAACGACGACGAAGTACAGAGAGGCAAGGCAGAAACCACACAAAAAAAAAGGATTCCATTTGGCCTCCCATCCTATATAAATGCATGAAATTGATTTTTTTTTTTTTGCTCCTTGCATTTCTTTTTCTGTCTATGTGTGTATGGTTTTTGCCTTTAGTCTTTGGAATTTAGCTTAAAAATGAGGGCGATAGTTTGTGTGATGCGAGAGAAGAAAAGTCCTGTAGGCGATGTGAAAAACACGGGTAGTATGATCATGATGAGGAGATGATGATACCTACCAGTAAAAAGAAGAAGAAGGAGAAAAAAAAAGAAACTAAGGAGATGTGGAAGAACACATGAAGCACTTGGGACAAAAGAAATGGTGGCACATATTCTGTATAAAAGGAGATTTACCTTAAGGCGTGAGCCGCGCGGCGGACGGGTGGGAAGACGACATGACGTAGGATGCTGGCTGCAAAGAAGGTGGTTAAGTTTGGGTCGTGTTTGTATTATGACATCCTGGGATATTTATTCCTGTTTTTTTTTCACTCTCTCTGTCCTTTGCTCTGATGGGGTGCAAATTAGCTGAGCTGATGGTTTGATCTTTCTTAATCCGAGTGAACTTAGAAATTCATGGAATTTTCTCAAAAATCCTTTAAGTCTATTGAAAAGGTTTCTTTTTTTTTGCGGTATTAGGTGGGGGAAAGGGGGTAGATGCATGGTGCATAATAAATAAGTCGTACAAAGTTATTTTATTAATTCGAAAAGTTGTGACTTGCAAAACTGACATGTGTCCACTCTTCTTGGACAATTAGTAAAATGTAACAGCTAGACCGACTATATAGTCAGTAAACTAAGCCAGTGTCTTGGAAAAAGAGTCGTTTGTTGGCAGCACTTACATCTGCGAAGGGGTAACTGTAACACTATCAGATCTGTTTCGTGGATTGGTTAATGCAAGCAACTACGCGAGCATAAAAAGTGTACCCACAGGTTCATTACTTAATGCAGGGGTTAGTGTAATATATATTAAACAAATAGAACAGGCATATAAGTACAAAGGGCTAACACAAACACTACGGACGCAAAATTAACTAATTAACTCTGTCCAACATAAATTTGCAGTACACCCCAACTTTACATTTCTATAAGGTCCAATTTTTTAAATTTTTTAAGCCATTGCTTCTATTGTATTGTCAGAAGGCTTATTTATAGATGTTTACTATTTTTCAAGATATACTTTCAGAAAATGTTTCTTTAAGGTTTTTGGGAAACAATTTCACAAGCTGTACAGAAGGCAGAGATATTCTTATTTAACGAGGTGGCTATAAGGCCTTTCGAAGTTAGTTGGTTGAGGTCCGAAATAAAATAGCTTCTTTAAAGCTTGCTATTCGAAGTCAATAACAAGATTCTCTAGTGGAGATTTGAACCTGGGTTTAGGTTTCATATGGATATTTATTTAAGTAGACGAAAAGGAAAGGAAATAATTAATCCTTATTATTTCATGGATCAGGGAAGGCTCTCATTAGACTTAGATAAGGATTTTAAATAAAAAACCAAAAATATAACAAAATGTTTGTGAATGATAATATTTTAATAAAAAATTAATATTTGTATAGCTCCATGTGGTAGTTATTATAAACAATACCTATATCTAATTAATTCAATTTTTATCCGTTCAGTTTTTCAATGTTTACTAACAAGCAGACCTACTTTTTTTTACATAAGATGAAATTATTGTCGGCATCAAGGTCGTAACATCCTATATAACTAAGCACATCTACGATGTTTAAGATGATGAAATAGTATCAACTTATCAATTTTTAATCTTAATCGCAGATGGTTTCGAGTTCGAATCCTGGACAAGTCTAAGTAATTTCTCATTATTTATTTCCTCTTCCGATAAACTTTCAAGCAACTTTTCAAATGATGGAAAATATTAATACGAGCAAATATAATAATCAAAACGAAAAATAAAGGGTGTTTTTTTTAGAGGTTGGTTTTTCGAATAGAGATAAAACTGACATTTTGTGGTCAAATCTGGCAACTCTAATGTCATTTATGTTCAGTTTGATTTGCCATTTCATCATAAACAGGTTGACAAATGAACAACGCTCGCAAATCGTGCAAATTTATTTAGAAAATAATGGTTCGGTTCGTCGCAAAATTTTGTTCAGTGATGAGGCTCATTTTGGGTTGAATGCCTACGTCAACAAGCAAAATTGCCGCATTTGGAGTGAAGAGAATCCACATGAGACCCTTTTGAAACGCCATTACATCCACAAATACTGACTCTATGGGCTGGTGGAGTCATTGGGCCATACTTCTTCCGAAATGATGCTGGAGAGTCAGTTACCATTACGTTAATGGAGACCGGTATAGAGCCATGATAACCGACTAATTTGTTCCCGAATCGGATGGCATGAATGTGGATGAGATGTGGTTCCAACGAAACGGCTCTACATGCCACACAGCGCACGTCACAATCGATTTATTGAAGGAAACATTCGTTGAGCGCATAATTTCGCGGAATGGACCTGTCAACTGGCCACCAAGATCGTGTGATTTGACACCATTGGATTATTTTCTTTGGGGATTTGTGAAGTCGCTCGCCTACGACAACAAACCAGAAACGTTAGGGGACTTGGAAGCCAACATTCTTGGCGTTATACAGTCCGAAATGCTTGAAAAAGTGGTTGAAAATTGGACCTCTAGACTTGTCTTTATTCGAACCAGCCGCGAAATCATATTTTAACTTTAATGGCATAAAATTGTCCTTCCAATAAAGCCAAATTGATGGACATTAAAACGATTTTATTGTGTTTTATTTCAATTCGAAGTTCTATACCTCTAAAGTTGGGACGTCTTATGGGGAAGTTTTTTCAAAATCAGTAGCGTGCCATATTTTTCTACCATACTACATTCAAAAACCCCTCATAAAGTGGTTACCCTCCAGTGAATTTCCAATTGCATCTGACGTACATAGGTCCGCCAAGTCTTACTCAGCGCACATCTGAGTGTGCACCAGCGTTGCCCCAACCCATGTAAATCCATATATAGTAGAATTTCGAGATTTGAGGGCCATTTGCAAGTGGCCCGGGGCCATAACGCAAAACATAGGGCCAAATGGCCCTATCCGGCACTTTTTGGCAACGCTGGTGTGCACTGATTGGCTGTGGCCTGTGGCTGCTGCTATTCAACGCCCATTTAATTGATGTGCATTCAGAGTTACCAATGTCCGTTTGTTAACTCGTTGCGCTTTTTAGAAAATACATTAAAGTGCAGTTACAAAATAGTTAGCTTTTTTCTTTAAGGAAAAACATTATTTGCGTAGGTTTTCGTCAGTTTTCTGATTTTTTTTTTAGTTTTGTGCAATTTATTATTTGTTAGAAATGGATTTAAATTAATCCAAAGGCTAAAAAAATTAAATTGTTGACGTGACAGAATAAAATTTGAAAAATAAAACAGTACATCATATTTTTTCTGTGGGTAAACGAACAGCTTCCAGACTCTTCTCAACGAAAATGGTATCAATGCAACAACTTGCCACCAAAGAAGAAAAACCAAACTGGTCTGAAAAGTAAGCGGTTTTAAAAAAAATCTTAGTTTTAAATTTACCCATCGTCAGCGAAAGAGTGTTCTTTTGGAAAGAACTGATATCAAATTAAATGAAAATTTCAATCTAAAAAGAAGCTGGTAACCCTACATAATAATCTTTCAGGTTTTTACTGATTTGAAATTCTTAATAAGAAAACGCTGTAAGAGCTTTGTTTAAGTTAATATCTGCATCAGGCTTCATCTCTCAAAAAAAAATTATGCCTTGGGTTTGCACCCTAAAGGAAATACACGAGAACAGACTGTCAATCTGTTTCGCTTCCTCCTGTTCCGCTGGTAGTGATCGGTCAGTCTTCAAGGTCCGCATGACTTGATTTAAATTTTTCTCAGTCTAAGTGTCAGGCCACCAGACCTCCAACTTAAACCTATGTGTAACTAAATAAAAACTTAGTCAAAACTAAAAAATATACTGTTAAAGTTTTTCGCCAATTGGGCTAAACAAAGAGAGAAAAAAACCCCAAACTATTGTGCGTGAACTAATTCGTGAACAAAACAAGCACCTTAAGGAAAAAAAAAGTGTGCGAATGAGAGGCAAACATCCCTATCTTCCATGTATTGTCAATTTATATTGGACAGAGTAAAGCTACGGAGTTGGCATGGGGTTAACGGTCATAGTTACGAACTTTAGGTTCTGCACTTGGAATGTTTAGACCCAGAACAGGTCGTGTGTAGCTGAGCATCTAACGGAGGCCTTGAACTGCTACAAAGCAGACATCACCGTCATCCAGGATGTGTAGTAAGAGGAAAATGAAAAACTGGGCCTGTACTTTTGACATAGTATCCACGCCCCAACAAAGGAAAAGGCTCAACAAGCTCTTCGACAAAACTTACGAGCAATGTCCAAATTATGACTCTAAAATCATCCTAGACCATTGATGTTGATATCCATGTCAGGAAGTTCTCCAGTATTTAGGCCTAGTTGTAGCCAAGCTTGTCCTAGGTTAACAACAAGCAAGTTCTGTGAGGAGATTTAACGTTAGAACTTTTACCTTACCCTCTAGATAAGTCCTTGGCAGACCATATTGTGCATCAGAAGCTGGGTGCTGGGTTTCACCAGACCGCCCCACGGATTGATGAAAAGTGCAGGCAAATGGAGCAAAAACACATACCTGCAATGTGGCAGGTGTGACCCGAGCGTGAACTCTACTAGCAAAAAAGAAGGGACGCGCATTGCCTTCTTTGAAGGAAAAATAAAGACCATGAGAAGCTCGATCGGAGAAATAGTAAGGTGCTACCCCAGAAAAAATGTTCTGGTGTTTTACCAAATTAGCCCTGTTGAGATAAAACAGGCAACATTGACCATGAAAGCTAAGAATTGTGTCCATCCGACCAACATTAAATGTAAATAACAAAATCTGAACTAAAAATCCAACAAGCCTGCTGGGCCTGACAGTCTACTTGTCGATTTACTTAATGGAGAAGGAGATGATTTGGCAGATTTGGTTTTGGACTTCAATGTTTCGGTCGGAAGAAGGCATGCCTGATGATTGCAACCTCAACATCGTTTACCCGGACACCCTCTGAACTCCACCAACTACATATGTACATATATAGTACCCATTGAACCTTCCGTTTCTGGTGTGGAATGTTTAATAAACTACCAAAAAGAAATACAAACATTTTCCGCACTCAGTTAAATTTAACACAAAAGTTTCAATAACATTGCAAAAGATAACAAGAGAGAAAGAGAGAGAGAGCTATAAAATCCCGTCCCGGCCCGCCCCCGCATCGACGATTCACTTTTCAGCTTTTAATTAAAAACAAAATCACACATTCCCACTTATCCTTATATATTTTTATACAGACCATTACCCATATGTTTGCAGGACTTTTGCCATACACAAAGTATGAAAAGCATTTTTCGGAGTGCAATCCATGCCCACTCCAATAACTCTTGATAGTTACAACCGAACGGATTATGTTGCTGCGATGTTGGAAAGCATGTAGTATATCTATATATATATATCCAGGCGCTCCCCAGACTGTTGTAACCATTGAAAGTATCCTTAGCAATAGAGTCGAACCAAATACCTACATCGAGGGAAACATCAAAGTAGGTGTGCGAACGGGTGAGTGAGAGCGAGAGCGCGAAGCGTTCACTGCTACTTCTATTGATTCCATTTAACGGAAGCAAGAAGCCGGCTCATTAACTCCCGATGAAGTTTTTCCTGTATTTTTTTTTTGTACTTGTGTTGCTTTTAGGGATTCTTTTATTTTTATGTTTTTTTTGTTTTGTTATTCCGTTTCGCGCTCTGTGTGCAATGATGAAAAAGTTTTCCCCGATACTCAATTAATTCTTTGGAAAAGTCAATGTCCTTGCAGTGCATTCGGGCAAGAAATTATTTCCCCAGCAAGGAGAACAGGTGAAATTATTAAACCCGAATGAACACTGTTCACGGTAATCCTTTAAGCTTTAATTTCCTCGTCTTTTGGTTATTTGGAATTTTAGATGTCAAAGCACGGTTGCCGTTTTGGTAGAATCCTACCAAACTTGGTCGGTTTTTTCAGCTTTGGTAGGTTGGTAGGTTTTTTTTTTGGTAGAAAATAATTTTAAATTAACTCAAAATGTTTGTTTTTTTTGTTTAACGGGCTCCCGACCCGTGAAGAGTCCCTGCCTGAGATACGGCTGCCTTCCACCCTCTGCGATCCCGAGCACGCTGCTTCCAGTCGTCCAGACCAAGCGCTCTGGCATCCGCGATGGCTTCGTCTTTAAAACGGAGGTTCGGTCTTCCTTGTCGTCTCGAACCTGGGGGCTGGGATTTGAAGCTGGAGCGTTGTTATCCATTCGCTCGATGTGGCCGAGCCAGTGTAGTCGACGAGTTTTAGCTTTTCGGACTACATCCACATCTCGGTACAGCTCATAGAGTTCGCGGTTGTATCTTCTCCTCCATTCGCCCTCCTCGCACACAGGCCCAAATATCCGTCGAAGGATTTTTTCTTTCAAAGGATCCCAGTATTAAATCTCCTGCTTATCGTCCAGCACTCGGCGCCGTTTAGCAGAACTGGCAGGATAAGGGTTCTGTAGAGCATGCACTTTGTCCTTCGAGTTTTGACGGGACCCATTTGTTTTGCCAAACCGAAGTAGCAGCGGTTTCCTAGGGTAATTCTTCGACGGATCTCCACTAAGATGTCATTTGTGGAGTTGGTGTTTACCCCAAGGTAGCTGCTATCCACAGTGACATTTTGTCCTAGTCGGTGGACAGATGATTGTTTGTTTGTTGATAGCATATATTTAGTCTTCTCCTCATTCACTTCAAGGCCAACTAGTTTCGCCACATTCGTATTGTACGGTTGAGAAAGAAATGTTCATATTTCACAGTACGTCCGAAAACAGGCTTAAGGGTAAACTGATGTGCATTCCTAGCATGGCGAGTATTGCGGTTGAAATGCTGTAGGGGTGGAATGCAACTGGCTACTTCATTTGAGCACTTGTGGTGGAAATACCGATAAAACAATGACAAGCAGGAGACATTACGACGATGACTAAGAGAGTCAAGTGATTTCGTGATGTCTCGATCGCCAATAAATTTTACCGCACGTTTTTGAATCCTGTCAAGTGGCTCCAAATATGGAATTGGAGCCCGGACCAGACATGAGCCATATACTCAAGTTTGGGGGCGAATAAACGTCTTATAAATATTTGCCGGATCAGAAGGGGAGAAATATTTCTTGCGTCGCTTAAGCCTTAAGCCTAGACATTTCGCAGCGTTCTTGGCGACATCGAATATGTGGTCATTCCAACGAAGTTTGTCATTAACGCACATACCGAGGATGGAAAGTCTTTCGGTTTCGTCGATGCAAGTGCCATCCATGGATAATGGCAGAGAATTAGGGGTTCGCTTCAATGACAGCATTGCGTTTTGGAAGCATTAAATTCCACTCTGTTGGTTTTACCCCACTCAAGAATGCTGTCAAGATCGGAATTCAATGAGCTTAACATACGTTGCCGTTCCAGTTCAACGCCCGAAGATGAGGGGCGTTGCCCAGGAAACAAATATGTAAAGCTGAGGGTACTGTCATCAGCAAAGAAATGGATTGGATTCGAAGTGACAGACAGGAGGTCATTGATAAAAATGAGAAAGAGGGTCGGAGACAAAACAGAGCCTTGAGGGACATCAGTATTTATTTTGTGAGTTGCAGACTTGAAACCGTCCAAAACAACTTATATTGAACGGTCCGAAAGGTAATTTCTAATCCATTGAAGAAGGGTAACATCGATCCCAAATGTACGCATTTTCGACAAGAGAGCGATGCTGCGAAAACCGTACTGCCGGTCATTAAGAAGCTTACGGGATTCAAGATATTTCATAATCTGACGATTTATCAGCTCATGGAAACACTTTATTCAAGGTCATGGAAACACATTGGAAAGAAGGGACGTAAGTGCAATTGGTCGGTAGGAGGAGGGAGAGGAAGATTCGCCTTTTTTGGGGACGGGCTGAACAAATGCTGTTTTCCATCTTTTCGGAAAGAGCCCTGAAGAATAGGACAGATAGAAAAGCTTACGCAGTGGTTTTGCCAGCGTGGAAGAACACCTCTTCAGAACGATAGGGGAAATACCATCTGGACCAGCGGATTTGTGAATGTTGAGATCTTGAAGTACTCTTGCCACAGTACGGGTGCGGAAGTGGATTTGTCCCATGGATTGTTCTACGCGCTCGAGTACTGGGGGAGATAAAGCACAATCTGGGAGCGTTGAGCTAGCTGCAAAATGTGCTGCAAGCAGATTGGCGTTATTCGAAGAGCTGACAGCTGAAGTGTCATTGCAAATGAGTGTCGGGATAGATGACGAGGCCGAATTTTTAATATTCTTAACGAACGACCATAAGTGTTTACTACCGATGGGACTTTGTAGTATTTTTTGCCTCAACTTTTGGTCGTAGGAGAATTTGACACGATTAATGTCGGCATTGCAGTCATTTCTGGCTCGTTTTCCTCAGTTGGGTTGGCCTTAAATGACCGAAAGTTACCTCTTTAGCCCTGACAGCTTCTTTACAGCTCAAGTCACACCACGCGTTTTCCTTAGGTTTGATACTCTTTATCCTGTTTGGTATAAAGCATTTCATAAAACATAATCTGTCAAATACATTTTTAGGTTCATAATAATAAGGATTTTTTTTTTTTGAAATTGAATAAATATATGTAAATATATATAAAAGAAAAGATTTTTTTTAAGCACTTATTTTGCTTCCATTCAACCCTAACTGCTAAAGCTTTACATTTTTTTAAAATATCAATTTTGCTTTGGTAGGTTTTATTGGGAAGTTTGGTACCAATTTTTTTCCGCGAGTGGCAACCGTGTGTCAAAATGATAGTAGTTTATTTATTGGCGATTTTCATAATAAATGTGCAGTCAGTAGTTGACGGGCAAATACATAAATAATTTTCATTAAATTCTCTCTCTTCCTCCCATTCATTTGGCGTTGACAAAGGAATATGTACTCCTTTCGTATATCCTGTTAGTGATCTGAAGAAGAGGAACATACAGTGGAAAGTATTTTACATATTTCTTGTATTTTTGTTTTTAACGTTGAGAGTCAGTTTTTTCGCTATCCCTGGGGAAGAAAATTAATTGTCCAAGTTGGTTTGAAATGAAGTAAAACCAAATCACTTGTGGCGCACTAAAGTTGGAAATTTATTTTATTTTATTTCGCGAGCGTCTGTTACTTGAGGGTAGTAATGAATTGCTTTTTTGTTATGAGCATTTTTTGCTCTTAAATTTTGAATTTCAAACATAAAAAGTGATTATATACTCGGGAAGGAGATTTAGATGTATATTTGGGAAATAAGAACAAGTAGATCAATACACCACGTTGAGGGGCAAGAAACTATTGACATTTCAAGTGATGTCGTCTGATGTTTTCACAAAAGAGTTTTATAGTAAATATGGGGCAATGGGTTCTACGAGTATTTTTATGGGCGGCCTTTGGTTGGCTTACATAAAAGTTTGTATTCCTTGAGCATAGGATATGGGGGAATGCCTTCCATATTTGGAGGTGAACAATACTTCCTTATTGTCGCTCAAAACAATGCAAAGCATCCTTGTATTTCCATTTTCAGCGGCGGTAATGTATGCAGCCGTTGGGCATTTTAAATGTTTGTAAATTATAATGGTTAGGAAAAACAGAGTGTTGTAGAGCATTCCCCATGCGTGTTGTGCGGCAAAGGAACGAATCTTGAAATTTCACAGTACTTTCGAATACAGGCTTTAGAGTGAACTGATGAGCGTGCATTCCTAGCATGACGGGTATTGCGGTTGAAATGTTGAAGTGGTGGAATACAGCTGGCTATTTCGTTCGAACACTTTCGATTGAAGGAACGATAAAACAATGACAGGCCGGAGACATTGCGACGATGACTAAGAGTCAAGCTATTTCGCGACGTCTCGATCTCCAGTTATTATGTAAAATAGCTAAAAATAAGTAACTGGAGCACCGGAACAATGCTCATTACTCAACTTTGGGGGCGAATAAAACGCCATTTAAATTACTTCCAGATCAGAACGGGTGAAATATTTCTTGGATCGCTTGAGGGAGCTTAGACATTTCGCCGCGTTCTTGGCGACGTCGAATTTGTGGTCATTCCAAAGAAGGTTGTCGTTAACGCACATACCGAGTATGGAAAGCCTTTCGGTTTCAGCGATGCAAGTGCCATTCATGGATAATGGCAGAGTACTGAGGTTTCGCTTTAATGGGATACAGTGTTTCATACCCAGGTGAAATATAAAACTAAATTTAAATAGCAACCCTGGCCCAGATGGGGTTCCTGTGGTAATATTAAAAAAATGTTTATCATCCGTTTTTCATCCACTTAAAATTATTTTTAACCAGTCTCTTGTAACTGGGAACTTTTTAAATGAATGGAAATATTCGTTCATAACACCTATTTATAAAAGCGGTTTAAGGCAAAAAGTAGTAAACTATCGGCCTATATCAAAGCTTTCTGCAATACCAAAATTGTTTGAAAGTATTGTTAAGGACAAACTCTTTTTCGCGGTAAAAGAAATTATTTCAAATAGTCAGCATGGCTTTGTTCGTGGTAGATCATGTGCTACTAATTTAGCTTTGTTGACTAATTATATATTTAATAGTTTTGATGAACGATTACAAGTTGATGTACTTTATACTGACTTTACGAAAGCGTTTGACAGGGTGCATCACACACTTCTTTTGGCGAAGCTAAAGTCTTTTGGTTTTCATTCATCAATGCTAAAATGGTTTCGTAATTACTTGACTAATAGAAGGCAAATGGTTAAAGTCGATGGTTTGACTTCTCGCGTTATAGAAGTTACTTCCGGTGTTCCACAGGGCAGTCATTTGGGCCCGTTGCTATTTATATTATTTATAAATGATGTTCATGAAATATTTCAATTTTGTAATGTTTTGACTTTCGCCGATGATTTAAAATTATTTTCGCAGATAAAAAATGTATCTGATTGCATTCGTTTTCAGTCAGATATTAATAGATTGTCGGAGTGGTGCAATCGTAATGCTTTGGAACTTAACATTTCTAAATGTAAAGTTTTTTCGGCATATCGTATTAGTACTACAATTTTGCATAATTATTTTATAAATGATCTTAGACTTCAGCGTTTTGATGAAGTGAAAGATCTTGGTGTAATATTTGACAATAAGTTAAGTTTCTTTTTTCATTATGATTATGTCATTGCCAAGTCTAACTCATTGTTAGGCTTCCTTAAACGTAATAGTAAAGACTTTAGAGATATAAATAGCCTTAAAATTATTTATTGCTCGTTAGTCAGACCTTATTTAGAATATTGTTCCGTAATTTGGGATTCGCCATATGCAGTTCACGAACATAGATTCGAAAGAGTCCAAAAAAACTTCACGAGGTACGCGGTTCGTAAATTAAATATGTTTGATGAGTTTCCTAATTATGGCAGAAGGTGCAATTTAATTGGTCTGCAAACCTTAAGTTTCAGACGCGATGCAACTTCCGTCAGGTTTATTCGCGATATTCTTAATTATCATATTAATTCACCAGAATTGATCTTTCTTTTAAATATATATGCTCCCCAAAGGTCACTGCGGGTTAGAAGCTTATTTTATACAGATAGGCATAGAACCAATTATGGTAATAATGAGCCTATTACAAGGTGCATAAGCACATTTAATGAATTCTGCAACGAAATTGATTTCTGCTTGTCGCGAGCAGATTTTAAAAAGTCCATTAATGCAATAACTTTAAATTAATTATATTTGTAATTACTTCAAATAGTCTATAAGATGATTTATTATCCATTTAGGGGGCGTGGAAGCCACCTTTTTTTTTATTAAAATATGTAACCAAAAGATGTGGAGGTTAGGATTTGAATAACAAACACCGAAACAAATAAAAAGCCGCGTATACGTTTTAAAAAATAGGCGTGGCATTCTCCCATATATCCAACTCATTTTACAGTTATGAAATCCTACAGCTCGATAGTTCTTTTAAAGGCAAACAAGGATCGATATAAAACAAATCCTATTTTCCTCAAAAGAGGGCGTTTACGTTCGGTTAAAATTTTTTTTCAATTTTGCACAACTTCCAATGTAGGTAACGGGTGATCCAAGTAGAGATACTTTTTTCAATAGCCATTTTTGACAGATCACGTGTGAGTCGTGTCATGCTGTCATGTTATTTTTGTTAAGTATTGTTTGGCATTTCATAATGGAAAGACTTACGCGTGAACAACGTTTACAAATTGTTCAACTTTATTATGAAAATTCACGTTCTGTGAGGAATGTGTTTCGTGCACTTCGCTCAACTTATGTTCAACATAATCGGCCTACTGAGCGTACTATTCACAACACCATCACCCATTTTGAGACCTAGCATTCATTATTGGATAATATTCGACCGAATAGACCACGTCCAGCACGCTGTGAAGAAATTATAGCGGCCGTAGCTGAGAGTGTACACGAAGACCGTAGAGAGTCGATTCGGCGCCGTTCGCAGCAACTCGGACTGACGTATGGAACGAAAGCGTACAAAATACAGCTTGTGCAACAACTGAAGCCGCTCGACTTTCCCAAGCGACATCGCTTCGCTCTATGGGCTCTTGAAAAGTTCCAAGAAGATCCGACGTTTTCGAGGCAAATTTTGTTTAGCGATGATTCCCATTTCTGGCTCAATGGGTATGCAAACAAATAAAATTGCCGCAGTTGGGACGAAGAGCAACCTGAAGAGATTGAAGAACTACCACTTCATCCAGAAAAAACAAGGGTTGGTGTGGTTTGTGGGCCGGTGGAATCATCGGTCCATATTTCTTTAAAAATAATGCCGGTGTGAACGTAACCGTCAATGGCGACCGTTATCGTGCCATGATAACCGACTATTTGATGCCTGAAATTGAAGCTCGTGATCTCGGCGACATTTGGTTTCAGCAAGACGGCGCCACTTCCCACACATCGCATCAATCAATGGACTTATTGAGAGAACATTTCGGTGAGCACATAATTTCACGTTTTGGGCCGGTCGATTGGCCACCAAGATCGTGTGATATTACACCGTTAGACTTTTTCCTGTGGGGATAGTAAAGCCAAAAGCTTATGCCGACAAACCCGCTTCGATTCAGGCCTTGGAGGAAAACATCACGCTTGTCATTCGCCAGTTACCAGTCGAAATGCTCGAACGAGTGATCGAAAATTGGACTCAACGGATGGACCATCTGCGACGTAGCAACGGCCAACATTTGATAGACATAATCTTCAAAAAATAAATGCCAAAGAATGTTCTTTCAAATGATAATAAACATGCTCCATTAAATTTGAATTTTCTGTGTTTTTTTCTTTAAAAAAGTTGGGAACCTCGAAATGGATCACCCTTTATTATGGGAATCCCCGACAAATGGAAATTATGACCGTTACTTTCGTGTTATTTCAAATCAAATCGTGTTAAAAGTGAATCAATTTTTTTCCTCGATTCGTGTAAAAAAAAGAATTGAGTGTACTACAACAATTACGGGCAAAGAGGGCCCTGGCCCAGGGCAGCGTGTTATACTTAGGGTGGGTCAAATCAAAAATTCATTGTATAGTTTCATAAACTGTGCACTGTTCCATTGCTATCGGCTCTAAATACTCTAGGTTAGGTTGAAGTGGCAGTCGGACTCACTTAGACCTATGAAGGTCCACTGTGATATCTAAATACTCTAAAAGTGCACAAAAGATATTATTTATTCGCAATGCAATATGCTCTTCTGGTTTATAATAATTACAAATAACCCGACGCAGCCAAACAACTAACGAAGCAGTAGGTTAAAGGGCGTTCTCCGACAAATTCAATCATAGTCTCTCCTCCCGTATGCCCAACCACTTTGGCGAGTTTAAGGCCGATCAAAGAAGTCGTGTCATGACAAACGTGATCCACGTGATGATTTTCGGATAGCCCTAGCCCGTGAGACGTAACCTTATTTGTACATGTCTCGCTTTTTAAAAAAAAAACAGAGCCTCCCTCTACGGATTACCCACGAAATACACACTACACATTTATCTCAATATCTATCTAATATAGCATGAGCAAAAAAACAAAACCAAAAACTACTCTGAAAGAAGAAAAAAATCATTTTCTCGCCTTGAATGCCAAACGAATAAGATAGAAGAGCTTTTTACCTTCATCAAATAGTCTATTCATGAAGTGATATTTTAAAATTCTCATCCTCTTTCGCCATCAACAAAACAGTACGTACTTTCTCCATTTGCATCGCTTCTAAAAGTATGCAACGAATGCCATACAAATTGTCCAATTAGTGTATCCGTGTTTTTTTTGTTCCCCCATTGACTTTGTCACTCCGTTTTTCCTGTTATACATAGTGTTGGACAGAGAGAAGGATGTAAAAAAAAAAAAAAAATTATACACAACATCCGTTAAATAATTTTCCAGCAAAACTTCACAGCAATAACAAATGAGCGAACAAAAAAAAAATCACATTCAACATTTCAGCTAAATGTATTCCATTTTATATGTATGTCTCTTTCCCTTTCGCTGCCTATTTCTGTTTCCATTAAATATTACGGTCATTTTAAATGGCTGACATTTCACTCTTGGTACAGTGACCCACATGAGTGTTGTTACGGGACAACACCATTGATCCCTTCCGAATTGGGCATGATAGGCGCCCATTGGGATGAGGTCGCACATAATAAATGCATGTCCTAGCTGTTACAAAACTATTCAATGCTTGTGTATGTATGTGTGCTATGTGTGAGCTGGGACACTGCTGGAATGAGAAAAACGTGCCAGTTCTTGTTCGTCTTCCTCTGGCCATTGGCAAGTGTTCCCCCTTTGCTAAATGACCCAAGGGCAGGCTTTGGTAAAGAAGTGGCAATACGTGCTATGATCCTACAGTACAGAGAGCGAGCGAGAGGTATCTAAATAATTTACAAAATTTTACACTGTGAAATATTTATGAATATAGTGCATTTAGAGCAATGAAATAGAGTGAGAATACATAGTTTCGCCATTCAATCTTATTCCGAGCAAAAGCAAAAAGGTTTGTGGCCCTTTTTGGTGAGCTACATTTTGAATTAGATCTATCTGTGTATGTGGTGAGTCTTATCTCTGCTGGAGACGGAGTGTGCCATTTGTATAGTTACATTAATGTGTCCAAAGCAATTTGTATCTCGCCTCGCCTTGTTTCGACACAAAAACTGAATTATGTGTGCGTCTTTTCGCATTTTGTTCTAGTTTAAAGCTAATTCGTATTAAGGTAAATTTTGTCTCGTTTTTCGTTGAAATGAATCTGAAGGGACACGGATACAAACGATGGCGACACACCAATTTGAACTTTGTTTCAACCCACG
Source organism: Ferdinandea cuprea (assembly GCA_963576555.1). Lineage (NCBI taxonomy): Eukaryota > Metazoa > Arthropoda > Insecta > Diptera > Syrphidae > Ferdinandea > Ferdinandea cuprea. The sequence goes on from OY754958.1 coordinate 66,132,676, forward strand.
ATTGACACGCCATCAGATTATGTTAATAATTCCGACTTTAATGGGAGCCAGCTCGTTCGTTGGATTGGATTGGATTGGATTGGATACCTCGAGAAAGTTTAAAAGTTTTCAAATTCTTATCAGTTTTCTTTATCGTGTTGGCACTTGGCAGGGCAGTGCACAGGTAGGGGGTAGACCGGGGAAGTCGTTGATATAGACACAGGATGGTAATAGAGGATTAGGTCTTGTGTCACCATCTTCGACCGTTATCGGTGCATCGGAACATGCAAGTTTTTTTTGCTTTGTTTTCGTGGTTAAGGAGAAAGACAAGAACATATTTCGAAACTTTCGAAATTGCATGTGTGTGTGTTTTTTGAAAACTTTTTCTTCCTTGTTTTTTATTTCGTGTTGAGACGATATTTGTTAAGAATAGAGAGGTAGAAATTGAAAATAAAAATAAAACTCTGTTGACTTGAGAGTTTTGTGAAAGTTTCTGGGCGTGGTGGTGTCTGCTGCTAAAAGAGATATTACTACGTTTTTTTTTTAGTGTTGGTTGAGAAGTTTAAGAGGAGTATGTTGGGAGGTTGATTTTTTTAAATTGAAGATAAAGAGGTATTTCAACATTGAAATAATATAAACGTAAACGTTTTTTGTTTGCCTTTCGAATACTGAAATCCTTAAAGAGTTGATAGATGTGTTGTTTTTTTAATTACTTCTCGTTTGAACATAAATTGTTGAGGGCAAGAGAGTTTTGTTGTTCTTGTTGTTCATTTAAACAAAGTATTTGTATAGGAATTGTCCTATTTAACGTTTTTTTTAGTAGTCACTTAAGTTTTTTCTTTATGTTTTGTGCAAACTGTCATGTCATCTCCACGCAGGTGTTAACGACTTTCAATACCGTCAGGAGTTTCATCGACGGTACTATTGCACACTTGGCTTAGCAGTTGCGCCATAACCAGAAGTCTGTGGCCCAATATTGACACTAAAAGATCGAAATTCCTGGGTAATAACCGGACATTGTATCATTGGAAACATGGCTGAAAGACTAGGAGTCTTCGCAAATGATATCTGCAGAAGCTGCAGAGATGAAGAGCAGGTAGAGTCTCGGATGCCACTACCAAGCTATACATGAATGCCGCTTATTCGGTCTGCGTCGTAAGTTCAAAAAAAGATGTTGCAAAAGTCTCGCCACATACAATTTCGTCCAAATTTAAGCAAAATATATGGGGAGGTTAAAAAGTCTTCTTCATCTGCTGATATGAACCAGGGCAGTTACGAGCAAGACAAAATAACTTGAAACAGGGCGTAACCATCTATAAGACAGCCGCACCAAGAAGGAGAAATAAAAAAATTCTATACAGGTGGCGGCAGTATTGTGAAGAGCTTGTCTTCTATTATCCGCTTAAAGGAAAAGTGACGGTCCCTAAAATACATCACGAAATAGCCAGTTGCATTCCACCCCTACAGCAATTCAACCGCAATACTCGCCAAGCTAGGAATGCACATCAGTTCACCCTTAAGTCTATATTCAGACGGACAGTGAAATACAAGGATTCAGATAGAATGCTCTACCACGTTCTGTTTTTCCTGCACATTTTAGTTTACAGACATTTAAAACCAACGTACATCGGTATCTCCCTTTCTCCGATCGTTAATTTCCCTAATGCCTGTACTATGTCACTTCATTATAAGGCTGCCCAAGGCCCCATTAGTGCGCGTTCATTATAAAAAAAAAACAAGAATACAAATTTTCTTCTCTAACAATGGACCCATCATAAGAGCGGTTGGTATTCTCAAGCTCACGTTAAAAACAGCAATGTCAAACAAGCGTGGAAAAAGCCAGGCCTGCATTAAAAACCTGCAACAACACATATCATTTGATTGGCCGTAGTGACAAAGTAATTTGAAACAGATATTTTTTTAGAGGTCAAATTGGCAAACTCCACAGCAGGACCAGTAAGGATGCAGACAATTTTCATCAAAACCTCATCGACAAAAGGAGAGAAGAAGAAGAAGAACGGGTGGGAGAAAGCTTGCACGATAATAAAGGACCGTTTGCTGTATATGAACCAGTGTGCGTGGCTTTCGGCCCGATAAAATCTTCACACCAAGGCAAGTCCTAAAAAAGACTAATGAACTTTTAAGTCGAGGCTCAGCATATTTTTTTGCTTTTTATCGACCTTAAAGCCGTATAGGATAAAATTCACTATCAGCAGCTTGACTGAATTAAGGATCCCCCAAAACTGATCCAACTTTATTTAAACTCTACCAACCATGCACCGGATTCCGCCAAGGAGTGAATAAACAAGTAAGTCCACCCCTATGACAAAACGTAACTCTTGATAGCAGCAACTTGAAGGTTGTTAAGAAATTAATCTAACTTCGAAGTTGTTTTGAAGCGAGTGCATTTTTATATTCAATTCAAAAAAGGTTTACTATTGGAACTCGTTCTGTCTTTACTTGCAATTTGGAAAATATTCATGTACAGGAATTGATGTACAAAAAAAAAAATTTCCTGCAATATTTGCCAAAACTTAAATTTTTTCCCTATTTTTGACAGGCAATGGTCATATCGAAAATCAAAAAAAAAGCATTTTAAAGCTTCAAGATTCTAGTTTTTGGATCTTCAGGCAAAAGAATTTTAGGGGATACGGTTTCAACGCAATCCAAGGAAATAGCGCGAAGAAAAAATTTTCAAAATGTTTAGTCTTATGGAGAGAAATTACTCCACGGGCTTGAAATTTTGTTTAGCCTGTTTATTCAGCTTTAATTTCCTTATTTTAGATCCTTGAGATCTCGTGGAGATATCCGAAATTTAACAAAAAACTATTCTTCTGTCTTTAAACATCTAAAGAAAATTCAAGAGAACCTTTGGGAATTTGCAATTTCAGTTTGAAAAAAGTAAAAATAAGTGAATTTTTCCCTTATTTTGGTAAATTGATGCCACCTTAGCAAATACAGATGAAAAGGCTAAGGTTTCTGAGTATTTATACACCTCAATATGACCCCAATAACCATGTCAGATCAATCCATTGGGGGGTTTTTCCGGGTTTTGAAAAAAAATTAAGGATCAAGACTTTTACTCTTAAACTTAATCGTCATCAAAATGAAAATTTCCACTTTTCCTTCAATTCTGCGTCAGTCACTTGATAAATTTAAAAAGCTCCCAAGCCCGTGTTGCAAGTACAAGAATACTACAAATTTTGAAAACTTCTTTTTTTCGCGGTATTTTCTCGAATTGCGTTTAAACCGTATCCACTGAAATTGTTTGCCCCAAATCCAAAAACTAGAATCGTGAAGCTTTTTAATCCAAGAGGACATATTACCTCCCTTATGAAGGTAAGTACAATGGCCTGTGAGAAAGCTAATTAGCTTTCTTAAACCATTTTTCAGTCAGTAACAGGCATAACTAGAGAACGAACCTTTTGGTTATTATGATTTTGGACTTGGTGTATTTCTATTAACCCAAGAAAGGACACTATGAAGGAAAGTCACCGATTTCTTGTTCATATGTTCGAAAACAGATGCTGGAAAAATATTCTTGACTTCACAGATTTTGGGTACGATTTGGACGAGATCCTGAGATCTCGCCTCTTCTGGGATATGCTGTTGGAGGACGTCAAATTTTGCATTAAAATTGCCGTTAAATTTGCAAGTGGATGAAGAACCGGCAGTCGTCGGTTTTATAGCGATAGTGAAGAAATTGCAATTGCCTGCAAAACTAATATACGAGTTTCTGTACAAAATGACCAATCCGCTGCAGAGTTCTTAAGCCAATTGTCGGCGACGGGCAATGTCGTAATTGAAGTGGACTTAGTCGCCGGCCTGATAGAATCTTCATCGATTGATTTTGCCACTTTAAAACAAAAAATAAAATAAATATTAGGCGTAAACGGCCCATACAGGACCTAGAGTCTAGCTTCTCCAACCATTGTGTGTGCGAAGTTATATTTTTGACACGAATGGAGGGACCTACAGTTTAATGCCGATTCCGAACGGCAATTTATTTTTGAGAAGCTTCATATGACAATTCTCACTCTTGGATGTTTGTCAGACGTTCGCAAGAGGTGAGGCAGCAAATAAAAACTGTCAGGTGATGCAGGTCGGGATTTAAATCAGCGACTTCTTGCTTAGTTGTCCAATGCACTTAATCACTAAGCCACTTTACAACAACTCATCACGAATGAATTCCCAAATATCGCTCAGAATATTGTTGACCATGATTGGTTGAGTGCACGAGCGATGTCGGCTGTGAAAAACAAGGATGTCATTCAAAAACAAATCGCCCGAGAGTTACGTTCATACAAATTTGTTTACTCCGTGAAGGATAAAAACGAAGTCAAAAACTAACCCACGGAATATTTGAATGTTCTCGGGCTTACCGCTGCACAATTTTGAATTGAAAGTCGTCTAAGTTATAATTTTGTTGACCTCAATGCACCGAAACTTTATAACGGAATGCGTTTCAATGTAAAAACCGCTAATTCCGAACGAATTACCATTCGTTTTTAAGCATCTTCAATTTCCCGCGCGTCTGTTCTTCACTGTGAAAATTAATAAGTCGCAAGGACAATCGCTGGATGTTTGTGGCATCAATCTTAAATTTCCATGTTTCTCACCTGTTCAATTGTATGTGGCGTGCTCACGTGTCGGCAAAAATCCCGCTTTGTACGTGTACGCGTTAGAGAATAGAACGAAAAATTTTGTGTTAAATAAAGTACTTCGGGGAAAATCGGAGGGTCACCCGACACGTCAATCATCGCGGATTGATTGAAACACATCGACATTAGTATAAAGATTTATTTTAATTAAATTACTGAATTTGAGCCGAACCTTCCTATTTCATAGTAAATAGCTGATTTTACCCCTAAGAGTAGTCATTTGTTGTTTTTCTTTTTAAAATTTAGAGCACAATTTCTAAAAATCTTACTCACCTGTTTTTTCAAATTACCAACAAGTCCTTCCACTTGTTTACCGGAACTAAAGGCTTGCAACAAGCCATTGTGGAAATCATCATTTCCATATAAACCTGAAAATTAGCAAAACATAAAAACAAAAGTTAATTAAGTCAAATTAAAATCCGTCTAAATGTTGTAAAGCAAAAATTATTGCGCAATCAAAAATGTTATTTCTGGATACTTAAATAGAGAGAGGTTATCATTCTTAACTTAAGATACTCCTCCATTTGCATATAAAGAAATGAAGACTGAGTTTTATTGCAAAGTCGTAAACAAAACACAATTTCATCTACAATGGTTTTGTTATTATTTAAGTTATTTTTGGTGTTGCAATAATTTAATAACTTTTTTAGTTTCACTCACCTAAACCAATCGCTGCACAACACATCAATGTGATGATAACCAATGTGCAATTTTGACATCTCTGAGCGCTGGGCTTCCGCGGCTTTCGATCACAGCATCGTGTTAATAAATATAGCAATAAACCGAATAACGATAATATAAGTAATGCGGCGGGTATGGAAGCTAAAATGCCCAAACTCTGTAAATAAAAAGAAGAAGAATAAACAAAGTTAGTACTTGTGCCACAAAAAAAAAGGGACGAAAAAAGAAAAAAGAAAACACAAAAGTTAGTCCATCCATTTGACCTCTGTTAGAACATGTTCTGTATTCATCAAGAGGACTTCATTCGGAGCTCTGCAGAGTCGGGATACGTGTGAAAAATTACACAGAAATGCTTAACGAAAAACGAAATCTGCATATTTGCCTTTAGGAAAAGAATACTTTTACTCTATATACAATTACTGGAGGCAGCGGCCGGCGTGGAGAGGGATGAATCGTTCCATCCCAATGTTTTCCTGTTGACGGTGGAACCAGGGGGTGCCGCCCTAAGAGAAGTGCAAAAACTTCCTTTAGGATAAATTTTAAAATGCACACCATGACTACGACGATGTCCATTTGCCAGAGTTTGTTTGACTTGCACGTTCTCAAACATTCTATTCTCTGTCCCTGTCCCGGTTTGAAAACTATATATATGGGGATCAGAGAAGGGGAATGCATTCTGTTTGTTTTGTTCCTTTTTTTTATTTCTAGTTTTGCAATGAAGAGATGGATGAAGTTCGATGGACTTCATTCATTTCTTTTTTTTTTTTGCACAACTTTAGAACTGAAACAGAAAGCCTGAAGTTATGCGAGACTAGTGTGAGTGTTTCCTAAACAATATGTCAACTATTTTTTTGTAGTTTTAGCTTGTTATGTGCCGACAAAGTAGGAGCTTTCTAACAATTTAATGGTGTTGTATGACGGCTTTTATAAGCTGTAAAAAAATAAAATTTGTACAAAACAGAAGTTTTGTAATCTAAGTGGATTGTCACATCTGCCTATTTCGTCCGATTATTTAAAGAGGACTTGGGAGGAAACATCATCAAAAGACCCTGAGCCGAAGCGAGAGACTTAAACTCGATCTAAAAAAAAAAAACCTCCTGAAGACTTATCTTGTTTGCTGTATTTGAATATTCCACTACAATTCAATGTGAACTGACTTAAGGTCATTTAACTTTATCTGCAACTTTGTTGTCCAATTGGATATCTTTTTTTGTTGCTACTTCGACAGTTTCAGCCTCAGCAATTATAGCAGTAGTGTTCTGTTCCTCAAGTAACAGAGACCCGGGCAATGACAGCGTTAGTGAGGGGTGTCCTCGTGGAGCTTCTCACTGCCGCGGCCTCTACAAATGTCGTCATCCTTCAGATTTAGTTTCATCATGTGATTTCTTAGAAAGTTATGATCAGACAGCAATGCTCTCTCGTACTGTCAAAGCTTTTTGGTTCAGTTTATATTACATTCTGGCTATAGTATCTCACAGGTGGTTAAAGGTTTCCACCGAACTTGTATTCCACTCGCTCTCTAAGGTTCCAGAGTGGCCGTTTGATCGACTGAAGTGCCTGGTCGCGATCCATTTCGAATCCTTTTCTTATCGCCATCTCATTGTCGGTTATGTCCCTTTGTTCAGGAACCCAGCATAGACATACCTTGTGCTGTGAGCCAAGAGTCTGAAGCTCTATCCGACAGCGGTGAACCAGCTTGAATTTGATCTCAACAGGATTAACTGCCTTAATGGCCGTGGTATTGCCGACATTGATACAGTACGGGCCGCTTCCACGATTGCCAGAACCTCAGCCTGGAAAATACTACTTTAATCAGGAAGTCTTATTGAAGCTGTTCCACAATTCATCTTCGATCCATCTTTGAATAGAATATAGATAGATATGCATTTCATTTTCGTGGGGTCATTCGTAATCCATTCTTCTCAGAAAGGAGCAGGAGAGTGGTCTATTAAAGTTCATGAAGGGTGACACATGTAGTCGAAGTTAATGTTGTCTCCTAAAACACCTGAGGTCCAGCTGACTATTTGGCTGATCCTCAAGGCCCTCTTGGCAGCTGATTAGTGCAAATATAGATCCAAGGGAAGTAAATTTAGAATCACTTCCAAACCAGCGGTGCATGCTAATCTCTGCATCCTCGTCAATAACTTAAGATTAGTTGATTTATTTGCAGCTTGCCACAAGATTATACTGCCATATGTGAGTATTATTTTGGGTTTTGGTCCCCCACATTCTGCGGAAGACGTGGTTGCATGAATAAAATGCATTTTCTGGCTTCCTTGTCCATTCAACCCCCAGTTAGGTTTCCTCCCAAGGGTAACACCGATATACTTCGCACTCTCCGCCACCTTTAGAGGGATCCCCTCGATAGCGGTTGGTTCGAAATGTAGTATGCTCCATTGTACAAGTTCGGTCTTTCGGGGATTTATCCCAGGACCACATTGCTTTGTCAACCTGTTAAGTGTCCGTAGTGAGGTTTCTAAAAGTTCGCTTTTAGTTGCTAAGAACTTACCTAACCCCTCTGTCTTTTTAATTTTATGAGTATTTCAGTGATGCCTAGGACCCATGGTAGTGGATAGGTGACACCTCCTTGGGGTATACCTGTAACTTCTAGGTCAGCGCCACCTAGTTTTGTATATATATTTCTTTCGTTGAGTAGGTTAATGGTCACGTTAGTGAGAGAGTATGTACTGCGCATATTTTTACATTCCCAAACGCTCTAGATGCAGCCACTGCATCTTATCTCGAGTAAATACCCGGCAAACCACAATTTCACAATAAACTATTTTCAAACACCGCGCGCCGTCCAACTTCTGATGTAAACTAATCAAAATAGTTCCGAATTCCGCATCGCAGCTGCATTCCACAATGATACAAAATTCCCTGTGCTATCTCTCTCTCTCTCTGGTGTCAGCGATTTGGAATGGAATAGTAATTTTTGGACAAATATTATTCAAACGTGATGGGACAAAATGATACCTCATGAATCTTCTCGAACTTCCGTTGTAAATGCGTCTCTTTCGCATCAGTCAACGGAGAAATGTCGCGTCGTCGTGTCATGTAAGCAAGACGCTACCAATAAATTCATCGATTTCACCTCACACCCACAAAAACGCGTGTACTACTCTCTCCCTCTCTACATATATAAATTTTGTACATTATTGTGTAGGGGAACAGGGCTTCATCTTTTCTATTTCTCAGAGGAGTGCCAGAAGCAGAACCAGAATCAGAATCCGATTCAGAATCAGAACTCTAGAGAGCGAGATAGGAGAATTATTCATTCGACCCGCATCGTTTGAAAGTAATAAAAATTCAAATTGAAATGAATATTTGCATGCTTCGTCCCACTGACTGTGTTCGTTGCTTATCTGTTTGTCGTCGTCGTTGTAGTTGTAGTCTGTTTGGCTGATTTGTGTCTAAATCTTCTTCCCGGAATTCCCATCCCGTATATCTCTGCATTTGTCCCAGAAACCAGGCCACAACTCCTATCCAAAGCAAACTAAACCGCACCAACCTATCCATCCACTCTTTGAGTGGGTAGAATACGATCTTTGAGATGTGGGCCTATGATTTGTTTGCCTGTGTGCGTGTGTGTTTGTGTTTTGTAGTGTATCCAGTTTGCAGGCTTTATTGCTAGGCTCTCCTTTTAAGTGGCCCAGAAGTGTTACTATTTTTATTTTTGTTCTTTGGGACCAGGAAATTATTGGGTCAAAGTGGCAGCAGATGTTTGATTCTCGTTGCACACTGTGTGCCTGCTCCAGAGACGGAAGAATCTTGCATCATGCGGGCACGATGGGAGATGTTTTGGGAAATATACTTATCGTCTAAATCACGATGATGATCTGCGATTTCTTAGAAAAACGAAAATGAAAATATTCCCTAAGCACAATTCAAATATATTATTGAGGGGTGATCGATGGATAGGGGTCGCTCCTAGGTTCTGAGATTTCTAATAAAATACACGTTTTATGGTTATGTATCTCCGTTTTCCGTTCGAAAATGAGAATGAGCAGAATGAACCGTAGAAGGTGAAATGTGAACGAAAATACCATTCCATCTGCTGCGGCGGTTTACGCGACAGGACGGTCCACCAAGACTGACTAGCAAAAGAAACTAATTGGGACAGCTTGGAACAATACTCCTCATCAAAAGAGAGTAACCACGAATAGTGAAATGAAATATCCCAGCGAATTTACTGATTTAGTAAGGGAAACACGAAGAGCGCATAAAAGATGGCGGCAATCTCGTGCTGCGCAGGATAAAACAATTTTAAATGATCTTTCCATTAAACTTAAAAAATAAATGCGGGACTTTAAAAATCGTGAAATCTCTACGTATCTCGAAAGCCTAACAACGGCGGATAAAACTTGCAACTATTCGCTTTGGAAAGCTATGAAGCTATGAGGCATGAAAAGGCAAAATCGCAGCTGGAGTTCCACAAGGATGCGTTCTTGGCCCGATTTTGTTTCTTTTATACACTCGAGATATACCGCATGAAGATGATACTATCGTAGCGACATTCGCAGATGATACGGCCGTATTAGCCATAGACGTTTCGATTTAGTCCGCGACGTATAAGCTTCAACGGGCGATCGACAAAATATGCGCTTCGACAAAAACTTGGCGTATTGTTCTCAACGAGACAAAATCCACGCACGTTAATTTTACCTACAGAAATGTAAGCAATCTGCCCATTTTTATTGACGCGGTACTCAAATTCCGTACGTAAATGAGGCTAAATACTTGGGAATGACGTTGGATGCGAAGTTAAAATGGAAATCGCATTTTAAGAAGAAACGCGAGGACCTCGCTTTCAGATTTAACCAAATGCATTGGTTGATTCTGGCAAATTCTCCAAGCTCAGCATGCAAAACAAGCTGCTTTTATACAAGCAAGTGGTAAAACCTATTTGGACGCATGGTATAAGCCTTTGGGGTTGTACCAAACCAAGTAAAGTTAAAATTTTATTAGGGACAGATAGAAATATCTAATCCTATTCACTCAAGTCAATTTGCGTACAGAAAAGGTAAATTGCACACTGAGGGTGCTCTTCAGTATCTTGTAAGAAATATAGAAAAAGCCTTTCTGACTAAGGAAATTCTTGCCTTCTTAGACATTGAGGGTGCATTCGATAACACCGGATACGATGCAATTGCTAGGGCAATCACTTGTAAAGGTATCGAGGATTCGACCAATCATTGGATCAGAGCCATGTCCAAGTCCGCCACAGAGCGTGCAACTAGAGCCATGTGGGCCAGTAGACGCCTGTGTGGCAAGACTTGGGGCCTTACGTTGGAGCTGGTGTCTTTGGACCCAACACCAACGGGAAAGTGACCCACGGTATTTCAGGTTGAAATCCATGACATCGAGATCTGCGCAAATTTAATCTCCCACAAGGGCATTAGGGATTGTTACTGCCACTTCAAGCACTGGCATTCTATACATTGTATTCTATGACAGCAAAGTGCTGCTACGATGCCTTACAAAACTTAGCGAAGCACAATAAAGTCAAACTTGGATGGGTACCGGGCCATCAAGGTGTTGCAGGCAATGAGCTTGCAGACGAGCTGGCTAGGGCAGGATCGGAATTTGTCCTCCTAGGGCCAGAACCCATTGCAGTGTCAACTGGGCTGCTGCTCCAAGTTAACGTTTGGGAAACACAACATCGTCTGATGTTGTTCTTGAGTAAGGAGAATAATGGAAGCTGGTGGGCTTCCTTAAAGGACATTGCAACGTGAGGTATCACCTCAACAAAATGAATCTATGCCAAGAAATCGAGTGTAGATTCTGTCTAGAGGACTATGAAACCTCTGAACACATTCTCTGTGCATGCCCGGCCCTTCTTTGGTTAAGACGACGAATCTTCCATAAAGAGGTCATTTCAACAGCAGAATTGATGAACTCTGCAACGTAGTGGCTTTCATCAAAGAAATCACACGTCTCTTAGGGTAACAACCCTTTATATAAAGGGTGTTTTTTTTATAGGCATAGAACTTCGAATTGAAATAAAACACAAGAAAATCGTTTTAATGTCCATCAATTTGGCTTTATTGGAAGGATAATTTTATGCCATTAATGTTTCGGTATGATTTCGGACAACATGTGGCCACTGCGGCTGGTTCGAATAAAGACAAGTCTAGAGGTCCAATTTTCAACCACTTTTTCAAGCATTTCGGGCTGTATGTCGGCAATAACGCCACGAATGTTGGCTGCCAAGTCCCCTAACGTTTCTGGATTGTTGGCGTAGGCGAGCGACTTCACATATCCCCAAAGAAAATAATCCAATGGTGTCAAATCATACGATCTCGGTGGCCAATTGACAGGTCCATTCCGCGAAATTATGCGCTCATCGAATGTTTCCTTCAATAGATCGATTGTGACGTGCGCTGTGTGGCATGTAGCGCCGTCTTGTTGGAACCACATCTCATCCACATTCATGCCATCCGATTCGGGAACAAGTTAGTCGGTTATCATGGCTCTATACCGGTCTCCATTAACGGTAACTGACTCTCCAGCATAATTTCGGAAGAAGTATGGCGCAATGACTCCATCAGCCTATAGAGCACACCAAGCAGTCAGTTTTTGTGGATGCAATGACGTTTCAAGGGTTTCTTCACTACAAATGCGGCAATTTTGATTGTTGACGTAGGCATTCAACCCAAAATGAGCCTCATCACTGAACAAAATTTTCGCGGATAACTTCGCGAACTGAACCATGATTTTCAAAATAAATTTGCACAATTTGGAAGCGTTGTTCATTTGTCAACCTGTTCATGATGAAATGGCAAACCAAACTGAACATAAATGACATTAGAGTTGCCAGATTTGACTACAAAATGTCAGTTTTATCTCTATTCGAAACACCAACCTCTTAAAACCTTTCTGGTCGCAGTGTCAGACAAGTGAAATTTAAATTTTACAAACTTTCCAAAATAAAGTTCTCAGACAAATCGCACAGAGATCTAGGTATTCCTGCCGTCGAAGATGAAATACGAAATTTCGCACTTAAACAACACACTCGCGTTCTTGGCCATTGCAATGACGCTGTATTAGAACTTCGAGACCAGAGAAATCTTGTACGCCGACTACAAATGATAAGACCTTTTGAATTAGCACTACAAGATGTAACCACACCTTGTCGCTGGTATATCAGGTGCATCCGTTGGGATTGAATATTTAAATTAAAACTGTAGCCTAGTTGTAGTATAAAGGATTTTGAAGGGAGGTCTTTTTAGCGAATAAGAATCTCACATTTCTATGAGCACGGCCGGTCCTCAAAGTGTCGCATTTTTCAATTTTCCACCTACCCATCTGCTGAACGTTTCACCACTCATCCTTTCAAATTATCCCACAATTTATCACAACATTTGCTCTTGACTGATTAAAAACTGCCATGAATTTCACTCAGTCATTCCGCCCAGATTGCTTTCGCTTTATTCTTCTTCCACGCACAAAATGAAAATGCTTTTACCCAGAGTAGGTACTCGCGCACATTTGCTGATACAAAACATACAATATACTCTTGAACCATGAAAATCCATTTAAAAGTCACATTTCTCCACTCACAAAAAAAAAAAACTGTCAGCCAAGCCACAATAGGAAAACAAAACTCCCAAGGTAAAGCCTTCTTTTCTTAAAGACTCCGAGATAAATTTAAGCCCAGACTCGGCCAACGATAACGATGACAGCTACATACAAAGCTATAGACATAATGCAATGTCTACAACAACTGAAAACGGGGCTGTGAGTCCGTGTCCGTGTCCATGTCCTTTTAACCTACATACAACATACACGAGATATAACATATTTCTGAAAACCCATATAATTCTCTGTTCACATTTTTAACTACATTTTACAGCTACAGCAATGTTAAAATGCAAAAAAAAATTCAATCGATGGCAGGCACCTCTTTTTATTGGTATTTCAATTAAAATAATAAAATGAAATACGCCGGTGATAATTATGAAATATACTATTTGCAGATATTTTTTATGTATCTACACGATACAAAAAAAAAAAAAATATTCATATTGAAAAATGCACGCAAAATTATTATGCAAACATTTGCCTTGGGAACGAACGGGTGCTGGGTGTGGGTGTTGGATTCTGACGTTGATCATCCATTTCCCTTGATTATTAACCCCCGAAACCACGAAACGAGAAACAGAGTGCAGAACAAAATCCTGCCTGGCTGATGGAAAATGGGAAAATGGGAAATGCAAAAATGGAAGATTTCATTTAAATAAGTTGATTGTCTGCTTCAGAAGTTCTTCCGAGGTTGGCATAGATTGAGCGGTATATTAAAGGGTACCGGTTAGCCTCGGAGTCAATAGTTGTATTTTAGATTGAATTCCTTTCAACTCAGAAGTTGCTGTTTTAATTAAGCGTAGCATGTTTGTTGCCTCATCACGCCCAAAACGGATAAGCAAATCTAAATAAAAATTAAAATTCTTCACAGCTATGAAGGTCACCAGTTTTGATGGTTTTTCACTAATCTTTACTTGGGTCCGTCCATGTTTTCTAGTAGCAACTTTGACACTAAACTAAACAGGCACAAAGAATTAGGGGCATGGAACTATGACATCGGCGTCAAATTGGGCCGAAAAATGATTTATGGCCGCGATGGTGAAATGGAATAAGGCCGCTCGGTCTAAATTCATATCAGCTGATGAAATTAGGCCGCGCGGTCTAATTTGCAAGCATCAAAACGGAGGCGGGTCTGGCTGTTAATGAGGACAAAACCGAAGTATAAGCTGTCAACTAGAAAGGACTCTCAAAACGTCACAATGGACAAATACAACTTCGAAGTAGTTAAAGACTTTGTCTACCTGGGCTCCACGATCACTCTTGCCAATCGCTGTTTCTTCGGGTTTAGAAGGCATCTAAGAAGTATAGCGCTCTCTGTCATGGAGCCATAAGGATATTATATAAGAGTTTAATCATCACGGTCCTACTGTATGGTGCAGAAGCATAAACCCAGTGAAAAGCGGATGAAAACCTTCTGGGATGCTTTGCGAGAAAGATTCTTCGGGTGACATTTCGTCCAGTTGTGGCGATGGAGTGTGGAGAAGAAAATTCAACGACGAAATATACGGGCTATACAGCGACGCCGACCTGGTCAAAAAGCTAAAAAATACAACGTGGAGCACGACGAGTCTATGAATCCACCTCTGAATGAATGACGCAGCAGATCAAGACCCCACCTTAAGTGGCGCGCACAAATGGAGAACGACCTCAACCCCTTCGTGTTCGTAACTGGAGGCAGGAGGGGCTTGCTGGTTGAGGCCGTGGTCCACCCCGGACTGTAAGCGCCACCAAAAGTAATGAAGTAAGGTCTAGCTTCATTGATCGCGGTCTAGTCTATTTCACTGAGCAAGATAATTACGATTTGTGTACTCACTGTTTTTGTATAAGAGGCCGTGCGGCTGCTTAAACGTTGAAGCGGTTTGTCCCCTATCCCGAACTGCTTAGAACTCTATTGACTTCTATAGTTAATGTTGAATGGTTTGCTCTGCCTGACAGCGGATTTTAAAGAGGAGCTCGTAGAAACTTTCTTTGGTAGCGTCGTCCATTGCCTCTGTTGGGGCGTGAGTCCATATCAGGCTGGTGTTGGCGAATTAACTTAAGGAGTTAACTGCGTTCTTGCGTTAATTCGATACCATCCACCTATTTCCCAACACTCAGTTCTGAAGATTTCTATAGAAATAGGATACAAATACATCTAAACAGCTCATATTTGCAGAATACTTATTTCATCTAACTGGAAATATGTACTCTTCCCTTGCCGCCCGAAAACGATACGAAGGGCCCTTGTTCTTATCCCACACAAGCTTGCACTTATTGGCATAATCGTCAAGGGCTTTGAAAATTGTGAATTCTTAGTTTTCGCATGTGTTTTGTTGCTGAGCCTGAGAAAGGGTATTTTCGTGATACCGATTTCTGTTGGAATAGATATAACCGGAAGTTTCCCGAGCAATGGCACTATATGCGTTCAAATTATATTTCTTGCTTAGGATTCGTTATTCTTCCATTCTTGGGATTGTTTTATCTGCCGAATTAGGTGTGAAGGATTTAACTACCTTTATGACTGTAGTTAGACGTGCCAGCTCCAGCGATGCACAGGCATGTTTGTCTCCGCTTCTCATCTATGTTTTGTCTAGACTAGTTAATTTTGCCCAACCATATTGCAACTTACATCCATCGTAAGATGTTAGGGCTGCCAACCCAAAACTTTCTTAGAGTCTTAAACTAGTTCAGTCTGTGGATCTACCCGCTCTGTGGTAATTTTTTATTTTAACAAAAACACGAAATTGTCTAATTCTTCTTCCCTATATTTGACGAGGTTGAGATCAAACTTTTCCTGCATCCTTGCCTCGTTCCAAGAAAAGTGTTTATGAACTCAGTAATCATTTGTGGTGGTTTAAATCACCTCGTTGTGTTCCGTCCATTTGGATAGTTTTGATAATGCAGATTCCATAATTTCTCTAATGGTGGAAAGGTACTTTCCTGTTATTAGTACAGCTGTCTTCCGCACAAGCGACTATCTTAATACCTCTGCTGACAAGGGATAGAAGAATTTTGTTAATCGAGATGTTCCACAGTAGAGCAGATAGGACTCCCCCTTGTGGTGTTCCACGATTAACTTTTTTCTAAATTGCACAGTCCCCTAGGCTGCTGTTAAGCATAGTCCTAACCCAGTTTGTCAGAAATTGTGATGAAGCTAACTCCACAAGTGTTTTTAGTATTCAGATTGTTAAATGCACCTTCTATGTCCAGAAAGGCCGCCAACGTAAATTCTTTGTATCCAAGGGATTTCTCGATCGTTCTCGTTACTTCATGTAGTGCTCTTTCCACGGATCTGCCTTTGACTTTTGACACGCGCTCTTCATTGGAATCTATTTTTTTCTAAAATTTGTAACCCCTTTTCAATTGTACTGAGGCCTTCGGTGGAGTTTGAAATATTCATCATCGTCCTTTAAATTAAATTGTTTGGCAATATCGATCACTTCTTCTTTGGTTTTGGTTTTCTGTGGCGAAAAAAAATGGACACAGCTTTTTCCAGACGCCATTAGAAGTTTTTTTATGAAATCTAATTCCAAGACTGTTCAAGATAATTCTCACAGCATCTAAAACATTGAATTGCTTCCAAAGTCTTTGACAGAGAGCTCGCTATTTTGTCTCAAGGCTTCATTTAGATGTGCAAATGATCGCCTTCTTGTAAAGGCTGAATTTTTAAGCATAGTTTGTAATCGATAAATAGGCCTTTGCCATTTACGTTTAAAAGAAAACTTCATGCAACTGTTGTCCGCGGCTCCGTTTCAAACGGTCCATTCGGAAGGTCCAATTTTGAGCCACTTTTTCGAGCATTTCGGCTTGTATTCCACGAATTACGCGTGTTATGTTATCCTGTAAGGCTTCAAACGTGTTCGGCTTGTGCACATAGACTAACACCCTTACATAACCCCACAAGAAATAATCAATAGATCTTGGCGGCCAACTCACAGGGCCATTTCGAGAGATAAGCTGCTCACCAAATTCATCCTTAAACATTTCCATTGTTTCACGAGCTGTGTGGCATGTGGCACCGTCTTGATGAAACCACATGTCAACCAAGTTCAACTCAGCCAACTGGGGCAAAAAAAAGTTGCGTATCATGGCTCGATATCGTTCGCCGTTGACGGCAACGTTTCTTCCACGGTCGTCTTTGAAGAAAAATGGACCGATGATGCCACCCGCCCATAAACCACACAAAACTGTCACTTTTTCGGGATGCATCCGTAATTCTTGTATGGCATGGGGCTGTTCATCCCTCCAGATGCGACAGTTTTTTACGTATCCGTTGATCCAGAAGTGAGCCTCATCGCTGAACACAATTTTTCAATAGAACAGCGGATTTTCACATTTTTCACAGAGCACGAGTTTTGATAGTAAATTTCAATAATTTGCAATCGTTGCTCGTTTGTAAGTCTATCCATGATTAAATGGCAGAGTAGACTGAAAATTTTTCACTTTGACAGATGACGTTTGGACGCCATTACTAACCAGTGCTGCCAACCTGTAAAACTTAACTCTTAAAAAATCACCATTTAGTAAGCTTTTAATGTTTTAATTGACTTCACTGGTCCATTGGTTGAAGCAAGCTTGTAGTGTTTGGAAATGGACCTTAATCGAATTTCTTTCAATTGCCTCTAAGGTTCGACTTCATGAAAATGAAATGATGAACAAACCAGTCTTCAAAAAGAGAAGCTGTCACCCAAGCTTTCGCATTAGATTTCCAAATGGCGGGCAAACCACCTTTAGATTTGTTTTTCAAAGGCTCTTGGATGCGCGCAATGATCAAAAATAAAAAACGCGTATCTCCGAAGTCGCGTAAAACCGTAAACGTCAACCAAACACATCAAAAAGCTATGCCGTAGAAAATCCTCCCCCAAAAATAATTATAAAACAATTATCCTAGCTACAACAAAAAAAACAACCCCACAAAGTAGGGATGAAAAAAAAATTCACCACCGCTACAACCATTTGAAATGCAATTTGAACAAAATCTAAAAACGAAAACACTCTAAATCCCTCAACAAATTGACGTTTATCTCTCTCTTTCTCTCTTTTGAGTTATGGCCTCGAGAATTCGCGTTGCTTCCTTGCAAAAAAAAAAAAAAAAAAAAAAAAACCGCACAAAACATCCTCACACAATTCGCTACGAAATCCTCTTACACGAAAACGAAAACGGACTTTATGTCTATCACAATCCATTTATTAATATAATATTTGCCGAAAATGTAATTCGCCGCAGCCCATCCTTTTAAATGCCAACGGTCAACGACTGTGCGCTGTGCTGTGATCCAGTGCTCCAGTGTTCTAGTGCTCCAGTGCAACCGGCAAAATTCTAAAATAAAATCTTCATGGCGATGGAAAACGGCGCGCGGCAAAGTGAGTTAAATTAAATATTTAATTCTGACGGAGATTCAATGCAATTTTTGCTCAAGGATTTCGGATTATTTGGCAGAGGGAGGGAGGCAAAACTGGGTCACACTGCTGGACTCTTTACCTTGCTGAATTCTTCCACTTTTTTAGGCTCTCTTCTCTTTGGCGCTTACATAAATCCAATTAAGTTGGTTCTATCTTCCGGCAAAGAGGGCGGATCAAATTCGCTGCAGTGTGACACAGTCACCCAAAGCTGATATAGAGAATCACCAAGGCGGCTAATTTTTGTTTGGTGGTGGATTTGTTGGTTTCAATGTAATTGCTGAACCGTATTGAGACGGAAGACGGGTGACGGCTCTATGCAATGTGGTTTTAGCCTTTTTTGTATGTGGTTACTTCTTTACAAAGGGTTAAATGTACCTTGTGGTTGAAATAGACATTTTCTTTTGGTTGGTTCTAAGGCCTCCCTAAAACCCTAGTTGCCACATTCACTTCATCTGATTATGCAGATTTAGAAACGAAAATATTTTATTCAAAAGCAAAACTGATTGCATACAAAAGTTAGGTCCAGCAACTGCACTTAAAGTTTTTACCTGTGACCGACCGCACCTCAGTTTAGCAGAGTCCGTCCAACTTACCGAACCAACCACCGATCTAAGTAGGTACACTTCACCTGAAGATATTCCTACTGCTGTGAAGCGCTCACTCTTCCCTTTCACATTTGAATAGGGTGGGTATGCTGACCTGGACTCTGCAGTTGTGCAAACTTGATCTCTAGACAGCATTACATCGCCCATCAACATCATCATCTAGTGCTTCATTATCATATGACATCACGGTGATGATTTAGTTTTCCATTTAAACCCGAGTATAATCCCCCACACTCCTCGGCAGCTAGCAGATGCTGCAGAGACTCCATCTCTAACGGAAGCAACCGAAGATGTAACCACCAGCAAAGTCCTAATGCTTCGGCATCTGGTGCCTGTGTACGAGTATAGGAGAATGTTTCCTGCCCACTTTCATATGCAAATGACTTTGCCATCCAAGCAGAGACAGTTCCCAGTTCCCAGTTCAGTGCAGTACGGTTTAGGAAAGTGCGTTCCCTTCTATGCGTAAAATGCTACTTTAGCGATGACCAACCATTCCAAGGGCAGAAGGTGTTGGACTGGACGACGCGCGGCAGTGATAAGGCCAACCACACATTTATTTTTACATTCAAATTAGCGAAGCGTGCAAACTATGTATCCATGTTGTCTGTGTCTACCTGTTCGTCTGCCATTGGTGCAGTGTCTATGACCCCTCCGTGGGATACATTTATGATGAATGGCAATCAGTGGTCTTTGTGCCTTCCATCCGGCGCTGTATTTATTTAAGTGTAGTTTCGTTGGAATGGTAATATGAGGTGCAACCTACGCGGATGCTTAGCCAGATGGATAAAAGGTGGTGGGCGCAGGCTGGAGATGGTGAAGTTTTATGTGTTGCATTAAAATATTTAAATGTTTTCGTTGTTTTTTTTTGATGATGTGAAACTGGAAAATGTTTTCAATTAATTTTGAGTGGGTGTCATTTGCATTTATTGATTAGTGGCTTCAAAAATCGATCTAATCGAATCAGAGGTTTTGAACTCAAATTTTTACATATCGTCGGCCATTTTTATGACATCTGAGATTATTAAACCATTAGAAAGGTTAAAGGTGGTTAAAATCGCGTAATAAGTAAGACAGTTGAGTATTTGTTGAATGGTAGCCTTCATGGACATAGAGGGCGCTCTTAACTATGTCAACACATCTGCGATCACAACTGCACTTTTAGGTTTGAAGGCAGATATGCCGCACTTGGTGAGTCGATATATAGATGGGGTCTTCAAGCCCGGCATTACACATTGGCTATATACAGGGTGTTTTTAGAGGTATAGAACTTCGAATTGAAATAAAACACAAGAAACTCGTTTTAATGTCCGTCAATTCGGCTTTATTGGAAGGATGATTTTATGCCTTTAATGTTTCAGTATGATTTCGGGCCTGTGGCCGCCGCGGCTGGTTCGAATAAAGACAAGTCTAGAGGTTCAATTTTTAAGCATTTGGGGCTGTATGTAATAACGCCACGAATGTTGACTTCCAAATCCCCTAACGTTTCTGGTCTATTGGCGTCCAGATCCCCAAAGAAAATAATCCAATGGTGTCAAATCACACGCCAATTGATGGCCAATTGACAGGTCCATTGCGCGAAATTATGCGCTCATCGAATGTTTCCTTCAATAAATCGATTGTGACGAGCGCTGTGTGGCATGTAGCGCCGTCTTGTTGGAACCACATCTCATCCACATTCATGCCATCCGATTCGGGAACAAAATAGTCGGTTATCATGGATCTATACCGGTGTCTCCATTAACGGTAACTGACTCTCCAGCGTCATTTCGAAAGAAGTATGGCCCAATGACTCCACCAGCCCATAGAGCACACCAAGCAGTCAGTTTTTGTGAACGCAATGACGTTTCAAGGGTCTCATGTGGATTCTCTTCACTTCAAATGCGACAATTTTGCTTGTTGACGTAGCCATTCAACCCAAAATGCGCCTCATGAGCCATTATTTTCGAAATAAATTTGCACGATTTGCAAGCGTTGTTCATTTGTCAACCTGTTCAATGATGAAATGGCAAACCAAACTGAACATAAATGACATTAGAGTTGCCAGATTTGACCACAAAATGTCAGTTTTATCTCTATTCGAAAAACCAACTTCTAAAAAAACAGCCTTTATCTCGGTTGTAAGATCTATACTCATGTATAGATGTGTGTTGGTCTGTTGGATAGGAAAAAGCTTTTCAAAGTAGAATGATAAATATTGGTAGAATTGGGCATTGGTAGAAGAGACAACACTGAATTGGATGATTAATTTTGGGCCATTTTGTAGAAGTTCAAAATACTCGCAAGCTAAGGGAAGAGAAGTGCGTAGGATTCCAGCGATGAAAAGCAAACAACAGGTACGTAAAGGTTAAAACAAGTTTTGCATGAGTTTCCCCAAAATCGTTTCCTATCTTTCGACTTAGGGATACAATAATAGGCATTATGGTACTGAAAACTGATCGTCGTTCGCAGGTTTTGGGCTCTTCTCTTTTGACTGACGGCTTAAAATTTTTAAGACGTTAAGGCAATTGAGGAGTGTTATATTGGGCGTAGTTTCGATTCAAGCTTTGTGTTGGAGATTCGCGATGAAAAGTCTTTAGGACGCCAGCGGAGGCATATTCCCCGGACTTTTTTCAAAGAAAAACTAAATTCAGAAATGGTCTGGGGATATATGTCAGCCTAAAGTGAGGACAACCTTTGCTTCATCGATGGCACCTTTTCCTTGCACGTCTGGGATATTTCTGGTAAAATTCGCTCTGGACTTTGGATGGAATTAAACTTTAGCTGCCCTGAACCGTTTTCGTCTTACAACATCCGAAGACATGCTCTATCCTTTGTTAGACATTGCGACAGCCAAGCGCTTTCTAAGATCGTTATGCTTGCGATTTGTTAGCTTGCTTTGGGTATTATTTTCTAGGTCTGACCAAGTTCCAATGTAAACCGTTGAATGTTCTGCACATGTCTCAATTTATGAATATAAAAATATTGCACCACTCAGAAGATAGTCCCCCTTCGGGAGCAATCGGCTTAGATCCCGTCAAAGGACAAATTTAATTGAAATGCCCCTTAACCAGTTGGCAGTCTCATATGAACCCACACATTCGTTTTCATATAAATCGATAGTTCATTGTGCAAAACCTTAAATCATGCACCCCATATCCTGATGCAACCCTTTAGTAATAATCTTTTTCTTTGATTGGTTGCAATTATCGTTGCGTCTCGCATCTGTCTACCCTGTCGCAGCCACACTTCAAGGCTTAATTATAGTAATTGCAAAATTTCTACAGCAGCCTTTGCCATACATACATACCCTTGCTAAGGGGTTGATGGCGGCACACAAGCACCCAACAACACTCGACAATCAAATGCCGCCAGGTCATTGGCATGACATGCGTGAGACTTTGACATATGGACATGCACACACCTTTTATTTATAAACTGACAAATAATAGCAAACGATAAGCTCCAGTTGTAAAGGCAACGTCGCCAAAGTGGAAGTAAATTAAAATGCAATCTATGCGTTTTGCGCCTGACAATAAGTTCAACTTTTGCGGTTCGATACTTGTCCCACAACACAACGCGATGAGGACAACAAAATCAAAGTAAAAAAGTAAAAAAAAAAATTCCTTTTACTGCTTATAACACACAAAAGCACCGCGCAGCGTGTGGTTTTTCTTGCACTTTTCTTTGAAATGTTGGAGCATTTGTTTTTTTTTGCTCTTCGAAGAAATTAAAAAGAAAAGCGACAAAAGAACAGAGAGAGAGAGAGAGAGAGAGAAAAAAAAACACAAGTCACGTTTCACGTGCGAAAAACTAAAAATTGTTGCATTTATGGCGTCTTCAGGAATGGCTTAGTTGCATGCATCGTTTCGGTTCATCGGACTGAGTCCCATTTTGAGGAGTAGCGCATGCACTACTACGGACACCACGGAGTGACGGGGCGGCTGTGTGCCAATGCTGGATTCCTATTGTTTGGCTCTGGCGTTGAATGAAAAATGTGTTTCCTTTTTCAGTTTGATTCTGTATGGGTGGATGGATATGATATGAAATAGCGGTGAATCTAACCCCCCCCCCCTCGCTCTTTGAAGTCGACGAACTTTAAAAGGAGAAGAGAGGAAATTTACATGACGCGATATCAAAAAGTTAGTTTAAATGTCAGCAGGAGGAAGGGGCAAACCTAATGGAATGGAAAATAAGAAGCGTTCTTCCTTTTGGAAGTAAGATCGCGGGCTTAGTGTGGTCTTTGCTGTGGGTAGGTACATGGTACCTACCATTTTTCTGTTACTAAATTATATTTCGTTGCGACTTTGAGTTGACTTTTTTCGTTTTGATAGACCAAAAAAGATGCTGAGAAGGTTGCAGTTCTATGCCAACAAAAAATTGCACTTCTTTAGCAAATTTTGGGAAAATAAACACAATTGGTTCGTTTATATATTCTCCAAGTGAGTGGTGTAGTTTTAAAAAGTTAAAATAAATTTGTACGGGCACAAGGGTCCTAGGTTGAAATCCGCCCCAGTACAACCTTTAGTTTTTAGGCTGTTTCTACGACTTTCGCAAGAGATGGGACAGCAAATACAACCTTTCAGGTGGCAGGGGTCGGACTTCAACCTAAGACCCTTCGCTTAGTTGTCCAACACACTAATCTACTGTTCCACTGCAGCACCCACCCTTTAAGCTAAGAAACATGTAAAAAGAAAATAGGACCGATAATTTTTTGGGATCTACATACTCGTAGCACCAAAAGGTGCAACTACAAAAGCTAAGTTTGATAAAACCTATCCGCCCTGTCTAGATCTTGTGGCATTAACAATAGTTTGGTCAACTAAGAGTACCACGCAGAGGTTGTACTTTTATAATGAAAAGGGCCTTGGTAGAGATAATCCAAACTACCAACCTACAGACCTCCCCGTCTAAATAAAAAGTGAGCCAAATACAAGTTTCTTTTTAAAAAATGACCAAATTTAAATTTTTTCCATGTATTATGGCGCTCCAGCGCTAATTGCGCATCCCCGTATAGGGATCAGCCACTCCACCTACCTACTCACCTTCAACAAAAAAAGTCCAAAGGGGGTCAAACCGCAGCTCCTAGGCGGCCAAATGACATCGCCACGACGGATGATAACAAGATTTGGGAATTTGTTGTACAAAATATGGATGGTGGCATGGACTGTGTGGACCAGACGTTGTCCAAATCCATCTCCTCAATTTCAGTAAAAGAAAACGGTTAACATGGCTCCGTAACACACACCGTTGACCAAAAAGTTGTTCCCAGCCTCATTTTCTTAGAAAAATGGTCCAATGACAATGGACACCACTCCACAATCCACACCAAACTGTCACTCTCTGTGGATGCATTGGCCTATGACGACGGGTACCCTGAATGTTGTCCACTACCATACCAGTCTCATGAACTTATTTTCCAACGTTGTTCAAGCGGAAAGCGACTCATTTCGTTCCGTGGAGGTATGATACTGAATTTCTGTCAAGATATCGAGCGGGATCGCAGAAGATTGAAGGCTGCAGTGTCTCAGGCAGAGACTCTTCCCGTCCCGACCCGTGAGTAAGTAAGCACTTTTCGAGCGGGGAACAGCTGTCAGTGTCAAAATGATTTTAAAAGAGACCACTAGATGGCCCACCCTGTACAAAGTACTTACGTTTAACTTTAGACCCTAAACTTAAATTAAAATGCGAAAAGCTATGGTCGCTTAGTACGCCTGCAGTTAAATTGTTGGCGAAAATTGGCGACTTCAAGCAAAAATAGTTCTTTGGATGTACATAACCGTGGTAGGTCCCATTCTCACTTATGGATCTCTGGGGTGTCACAAAATTTCACAGGGCCCAAAGAACAGTTGAAATTGGAACCAGCGAGACATATGTCTAAACATCCTTCCTCTGGATCAACATCCTTAAAACCATTGTTACGTGTTGTGCGGTGAGGCTTATAGAATCGCCATGTTGGGACCGCGAGACCTGATGGACACAGCAACATTTTATTTTCACTACTCAGTGGTGAACTGAGAATCACTACCCAAACTCAACTTCTATAAAATATTCTCTGTAACTTCCAGGTAGACGGACAAGGCATTTTTGAATCCATCGACATTCAAGATAAAAGCGTCTACATCTTTATTGATAGTCGGGCTGCGATTAAACTACATCCAAGCTCGTCGGGGATTGCAGAGAGACATTGGTGAAATCGTGTTTCAACGTTACCCTCGAGTGGGTTCCTAGCCATAGGAATATAAAGAGAAATGAGAAAGCCAACGAGCCGAGCTGTCTATAACTGAGAGAGGAAGTCGAAACCTTCCTGCATTTAACCTCAACGGCTGAGTGCAGGTAGGCGAAACGGACGACCATACCCAGAAAGTTGTGGCCATGCAAATTAGGAGCATGGTCGCTCTTAGTGGTCACTACCCGTAAGATATACACGCGGCCAATCTTAGCATCTTCCACTCATACCAATGTCAATGTCGGTTGAAGGGCCTAATATAGGTTTAGCAGTTGTACAGCCCTACCATCAGCTCCAACTTTGACCTTTATTACAGGGTTGCTCCCTGTTTGTTTCTATAGGTCTTTGTTCGGATGAGACACTTTTTCACTTTCGTTAACGTCCAGACAACATGCGACAGAAGGTTTAATGGGGGATTTCATGTTTGGCCGCGTGCGAACCTATCGGCCAGTTGCCTGCCACCAGCCTAGCGACGTCCAGTCCACACGTGTTCTACATGTAAAGTTCTGTGTTTCTAATTTGTTGTAAGTGGGCCACATCTTTCTTGATATGACACAGTTTGTCAAGCTTGGCAACCTAGACTCAGCTAGTGAGAAACAGAGGCAGGAATATGTCTCTCTTCACGTATCAGTGATACATTAAGAACAGATCCACGTCTGGTCAGCTCGTCGGCCCTCTCATTCCCCTCTATATTTCCGGAACCCATACTAGAGTGATGGTAAACCGCCGGCTAGCTCGGGCCAGTGCTTCCCTACAGTCCCTAACAAGCTTGGGTGTAGACACGGTTGAATGCAGAGCCTTAGTCGCAGCCTGACTATCGATGAAGATAGTCGCTGTTTTCATGGTTGTTGATGAATTTAAAAGTACCTTTCCCGCCTCCCTAATGCCTGGAAGACGCTACAAATGTTGGGGAAGCGCAAAGGTCTAGTTGAGTTGACAAAACGCCGGCACCAACTCCACAGTCTATTTTAGAACCGCCTGTGCTAGCAGATACTTCGTTCCTTTGTTACAGAAACAGTTTTTTAGAAGTTTAGTGTTGGTTTTATATTGTCAGTGGGACTTGGGTCACCTCTAGGTAGGACCAGCATCCAGATTCCCTTAGTCTAATTGCACTATACGATGCTTTTGTTTTAATATGCAGGTCTAGGGGGGGAGGGGAGGATATTCAGCACCACGTGAAGTGCTTCGTTCGGGCTTGACCAAAGGCCGCCTGTGGTGCCAGTTCCGGCTGTTCTTTGGACTCTGCTCAATTTGGTAAAGTTATAGGCTTTACTTTAGGCGGCCCATCAAACTAGAGACCTATAAGTGAGGATAAGTGAGGATAGGACATGCTACAGCTGTATACATCTAGAGGACCATTTTTGCTTAGAGTCCCCACTTCCTGCCAAAAGTTTTACTGCAGGCACAAAAAGCTATACTTGCTTTCCGCACCCGCTGTTCGATATTTAACTTCCAGTTAAGTTTAGGGTCCAAAGTGATTTAAGATGTTGATTATTAAAAGACGGGGAAATGTGGTGTTTTTGGTGTTGAAAAGCATCAGTTCCGTTTTATTCGAGTTTACGTTGAGGCCACACCATGGCCCTTTCCATGATCAACAATACTGTGTATGACGGACGACCTGGTATAGAAATTAATTGAAGTCACAACTAAATATCCAGATATGGTCGTGCAGTGCAGTCTACCACAAATCTCTCATATCTAATCCATGAGTTTTGAAACCACTCACCCACTCAGTTCTGCGAATACGTCCAATTAACCAAAGTGTCAAATAATAACACTAATTTGATAAAAAACAAACCAAAAATTACATCACTTAAAAAGCAAAGTCAGGTCCGGGTTTTCACACCAAACAAACCTCCACCCACGCTCGTGTAGTTCTCACACACGTCGCTTCAACTGTCCCACCCGCAACATTGATATCTAAATTGCTGCTTGCCTTAATTTAATTTTCATTTCAGATTGTTATTGTTTTCATGCGACAGCCACAGCGACAGCGACAAAACTCATAAGATACACGCACCGAGCGAAGGGAGTGCACAGTTAACCCGCGCAGTCCCCTTAAACGGTCAATTTTCAAATTTCAAAACTGACAGTTTTTTTTTTTCTCTCTTTAATTAAATCACACATAATGGAATGGATTTGATTAAGTTTTGTTTTTATTGTTTCTGCGGCGGCTATGGGCATGCAAAATACAAAGATGCGGGCGCGTAATTTCCCAACAATGATAAGTGAATATGGAACTTGGTGTGGCGGCTGTTTCCGCTGATAGACAATTTACAGAACCTTATGTTTGTAAAGATAAAGAAACTTACTTATATGCGCTTATTATGTAAACAATGAGGGAAAGGGGCCCTGCAAAAAAATATGCAGCGCTTAAAATATGTAAATTTTATCAATTGACCTTATTGTTGTGTTTGTAAAGCGCAATTAGTTTTGGAGATTGTGTGGTTAATTTTTTGCAGCGAGCGAGGACAGTAATTTGTTTGTTCCCTTGGAATATTTTCAAAGTCACGTTCACGTTCATGTTGGGATTGTGTGTGTTTTTTTTTTTTTGGCGAATTTATGCTAAGTGAAGTATATAATTGAGGGGCAAAAAGATCATCAACCTTTGGGAGACCTAAAAAAGATTAAAAATTTTCAAAATTCCTTAAAGTGGCCTCGGAGTTGCGCGTACAATTCGATAATTTCGATTAGGCATCTGGCTAGTGAGGCCTGAATTTAGAGGATAAATATAGATGTTTATTTGGATTTAGTGTGCAGCGTCTGCAGATGGCAGTTGAATTTACTCAATGTTTATATAAGGTGTCGGCTTTTCCCCTTGCTTGCTTGAGTGTTTTGGAAATGTTTCATGTTTCATAAGCAAATGGAGCTACACAACGATGTTGTGGTGTTGTGCGCCTTTTATGAGAAATTCAATTTGTTATTTGTTTACTAGATATGTTCTTTTTAGTTCAAAAGACGCTAAAGCTATGGTTTCCTAAGAAAGCGGTGTCATCATCTAGCGGCTCGATGAGGTCATTTTCTTAACATTTTTGTTTACAAATCTGAGCTTAAGTAATCAAAGATTGCCATAATTTACTATTTTTTTTTTTGACATTCAAGTAGTCATTTATACAATCGAATATTTCGGTTTGGTATTCAGTTAATAAAATGTAAAGTGTGGTTCTTCAACTGCGTCAATATTTCAGAAACGTCACACATTCCACGTCTCCAAAATGACCAAAAGCAGAACCTGGTAAAGCCGCTAACGATCCGAAAAGCTATAGACCAATTAGTCTTTTAAGTTGACTTAGCAAATTTATGGATAAGGCAATCAAAATTAGGCTCGAAATTTTCGTTGATTTAAGCCAAATGAACAATTCGGATTTAGAAAATTTCATAACACCAATCAAAACAAAATCAACGGGTATAGTTTCTCTCAATATCGAAAAAGCTTTCGGTACCATGAGGTCTATTATATAAAATGATAATTTTTAATCTACCGATGTACCTAATCAAATTAATTAATAGTTTTCTGTCCGATAGAAGCTTTAGAGTTTCTATTAATAATAACAGGAGTTCCCCAAGGATCTGTTTTAGGACCCCTGCTTTTTAATAACGGGTGATTTTTTAAGAGGTTTAGAACTTTTTTTAAAAAAAAAACACAAAAAATTCGAAAAAATGAATGAAATATTTATTTGAATCGATAGTTTGAACCTTGCAATTTAATGTTTAAAGATAATTTCATGCAAATGTTGACCGCGGCTTTGTCTCAGGTAGCCCATCCGCTGAGTCCAATTTTGGCATACTCTTTCACACATATCGGCCGGTATCTCACGAATGAATGCATGGATGTTGGCTTCCAGTGCGTCAATCGAAGCGGGCTTGTCCCTATACACATTAGCCTTGGCATACCCCCACAAAAAATAATCTAATGGTGTCAAATCGCACGATCTAGGCGGCCAATTGACCGGCCCGAAACGTGAAATTAACTGTTCACCAAACTCGCCTCGCAATTGCGCCATTGTTTCGCGTGCTGTGTGGCATGTGGCACCGTCTTGTTGAAACCACATATCATGCAAGTCAAGAACTTCCATTTCGGGCAAAAAAAAAGTTTGTTATCATCGCTCGGTAGCGTTCACCATTGACAGTAACGCTGCGATTCGCATCATCTTTGAAGAAATATGGCCCAATAATGCCGCCGGCCCATAAACCGCACCAAACAGTGGCTTTTTCGGGATGCATTGGTAGCTGTTGCAATGCTTCTGGCTGATCTTCACTCCAAATGCGGCAATTTTGCTTATTTACGTACCCATTCAACCAAAAATGAGCCTCATCGCTGAACACAATTTTTCGATAAAAAAGCGGATCCTCGGCCAGCTTTCCAAGAGCCCATTCACCAAAAATTCGGCGTTGTGGTAGGTCGGCTGGCTTTAGTTCTTGCACCAGCTGTATCTTAAAAGGCTTTACGCCCAAATCCTTCCGCAAAATTTTCCACGTAGTGCTGCAACAAAGGCCTAACTGCTGGGAACGGCGCCGAATCAACATTTCGCGGTCTTCTGTCACACTAGCTGATACGGCCGCAATATTTTCTTCAATACGCACAGTACGTAAACGTGTTGGTGGTTTAATGTCCAACAAAGTAAATTTGGTGCGAAATTTGGTCACAATCTTCCGAATAGACTGCTCAGAAGGTCGAGAATGCCGATCATAAAATGGAAGCAGCGCGCGATGAACATTTCGAACCGAGCACGAATTTTGATAGAAAAAATCCAATAATTTGAAAGCGTTGTTCATTTGTAAGACGATCCATGGTTAAATTGCAAACCAAACTGAAGCTGTTTGACAGTGACACAAGGTACTAAACACACGTCAGCTGTCAAAACCAGTGTTGCCAAAACCAAACCAGCTAAAAAATCACCCTTTATATATAGTATTGTGCAAAACCTAAGCAACCTTTCCTACTCTCATGTAAAAAGTTGTCTCCCACTTTTAAAAATACTTCCCGGTAAACTTTAAATATATTTATTTACATATTTGCATGTGTCCTCAAAATCACCCAAACAAAGTTTTTAATTTTCATTTATTAACAGTAAATAAAAAAAAATAAATCAAAATCAGTTCAAACAAACAGCTGTGCAAAACCTAAGCAACTCTTTTAATATTTTGTTTTAATATCCGTTATTTTTTATGACTTCAGCACATCTATGAGGCAACGACTCAATTAAATTAGAAATAATAGCTGCTGGTATGTTTTCCCACTGTATTTTCAATAAATTTATCAACTCCATTTGGTTTTTGCACAGTATTGTTCCAACGCGACGTTTAAGAATCCCGAATACATTTTCAATCGGATTCAAATCCGGCGACTGTGCAGACCAAGAACTTCAATTCGATGGTCTGTTAGCCACTCCTTGACCATTTTTGAAGTATGCTTCGGCTCGTTGTCATGCATGGAATACCCAAGAAAGTGGAATATTCCAATCGGCATACGGCAGCATCACATTTTCCAAAATATCCTTGTAAACAAAACGATCCATTATGCCCCCTATTTCATGAAAAGGACCAACACCATAACCAGAAAAGCATGTCCATATCATAACACTTCCACCCCCATGCTTCAGTGTACTTTTACAGAAGCGTGGATTAAGTCTTTGCTTGGGCGTACGCCTAACTTATTGTATGCCATCAGTGTTCCATAGGTTAAATTTACATTCATCACTGAATAACACACTTTTCCACTTGCCGACTGACCAATTAATATATTTTTTAAAAATTGAAAAGATTATTTCAATTCAAAAAACAATTTTATCAATAAACCTTTTCTGTACATGCTTCTTCGTAAGCATAGGTTTCTTCAACACTGAATAACTTTTAAGATCAGCTTCAAGAGCCCGTCTACGAACCGTACTGGAGTCAACGTTCAAATTCAAAGTCGACAATATTTCCCGAGAGGAAATAAAGGGATTTGATTTGATTAATCTCGTTATTTTCCTATCCTCCCGAACAGTTGTTTTACGCGGCCTTCCTCCAACATTATTATTTTCTAAGCTACCGGTAGCTTTATATTTTTTTAATCAAACGTGAAACTATAGATTTATTAATTCCGAATATTTTTGCAATTTTTGACTGTGATACACTTTTTTTATATAGGTTAATTATTTTTAATTTGAAGGTTTTATCATATTTAGCGCGCGCTCCATATTGAAAATGACTGTGAATGACTACCCGATCGCAATCTCTACCCACAATTAAGCAAAATTAACTTAACACATTATATCATGGAAAAAACCCACTTTAAAAATGCCGTTAAATTTGTGGTAATAACAAGAACTGTTTTAGCAAACTCGAAGTTGCTTAGGTTTTGCACAGCTGTTTTTTGAACTGATTTTTATTTATTTTTTTTTTATTTACTGTTAATAAATGAAAATTAAAAACTTTGTTTGGGTGATTTTGAGGACACATGCAAATATGTAAATAAATATATTTAAAGTTTACCGGGAAGTATTTTTAAAAGTGGGTTGCTTAGGTTTTGCACAATACTGTATGTCTCAGACTTCCCTAAACTGCAAAATTGTGAATTTGCTATGTTTGCTGATGATACGGCCGTGTATTCGTTGCATGAGATTGGTTCTAATGTAGAATCTAATCTTCAAAATGCTCACACAACACTGCCTTAAATGGAAAATAAAATTAACCCTTCTAAGACACAGGCTATCTTTTTTTTTCTAGGAAACGAAAGACCTGCCTCTTACCTAGGGGAAACATCTCTATTCTTAATGTAGAAGCAGCATGGGCCGATAGTTTAAATATCTTGGGGTTCACTTTTAGGCATCACACGCAGAACAGCCTTAAAAAATTACAGATTGCTATAAAAATACTTTACCCTCTGATTAACAGAAGTTCATCGTTAAGTGTTGAAAACAAACTAGTTATCTTCAAAGTGATTTTTCAGGCGATTTTGACATATGCTTCTCCGGTTTGAAGGAATTGTGCCATGTCGCACATTAAAAAATTACAAGTTATTATAAATACAAAGTCATTATTGAAGCTTCCTTGGGACTTCTCTACAGCCCGACTGCACAAAAATTAAATGTTGGAAAAATCTTGGTCAAAATTAAAAAACATAACCAAAAATTGAATATCAATTGCCAAATGTCGGACAACCCACTAGTTAATAACATTTGCTGTTTATTTATTGATCGTTTCAAGTTGTGCTTCTCTATGCATATTGCAAATATATTTTTATAGTTAATATATAATTTATTTACTGTTTATCAAAACGTTTATTTATTTTATTTGTTAATATGTTGCTGTATTTTTTTTTTTTATAATGTACGCGCACTAAAGGGATTTTGGATACCCTTATAATGAAGTAACACAGTGCGGGCATTAGGGAAGTGAAGGATTAGAAAAAAGGAGATACCGATGCACGTTGGTTTTAAATGTTTGTAAACTATAATGCGTAGGAAAAACAGAGCGGGGTAGAGCATTCCACATTCGTATTGTACGGTTAAGAAACGAATCCTTGTATTTCACTGTACGTCCGAATACAGGCTTGAGGGTAAACTGATGTGCATTCCTAGCATGGCGAGTATTGCGGTTGAATTGCTGTAGTGGTGGAATGGAACTGGCTATTTCATTTGAGCACTTGTGGTGGAATGACAGACATGAGACATCACGACGATGAGTAAGAGAGTCAAATGATTTCGTGATGTCTCGATCGCCAATACATTTTACCGCACGTTTTTGAATCCTGTCAAGTAGCTGCAAATATGTAATAGGAGCACCAGACCAGATATGAGCGTTGTACTCAAGTTTTGGGCGAATGAACGCCTTGTAGATTCTAGCCGGATCAGAAGGGGAGAAATATTTCTTGCATCGCTTAAGGAAGCCTAGACATTTCGCAGCGTTCTTGGCGACATCGAATATGTGGTCATTCCAACGAAGTTTGTCGTTAACGCACATACCTAAGATGGAAAGTCTTTCGGTTTCGTCGATGCAAGTGCCATCCATGGATAATGGCAGAGAATTAGGGGTTCGCTTCAATGACAGCAGACAGCATTGTGTTTTACTTACTTACTTACTTAGGTGGCGCTACAGTCCGGGGTGGACCTGGGCCTCAACCAATACGCCTCTCCAGTTAGCACGATCTTTGGCTAACTGCCTCCAGTTGCGCACTCCAAGTTGGTTGAAGTCCTCTTCCACTTGCGCGCGCCACCTTAGGCGAGGTCTTCCTCTACTGCGTTGTCCCTCCGGGTTGGATTCGAAGACTCTTCGGGCCGGAGCGTTGGTGTCCATTCGCTCTACATGACCCAGCCATCTTAGACGACTAATCCGTATTTTTCTGACCAGGTCGATGTCGCTGTACAGCTCGTAGAATTCGCTGTTAAATCTCCTCCTCCAAAGCCCGTCAACGCAAACGGGACCGAAAATCACTCCAAGAATTTTGCGTTCGAAACGACCAAGGAGATCTTCATCCGCCTTTGATAACGTCCATGATTCTGCACCATACAGCAGGACTGGGATGATGAGGGTCTTATATAGAGTCTCCTTGGTGTTTCTCGACAAGGCCTTACTAATCAATTGCCTCCTTAGGCCAAAGTAACAGCGGTTGGCAAGTGTAATTCTTCGCTTGATTTCTGACGATATGTCATTGTCAGAGTTAATAGCGGAGCCGAGGTAGATAAAGTCCCGAACTACCTCGAAGTTATAGCTCTCTATCGTGACGTTCTGTCCGATTCGTCGATGTTGTGCGTCCCTTCTTGTTGACAGCATATATTTCGTTTTGCCCTCATTCACTTCTAAACCCATTTTTGCCGCCTCTGTACTGATACTTGCAAACGCACCAGTGACAGCTCGCTGTGTTCTGCCAATGATGTCGATGTCGTCGGCGTAAACAAGTAGTTGCACAGACTTTTGGAAAATTGTGCCCCTGGTGTTGGCTTGCGAGTTTCGCACAATTCTCTCAAGTATGATGTTGAAGAAGTTACATGACAGCGCATCGCCTTGTCTAAATCCTTTTTTGACATCAACGGTCTCGGTGAGATTGTTTCCGACCTCAATGGAGCAGCGAGAGTTCTCCATCGTCATCCTGCACAATCTGACGAGTTTGGCAGGGATGCCAAAACTAGACATGGCTCTGTATAGCTCGTCTCTATAAATGCTGTCACATGCTGCCTTAAAATCGATAAGAAGATGGTGAGTATCGATCTGGACTTCTTGGGTTTTTTCCAGGATCAGCCGAAGTGTGAAAACCTGGTCAGTTGAGGACTTACTGGGCCTAAAACCGCACTGATAGGGTCCAATCAGTTTGTTGACGAATGGTTTCAGGCGTTCACACAGCACGGCAGACAGGATCTTGTATGCGATGTTGAGAAGACTTATACCTCTATAGTTGGCGCAGTTAAGAGGGTCTCCTTTCTTGTGGATCGGGCAAACAATGCTGAGGTTCCATTCATCAGGCATACTTTCCTCTGACCAAATCTTGGAGACGAGCTGGTGCATGCTCTCTACCAAATCATCTCCCGCTGCCTTGAAAAGTTCGGCAGTTAAGCCGTCCGGCCCGGCAGCCTTGTTGGATTTCAGTTTGGATATTGCTATCCTCACTTCATTTTGGTCAGGTGGGCGGGAGTCTTGGCTTTCATCACCCATGTTGAATGGTTCATTCTGCCTGACAGCGGAATTTGTGTCATCATCGCCGTTTAACAGTCTGCAGAAATGGTTTTTCCATATCCTCAGCACCGACTGCGTTTCCACTACTAGGCTTCCTTGTTCGTCTCTACAGGTATCTGCTCGGGTAAAGTTGCGTTGACACGTTCTTTTTACCTTTTGGTAAAACTTCCGAACATTGTTCCTGGAGTACCACCTCTCTATTTCCTTGATCGCGCGCTTCTCATGCTCTTTCTTTTTCTTCCGGAGAAGCCGGTGTTCTTCCCTCCTCATTTGCTCGTAGAGCTCACGAGCCGCTCTCGTCCTTCTGTGCAGCGCCGCTTCGTAGGCACGTTGTTTTGCTGCATGCGCTTGCCGGCACTCTTCATCGAACCAGGGGTTTCGTGGGGGTGGTTTGGTGAAACCAAGCACATCAGTTGCGGCGCTTCTGATGGGTTCTTGGCATTGTGTTTTGGAAGCATTAAATTCCACTCTGTTGGTTTTACCCCACTCAAGAATGCTGTCAAGATCGGAATTCAATGAGCTTAACATACGTTGCCGTTCCAGTTCGACGCCCGAAGATGAGGGGCGTTGCCCAGGAAACGAATATGTAAAGCTGAGGGTACTGTCATCAGCAAAGGAATGGATTGGATTAGAAGTGACAGACAGGAGGTCATTGATAAAAATGAGAAAGAGAGTCGGAGACAAAACAGAGCCTTGGGGAACACCAGACTTGTTTATTCGTTATTATTTATTTTTCTTTTAATTTATTTATTTGTTCATTAGATTATATATCTTTTGTTAAGTTTTTTATTTATTATTTGCAGTTTGCTTTCCCGATGACTGTCATCCTCTAGTTCTAGTCAATAATTTTTAAGATACTTAATATGGGTTTTTTTTCTTTAGCGTTTTCCCATAAAAACTTTCTCATAAAAATAAATTTTTTCAGTAGTACATTTGTAAATTGCGACTACAAACAACAATAAATAGATGCCAATATCTGGGATGCGCGACATTTTTCAAATACTGATGCAGGCTTAAGAACCAGATAAAAGTTTCATTGGACCAACTCTTGCGATTTCCCTTTTTTCGATGCGAGAAGTTCTCGACAGAGTTACAGAACACGGGACCAGGTCTAGAATAGCAGGTATTCATTTAAAAAAATTAAGTTTTGTACTGAAAATCACTTCTGACTTCTCGTGCTTATGAACACTTTTAACTAGTTCATCCGCCAATTTATGGTAAGAAAATTATAAACTAGGTAGTAAAACAACTGTTATTTTCCAGGAAGAATGATTGGAGATTTTAACAAAGGGTGAAATGAACGTGTCAGGGGAAAAATGTCCGGCTTTAACGAAAACCACATATCGTATATTGGGCAAGCATTTCTCTGATGACCTTGCGC
The DNA here is from genome assembly GCA_963576555.1 of Ferdinandea cuprea. Taxonomy (NCBI): domain Eukaryota; kingdom Metazoa; phylum Arthropoda; class Insecta; order Diptera; family Syrphidae; genus Ferdinandea; species Ferdinandea cuprea. The sequence goes on from OY754958.1 coordinate 66,168,808, forward strand.
ACATCTCGAATATAAAACTTAATAACATAATTTCTTTCCTACAATCTACATTCATCCACAGGTCCTGTGAGTGGAGGCAACACAACGGCGCCGAAGTGCTAATTACGCTGGACATTAGATAGCTACCACTTTACATACCTACCCTACATAATATTGAACATAGCTGGTTTTGCTGAATTGACAAAAAAAAAACCCCCTCCATTATTGGAAACATGGTTAAAAGAATAAGAGTCCCAACAAATGATTTCTGGACGACTTGGCTGGGTTACCTCCTTACCAGGCCTCAAAAGATTAATTAACACATGTCCTACCATTTACAAAAAATTCATTCACAATGGACCTTTTTTGACGTCTGAGTGATATTCGAAAAGCCCTAACCTAAAAAAAAAACCCTCCATAACCTTTGTTAAGGAAAAAACAACTTTTTTAAAGCTCTTTCCAGTTACAAAATTGAACTGAACACAACCAGCTCCAAGTAAGAGATCCCTTCTGTGAATCAGTTCCATTATACAGCATTTCTCCTATGAGCATCACTTTAAAAGGTAAAAGGGAAATTTATTGACCAATTCACATTTAAAGTGCACTCACTCTCCGAGCACGGCCTTTTTTCAATGCGCCCATTGCCCATTCATTTCCTTTGAACGGCAAGTGAATTGGAATTGGCTTCATTTTCGTAGCAGAAAAAAAAACACAACATATTTACATATACAGAGAAAAAAAAGTTGGTAAACAAACACACAAAAGTCGTCTGCAACAGTTAACCACCGACTACCGCGCTATGCCGACCGTTTACCCAATTGCTTCCGACAGATGGTGGCCACTGTATTATAAATTACACAATCGGTATGCCCATCTCACTGACATTTGACATTCACATAATCGTAGCCGAGCTATGTGGTGGTTGAGCGCACAGGTTCAGTACGATTCTGAATCAATTACTGTAACATATACCCACCACTCACACACACACACAAATTTGTATGTCATTTCCGTTTAAGCCAGCAAGCGTATGTCAGTGTATACGCAGCTCAGACTCACCTCTTTATTGGCATTTGACATCGGCAGTTCAGTAGACATTTTTAATCCTTGTTATTTTTATTTTTCTGGTCCGCGGCCGCGTCCACGTCCGCGTCCGCCCTGAAGTTAATATTTAACAATTTAAGGGAAAATTCGTTTGACGAAAACTTACTCAGGAAGGGGTGGTTTTTTTTTTTTTTGCATTTATTATTTCCACCATCATGAGCTATTGTAATAATTCACAATGGCCACCGGGACACGAACGTTGTGTGTGTGTGTGTTTGAGTGGCTTTTATGAATATTCCACCACCCTCGGAAACTTGATTTATAATGCAAGTGAATGAGCACTTACTGCATGTACTGTACAGTAATAAGTATGGCTCGCCCGTTTTTACTCACTTAACAAATATACGAAGAGTACCTACGATACGAAGAAGAAACGACGAACGACGACAATGATGACGGCTCTTGTGAAATGATATTTTGATGATGTAGTCCTCGTTTTTTAATCCCCTCCTTCAGTGTTGCATAGAGAAGGAACATTTTGTTGTAGTCCTTTCACAATGGACAGAATGAACAGAGTTGAGGGTTTTTCTAATTCGAATGTTATAATGAGTTTGAAATTGGAATACGACGAGATAAAATGGTTGCTCTTTAATTTTGACATCAAATGCTGTACGTCGTTGTTGTCCGTCAGTTATAAATGGAACCTTTGTGAGATTTGATTAAGTTTGATGGACTTTGTTTTTTTTTGATGCAAGTTGAAATGGTTTTACATTTATCAAATGAAATTTTGGCAAGGATGCAATTTTAGTTTGAATTTTTTTTATCCTTTTGTAGTTTGTGACTGGACTTAATATTGGACTTCTACGTTACACTTCGTTGTATGGGTCTCAGGAATCCGAATTTCAAGCCTCTCATGTCCGAAAGTGGCTAAACCTCGGTCGCCCGAAGGTGGCAAGGCAAGGCTCAGTGGACAGCAAAGGGTAAAACCCAGAAGGAGGTCTTATGGAGACCAAAGACTTCATATAGTTCAAGACGGCATGGAACTAAAAGATGCAAAGAGAATAGAGTGGATCAAGAGCAGCCTCAGCTGGATGTCAAAGGACCAGGTTTTGACCCCACCAAAAGAGCTGATTACAAAAAGAAGCAAACCTCACTCAGAGCCAACAAAAGGCACAAGTACAGGTACAAATTTCCAACGGAGACCATGAAGGTAGATCATTGTCGGTGCCTGGCAAAAGGTCCATCTAGTACATCGGGACTATCCAATCAGGGATATCACAGCCCAATGTAAGGTTGCCACTGTGCACTCCACGTATCCGAAAGAAACCTTATCTGCCCAGAAAAGTGCAGCTGATTAAGCAAGGTCTGTTGGATGAGATGGACAAATCCGACAAAAATGGTTGCCATGTCAGCTAAAGACGGCTGGCTGTTTATCAATTGCCACGACAAAGAAACAAAGAAGTGGCTCATGTCGGCAGTGGGGAGAATCCAACTATGGCAAAACAGCAAGATGGCGACACAGTTCAATATTCAACTGTGTTAGGTGCCGGAGCATTGGACGTTTCTGGAAATTGGTTATTTAGAAACTACCATTCCTCTCTCACCTGAGAAAGGAGGTAAGGCATACCAATCGCTGCTTGTAAACTGCCGTTAAGGACAAGTGAAATAACATGTCTAGTGATGAAACAGACCGAAACAGACCTGACCTAAACTTGACGATGTAAAGATTTGATCTCTCTAAGCAGACGACACATTAGCACTACTATAGTTGTCATCATTATAAGACTCTGCGACTTAACTGCATTCTCAAACGACTTTTATAGAGGAGGAAACGATCCCTCACCTACTTTGTACATTATCCACGAAGATACAAGTGATCTTACAAATTTAGACATGAAAATTCTGCTTCGCTTCGCCAGAAGCTCCAAATGTTTCAGCGAGGATGGAGGAGCTTTATCGTAGATCCTTGTGGTATCACAAGGGATCAATACCACTTCAACCTAACCTAACCTATTGTCATAGCAGTTTTCAAGTTAAGGAAACTGTTTGACAGCATCTTGACTCGCTAACTGATGCAATGCGATACATTAACGGCCTTGATAGGATTGATCACATATCAGTCAACACAAAAAATTTAAGTTTTGGGGTGCTTATTGAGTGAGTATCTTAATGCAATAATCTGTATCTTTCTTCAATAGAAGATCAATCACATCAAATGTTACTATATTATCAATGCTTCATGCGAATCTGAAAGATCTCAGACCCATAGGTCTTTAAACCCTAGAAAGATTGAATGACATCCATTTAGGAACAACCATCGATACAAGACTTTTGTCTACCGCGCAGCATGCATACAGCAAGTGTAAATCGGTGGAAATGGCTGTGCATACGCTGGACCGATCCATCGAAAACTACCTGCACAATAAAGAGTACACTATGGTTGCCTTCCTGGACAAAGAAGAATCTTTAAACAATGTCTGTTTTATACATCTGCCATCGCAAAAGCACTGTGGGCTCTGAAAGTAGATGAAGCAATCGATGATCTGATGATCTTACAAGTAGGATTATGAACTCAAAACTTGCTAAATCATCTACGAGAAGGGTTGTCAGTAAAGGAACCCCACAGGGTGGTGTTCTACCCCCTTCTTTGCAATTTGGTGTTAAATGAACTACTAACATTCCTGGAAGCGGAGGGTTGCAAAGTGATCGCTTATGTGGATGACTGTGCTATTTCCGTCTCAGGAAAGAACCTCAGATCTCCTTCAAAACGCTCTTAACAAGCTAGTGAGTTGTGCAGTTCGGTGGGGCCTGGGTGTCAATGTAAGCTTAACTTTCTCTAAAGGAGCGAAATATCTGGGGCTGATCATAGATAAAAAGCCTAATATCCAGGAAAGAATAAAAAAGGTGCAGTAGCAACATTCTCTTGTCACAAAGCCTTTGGGAACAGATGGGGCTTACATCACTCACTGGCTATATATTTCTGTTATAAGACCGATACTCACGGTTGGCTGTCTGGTGGACAGCTTTAGAAAAAGCGGCCAATCGCAATGAAAAGTCCAAAAATCAGACTGCCTATTCATTGAAGGAGTCTTATGCTCCCTACGCTGCCTTAGACTGTCTGTTTCACCTGACTCCCTAGATATTTTTTGCCCGATCTCAGAGCCTTCTTCTACAAAGACGAATGTGATCTCGCAAACATTGACATCAAAGGTCTAATTAGCTTCTTTAGGAGCTCCAATTGGTTCAACGAGTAGGGAGTAGGGGGAAGCTTTATCCCAGCTACCTGTGGTATCACAATACTGGTCTAAGTGTGTCACCCCAACCTAACCTAACCTATATTGCCAGTTTCGGATAACTTTTTGTAGAGCAGGTGACTTTAAGGGGCCACCCGGGAACACAGTTGTTATGAGGTTTCGCTGGAGGTGCTTTAAAAGAGTACCCCAAATTGATCGATAGTGGTTAACTACTAATGGGTTCCAGCGAACTTAACTAGTTTTTAGTTGCGACAAGAATTTTTGCTCTATTGAAATTCCATCTCGTCTTGAGAGTGCAAATTAATTTTGCTTTGCAGTCAGTTGCGCAACAGAAAACCGCTGTGTAAAGCGATACTGAGAGCGTACACTTAGAGTTTAGTAGAATGGTTGGCTTAAATTTTGTCAAAAATATTCGTCAAACAAAGGCAAAGTGCTTAAAAAATGTTGGATATTTTGTTCGCACTGATCGAGTAAACCCACAACCACAGAGGGAATGGGTCGTAGTAACGGACCCCATCTCGAGTGACCTTAATCAAGTTGGTGTGCGAAACTGGAGCTAGCCAGCTAGGAACCGACCTAAGTAGTATTGGTATTCCCTAGATACCAAAAATCATTCCAGTAAACGTCTTCCCTTTCTGGCAGTTACCCACAAGAAAATAAGTTCTATGGTCACTTTCTTTTTTTGAGAGAAATAAAAAAAATAAACAGCTTTCGACATATATGTTGGTAAACAATTTATTGGCAGTAATGAATATCTTCGACTCTTACAAGGAAATCAAACTACTGTCGAGATACGAACAAGTCTACCACCGGACTACTCATACCGACGTGACTTGAATAAGATCGAACAAAAAAAAAACTACACAAAAACACTTCCGACGTCAGGCATTGTTTTACTCTTATGATTCTATTTGGTTTCTTTCATCTTCCAGCCTTTATTAGAGTCTCATTTGCTTGCGCGCACTTGTGTGCACTTAAACGCGCGTCAAAATTCTCCAACCGTCCGGAGAGACAAAAAAATAAACCCCCCCCCCTGGGAATATGTTGCAGGCAAACACTTGATAATTACGGCCACGACATTGCCTACTACTGCAACATCAAATGGTATTCGTATGTGTTCAGACTTGCAAATGAGATTTCCGGATCTGTTGTGCTCTTTCGGCGGGGGAAATGTCTATGTAAATGAATTTATCGATTTCTATATTTCGATAATGTAAGTAGCAAGATCGGGTTCTTAGATCAATGAAAAGTGATTTAGAAGGGGGCATTTGTCCTGACAGGAAATGCTCAAATAAATTCAATTAGCATTTTTTTTTTGTTGCCTAAGTGATTGAGATTTATTATCGACGGTAATTTGAATGAATCTTTCGAATGACAGACATTTAGACAACGAGATTTTTTTAATGAACTAGAATTATGTTGAATATTTGGCAGCACCAAAAGGTATCACTTTCTAAACACCTCTTTTAAAATTTGTAACAAGGTTCCAAACACTTGTCTTTAGAGAAGTAAGAGATTAGTTGTCAAAGCAAAAGGAACAGATTTTTTAATAAATCCAAGTTTAAATTTAAAATCAACAGACCTTTACAAGATATTATTAAAAAAAAAAGAATAACTTAAAAAACTTGAAAGAGCTTTTTAAATTTACCGTTATCGGCATTGAACTCTTTCAGGTGTAACAACATCGCATGCATCAGTGGTTATGACATATAAAAAGCTTCTTTAACTTTAAGCTTGTACCTGACAAAGTGAAAAAGCTTGATCGATTGAGAGGTTCCAAAATCCGAGGCGGCCTTCACGTCATAGAACACATCTCAAAAAAATTGGAGCACGACCGACTTAGTTGGTATTGTCATGCTTAAAGGAGCGATCCTACAAACCCCGTCAAAAAGGCAATGGCAATCAACGTTCCCTTACAATCGCGTAAAAGAGGCAGGCCTAAAAACTCCGGGATCACGCAAATGCAGAAACTTATTTACTTTACTTAAAGGGCTCCCGACCCGTGAAGAGTCCCTGCCTGAGATACGGCAGCCTTCCACCCTCTGCGATCCCAAGCACGCTGCTTCCAGTTGTCCAGACCAAGCTTGGTCTTTAAAACGGAGGTTCGGTCTTCCTTGTCGTCTCGAACCTGGGGGCTGGGATTTGAAGCTGGAGCGTTGTTATCCATTCGCTCGATGTGGCCGAGCCAATGTAGTCGACGTTTCTTAGCTTTTCGGACTACATCCACATCTTGGTACAGCTCATAGAGTTCGCGGTTGTATCTTCTCCTCCAATCGCCCTCCTCGCACACAGGACCAAATATCCGTCGAAGGGTCCCAGTATTAACTCTCCTTTCCTGCTTATCGTCCAGTACTCGGCGCCGTATATCAGAACTGGCAGGACAAGGGTTCTGTAGAGCATGCACTTTGTCCTTCGAGTTAGGAGTTTTGAACCCATTTGTTTTGCCAAACCGAAGTAGCAGCGGTTTCCTAGGGTAATTCTGCGACGGAGGTCCACTAAGATGTAATATGTGGAGTTGATGTTTACCCCGAGGTAGCTGCTATCAACAGTGACATTTTGTCCTAGTCGGTAGACAGATGATTGTTTGTTTATTGATAGCATATATTTAGTCTGATCCTCATTCACTTCGAGGCCAATGCAGATACACCATCATTTAATTGGCCTCAATGATGAAGTGTTTCAAAATCGAGAGGCCTGCAGATATTTTTTTAAGGCGGACGAGTCGGAATGCAGTGAAGTGGGAGGGTTTTGATTCCTATAATCCTGATCATAACCTCGTCGTTAAATGGAGAGAAGAAGCAGCCCAGTACCTGACTATTGTTTGACCTTAAACCGGATGGGCAAGGGTTAAGCAAACTGAAGAAGATGAATTCTAATTTGTTCGGCAAGGAGCTTATGGTACTGACTTCCTTTGCGAAACCGGGATTGTGCTTGTTAGCAATATGAATGATTCTGCTAAGTTTCCAGCCATGCGTCAAAGTTGAATGCTGTCAACGTTGCAGGAGCTCTAAGCATGCCACATCTTAGAACTCAAATTTTCAGTGTACAGTCCACCTTAGCAGCTTGCTATGAAATTCCGCTAGAAAGTGATTATATAATTCGTCAGTGTCCCAATCGCATCATAACAATTTGTACCAGAGGTGGCAGTGTAGGCGTACATCAAATACTAGCGTTTCTAGAATTTGTCCAGTTTCCTTTTAATTGATCGCTGCCCCAATGAGTCAGCTACTGCGACCTAAAAGGTCTATTGTATCAAAAGGACTAAGAGACTTAGTTGGCGAAAGCCACAACATGATTTGTTGCAGAGTTTCTAGATTCTGCCGATGTACGGAAGTATTTTTGGAAGATCCGTGTCGTCTTAACCAATGAAGCGCCGATCATTCTCGAAGGATGTGTTCAGAAGTTTCACCATCTTCTTGATAGAACCTACATTCAGTCCTTTTTTTAAGATGATACCTCAAGCCGTAATAGCCTATGAGGAAGCCCACTAGCTTCCAAACCATCTCATTACTTAAGAGCAGCATTACCTTGTAGGGGTATGGCTTAATTAATCTTTTAGATTGTCTTAAACCCGGAACACTTTATCAGTGGTAAAGACGAAGTTGTTGTTCCCAATCGTTGCGTTAAGAGAGCAGTTTTGCACCAGATGAAAATTTCACCCGAAAGCCGTGAAGGTCCATTGTGAGTAACAAAATCACTTCGATTCGAAGTCTTCCAAACTTTCGAAGAACCGTGCTCCCATGCAGGATGAGCGGCGTTCCTGCACAGCTGGGCAGTGGCATAGAAGATGTTCCACTGACTCTATTTCCTCTTTGTCGTTGCAGCTTCTACAGACATCATGTGCAAAGAGCTCTAGCCTTTTAGCCATGTTTCCGATGATGCAGTGTGCGGTTTATACCCCGAAGAGCATCTGGATTTCACTTCTGTTTAGAGAGATTAGGGACTTTGATCTTTTGGTGTCAACATCAGGGCACAGACTTCGGGTTATGATGATCGGGTTATTGCTCCATTGTTCCTTAGCCTATTGTGTAATGATACCGTCGATGAATCTCTTAGCGATGTTGAAAACACTTGTCCGTCCGCTAGTAATGGGAGTGTTTTCAGTATGAGGGGGAGTCCCCCAATGCCGTCCGTCGGTCTGTCTGTCTGTCCGGGCGCCTTATGGCGAAACGGTTCGACGGATTTGCTTCAAAGTTCGTAAATAAATTTTTTAGGGTTGCATCTCGGGGCATCTTTTTATTTTTTGCTTTATCGTTTGAAATAACAGTACCTGCAATACAATTTCGTTGTTGTGAAAATCACTTATCACTATTTTTCTAGAAAATGATTCCAAGGATATTGGATATCCATCCCAAGGATACTTGGGATGGAGCCAAAAATATTGCATACTCAGTTATTGGGAAAAAAATCGATTAACGGTAATTTAAAAAAAACCTCCACTATCTCGCAAACTAATAAAGGGAGCTCGAAACAAATTTGCGTACTTTTATTTTTTAAATAATATTTTTTTCCATATAACGGTTTTTTTTTTAAATTTAAATTAAATTCGATTCCAAAACACAGCTCGTGTACCGAGAGAGTTTCGTCTGACGCTGTCGTGCACTTTATTTAGTTTCCATTGCACACATGACATTTGCAAAATGCCACTGGTCGCTGTGTAAAGCGCGCCAAGATCTACTGAGTTTAATTCCATGAGAGAAGGCTATGCAATACATACGAACGGAAAAGCAAATTGTGGTCTGACATTGAATGCGGGAACATTCCTTCTGAACTGTTTCCTTAGCATCGAACTACAATGGAATAAAATTTTGAAATAGTGCAAATCAAAACTAAAACATTTCGCAAAATTTCTTTAAAAATCAAACTGATCGCACCCTGTGAATTGTGTCGGTATCAGTGAGGTTTGACAGAGGAAATTCGGTTATTAGCCACAGAAAAAGTGCTTTTATTTTACCAAGTAAAAAATACCGCTATCCCCACAATTATAAAAAAAAAATACAAATATAGCTGGATAAGTAGGTATTTCAGAAATATGTGCTTGAGCAAACTCCAACAAAATTTACTGCTTGATTAATCTGCGGTTTAACCACATTATTATTCAAAGACAGCAAAACATATTTAAATGTGCATACTTTGCCTATCTGTAATGTCGCCGCACAACTTCAAAGTTCAATTGTTTCTTTTTTCCTTTTTTTTTTTGCTTTGTTCATTCATTCCCATTTGAATTGTATCTGGTTTGTATGTGGTTTCGGATAGCCTAGATTCATTCTTTAAAAATACTTTGCTCTAAGGCGAATGTAATTAAACATTTCCAAAATGAACCACCACCAACCTCAATTTGCCTAACTAATCTATAATCGGTTTCACCGAGCAACTGTACACATAGGTTAGGTTAGGTTGAAGTGGCAGTCAGATAGAAGTCTGACTCACTTAGACCAATATAGGTCCATTGTGATACCACGTGGATCTGAAGTTTCTGCCTACACGTTGAACCATTTTGAGGAGCTGATAAAGCGTGAGAGACATTTTGGGTCGGTTGAGTTTAGATCATTAAGATCATTATAGAATAAGGCCCCCATATGGAGGTTTCGCTTTCGAGAGAGAGCAGGGCATGCGCAGAGAAGGTGTAGAGTAGTCTCCTCCTCCTCCTCATCCAAACAGCTCCTACAGAAGTCGTTGGAATAGGCACCAAGCCTTGCTGCATGCCTGCCTAACAAACAGTGTCCAGTTATGACACCAATTGTAGCACCAATGTGCGATCGATTAAGGGTAATCAAGCTCCTTGAGCGTCTTAGATCCAGCCTAGGCCAAATCTGCTTCGTTGTCAGACAAGTAGTACCATTTGTCCATCTGTGATTAGTTTTTTCTAATGCATCCAGTTTAAACAAGAGCTTGCACGTGGAAACTGGTGTGCCTAAGGAGCCCTTTTCAGGCAAGATTGAGAGGGTAGTTCCAAGTTTGGCGAGTTCGTCGGCCTTGCAGTTACCCGGAATGTCCCTATGCCGCGGCACCCAACAAAGGTGAATGTTGAACCGCTCAGCCATCTCCTTTAGAGATGAACGGCAATCTAGGGCTACTAAAGAGTTAATAGAGACAGAATCCAGACACTTGATGGCGGCCTGACTGTCCGAAAAGATTCGAATATCCTTTACGGATACCACATTCTTTCTTAGCCAGGACAAGACTTCCTTTATCGCCATAACTTCCGCCTGGAAAACACTACAATGATTAGGAAGACGGAAGGAGAGACTGAGATTGAGCCTGTCTGAAAAGACACCTCCACCCACACCATCATTTGTTTTTGAACCGTCCGTGTAAAAATGGATTGATTCTTCTTCCGGTAAGGCATCCTCCCAAAAGGATCTAGGGGGGATGGATATCTGGAAGTTTTTATCGAACAGCAGTTGGGGTGTGGTGTAGTCTATATTCCTAGAAGGGATTCTGAGTATGTTCAGAATTGCAGAGTGGCCGATTTCACTATCGGCCCATTGAGAAGTTGCTTTGAGGCGAGTGGCCGTGGTAGCAGCCGTCTGTCTGCTAAAGATGTCAAGGGGTATCAAATGGAACAGAATGTCGAGTGCAGCTGAGGGAGTGGTGCGAAGCGCTCCGCCTATGCATAAACATGCTGATCTCTGGACTCTGCCTAGTTTATCGCGATTTATCGCTTTCTCTAAGGCAGTCCACCATACAATTGTTCCATACGTTAGTATCGGTCTTACAACCGAGATATATAGCCAATGAGCAATTCGGGGTTGTAGTCCCCACTTGTTTCCAATAGCTTTTTTGCAAGAAAAGAGTGCCACCGTAGCTTTCCGGACTCTTTCTTGTATATTAGATTTCCAGTTGAGCTTCCTATCCAGGATGAGACCTAGGTATTTGGCCTCGTCAGAGAAGACTAAGCTGGTACCCCTGATTGAAGGGGGGTCGACTCGTGGGATTTTGTATTTCCTAGTAAAGAGGACAAGTTCGGTTTTGTGGGGATTGACGCCTAAAACACAACTGTCAGCCCATCTTATTAGCTTGTTAAGAGCATTTTGTAGGAGTTCTTTTAAGGTGTTAAGGTGCTTCCCCGATACAGCAATAGCAACGTCATCTGCATAGGCAATCACTTTGCAGCCCTCTCCTTCCAGGATAACAAGCAGTTTGTTCACCACAAGATTCCAAAGAAGTGGGGATAGGACTCCTCCTTGCGGGGTTCCCCTGCTGACAGATCTTCTGGCGGAGGTCATACCCAGCTTTGAGTTAATAATCCTACTGGTTAGTAGTTGATTAATGAACTCGCTAAGTGTGTTATCCACTTTTAGATCCGACAGTGCAGTTGAGATCGCGGATGTATTGACGTTGTTAAAGGCGCCTTCTATATCAAGGAAGGTTACCATTGTATACTCCTTATGGAACTGTACACATAAACTGTAAACGAAATTCATTGGCCATCTCTTTGTAGTCTGACGGTATCCTTTAAATCTATCAATTTGTATTCAAAATGTCAAACCATTTACTTTGTATTGTATTTTGAATTGCATGCATGCATGCACCCTCTCCCTCCACCTCTCTAAATTGGTTTCTATTATTTTTCATTTTAATTATTCGATTGCATGGGAAAAGATTTGGTTTTTAGTTTCGGCTCCCCATGTACGCTTACAGCAAATGCATGGCATGCACGACCACATCCCCTAATTACAGTTCTCCACACAGACCCACTCATTTACTGGATCATTTATTTCTCCTTCAATCCACCACCTCATCCAGGTCGGGGATATTGATTTGGATAGTACTAAACTCTGTATCTAGATATCTACACTCACATCTATGTGAAAAAAAAACTGTATGCGCGTGTTTATCGGTTCAATTGATAGAAATTAAATTCAATTTGCATTTATTTCAATTAAATAAAAATAAAAAATGTCGCAGTAGTTTGATTGAACGATGACATTCCTTATATTCCAGCGTCATCATAATTTGCCCGGCGTGTGTGTGGTGGCAGCGGAACAATTAACCATTCTTCCGTTTTGATTGGCCTGCTGTACTTTGCCACAATTAGGAAGATATATTTAGCTCTATAATCCGAGTGCGAGTATAACAAACACTTTTGTTGACATTTGACAGTCGAACGTCACCCAGCGCCGAGTTCATTTAATTGCCACATACATACATCAACACTATTTGAAAGTTTAACCATGGCATGGCATGGGTAATAGAGCGCATCACAGCGCGGGCGATAATAGCAATGTTAGACCACTGGCAGATGACATATGAGATGGAAAAAGAGTTATTTTTTGACACGTTGAGTAGTTCAGTTGACCGAGGAGGAGGAGGAGGAGGAGGAGGTCAATGATATTCATTTTCTTTTGTTTGCTTAGCGCCTTTCACTAAAAATGGGATTCCCTGGGAGAATGGAATCAAAGGTTGGAGTGGATAGATACAATTTCATGGAGAAAGTATTTTCAATGGAAATATTTATTGAAATCGATGTTCGAAGGGATTGGGATGTGTAGGTGCTGAGAGAGATATATTTCTTTGTTATTTGAGCTCAGAATTGAGAGTGAGTAGATTTTTATCACAAGTGGTGGTTGCTAAACTAAAAAACGCGAGTTCTGAACATAAAGAAAATTGCAACACTATAATCCTCTTCCTAGATATGTAGGTTGGTGGATGCCTTTGTGATAGTAGTCCAGTTGGTTGCATTCTGCCCATATGTGTACCTTTCTTAAACAAACAACATAAGGAAAGGCTGCAGTCCGCTTGGGGCGAACAGTATGATACCCTATCTATCGGGTTTTTCAATAAGAGCGCTACAAAAGTTTTTTTTTAAATCAAACAAAAACGGGTTTGAATATCAATGAAATTCTTTATTCCTGTGAAAGTAGGTTCGATACCATTATGTATGGAACTCGATTCCTTTTGCATGGCCACCACGGGCACGCTTGCAGAAGTCCAGACGCTGAACCCAAATTTCGACAGACGATACTGCTGCAATTTCACGTTCGATATTCGTACGAAGTTCATCAATCGTCGCTGGCTTGTTGGCATAGACCATAGACTTGACGTAGCCCCACAGGAAATAGTCTAACGGCGTTAGATCGTACGACCGAGGCGACCAAGCGACTGGACCATTTCGTGAGATAACACGTTCTCCAAACTTGGTTTCCAATAAATTGATTGTGACATTCGCTGTGTGGCTTGTGGCGCCGTCCAGTTCGAACCGCATGTCCTCCAAGTCCATATCAAAAATATTCGGTTATCATTGAACGGTAGCGATTCCCATTCACAGTAACGTGCCGGTCTTGATCATCACGGAAGAAGTAAGGCCCAATGACTCCGCCGGCCCATAAACCACACCAAACCGTAATTTTTTCGGGATGCAATGATGACTCATGGAGTACGTGTGGATTGCTCCCTGACCAATACCGCATATTTTGTTTATTGACGAAGCCATTCAGCCAGAAATGAGCCTCATCGCTGAAGATGATTTTTCGATGAAAATCCGAATCATTTTCAAGTTGTTGCTCAGCCCAGTTCACGAACATATGACGCTTCTGGTGGTCAAGCGGCTTCAGTTCTTGCGTCAATTTAATCTTGTAAGGATGTAGGCCAAGATCTTTTCGCAAAATTCGCCACAACGACGTCACAGAGATGCCGTGTGAGAGACACATTTGGGCTTTCTTCAACTGAAGCCTCAGCGGCAGCAATATTCTCAACACTATGGCACTTCTTTGTCTCACTGGCACGGGAACATTTTGTACTGTGCTTGTGGATTTAAATGTTTCCACTAGACGCTCAATTGTTGACCTGCTAGGACGATTATGAGGACCATAAATTGGACGTAGCGCTCTAACGTTGAGGCCACTGACTCCGAATTTCGGTAGTAAATTTTAATAATTTCGACTCGTTGTTGGCTCGTATATCTTTCAATCATCAAATGGCAAACCTTACTGAAGAGAAATGTCAAAAGAGCGGCAATAAATATGGCGTCGTTTGCTGTCCCTGTCGCTCTACTTTTGTAGCGTCCCTGTTGAAAAACCCAGTATATCCCTATGTACCCCAAAGAAAAAATGGATTAAGAAGATGATGGATAGCATTTTATTTCCATAAAAAAATATTTTTTGAAAAAACGTCCCCAAAAAGTGGGCGTAGCCAAAAACTGTGTTTGGACGATATATTGGAAAAAATATTGGCTAAATATATTGTTAAACAATTTTTTTCGATTTCTATTAAAGTTTTCGAAGAAAACAGCATTTTTGTGAAAAACGCCCTCAAAAAGTAGGCGTGGCAAAAAAAAATTATGTGGCTAACTTCTGAAGGAGTTCAGTGTCTACATATTGTGTCCAGGTTCTAACTCAACTCTTCAACTGCAATTTCAAACCGGTTTTTTCTAAATTGTGGGCGTGGCATTGGGCCGATATAAAGATTTTTAACACTTTACCATTTCGGGACCCTAGGGAGTATATGCTCTAAATTTCAGCTTCCTAGTATAATTTCAAAGGCCTCAAAAGAGCGGACGGACAGTCTCAGGTTTTGGTCCTGATCATAAATACATATTTTTACTTTTAGAGGTCTACGACAAATATTAAGTGGTGTTATAAACTATGTATCAAAATTAATATACCCTTAGGATAGGGTATAGAAAACCTGAAAATAAACAAAAGAAGACCGCTGTTGGAGGCTCAAAGTGTCTAGCTCTTAGAACCATCCGCGACTTTGCTTACATCCTCCAGGAGAGGGTCATAAGCCTTGTGCTATTTAGGGCCGCCGGGCAATTGCATAACAGGTGACGAACAGATTCAATATATTCAAGTGCCCCATGAGGACTACCGCTAGTACTCGGTTATCCTTGCGGCTTAGCTCGATCATGAATTTTGAATTCCTTTTGCTAAACGCTGGCCATAGATTTTTAGTATACTTCCACGTGTCGAGTTGTGCCCAACGTAGGTTAGTTCTACTCAAAGACTCAATTTAGACTTATTTCTTCGAGTGCCAGTGATGCGATCAACTTTAACCCCGATCTTGCGAGCTTGTCCGCTTCTTCGTTGCCCGGGATATTAGTGTGCCCAGCACAGGGTTACTAAATTGTTAGACGATATCTCGTCTAACGACTTCCTACATTGATTTACAGCCCTTGACTTCTCTACACCCGACTTATGGCCGCTTGACTGTCAGAGTATACAATGGATAATGGCAGCTATCTCCGCTTGAAAAATGCTACCAGTCGACGTAGATTCAAAAGGAACCATCAGTGTATACGGGGATCTGTCTTCTCGCCGCGAAAATTATTTCCGGTATTCTGGTATTGAATCCCCTGCCGAAAGCGAATGTCGAGTCCGTAATTAGGACTCCACAGAGTTGTGTCCATATTGTCTTTGGGACCAGAGTCCACACTCTCTTAATCTAACGACCACATTAAAAGTCTTGCTGCTGCAGTATATGTTCAATAGCGTGAGATTAAGTAGTACCTCCAAAGCTGCAGTGGCGCTCTTTGGACTTTGGTGAGGTAGAATAGAAGGTATTATGCTCTGTCTAAGATGACTGGGTAAATGAGTCCCAGAAGTCAATGCGAGCAGATCAATTCGTTGGATTGGATCAACGGTCATGTTGGCAAATATGGAACCTGAGCTAATTGAACCGGAATGTAGAACTGACGTCATAAAAGCTTTTCCGTGTGTTGTAAAAGAGATGTTGGTGAATGAAGCGCTCGAATTCCCCTGATCGATCTCTGACAACCTATCCGAAGACTATTTTAAATCAGGCCCTTCCAGGTTAAGGTCTCCTAGGTCTGAGACAAGACAAGAAGCTCTTAGGAGACTACAATCTTAAAAGAATTAAGGC
Source organism: Ferdinandea cuprea (assembly GCA_963576555.1). Lineage (NCBI taxonomy): Eukaryota > Metazoa > Arthropoda > Insecta > Diptera > Syrphidae > Ferdinandea > Ferdinandea cuprea. The sequence continues at coordinate 66,184,908 of OY754958.1, forward strand.
ATGCATCAGTCTTAACCCCAAGAATACAAAAATTAGAGAAATTGGACTGGATGATGTGCTCTCAGTAGGTTTTCCTTGCCAAGGCTAAAGTCATCTAGAGGGATGAACAGCCACATGCCATACAAGAACTACCAATGCATCCCGAAAAATCGACAGTTTGGTGTGGTTTATGGGCTGGAGGCCTCATCGGTCCATTTGTCTTTAAAGACGACCGTGGAAGAAACGTTACCGTCAACGGCGGACGATATCGAGCCATGATACGCGACTTTTTCTGCCCCAGTTGGCTGAATTGAACTTGGTTGACATGTGGTTTTATCAAGACGGTGCCACATGCCACACAGCTCGTGAAACAATGGAAATGTTTAAGGATGAATTTGGTGAGCAGCTTATCTCTCGAAATGGCCCTGTGAGTTGGCGATTACCCGCCTTTTGATTATTTCTTGTGGGGTTATTTAAAGTCGTTAGTCTATGTGGACAAGCTCGTGCATGCCAGGTCAAAGAGCGTCCAGCGTTATAAGTCACAGAGCTGTCCATCCAAATACGTTTTGATTCAACACTCTTTTTCAATTCCCTTTTAATTCCCGATTTAATAAGTTGTAAACATTGGCACCAGTCAGTTTGCGTTCACCTTTTATCTATTTAAAATTAGGTCTGATTATAGAACGTTTTCAACAGACATGAGTGCTCAACAAAGAATGTCATGTCAGCAGAAAAACCAAACTACTTTTGAACACAAACATTTAACGCGTCTTCATTGTCCATTCATGAATAGCTTCGCCCATCATCGGTGCCGTCAATTTATCAAATTCAAATATTAATCTACCCATTATTGTGGTTAAAATGATTACACTGCTGCTCAGTTCTTGGTGTTACACGTTTCCGAAAGGAATAATATTCCCAGCGCTAGCTGCTCGTACATACAAAGAGGAGAGCCAAATAAATGCGTCTCCTTTATCATGCATTTTAACTTATTGGTTCCAGCAAGCAAGCAGCTGGAAGAAGAATTCTCCTTTCAAGGAGAATCTTCAATTTATTGCCAAACGGCACACAATTGACGTTTCCCTTTGCATACGAAATTTCAAAATGTAATTGCAAGTAGTAATCAAAAAAGGAATATCGTCGGGAACAGTTCCAATAGATGTTCAACGAACGAACGAACGAACGCGGTAGAGTGAAAGAGGAAGGATTTTTCATTTGAATTCCAACATCCGGAAGGATATCATTATTGTGTGGAAGAGAATTGCGCCTTGGACCAGACCAAAAGACAGAAACGAATAGATTTCGTCTTTGTCATTCTATCGTGTGTTTGTGTGTGCCAATCTATCGAAAGTAATTTATTAGACGAACAAAATTGACGAGAGACATAAGAAGAAGAAGAAGAAGAAGAAGAAGAGGAGGGAGCTATGAGAGACACACAGCAACAAACGAAGTAGGGTATATGATAATGGTGTTTCTGGTATTTTATCGCAAATCGATTTCCATTCCACCACCAACGGTAGCCCACTTGTGACGATATAGCATTTCCTTATTTGCGACCCCACCCCATGCTGCCTCATTTCGGCTCTTGTCCAAAAAAAAAAACTTAATGAACCAATTGGACTATGCGAAGAGAATTTCGCCATCACAATAGCTGTGAACGGGCGGGAGGAAAAGGCTTTTGTTTGGAATTATTCAAGAGATACTTTGTACAAGGACCCATCCGCCATCGCTATCATCATTCGTCGCCTATTGAAATCCAGGTGTTTGCTTTTGCGTTTGCATTTGCTTGTCTCACTGGTGATGGCGATGGTGAGTGCGAATTATGGAGAAATTAATAAAGTTATGGTGAGTGGATGATGCACGTTTTAAGGGAGCTTATTCACCATCAGCGAGTCATGCTTCACATGGGATACAACGACGAGGAGTGTGCTATCAAAAAGTTATTTCAAGCATGAATCCTTGTCAGGAGGAAGTATACCTCTTCACAAGCATACAGATACATACATATGTGTAGGGGGTTATTCCATGCAGATCACGTTTCTTTCAATGCGCGTAATCTGGGCCAAATAGCTTCTTATCTGCTGCTGTAGAGCGTGTTCACCATGAAACAAACACAAACACAAACACACCCCAGCCAGCTAATGACGGAGATGCAGTTTGAATATTCCGTGTTTTTTTTTTGTAAACAAAGATAGAGGCGCAAAAAAAGTACAAAAATTACGCAAACTAACACCATGTCTGGCGGCTAAAAAAGTGAATCATCCAAACAACAGCTCCATCGATCACCTTGGTCAGTGTATTGGCGCGGCGGCGTTTAATTTCCATAAAAGGCAAAAGAATGTGGCCAAGTTGTGTGTGTGTGTGCGTGTGTTTATTTTTATTGTTGACTTTTACTTTTGCCTGGTTAGTTCACCTCATTCTTGTTTTGGCCTTATTCGGTGAGTTACCGTTAGCAAAAGTTCATGCTAAACTTGCGATTTTTATTGAATGTAAATTCGAACTGGTTTTTTTTCGAATTTATTTTTTTTTTTCTTTAAAACTGCCTACAGTTGCCTAATTTCGGAAGACATATGACTTGTTTGGCACTTCCGTGGAATAGGGTTTTATTTTTGGAGTTTTATTATTTGAGTGTGGGGGTGTGGTGCACTGTTGTTTGTTTAGAGTGGCAATGCGTCAATCCTAAATTTTGAAATGACATATCACGACGATGTAAAATGTCACAAGAATAAGGAACACCTGTCAGCCCGTGGAAATAGTCATTGTTGCACCAACCATTGCTGAGAGATAAAGCATAAAAATGGCAGCACTCAAAAGCGAATACCGTTGACCTACCTTAATGAGCCCATGGCCCGCGCCAAACTGTGCATTGTTCGGGATATAACAGTGTTCCCATTGAGCAAATACATCACCGCGGAACAAAATTATGCGAAAAAGAATGGTGTAAGTCAACAAATTTTGTAAAATTTGGTATCGTTATTGAAGCGTTACGTCAAACAATAACAAAGGCTACTGAATTGACAGTTTATCATCTGACAATTGGTTTGAGAGAAGTAAGAACTGGGTTAAAAAATCTCCGTTTATTTAATAAATGAGAAAAGTTTGTTCTTTAATGCTGCATTTCCACCAAAATATAAACTGAGATTAAAGGAAAAAGATTAACAATAAAGGGTGATCCATTTCGAGGTTCCCTACTTTTTAAAGAAAAAAACACAGAAAATTCAAATTTAATGGAGAATGTTTATTATCATTTGAAAGAACATTCTTTGGCATTTATTTTTTGAAGATTATGTCTATCAAATGTTGGCCGTTGCTACGTCGCAGATGGTCCATCCGTTGAGTCCAGTTTTCGATCACTCGTTCGAGCATTTCGACTGGTAACTGGCGAATGACACGCGTGATGTTTTCAACCAAGGCCTGAATCGAAGCGGGTTTGTCGGCATAAGCTTTTGACTTTACATATCCCCACAGGAAAAAGTCTAACGGTGTGATATCACACGATCTTGGTGGCCAATCGACCGGCCAATGTTCTCTCAATAAGTCCATTGATTGATGCGATGTGTGGGAAGTGGCGCCGTCTTGCTGAAACCAAGTGTCGCCGAGATCACGAGCTTCAATTTCAGGCATCAAATAGTCGGTTATCATGGCACGATAACGGTCGCCATTGACGGTTACGTTCGCACCGGCATAATTTTTAAAGAAATATGGACCGATGATTCCACCGGCCCACAAACCACACCAAACCGTTGTTTTTTCTGGATGAAGTGGTCTTCGTGTACACTCTCAGCTACGGCCGCTATATTTTCTTCACAGCGTGCTGGACGTGGTCTATTCGGTCGAATATTATCCAATAATGAATGCTGGGTCTCAAAATGGGTGATGGTGTTGCGAATTGTACGCTCAGTAGGCCGATTATCTTGACCATAAGTTGAGCGAAGTGCACGAAACACATTCCTCACAGAACGTGAATTTTCATAATAAAGTTGAACAATTTGTAAACGTTGTTCACGCGTAAGTCTTTCCATTATGAAATGCCAAACAATACTAAACAAAAATAACATGACAGCATGACACGACTCACACGTGATCTGTCAAAAAAGGCTATTGAAAAAAGTGTCGCTACTTGGATCACCCGTTAAATCTCCACACGTTTTCACCGAACAAAAAGAAGATTAACATAGGGATTTTCTCTCCACCCGCTCTCTGGCACTCAAATTTGCGCACAAAATGTCCAATATCTTTGTTGTCAAATTGCTTACTCGCTCGCTTTTTCAAGAATATTGTGTTTAGCAGATTAAAATTTGTATGTCAAATCTGAAGATTTAAAGTTGTGCTCGGTGGAAACGTAGGAAAAGCACGTTTTTTACCAATCTCTCAGTCACATTAGGTTCGAAGTATCCTGGAGAAATATGAGATATATATTGAGGTGACCAATGACAGCTGCGCACTAATAAAGTAACCCTTAAGACGACAGTCGTCCGGGCGATAAAACTCAACGATATCTTAGTCAATTTGCTTGACGTAACTTTATATTTATCGTGACGATTGTGATTTAGGTAGTCTTCACTATCAAATCAGAGATGGCGCTGCTACGACCAGTTTGCAAAGCAGCTTCCTATTCTTTGGAATTGACGACAATAAAACACGATTTTAGACACACATATAAATACACGAAGCCATAAAACTAGTTTTCTAATTTTTACTTCTCAAATCAGTTTTCTTTTTTAAAATCCGTCCTCCGTGACAGTGACGAGCGGCACTAACATTTCTAGGGTAGAAATTATGACTCTACAGATGCTACCTGCTCTTATAGGATGCTTATTGAAAGTGAGCACCCCGTACCTTCTGAATTCTATTCGCGCAACTGGACTAAGACGAAGTTAATGATTGATTAAGAAGACAAAATCGCTGTCAACTATAAAGACTGAAACTCTGGAAGCAACTTTTTTTTCGAAGCTTTTGAATGACATACAATAAAATACTTCAAACATGGTTATGTTGATCCTGACGAAATTTGTTAAAGTAGAACAGGTGAACCCCACAGAGGGACCAGTAGAGATGCAGTAAAAAAAAAGCAGAAAGTCATGATCTCTCCCTCTTGATCGCAACATCCTCGGAAATATAAAAGAAGAAACTGGACAAAATCAGTATCTCTAAAAAAAAAATCTGTATTCTTAAACACCACAGCGACAGCGCAACCTTTTTAACCAACCAAACTACAGAAACAGAATTATATCAAACTCAATTCAAAAGATTCATAAAATTGGTTAGCAGCATGAATATTGCCATTTTAATATGCATCCAGAGATATATGACTTTTGCAGTCGGCTGCAAGCGAAACCAACACCAATAAACGAAATCCAGATCGAACCAAATTCCTCGCTCTTTTAAAGTTTACAGCAAAAGCTGAATGCTGCCATTTAACTGAAAACACTCAAAAACAAGTTCATACATAAAACATTCTCATATTTCACATAAGAAGGTAGTTTCAATATAGGAGTCATTTTCAAGGATTAAAAGTGCAGAGAAGTGTTTACTACACAAGTTTTTTTTATATAGAAAAAGAAAGAGAACTCTAAATTAGCATCAACAACTTTGTTTTTTTTTTTTACATTAAAATCAAATTTTTGTGTTTGATTTGAAACTTACAATTTTATCTGATTTATTTTTGGGTAGACAGTGTCTGAAATGTCTCTACGACGCACCGTCACTGCTCTGTGCAGGAATGACTGTAAAGTGAAAATGGGTTGGGGGATATTCAAATTGTAAATGAAAAAAAAAAAGAGAAAGTGCTTAATTTAACTGCAAAATAGACACTTCAATGTAAGACGATACCTCATAAGCTATCGCGCAAAAATCGCAATCGTGTAAATCGTCAACACCATTTGATGTTACGTGATGCGCAATACTATCGTCGAAACGATATCGTCGGGCGATAATCGACATACGGAATGAGTACCCAGGGAGTTCACATATAACAGGTGACAGATGACAGATGACAGATGACAGATGACAACAGATAATAAATGACAACCTCACAGATTTAGCTGGATTTTTGTTTGTAAAAGTAGTTTAAATGAAATTTTGTATCTACATTTTTATCTCTCTTTTATCTTCTCTTTATTAGAAGATAGTCATTAGGTCCACTAGGACTTTGTAACACAACTAGGTTAGATTAGGTAAGATGGGTTGACATGCAAGAATAGCTTCTTTCCTGCCATGCTCCGATCCTTGTGGACCCATTGTGATGTCCTTCAGGTTAGGTTAGGTTAGTTGGTACCTATCTAAAAGGTGTTTAGGTATAATTTCTGGAAAATTAGCCTCCCGATAATTGAGTGTAGCGCAATATAGGGACTACATTTTCGAGCTCTTTATAAAGAGGTCTGTTGTAAGACGATTCAAGGTAAATGACAAAATATACTCAGCACAATTCATCTGTCAGCTGTCAAATTTACTGCCACCAGAGACAATATTGACATTTTATAGAGCAAAGCTCTATTTAAAAAAAACATCTTCAGTATCTTTACGCATTTTGCAGGTAACTTTCCAGCGCTTTTTGCTTTAGTTTGAACTCATTTAGGACTATACAATATGCCTTTGTTTACTGAAAAACGCCGTCAATAGCCAGTGTCGCAGACTTAACCGTATTACTCACCGCAAAAGCCAGCTATAGCAGAAAATGTGACAAACAAAGTCATTTTGTTCTGCTTATAAAGGTCATCCAGGCTTTCGGAGAATCCTAGGAGATATCCTACATATTCAATTCATCTTTTCAACTTATTTGTAGTCTCGTTAGGACTCAACAAAGTAGTATTGCGGTAGGATTTATTGATCTTAGTTTCGAATAAGCACTGTCTTACACTTTTCAAGATTGAAAGAATGCAGCAAATCGCTTTAACTGGTTGCTGACTGCCCAAGTAAATGGTTTTTAAACAAAGTAGATTCCACCTTGAAAAATTAATAAACAGGTGCCGCCATTTAGCCGCCGTAATATGTTGGTACATTGCGAAGACTCCTGCTTCAGTTCCCTTCCTCGCGTATAAGTCATAAGTCGTAGTAGACCTGCGATCTCAAGCTGTTGGAAATTGACTTGTTTCCGAGCCACTAATGCAGTGTTTTCTACGACGGCCTTTCCCGAATGACTGCTCTTCTGAAAATCTTAGCTAAGAATCTCAGCAAAGAACTCCCAAATGTCAAAAATCTTGTTCTAAAATTGACCTGACCTACTCTCAACAGCTAACAGTCCGAAAGAGAAATAGGTTTGACAGAAGTTACCAACTATGGCATATACGGTCCACTTTCTAAAAATCGAAAGTAGATTAGCACAGCCGCACAGCGTATTAATTGTAAACTCATCATTCATTGGCAAAACAACATTATATATTTTTTTCTTCACTGGAAACCCCCTTTTTTTTTTTGTCTACAACGAGAAGGAGCACACTCCAAAACTAATCAATTTTCAAAGTATCAGCAGCATCTGATGCCCTCTTTTAGTCACTCACTCCATTGCTCCTTTGACTCACTGTTGAACAAACTGAACCCAATAAAAGTGTCATTCGAGTATCCTTTTGAAAGACTGGCAAAAAAAAAAAAAAAAAAAAACCGAACTCTCTCACCACAAAAGTGCTACTTGACCAAAGTCAAAGTGCAATTTGCCAATGATGTCCTTTTTAATTGGTTTAGGGTTGGGTGCTGATGACAGAATGTACACATGAAAAAAGGACGAAAGATAATAAAGGTTGTTTTGAGCTCATGTTTTATATATATATATTTGAGACTGTCAATCATTTCCCTTTATAGTGTCAATTCACCTGTCCACAACAACTGTTGTACCGAGAACGCGTTCGGGCGGTGTTCGTGAAACGTGTGTGCATTCAAGTGCAAACAAAAATCCCATCAATAAATTGCAGTTGATGCGCCCAACTGCTATCATCATCCACTGGGAATGACCAAATCGTTATGTTACTGCCGAAGCTAGCAGCAGCATTAGCCTGTCAAGTTATAGCGCACTCTTTGGGGCTGGATAGGGCGGTACGATTTTTTGTTTTTTTTAAATTTGACACCCTGTTTTTTTTTGTGTTAACTGAAATAGGGAATAGTCTTTGCGACATTTTGACAAGTTTCAAAACTGTCACTATGACTGGATCGACTGAATCGATTGAATCGCCGCTTTGAGAGAGCAAATAAATGTAGCTTGTTGTAAAAGAATCTAATGCTGAACATTTTTTTGCGACACGACGTGGGTACTGGTGAGTGGGAGTGTTACAAAGTGAGCGCGTGTCAAAAACTTTGGGCGGAAGTGTTTAGAAGTTTTTGCATATTAGATACGGCTGTGTACGGTTAGAAGTGGAATAACATATCATAACGGCTTCATGAGGGCCAAGCGTGCGTGATGATCATCACCAACCAAAGGCATAACACTTATCCGCCCAAGCATCATACCATGTGATGTAGCAGTTGGCAGGAGAAGATGAAACAGCAACTTATCAAAGATCAATTGCGTAAGGTGAGGCAACATATTAAAAAATATGACGATGCTAATAGTCTGCAGACTTCCATATGAAGGGTGTTTTTTTAAGAGGTTGGTTTTTCGAATACAGATAAAACTGACATTTTGTGGTCAAATCTGGCAACTCTAATGTCACTTACGTTCAGTTTGGTTTACCATTTCATCATGAACAGGTTGAAAAATGAACAACGCTTGCAAATCGTGCAAATTTATTTCGGAAATAATGGTTCAGTTCGCGAAGTTTACCGCAAGCTCATGAGGCTCATTTTGGGTTGAATAGCTACGTCAACAAGCAAAATTGCCGTATTTGGAGTGTAGAGAATCCACATGAGACCCTTGAAACGCCATTGCATCCACAAAAACTTACTGCTTGGTGTGCTCTATGGGCTGGTGGAGTCATTGGGCCATACTTCTTCCGAAATGATGCTGGAGAGTCAGTTGCCGTTAATGGAGACCGGTATAGAGCCATGATAACCGACTATTTTGTTCCCGAATCGGATGGCATGAATGTGGATGAGATGTGGTTCCAACAAGACGGCGCTACATGCCACACAGCGCACGTCACAATCGATTTATTGAAGGAAACATTCGATGTGCGCATAATTTCGCGGAATGGGCCTGTCAATTGGCCACCAAGATCGTGTGATTTGACACCATTGGATTATTTTCCTTGGGGATATGTGAAGTCGCTCGCCTACGCCAACAAACCAGAAACGTTAGGGGACTTGGAAGCCAACATTCGTGGCGTTATTGCCGACACACAGTCCCAAATGCTTGAAAAAGCGGTGGAAAATTGGACCTCTAGACTTGTCTTTATTCGAACCAGCCGCGGCGGCCACATGCCCGAAATCATACTGAAACATTAATGGAATAAAATTATCCTTCTTATTGGAGCCAAATTGTTGGACATTAAAACTATTTTCTTGTTTCTTATTTCAATTCGAAGTTCTATACCTCTATCTGGATAACATTCTCGCGAAGGGAATCTACAAACTTGTGCAAACCAATCAGAAAAAGTGCGGCGCCTCATGAAAGTCTACATAAAGTAGAGTTCGACTGTCTAACGAAGAGAAGCTGCGAAACGCCAAGAAAAATAAACTGAAAGTTGGACGGCTTATGAACGAAAACGAGAGCAGCAAAGGAAAAGTATCAAGGGGAAGGAGAAAATACAAATTTTGCAGTCTCCCAAGACTCAACTTAAGAGTCCCGCGATTCGAAACAATATCGGGATGGTCAACAAGAAAGTCAAACAACTGACGGCTGGCTTCAAGCCAGGAGCACATGCACATGTGATGGATATCGTATCCCAAATCTAAATAAATATTAGGCGTAAACGTCCCATACAGTGTCAAAAGCCTAGCTTCTCCAACAATTGTGTGTGCGAAGTTATATTTTTGACACGACACTATAGCTTAAATGCCGATTGCGAACGGCAATTTATTTTTGAGAAGCTTCTCTTGCCACTTCTTGATCTTGGATGTTTGTCAGATGTTCGCAAGAGGTGGTAAGGTTAAGGCGGTACGGGCCGGGTTTGAACCAGCGACCAGATATTACAGAACTTTTATCCAATTAATTCTGCTATACGTCGGCAAGTGGTGGACGACTTATGAATGGAACTCATTAAGTTAGCAGGTTAGAGGGCAAATAAACTGTGACCTTGAGGTTACGTCTTAAGGTAAAAGCATTTCGAACTTCAGGACCTTTTACAGTGAAATCTTTATAAGGTCGGTGTTTCTAGAGCGATTCAAATTAATATAAAAAAAAGTGTGTCTAATTGTAAGCATGATGACTGCTTTTAAAGCGGAATAAATGACAAGTGACAGATGACAGAATATTTATAGAATATGGCAGATGACGGGTATGAAATATCACAGCTGACAGAGGACAGAAATACGATACGTGACAGATGACTCGTGATAGTTGAAAGATGACATCAGTAGTCGATTAGCGTAGCGAGGTTTACGTTAACCTTCAAAAACGGAACTGATTCTTTTTTCCAGAAAATACAAGATACCGCAATTCAAGCTCCCAAAACTCAACGAGTTCAATTGTGCCTTTCAGATAGTGCGAAGTATCTTAACGTAATTTTGGATAGAAAATTGAATTGGAATCTTAATGTTGCGGAAAGAATTTATAAGACTTATAAAGCTATTTTAATCTGCAAAATAACAGTGGGAAAAAACTTGGGGACTAAGACCTACAATGGGGCACTGAGAAAGAAGGAAACGGTATGCGACAAATAAGCGGCGGTTCAAAGTATGCTCCGTACCACCCCTACGGCGGCATTCGACACCTTTCTGAACCTAACACCGCTTGACTTACATATCAGAAAACTGGCTGGCAACAGTGCAATACGACTTACTTTTTTGGGTCACTTTAAGAGAAATAGCTTCGGACATGGAACGGTCCTTTCGAAGCTAATGACAGGCAATCCCGCTTTCGACGTTCCGTATATATCCGGAAAGGGAGGATTGGCGAAGAGCTGCAGTTATCAAATTAGATGAAATTGCAATTTTTACAGACGGCTCCAAAACGACAGAGGGAACAGGGTCTGGGATCTTCTCAAAAGATCCAGAACTACTACCGGGAACAAGCAGCGTCTTTCAATCAGAGGTTCTAGCTTTCCTTAAAGCGGATGAGATCGATACCTGGAAGAGATATTGCTATCTACATCGACTGCCAGGCCGGTACTTTAGGCAATGGAATCAACAAACATCAATTCTGATATAGTCAGGAACTGCCGCACAATGCTCAAGGCTGAGCCTGTGCTGGGTGCCAGGACACTGCGGTATTGAAGGAAATGAGCAGGCGGATTAGCTTTCAAGAATAGGAGGGCTACTTGTTGACAGTGAGGTTGCTGACATTAAACTTCCCCGTCAGCATAATAAAGGGTCCTAAAGACTACCAACATAAGGCGGTCAAGGCGGTCACACGGTGCCAATAGCTAGCTCTATGGCCACTTCCCGACTGTAAGAGTTCCAGGAAGTTTATAAGACTTAGCAGATTCTGTGGTGATCTGCAGGCTATTGAGGATATACCGATAGAGGAGACACTTCTTCGAAGCTTTGGAGGAAATAGACGGTACAAACTTCAAAGGCCTCCTTGGATTTAGTAGGGTAAGTGGGTGCTTGGGTGCTGTTCCCCAGGGATAGCGATGGGCCCACTTCGGTGCCTAGTGATGTGTGGTGCATCTTACATCACACCCCTGTCTTAAACTAACCTAACCTACGTTACCACAAAACAAAATTCTGTGCATTGGCTCAGTGGTTAGTGCGTTGGACTACAAATCCGCCCCAAAATTAAAATTTTTACAAATTCGAAATAGAGGAAGGCCCAAAAGCTCTTCAACAACAAAACTGCAACAGCACCATCATGCACTAGGCTTTATCGGCGAGGCAAATAAATGGAAAGAATGGACTTTTTAATCGAGTAAAATCTGTGGGATTTTTGTAAAACCAATAAATTTAAAACTGAATATTCAAGCACAATTAAGACATCACGAAGACATCATTCGTAAGTGCAAAGAAATGCAACCAACAGCCCTCGAATTGAGCTCAGCACTAAGCACTCACGCTTGACAAACTGCCGCATAACAGGCAATCAAACACCCTCCACCAACTGCATTTTACCTAAACTAGATTAACTTCTTCTATTTTCTTCTATTCAAAAACGAAATAAAAAAAAACCGTTTCGTTAATTAAATAATCTCAACCCTAATAACCCTACCGAGTGCTGTGTTTGCAACTAATAAATTCTATTCTTCGGAGGCGCACACTCATACGGTGCCCCTAATCCCCAGCAGTACCCCGATTCTTGGTCTTAAGCGCGCACTTGGTCCAGTTTGCATCTAAAAAAAGAAGAGTGGATGAGTATCTACCACCACACTTTATAGTTAGTCCACTTGAGGCCGCTATTGTGCAATATAACTAATCCACGGAAACGTCGAGTGTAATTTCGGTGTAATCTTCTTCCAACCACACACACAAACACACACACACACACATCTATGCACACATCTTTAAAGTAATGTTGATATTTTGTTTTTCAAATGGAACTCAGCCCAAGGCTCGCAAGAGAAGAACGCTCATGGATTTAGTGCGACTTTTAAATCCACTTTAATGCTATTATATTGCACGAGAAGCGATGGCACGGTTACTCTGGTGATACTGTCTGTAAGTGGTTAAGAGAGCGAGAGAGATTGCAATTCATGATGGAAATGGAACCGGTATCAACATTGGATGGGGATGGCGATGGCGAACGAACGGGTAAATTTGACTGAGTTGTCGGGTTTGTCGATTAGTGCCTAGCCTAGCTCTAGCGCTTGTTATGGCTGCTTAACGACATTAAAAGTGAATTATGAGAGTACAAATCGGAAATTGTCCATTAAATCATAAACAGTTTTTTGTTTTTTGTTTTTTTTTGTAGCTGGTGGTTTGTTTTTGAGTAGCAATCAAGTTGATTGAATTTGTTGTTGCTCTTTAATGGAAAGTTAATTTCACACCGGACACAAGTCACACACACACAAAGCCACACACTCACATACAATTGCATACCCTATTAGTGGATGAGAAAGGTTATGAGAAAATCCCTTTCAAAGAAGTTCAAGGATGCTAAGGTCACCAGACGCCGCACCAGCACCCTTAGGGAGAAGCACTGAAAGCAGTGATTTTTCTGCGACAAAAGAGATGGCATTTGAACCAACTTCGCAACTATCTATCTGCCTTCCACAAACTAGGTGAGCAACTGGTGGAAATGCTAGAAGATGGGAAAAGGCGTTCAATACACCAAACTATGAGAGATGCAATTGAAAGCATCAGATCCATATATGAGCTTTCTGCTATTCAACTGCAGGATGAAAAAGCAAAAGAGGTGATAAGGAAAAACAACTCGTCACAAACCTCTCCCTGGCTAAGAAACGCTCAAGAACCTAAGAAAAGGCAGGGTCATAATGGCGAAACCACAGAGGAACCAAAGAGAACCTAACCTAAAAGAAAATAATACTGGAAGCACAACTGCAAGGATCAAGGAGAAAAACACCGCCATTCCGACAAAGCAGAAGCCAAACGATGGCGGGCAGTCGAGAAAAACAAAGAAGGAGACTAACCAAAGAAAGGAAGAGGTGAAAAGAAGTAAGCCGGACGCGTTCGTCATCGAAGCAAGTGAAGGACTTTTGTACGCGGAGATTCTTCGTAGCGTAAAAGCCGACCCCAAACTAGAAGCTATTGGAAAAGCGGTATCCGGGATAAGAAGGACCCATAAAGGAGAGCTCATAATACAGCTCAAGGAAACTGGAAACAAGACAGAAGAGTTTAAAACTGTCATTGGCGAGGTTTTAGGAGAACTAGCGAGTGTAGGGACACTCACACATCGCACTACCATCGAGCTGAAAGACATCGACGAAGTCATTTGCGAGGCAATAAGAACTCAACTCGGGGTTGATATACAACCAGCAGACATATTGTCCTTGCGAAAATCGTACGGTGGAACCCAAACAGCAACGATTGGTCTTTCCGTCGGATTTGCAAACAAACTGTTGGAAGCAGGAAAGGTCATTCGAGAGCGAACGCTTCTCCAAAAATGCTTCAAATTCCTTGATTTCGGGCATATAGCCAAGCATTGCAAAAGTGGCGAGGACCGCTCCAGGCTATGTAGAAGGTGTGGAACAGAAGGCCACATAGCAAAGAACTGCGATAAGGAGCCATCATGCATGTTCTGTAGAAGAGAACACCCAAAAGATTCGAAGCATGTAGCCGGAAGCAGCAAGTGTCTAGTTTTTAGGAAGACAGATTAACTTAAATCACTGTAGAATTGCACAGGATATCCTGACACAAACGGCTAGAGAAGAAAAAGCGGACGTCATCTTAATAAGTGAACCGTATAAAACTCTTGACAGCAATATATGGATCTGCGATAGGACAAAACGTGCTGCCATATGGATATGCTTTCAAGAAACCAACGGACTTACGGAGGGCTTTGTACGGGCTATGCACGTCCAAGCTGGACCATGAACGAGTACCAGGCAATGGTAGACAACATATCTGCCGATGGGGGGTAGCAACAGAGTGGGGTAGCAGACGTACAAACGACAGGGGACGTAGTCTGCTAGAAAGTTTTGCAGCTCGTAACATAGGCATTACAAACCAGCGTTGTGCAAATACATATCGTAAGTCAGGAACGGGCGCTCGATTATTGACATCACGCTCGTAAGCAACTCCCTCTTGTGAAATACAAAATGGCGAGTCAGCGAGGATTACACGCACAGCGTCCACCAAGCAATAATTTTTGAGACGAAGGAGAAAAATACCGTGCAACGCTCTAAACGAACGGGCCCAAAATGGAAGGACACGCATTTCGATCTGGACGCGTTCAATGAAATGATAAATACCGGTAACATAATTCGAAGCGGAACAGCTGAAGCCTGTATCAATCAATGCCCAGAAGAACGGGTACTAGAGGAGGAATACCATGCTACTAGTGGAAAGAGGAAATAAAAAAGCTTAGAGCAAAGTGCTTTAAAGTCCGACGCAAAGTCCAAAGATCAAGGGGCAGAGATCGCTTTGAAGAACACCTTAGTGGTTTAAAAATAGCAAGACGCGACCTAAAAAGGGCAATCAAAGAGAGCAAGACAAGATGTTTTAAAAAATTTTGTGAAGAAGCCGACATAAACCCCTGGGGTACAGCATACAGGATCGTCATGACTAAGATAAATTGCAGCAGGTCGCCGCAAATAACTTGTCCAGCAATCCTAAGCTCCATAGTAGAGCACCTCTTCCCCCGAAGTACATCTACTATGTGCAACATCATGAGGAAGACCAATACGGATGACATCCCAAGAGCCACAGCGGATGAACTCATAAGTGCATGCAAGAAGATAGGCGACAGTAAAGCGCCTGATGGCATTCCAAATAAAGCACTGAAAGCAGCTATCCACAAGAGGCCAGACATGTTTATGGAAATAATTCAAAAATGTCTTCAAGAAGGAGTTTTCCTGGATGCTTGGAGACTACAACACCTAGTCCTGCTTCCAAAGGGAAACAAGCCACCTAGGGAACCGTCCTTGTATTGTCCAATATGCCTTCTAGACACAATGGGAAAGATACTGGAACGGATAGTATATGCTAGATTGATCGCGGTCGCAGAAGAGGGAGGAGCTCTATCAGACTATTAGTTTGGGTTTAGAAAATCGCGGTCTACTGTTCAAGCCGTAAAAACCAGGATGGATACGCCATATTACTTGCTGAGGATAGTAGAAAACTACTTTTTCAGCAGAAAACTGAGCTATGAAAATGATGAAGGGTTGAAATACTACAGGGTTTCAGCTGGGGTTCCACAAGGATCAGTACTCGGCCCACTCCTATTGAACATTATGTATGACGGAGTGTTAAGGCTTATGTTGCCGCAAGGAGTTCAAGTAGTCGGATTTGCAGACGACAGGAGATGTAGGAGATAGAGTCAGCTACAAATGAAGCAATTATTCGCATCAAAGAGTGGTTAGTATCCGTCGGGCTAGAATTAGCGGGCCACAAGACGGAAGCCGTCTTAATTACCAATACATCAAATAGTCCGATAGAAAGTTTCGATCAAATACCTGGGAGTAGTACTCCAGTAATAAGGCTCTAATGCTGCAAGGAGCACTTTCGAGGATACTACCAAACATTGGTGGACCTGGATATGCTAGTAGGATTCTCCTCTTATACGCTGCTCCGGTTTGGGCGGGGGCACTCGCCATAAAAGCAAATAAGAGGAAAACTGTCGTCCGCATACAGACTCAGTGCATTAAGAGCGATCTGTGGATTTCGAACAGTCTCGGATGAAGCAGCCTTTGTGATAGCAGGAATGGTTCCGATTGACATTCTCGCAGACGAGATGTTGAGAATTTATAATAGAAGAACCCCAGGGCGACAGGATGCAGGTGAAATTGCGAGAATAAAAGGAGAGGAGCGAGCGGCTTCAGCAGCAACCCAGGCAAGCCAGGTGAGATAATAGCACAAAAGGCAGATGGACCTATAAGTTGATCCCGAATATCGGGACCTGGACAAAACGAGCACATGGGAATAATAACTACCACCTTACGCAGTTCCTGTCTGGTAACGGCGGCTATCGCAAATATTTGCACCGATTTGGACACGATAGCTTCCCTTTGTGCCCAGACTGCTCAAACGAGGAGGAAGATACGGAGCACGCCATATTTCATTGCCGGCGTTTTTCGCAGTGGAGAATTAATCTGCCCAATCCAACAACTAATCATAGACCGAATGTTGCAGTCGGAGGAAAATTGGATGGAAATCGGCACACTTGTGAAAATTGTCCAAAACGAGCTTAGAAAAATAGAAAGATTTAGACGAGCTGAAGAAGCAAGTACAAGAATAATAGCATAAATTGCTGACCAGTCCCGGGAAGTATTTCCTAACGGCAGTCCCGCTGGGAGAGTGGTTGAAGGACGTAGTGGTGTGTATTAGTACGTAGGCGCACTCCTGCCATCGAATATTCGGGTGTTGCGAATCGTGCACTTCCTACCACATCTTTAGGAGATTACCACATCCATTGGCGCAACCAAAAAACACATACAAATTGCATGACATTAAGCCCCTTGTAAATATTCTACAATTCCCTATCTATTCAACTATCATCAAATCTCCCTTTGCCAATAAATAAGTAAACAAGTTTTTATGTACACAAAATACCCTAAACGTAATACACTTCTGTTTGAATAAGTAATGTCCCAATATTGACCAGAATATAATCATTTCTTGATTTCCGATTACCGTTTTGGTCATGTCGTAAATATTTATATTTTACACATACTTGGGACGGACATTTTGTATTCATTCGAAGTGTATTTATCTATTTTTGCAGGCCGCAAATTAAATTCAAATTCATTAAAAACATAAAATGGCATAATGACGCTTTAATTGAAACTGAGTAATAAATTTTATAAATAAATATTTTTAAGCAAAAAACAAACAAAAAACACAAAACACTTTGACATTGAATTTATTGCGAGATAAAACGTCAACGCCTCCGCATTTTTTTTTAAATTTAAAAAATGTATGGCTGCGCGGATAAGAGAATTTTTTTTTAAAGAAAACTCACTGCAATGTTGATATCTCATATCTGGCTTTATGGGAAATTATGAGAGAATAAGCTACTTTTATTAAAGTGACGAATGCATTGAAAGTACGATAAGGACCATTTAACAAAGCATTTGTCTCCAATAGTCCCTCCCATCCGTAACACTATTTGATGTTGATGATGCTGACGGACCTGGCCTAGGGAGTGTTTGTGCAAAATCTGTCTTAGCTAATACTAAGGTTAGGTTAGGTTGAAGTGACGGCGAACCCCACAGGCGGACCAGTAGGAATGCAGTGAAGTGGGAGGGTTATGATCCCTGTAATCCTGATCATAATCTCGTCGTTAAATGGAGAGAGAGAGAGGGGTTAGGTTGAAGCGACTGCCGGCTAAAGGCCCAACACACTTAGGCCTACTCGTTGAGCCTTTTGGAACTGCTGATGAAGCGTGTAAGACTTAGGTCGGTCATGCTTCGATCAAGATTAAAATTCTGAGAGAGAGCAAGGCATGTAAAGGGTTCGCCATCTAGTGGTTTCTTTTCAAATCATAGGTTAATTTGACACTGACAGCTGTGTCCCGCTCGAAATCTTTATAGAAAGTCAGTATCATACCGAAATGAGTCGCTTTCCGCTTAAACAAGGTTGGAAAATATTGAAAACTTATTTCCAAAGTGCTGTGTAGCCCAAACAGTGGGTTTTTTGAAAAGAAGAAGTTTTGGCCGAAATAAGGCACCCACCGCGTCTGATGAACGCAAGTTTGTGCAAAAAGTTCGTGAGACTGGTATGCTACTGGACAATACTCATGAGCCCAGTCGTCAATGCATCCACAGAGAGTGACAATTTGGTGCGGATTGTTGGAGTGGTGGCATCATTGGACCATGTTTCTTCGAAAACTAGGCCGGGAACAGCGTTTCGGTAAACGGTTGGCGCCATGTTAACCGACTTGAAAACATGGATTTGGACGACCTCTGGTGCATACCGGATGGCGCGCCATGCCACACAGCCAATGCCACTATCGATCTTTTGCGCAACAAATTCCCAAATCGAGCTATTAGCCGTCTTGGCGATGTCAATTGGCCGACACGGAGCTGCAGTTTGGATTTTTTTTTTGGGGGGAACCGTGAAGGACCGTGAAGGATATTATGCCAACAATCCGTAAACGATTCTAGCACTTAAGGCCAATATCATCCAAGCAATCCGTGAGCTACAGCCGGAAACCAATCAACAGTCTTCGTGCGGGGTGGACCTGGGCCTCAATCAACAAGCCTTTCCGGCTAGCACGATCTTTGGTAAGCTTATTAATTTCTACAACATCTCGAGAATATTATCCTTAATTTTCAAGTTATTTCGAATAAAAGTTTCAGAGATACAGCCTTGGGAAGGTGGGCACTCAATTGAGTCACGAGATTTATTTGAGGTTTTCCAAACTTTAAACGCGTTTTTCTCGAAACTGTGTTTCCAAAAACGGTTGTCAAAAGTTCTCGAAAACCACTCAACCGATCTTGATGAAATTTTACACAGGTCTTCGAGATACAATTCACGAGGACTTGGACGAAGGATTTTTTTTTTCGAATAACAACTATTTAAAAAAAAAAAATTTTGAACAAATTTTACTAAAATTTGCATTTTTTTGTAACAAGTTCTGCCAAAAATCCAATTTCAGAGTTCTACTGTCAACGCGGATGCATCTTTTTTCCGAGGAGTCACCAGAAATGACGTCACAATGGCAGAGTCTTGAATATTTTTCTTTGAAAAGTTTAGAAATTTTTTTTCAAAAGTATATCTTTAAGACGGTAAAAAGTTTGAATAAAATATTTAATTTTTTATATAACAACAAATTTTTTGAAAATAGAACTTTTTTCCTCGAATAAACCCATGTAAAGGGTCCGCCATCTAACGTTTTTTTTTCAACTAGTGCTTATTTCGCGAATGGTAACACTTAGCTCATGTCTGATTTGACAGATAATTAGTTTTATCCTTCCGCTGAACGAATATGGTTGTGTATGTGACATTACCTTGAAAATCATGGTAATGTTGCAGAATGTATGCGAAAATTGCGTACGGATTTTGGAAGAAGAAAAGCACCGGCATCCTGGCATCCTCATCTACAAACCAAAGCGTGAAAAGCAAAAACAGTGCGTACACCCGAGAAAATTGATGCTGTGGCAGAAAGTGTGCGTGAAGCGCCATCAACATCAATTTAAAGTCGTTCTCAACAATTGAACATTTCGGAGACATCATTGAGACGAATTTTGCATAAAGACCTTGGTATGACGCCATACAAAGTCCAATTGGTTCAGGAGTTGAAGCCAACTGACCATCCAATGCCAAAAAAATAATCTTTTCAGATGAAGCTCATTTTGATCTTGGCGGATATGTCAACAAGCAAAATTGTCGCATTTGGGGCACAGAAAACCCGCACGCATACATTGAAAAGCCGATATACCCAAAACGAGTCACTGTTTGGTGCGGATTTTGGTCCAGAGGCATAATTGGGCCATTTTTCTTCGAAAATGAACAAGGAGTGGCCGTTACAGTCAATGGCGATCGTTATCGGGCCATGTTGAACGAATTTTTGTTCATTGGCAACATTTGGTTTCAACAGGACTGCGCTACGTGCCACACAGCCGAAGCTACACTCGATGATTTGCGCCCTGTTTTTGAAAATCGCATTATCAACCGCAGAGCTGATGTCGTTTGGCCACCGCGGAGCTGCGATTTGACACCGTTGGACTATTATTTGTGGGGTGCCGTAAAAGACAAGTGTTACGCCGACATGCCAGAGACAATTGATCTCTGAATCATTTGGTGAAATACAGCTGCACACAATCGATAATGTGCTTAAAAATTGGACCGATCGTGTAGGCTACTGCATGGCCTACATTTGAATTTGAATGAACTTATTTTCCATTATTAACCGGAAGGATTGTACTTTCAAATAAAAAAAGAAATTTGAGAAAATATTCAGTAGTTTTTTTTTTTATAGCATTTTCAAAAAATAAAACGTTATTTGGCGGACCCTTTCGTAACCCCAATTTCATCTCTTATCTAAGATCACTGCAAGATACTTTACTTCAACAGAATACTCAATGATTTTAGCATTAATGGAAATATGATTCAGACTAAAAGGAACAAGTCAAACTGATGAAGGCAATTTGGTTTCATCTCTCACCAAATTAGTTTAGACTCAATTTCTTCTAAAAGAACACAATTCCTCTCATCCTGTCCGCAGGTCCAACCCGCATCGAATTGATTACGAAGCAATAAACGATTATGAACATGGAAATACAATACCATTAGTCAACCAACGCCCACCACATACAATAAAAGGTGACATGAGTTCGAGTTCGTGCTTAAGCTTGAAGCTCCATTTTAACATTTTAAACGCGTTATACCGTAACTGTATTCTCAATTATAAAAAAAAAATCCGCTTATACTTAAGTTTACATTCACCCGCAACCAGCTTTTCACGATACATATTAACTCTCGCATGGTAATTGCACAAGTACTTGTAAGTACTTCTGCCTGTAGTGGTGGGCTATATGCTATATGCTATTGTTATTATTATTTCATGTTTTGTTTATTTTACGTCTTCTTCGTTAGCTTCTCGTCATTCGTCGACAAAACTACATACTGTGATCGGCTTAAGTTAAGTGAGTGAATGATTCGCTTATGTTTGTTGGGATTGTTTTGGTTTAATGACGCTTTAGACAGTTTTTTTATATTTTTTTTTTTCTGTTTAGCCTTTCTTTAGTAATTGAATAGAAAAAGCTCTATGGTCTGCCAAAGCAGCGAATAAAATTAGCAACAATTAAATGAGATAAAAAATGTACCTTATCGCAGGTTGATGGTATTTGCATATCTTCTAATTTTATCTCATTTTGTTTGGTTTTATAAATACTTTTCTGTTTCGTTTCGTTTCGTTTGTTGTTTTCGTATCTCTTGTTTTCGCATCGAAGAAGGAAATGGCATCATAGACTTACCTGCAAAAAAGAAAGAAAAATAGTTAGTTTGTATCAAATGACTGCGCTAAATGAGATAATAATCTGCTGACTTAATGAGGAAATGAGTAAAAGTTTTGAAGAATTAGCCGAGTGGAAGAAAAAATGTATAAACAGAGGGGCTTGTTTGGAATGGGGAAGCAGACGACGAGCAGAACAAAAAGGTTTGGTTTATTTTACATAATCACTTTGTTTGAGAAATGTTCAATGTGAAAGAGGAGAATATTCTATTATGTCGATCTTGCCATGAGAGTCAGTTCGTAAGGAATTTGTTGTCCTGTAAACTGGAGGTGTGTATGTTTAGACAGGGTGAACCAGTTAAGAGGTGTAATCTGAAGATTTTGGCCTTTTGGAAGTTGAAATCTCTCAGTGTGGAGGATTAAGGTTTTAGGTCCTGTATGGGCCGTTTACGCCTAATATTTATTTTTTAGAGAATTTAGAATTGAAGTTTGCGAACGCATAAAAAATAAATATTAGGCTTAAACGGCCCTAAAGCCTAACTTCCCCAACCATTGTGTGTGCGAAGTTATATTTTTTGACACGAATGGAAAGGACCTACGGTTAAATGGCGATTCCGAACGGCAATTTAATTTTTGAGAAGCTTCAGTTCTTACTCTTGGATGTTTGTCGCCTCTTTCGCAAGAGGCTGGCCAGCGAATAAAAATGTTTAAGGTCGTACGACCCCTCGCTTGGTAGTCCAATGCAAATAACCACTGCACCCACACATGCGATCATTTGCACAAACTTTACAAGTTTGAGTCCAAACTATCGAACAAAGAAGGAGTTTTCAACGTCCAGAGTTGCCAATAGAATGATTTTGTAAAGATTAGGATTGAGAAACTTGAAATCTTCGGACCACCTCCTCTGCAGCTTCAGGGTCCTAGGGCCTCTACAACGCCTACGCGCAATAGTGTGCCTGTTTCTGGCAATGTGCATCAGTTCTCCCCAACTCTTTCCCAGTTGCCTTGCTTCCTTTTCGACAGTTCTTCGCCAAGTACTCCTAGGACCGCCGGGTATTCTGCCATCCTGAGTTACCGGGATCCATTGTATCGCATGTTAAGCTACAGACCAGTCACCTTTTCGGAATTTGTGACCAATCCACTTTTGTCCCTTTAGTTTCATGGATCGTTCTTTGGAAACCTGTTCATTTGAGACACGGTTCGGCCAGAAAATTCTTAAGATGTTGCGTAGGCACCTTTTAGCGAACGTTTGCAGCTTCCTCGTGATAGTAGTGCTCATTCTCCATACAGAAGCATGGATTCAACGTTGGAACGGAACAGCCGTTACATGGTAACTAAGCTTATTGCATTACTATGCAGAATCGTGGATAGCATCCGTTAACCTGGGAACTCTCTACTCTCTCAACCGGCTGTCCAGCAATGCATATTGTACGAGTTACTTAGTTCGGTTTTAGGCTGATCATTTTTGTTTTTGCCGAATTAATTTTCAGCCCAACGGCATCTGATTTCCTCCCACAAATGCGGCATTTGGGAAGGTCCATTACTCTATGAGATAGAAATCTTATATCATCAGCGTAGTTCAGATGCTTGAGTTCGAATGTAAGAGTCCATCGAATTCCTCCGCTTTCCGTAGATAAAGCCGCATTAAGCACATCGCTAATTACCAATAAAAACAATATGGGTGATAGAATGCAGCCTTGCCGAACCCCATTTTGTAGTTCGAATTCCTCAGACAGCTTTCCTCTATGCAAAACGTGACATGTTGACCCATTGTACGTAGCCTTGAATTAAATCCTATTGAAAGACGGCTGCCGCAAGCCGTGGTTTCAACATTTTTGTTGTGCCCTCCGTTTACAGCATACACAAGGCCGATGGTTCTTTTCCCTTTTCCCTTACCAAGCGCTGTATTCTGAAGTTCTTATGAAAAATCCCGTCCTTGAGGCAGCTGTTATACATACTATATGCTAGCTGAGGACAAGTTAGTTGAAGAGGAGACAATGCAGGACTCTTCTTGCACGTATTCCGCGCTTGGCATGAGAGGGGCTTGAAATTCCATCTTTCCTCGTTAATATAAACGAACTTAACGAACTAACGATGGCTTGCGAGATCAGTAATTTGCTAAAGAAATTAACTAACTTCTTCGTTGAGGCTTACTATGAGCCTATTACAATGGGCTAGGTTAGGTTGGGCTGAAGTGGCTGTCGTCATAAAAGTCAACACACTCAGATGAGCTACTTTTCGCAGTCTTTGCTTATCGGTAGCCTTATAAATATAAAAAGGCGTTAGTCAAACACATCTTCCCAGGTAAGTAGTTGGAAGGTGGGTAAAGTGGCCGGTTTCCAACGCAAATAGAGCTTGAGCGTTCTTTTGACACCACGCATCGTGAGATAGAGAAGAACAAATTGAGAAGAAGCTCTAAACCACCCTGTAGAATTGATGACGACATTGATGTTACCGAGATCGATACCTGAGATTTTAGAAAGGTCGTCAAAGAACGGTTTACATAGTACGCGCTGAACACGGTTCCCTTTTACCCGGTATCCCCATAGCTGTGGCAGTGGGAGTTATGGCGAATGCCAAGTTTGGCAGCATGCATGCCTATAGGTCTGGTACATGGAAATGGCGACCAGTCTCGCGACGTCCGAACGTGTTCTCCGAATGAGATTCTGACGCATAAGTTACTTTTGACCTCCTAGTTTCCGTCTTCGAGATAAAGTGCAAGAAGATATTTCCCTTAACGAAGCGCAGCGGTGGATAAACTTCCAACGCGGCTGATTCGCAAGGAGAAGAGCCAGGTCTAGCTGGGTCGTCTGCCGTCTCATTTCCCTCTATGGAAACCTATGGTTAGGAACCCAATATCAGGAGAGTGATATTGAACCGAATCCAGTCTTCAACCAACCTTAACGTAGAGGTGGTTGTATCAAGAGCCCTAATCGCAGTCTGGCTGTCTACAAAAATGGCAATGTTTTGTTTGGATATTGATTTCGTCATAAGTAATCTACCTGCATCCCTTATTGGCAATACCCCCGCTTAGAAGACTCTGGAAGAGTTTGGGAGCTTGCGAAACGAATTAGATATATTTAGTTCCGCAGAAAAGACGCCTGCACCAACTTCACGGTCCATTCTTCAACTTCTTTCGTAGTCTTTCGTAACGGTGTCTAGTTCCTATTCTGTTCTGGATGCAAGTTGGCTTTTGGTAGGGTGTAGTCAAATAATCATCGTCCCAATGCACGCGACCAATGCTATGGATCGGTTCCTTAAGTACTCCCCGATTAGTGCGCCAACAGTTTCAAAATCAGCTGCATCAACTTATGCACATGTCCCATGCTTGTTTGATCTCCCATCTGTTTTTGGGCAGAGTCATGGATTCGTAAATTTCTCACAATTGAATGTGAATCGATGAGATATGTGCGTCTATGGGTAGATTTGAAGACTATTATTGAAGGGGAATGTCGAGAGCTCGCTGTCGTCGTCGTCCCCTGAGGGTTTTACCCATGACGACATACTTTCACGTTCTGTAACCGGATGTTCCTCTTTTCTTAAATTTAAAGGGTCCCGCCACGCAATTAATGAACATCTTATCTTACGAATTTTTTTCTTAGAGCCACACACACTGCGCACTTCCTAACTCGTTCTTGTGCGCTTCAATTTTCATTCATTTTTTTTACTCTAAAAACCCTCAATCGTCCCTTGACACTTACATAATTGAACAGACCCGACATTGCTCTCATGTCTAAACCGAAATATAGAACCTACATACGTACATAGATC
Source organism: Ferdinandea cuprea (assembly GCA_963576555.1). Classification (NCBI taxonomy): domain Eukaryota; kingdom Metazoa; phylum Arthropoda; class Insecta; order Diptera; family Syrphidae; genus Ferdinandea; species Ferdinandea cuprea. Next base: position 66,210,193 of record OY754958.1, read on the forward strand.
CGAATCATTTGTTCAACATTCAGAAGCAGAGATACAGAGAAGCGTTTGAAATTCCACTGGCCATTTGTTGCAATTGAAAAACGTTTCCCGACAAACGATTTCTGAATAACGATGCAAGCATGCCCAGGTCCATAGTTCCTAAGCACAAAGGACGAGGGCAGAAAATAGATTTTCTTGACTGCCATAGCCATTACCCACCCTGTGAAGGGAAAGAAATGAATTTTTAAAAGGCGATTGAATTGGGAGGGGGTAATCGACGCTAGGGTGTGCACAAAAGTCACAAAATTTGAGATAAAAGTAGAAAGTTTTGACTGAAAATGAATTTCAGGAAGTTAATAGTTACCCTTCCGATCTGTCAATTATTCCTTGTCGCTCAATAAAACACCCCACATGTGTATTTAATTTTATCGAATGACAGAACAAGATTTTAGCTGTCAAACAAAAAATATAAATAAAACACAACACCACCACGCAACATAGAAAAGCAACATAATTTTCAAGTTCAAGTTGTGTTGGAGCCGCCAACGGTGGTGTTTTCGGTGTTTAGTTTTCGGTTATTTTCGTCTATCGATTGTCTAGTAGAAAATCCCCGAAGGCGGAGGTTGAGGGCGTTGTGCTTTTAAAAATATATTAACACAGTTTTGTTGGGGCGGCTGTGTTGTTTTATTTTTATCATTTTGTAAATCGTTCACACGCAGCCTATTCACATGATGCTGGTGCTGGTGCTGGTCGGACTGCGACTAATTGTAGTGAATTCATTAAAATTGAAATGCTTCCGAAATTCGGTCTATTTGCGGAAAGATTTATGGAGAAAAAAAAATTAATTTTTTTATTTTTATGTTTTCACAGTGTAACATGGGTTTTAGGGGTTCTGATTGGAAATCGTGCTCGGGGGAATAACGATCAATTAATTAAATGGCGCATTTGTCATTTGGGGGATAAAGATTTATGGAGAAGAAAAAAATGTTTATTTGTGAGATATCCGGGAAGGTTACCATCTACAGGTTAACATTTTTGCTCCCTAATTGAAGTTAAAAACTTTGGTGGTGTTACACATTTTTTAATAACTGAAATTATAATGGATTTGGAAGCTGTTGCCGCACTAATCAGGTAGTAGTTAAGGAATAGAATTGGTCGCGTGTATTGGGACGATGATTATTTGACTACACCCTACCAAAAGCCAACTTCCATACGAACAGAATGGGAAGTAGACACCGCTACGAAAGACTTGGTGCAGGCGTCTTTTCTGCGGAACTAAATATATCTAATTCGTTCCGTAAACTCCCAAACTCTTCCAGAGTCTTCTAGGCGGAGGTATTGGCAATACTGGATGCAGGTAGATTACTTATGAAGAAATCAATATCAAAACATAACATTGCAATTTTTGTAGACAGCCATACTGCACCTCTACGTCAAGGTTGGTTGAAGACTGGATTCGGTTCAATATCACTCTCCTGATATTGGGTTCCTGACCATAGGGACATAGAGGGAAATGAGACGGCAGACGAACCGGCTAGACCTGGCTCTTCATCTGGCGAATCAGCCGCGTTGGAAGTTTATCCACCGCTGCGCTTCGTTAAGGGAAATATCTTCTTGCACTTTACCGCGAAGGCGAAAGCTAGAAGGTTAAAAGTACCTTTCTTGAATGACCTTTCTGAGATCAGAGGAATCGATCTCGGTAACATCATTGTCTTCCTCAATTCTACAGGGTGGTTGGGAGCTTGTTCTCAATTTGTTCTTCTCTTTCTCACGTCAGCGTGGTGTCAAAACGGCGCTCGAGCTCTACTTGAGTGTTTCTGACTCTGGAGTTGGAAACCGGCCACTTTACCACCTACTTACCTGGGAAGATGCATTTAACTAACGCCTGCTTACATTTACGAATAAGGCGACCGATAAGCAACGTTTACTACCAAAACTCGGCGAAGATTAAAAAATATCTGGGAATAATCCTCGACAGGAAATTTTGTCAATGAGAAGGCGAAAAGGCAATAAACGCTTTTCGTGCATGCAACCGCATAGAGCCGCACTGTTTGGTGGAACTTACGCACAAAGCGGCCCTTGGAAGCGATTTTCGTGCAGGAATCGGCGGCATTGAGGATAAGCCAAACAAACAGCTGGACCTCAAGTCTCCTGGGGTATGCCAAAAGTCCTATGATAAAAGTCGAACAAACAAACTTCTCCAATATTGCAATGTATCTCTATTTCATCGTCCTCCGAAGGCTATAAAGTGTGGCGAAGTACGGTTGATCTCATAGTCACGCCTTGAACTATAGCTTTTCTCATATTATTATTTGGAAGACATTTCCCATAAAGGCTTCCCCGCTTTCGCATGACGTGGCCAGTCGACATCCTGCGACATAAACCTTTTTGCGCTTCTGGACTTAATTTTGACTGTGCCGCGGACATAAATGTTGCGTACTTTGTCTACTCCACCAGCCCTCATTTCAACATGTTTCGTCCAACAGCTCGTCGTCGACTCGACATGACATTCTTTGACCGCACAAGACCTTCGATAACATTCTGAACTTCGTCTATTTGGTGTCCATTTGATAGTCCAAGACTGCGTTAATACTTGCATCGGAGGTCATTTGTCTTAAAGGAAGCTCGGTCCCAATTTTCACATTTTTGGAAGACCAAAAACAACTCGGAGGCCATCTGTCTTAAAGGAAGCTCTGTCCCAATTTTCCCATTTTTGGAAGACCAAAAACAACTCGGAGGTCATCTGTCTTAAAGGCAGCTCGGTCCCAATTTTCCCATTTTTGGAAGACCAAAAACAACTTGGAGGTCATCTGTCTTAAAGGGAGCTCGGTCCCAATTTTCCCATTTTTGGAAGACCATAAACAACTTGAAGGCCATCTGTCTTAAAGGAAGCTCGGTCCCAATTTTCCAATTTTCAGAAGACCATAAACAACTTGGAGGCCATCTGTCTTAAAGGAAGCTCGGTCCCAATTTTCACATTTTTGGAAGACCAAAAACAACTCGGAGGCCATCTGTCTTAAAGGAAGCTCTGTCCCAATTTTCCCATTTTTGGAAGACCAAAAACAACTTGGGAGGTCATTTGTCTTAAAGGAAGCTCGGTCACAATTTTCACATTTTTGGAAGACCAAAAACAACTTGGAGGTCATCTGTCTTAAAGGGAGCTCGATCCCAATTTTCCCATTTTTGGAAGACCAAAAACAACTTGGAGGTCATCTGTCTTAAAGGGAGCTCGGTCCCAATTTTCCCATTTTTGAAAGACCAAAAACAACTCGGAGGTCGTCTGTCTTAAAGGAAGCTCGGTCCCAATTTACCCATTTTTGGATGACCAAAAACAACTTGGAGGTCATCTGTCTTAAAGGCAGCTCGGTCCCAATTTTCCCATTTTTGGAAGACCAAAAACAACTTGGGAGGTCATTTGTCTTAAAGGCAGCTCGGTCCCAATTTTCCCATTTTTGGAAGACCAAAAACAACTTGGAGGTCATCTGTCTTAAAGGAATCTCGGTCCCAATTTTCCCATTTTTGGAAGACCAAAAACAACTCGGAGGTCATCTGTCTTAAAGGAAGCTCGGTCCCAATTTTCACATTTTTGGAAGACTAAAAACAACTCGGAGGCCATCTGTCTTAAAGGAAGCTCTGTCCCAATTTTCCCATTTTTGGTAGACCAGAAATAACTTGGGAGGTCATCTGTCTTAAAGGCAGCTCGGTCCCAATTTTCATATTTTTGGAAGACCAAAAACAACTCGGAGGCCATCTGTCTTAAAGGAAGCTCGGTCCCAATTTTCACATTTTTGGAAGACCAAAAACAACTTGGAGGCCATCTGTCTTAAAGGCAGCTCGGTCCCAATTTTCCCATTTTTGGTAGACCAGAAATAACTTGGGAGGTCATCTGTCTTAAAGGCAGCTCGGTCCCAATTTTCATATTTTTGGAAGACCAAAAACAACTCGGAGGCCATCTGTCTTAAAAGAAGCTGGGTCCCAAGGTATTAAATAGTGGCTAGTTGGAGCGATTCGAGACAGAAGGATCTTGTTGCTGCCCTATGCTCCAGGAGAAGTTGAAGAAGCCGGACAACATGTAAGCCTAACAAGTGTGAAATAGAACACTTTAATACAGTAGTGGACTTAGTGCTGAACCTTGGGGCAACTCTCCGTTTGTCCTCTGATACGGGTATAAATAACCTCGACCTCTAAGGTATAAAGCAGCCTTCAAGGGAATTATAGCCTAAAAAGATTCAAAAGCTAGCCTCAGCGTGAGCCAAAACTAAACAACTTATTTTACGGACGTGTGCGCCTTGCAAAAGTATTTGCAATGAAAAAAACTTTTTCTTAAACACAAAATCTACTCTTACTGTTGACACCGCCTTTTGCAGTAACTTTCTACTTTTGCAGGTATTCGTTACGAAACTAAAAGTAATCGTTTTCTCAAAGTATAACAGCGCCACTTCAATTAATTTCCCCCTGACGAAAGTCCAACTACACTAGGGCTGACGTCAAAACACTCTGACATCCTCACATGTTGAAAATAGGTCGAATTTGAAGCACAAAAGGTCAGTTATAAGAAACAATGCTAACAAAAAACAACATACATTGTAAGTAATCGAAAAAGAAGAAGAAGAAGAAGAAAAACTCATCCGGAAAACACAATGCTGTATCACTGACAAGACAGCCAATGCCCATCTCTCTTCTGTGCATTCATTCATTACCCGCTACAAGTCATTTTTGGGGTCATTCCGAAGTATAAAATGTAACACGTAGAACCCTGCGCTGCCTCACAATGATAATAAGTTTAACTCTGCGGAAGATAAAGTGGTTCCACACTCATATTTGACGTCTGCAGAAAGGTATTTGTGTTAATTACAGTTTTTATTTATTTATGTATTTTAATTTTTTTTTAGGTTAAACGAAACTGGATCAGTTCAATGCGGAGAAATGTGAATAGAGAGCTGAACTATTAGGACATCGGCAACATCATTTTTTCCTTCTTCTTCTAAACTAAAAGGAACTATGTCAGTGCTGGTTTGTTTGTTTGTGTATGGCGAGGATATTCTTTCTGGTGGGGAAAATATGAAACAGAAAAATGCATGAATACGCGAATGACAGATGACAGATGACATAGATGCAACCATTCAAAATCTTTTCGCATTTGAATGAGTTATTGAAGTGTGGATTCTTCTCGAAATGGATGAAAAAAAGAAGAAGATGAAAACAAGATTTGTCTTGACGCTTGCGCCTTTGATGATGCATTAGCTTGTGTCAAATTTACTTTAAATAACAAAACAAACATTCCAAAGTGATTCGTGTCAATCACCTCATCATAGTGTTGACACTAGATGTTTCCATTAAACAGTAAACCAGTTTGTGATTCGTCTCGAAACAGGTCTGCTGGCAGTTCATACATAGTAAAAATTTGAAGTTTATTTCAACTCTGGTTCAAAGTACGATGTGGGCAGAAGAAAATTATTTATGCTGTCATCTGCTGTCAATTGTTACTCAAATGCGATATGTATGTAAATTATGGTGGCCGGTGGTCGTGTTGTTTGGAATGAATGGAAACACTTCATCAAACAGAGTGAGTGCTAATACTTCTGTGCATTGTTTCCAGTCGTGACATTGACAAATTGAAAGAAAGTCATAACTGCATGACAGATGGGTTTTTTTTTTTTTAAAAAACAAAATTACCATACTGAGTGCGCTTTCACTTTCCGGTTTTTTTTTTGCTTCCTAAATCACCTAAAACATCCATCTTATCTTATTTGCAACAGAACAGACTGAACAGACAATAATAACAGACAGAATAACAATTCCAGTAGTCGACGCGAAAACCCATTTATGGAAGAGAAAGAACCACCAACATGGCGTGTGCATTCGGTGCAATAAAATCTGACAAGGTGATCTGTCAATGGATGTCGCACTATACGATAATCGATTTATTGCATCAGCAGTTGCGTGTGTAAAGTAAGTGGACGGACAACTTGTTTCAATTTTTTTGTCGACCATTTTTCCATATCACAACTTTAATCGATTTGAATCTGTCAGTGGCAGTAAATACAATTTTTTTTTGTTCACTGACGTTAAATGTTTAAATGATTATTATTTGATGGTCGTACTTTGTTTTGTGAGAGAAGAGATACTATCAAATTTTGAGGATTATTTTGTGAGGCGCCGCACCGCTCTGGCTGACAGCTCAATAGATCCACACAACAAACGAGGGTGTAACATGAATTTTATTTCATAAATTACGTGCATGTATGTGTGCCGTTTGAACACACCCCGAATGATTAATTATTAAACAATTACACATGTTTTATTGTCGGCGACAAAGAGGAAGCTACATGAACATATTTTTGCACTTTTCCAGGTGAATATATCTGTGAAGTAATTGGCAATTCCCTTGGCGTAATGACAAGGACAACAACCGATGTGAAATTATTCTTAACAAACACACGCACACACAATAATATTACATTGTCATTTTGAAGGATAATTTTTGCGGGAAATATGACCATAAAATAATGACAATCATCATGGGGATGCTAAGAAGATTTCGCAGGGAGTTTTTGTGTTCTGAAGGACATTTTATGACGATGAGTGAACAATAAATTATGGGGGTAGATAGGTAGGTACATTGTGAGAAGAATTTGTAAGAAATTAGCAATTGACTGTCTTTCGGAACAGTGAAACCGGGTGTAAGCTCTTTAAACAATATTTATAGTCACTTAAAGACGGCAAAGTCAAAGGTCAGGCTTCAGTGGAGCTTTCCAATGCCCAATCAGTGGGGGGAAATAATCTTCTTCCTTTTTACAAAGGGAAGTTAGGAACGCGAAACTGTCCGTTCTATCAAACAATAATATGTGTAGTTTGAGGATCAGAATGGAAAAACATTGTCATTCCAACTACGAGAAGTTCCTGAAACCTACGTGCAGATGATCATAGACATGTAGGAGGGAGCGAAAACAAAATAAGAAACCCCTTAGGATCACCAAAGCCTTTTGGTGAGCATCAAGGAAGCGTCGTAAGTCCTTTGCTCGTCACTGCGGTCCTCGACTATCTGATAAACTTATCTGCAACGAGCCCTTGATCTATGATCAACAGCGAAGCCACCGCGGATGACGACATCAATTATTGGGTAATCGTAGGCTGGATAAAGTGTCAGGAAAATGGCAGACGAAGATGCTTCTCATGGCGGCAGGAAAAACAAAGCTTGATCGAATAAGTAGTTTCCCTTTGGACTTCCTTTGCCATGCTTGACATACTCTACAAGGGTCACTACCGTAGTTGAGCCACCTTTCAAATCGTTCTCATTCCAATGATGGCTTTGAGCTTCTCACCTCAGCTGTCTTTTGAGTAGTGGTATAAAATTGCCACTCTTGGCGTCTCTTCTCTTGAAATGGGAGGTCGGGATTTTTGGCTTTTGAAGTTTTAGATTTTCGGGAAATCACTTGATGCCAACTCGTTACGTTGTGCAAGATATCAGCTTTGATAAGTTGACGAGAAAGGAAGCAACAAGGTACTTGAAAGACTCTGTCAAGGAAGGGAAGAAACAAATGATTCTTCCAGAAATGGAGGTTCGAAATGAAAATACCCACTGTGGAACGTTGTTTCACGAAAGAAATCGATGGATTGGAACATTTTCTTTTACACTGTACGATTAATCACTTGGAAGTTCTGTTACGTATTTTGACTTATCACTTCTCTTTCTGATCCATTTAGAAGCTGAACTAAATGTTTCGAAGCAAATATTGATGATTTGATTGAATCAAATGTATTAATCCTTTCTTAAGGTCATTTAAAGCGCACAAAAGGGATTTTGAATACCCATAATGAAGTGATACAAAGCGGGCATTAAGGAAGTGGAGGATAAGAGATAAGAGAAGGCAGATACCGATGCACGTTGGTCTTAAATGTTTGTAAACTTTAATTTGAAGGAAAGACAGTAAAACAGGTAAAATATTTCTTGCATCGCTTTAGAAAGCCTAGACATTTCGCAGAGTTCATGGCGACGTCGAATATGTGGTCGTTCCAACGAAGGTCGTCATTAACGCACATACCGCGGATGGAAAACCATTCGGCTTTGGCGATGCAAGTGTCATTCATGGATAATGGCAGAGAATTAGGGGTTCGCTTCAATGACAGCAGACAGCATTGTGTTTTGGAAGCATTAAATTCTACTCTAGGTAGAACATACGTTGCCGTTCCAGCTCCACGCCCGAAATTGAGAGACGTAAACACGTAAACGAATATGAAAAGCGAAGGGTACTGTCATCAGCGAAGTAATGGATTGGATTAGAAGTGACAGAGAGGAGATCATTGATAAAAATGAGAAATAAAGTCGGAGACAGAACAGAGCCTTGGGGAGCAACCAGCATTTACTTACTAATTACTTACTGAACGGTAATTTCTAATCCATTGAAGAATGATATCACCGATTCCAAATGCATTTTCGACAAAAGATCTCAATGCCAAACTCTGTCAAATGCCTTTGAAATATCAAGCGTAACGACCTTACTTTCACCATCACGGTGAATAGAATAGATATGTCATCAAATCACCAGTGGACCTATTCCGAATTCAAAGAAATCGCGGTAGGAGTTCCACAAGGAAGCGTCCTGGGTCCGATGCTATTTTTAATATTTACTCGAGATAGAAAGAAACGGGAAGAGCTCGTTATTAAGCATAATCAAACTTGGTCGGTTTGCCAAACAAGCTGCTTTTATACAAGCAAGTTCTCAAACCGGTTTGGCCGTATGGTATACAACTTTGGGGTTGTACCAAAACAAGCAACAATTGTAGACGCCCCTGGTTCATCAGAAACAGTGATATCCACCGAGAGCTAGGTAAAAGCATTTGCCCGTAAGCAACGGACTTGCCTTCGCGTCAATTGCAATAACGATATGATATATATTTTAAACAATAAAAATTTAGGGCGCCGACTTCAACGGATAAAACCATTTGAATTAGCGCAATAAAATTTAACCGAGTGTATGTGGCGGTACAGGCAGGTGCCTCCGATGGGAAGCTGCCTGGTAAACGCGAATATAAATTATTAAATCTAAACTGCTAGATAGGAGACTGGTTTTAGTGAGTTATGACCTCACACTATAATGAGCACGGACAAAATGTAGAGAGAGTGATTGGGGCGAGAAGAGAACCCACGTCCAGTCAATGAAGAACCAGTCCCTTCGCCCAGTATAGAAGAGGTTGGCTTAGCTATAAAAAAGCCAAAGAACAACAAGGCCGCCGGATCTGATGGTCTACCTGCAGACCTTTCCAAAAATACGGAGGTGATGTGATGGTAGGGCGCATGCACCAAATCATCAACCAAGTTTGGGTGGAAGAAAGCATCGGGCCATCAGCTCCATATGTCCCATCTACAAGAAATGCGATCCTATGTCTTGCAAGAACTATCAAGGCATATCCCTGCTTAATGTCGCATATAAGATCCTATCCAACGTACTGTGTGAACGCCTCAAACCTTTCTGCAACACACTAATCGGCACGTACCAGTGTGGTTGCAGATCAACTGTAGACCAAATCTTCACACTAAGGCAAATCCTGGAAAAGACCAACGTGTTTCAAGTCGAGACATACCATCTCTTCATCGACTTTAAAGCCGCATATGACAGCATTCGGGATCCCGTCAAAACTGATCCAGGTGTGTCGCATGACACTAGATAACACGCGATGCAATGTGCATTTTGGCAGCAGCTCATCCGAACTCTTTCAAACATGCACCGGATTTCGGCAAGCAGATGCGCTGTCGTGTGATTTCTTCAATCTTGTTCTTGAGCAGATAGTGCGCAAGGCAGCTGTCAACACGGAAGTCACTATCTTAAACAGATCAGTCCAAATGCTAGTGTATGCGGACGATATAGATATCATCGGTCGATCCCAGCGTGCCGTGATAGAGGCTTTCACGGCTATTGAAGAACAGGCGAAACTAGTTGGCCTTGAAGTGAATGAGGACAAGACTAATTATATGCTATCAACAAACAAACAATCATCTGTCCACCGACTAGGACATAATGTCACTGTTGATAGTAGCAACTTTGAGGTAGTTAAGGAGTTCATCTACCTCGGGGTAAACATCAACTCCACAAAAGACATCTTACTGGAGATCCGTCAAAGAATTACCGTAGGAAACTGTTGCTACTTCGGTTTGACAAAACAAATGGGTTCAAAACTCCTAACTCGAAGGACAAAGTGCATGCTCTACAGAACGCTTATCCTGCCAGTTCTGCTATACGGCGCCGAGTGCTGGACGATAAGCAGGAAAGGAGAGTTAATACTGGGATCCTTTGAAAGAAAAATCCTTCAACGCGTATTTGGTCCTGTGTGCGAGGAGGGCGAATGGAGGAGAAGATACAACCGCGAACTCTATGATCTGCACCAAGATGTGGATGTAGTCCGAAAAGCCAAAACTCGTCGACTACATTGGCTCGGCCACGTCAAGCGAATGGACAACAACGCTCCAGCCAAGAGGATCTTTGAATCCCAGCCCTCAGGTTCGAGACGACAAGGAAGACCGAACCTCCGTTTTAAAGACCAAGCCATCGCGTATGCCAAGGCGCTTGGTCTGGACAACTGGAAGCAGCGTGCTCGGTATCGTAAGTAAGTATAATGAGCACGTGCGGCTGAACGCCGGGAATGCCGAATATAATTTAAAAAAGGCGTCACATCCATGTACTAGATGCTGCCTTTGCCACAGCATCCAGCTTATCCTGCATTTCAATAAGACTGTGTCTTCTACGCCTCAAAACGAGAGGCAGTTCCTGTTGCGAAAACTCCATTATCATCATTTCCCTCGACTCGGTTGCTTTCCTGACGAACACGCCTTAAAAACATTTTGATTTAATTAACTTTACGACTACTTAATCGCGCCTTCAAAGTGCGTTAATCAGAATTAAATTGTTCTTTAAGACGTATGTACCTCCACTCAGAAGAAGCCCAGAACTATGCACCGTTCAGTGCCATCAGTTCTAATGCTCAGTTTTTATCGAACAAAAACACAAACGCACACGTGATGGAAGTAATTTTCATGGAAATGGTCACCACACACTTGGTAGGTACACTTCCCCCCAATCAAACGAATAGCCGTGGAACACGCAAAAAGTCGTCGACTGTTGCTCGACTGAAAGTAGTCCCCATTTTCTAAATGTCTCAACTGCAGTCTCTCAACATAAATATCGACTAAGCACGCTTATATAATTTGCCATGCCAAGCCAAGCACTCCAAGTTCTCCATTTTCTTTTCAGGAATTCTACTCACGGGAAATTGTAGTTATTCCATGCATTCTAATTTGCATTAATTAATTTTCGCCCGGGAAATGTTGAGTGGTGATTTCGGAACTCAACGATAAGGTGTGTGTGTGTGTGTGTTCGGTGAGTAAATTGGAATCAGGATGTTTGTTTACATTGCAAAATGGAGACGGAGAAGAAAGAGTAGGCTTCTTCAACAAAAACACACAAACAATTCAATAATAATCCTCACTTCAGAAATTCATATCACTCGTCAGGATCCCACACTTAACCTCCAACAAATAAACGGAACAAGTAACGATGAGGAATCTCTCTTTTGGCTTGCAATGCCGTAGGCCATGTAATCTCCACCGCACGAGAGCATCTCGTATGTCAAAAAAAAAAAAAAAAAAGGCTTTGGGTATCCTTCACCCGCCATCGAATCGGGGTCGAGGAATAAATTTTTAATTTCCAATACACTACACACCGTTACACTGGCAAAAAAAAAAACCGAGAAAAAATCGTTTACAAAACTTTTGCGTACACGTGGAAAAAATAGAATCAGAACGCGAGGAAAATAATATGTATTCAGGTCAACCATATATATATATATGCCGCTGCCTCTGATGACGACGAGGACGACGACGATGACGATGACGATGACGATGATGATGATGATGATGATGATGGGCGTGGTGATTCCATCCTAACCTATCTAATCTCTTTAAGGACCCTCGCAGTGTGGTGGTGTTCGTTCACCATCCTTTGCCCTGCTTTGTAACTCATTAACAATAATCGCCACGTTAAACAAAACCGGGATCCTTTGCCCAGGTTCTTATTTTTTTATTCTTTTTTTTTCGCACAAAAAAAAAATATCGCCACAAAAGCTTTTCTCGTGCTGCAAATGGGTTGGGTAACTAGGACAATGGCAAGGATAACGATGATGATGATGGTTGTGATAATGATGATGGCTACGATGACGATACCAACAATCAGAGCTGCTGCACTTACGTCACGACATACGTATATATGTATGTACCTCTACTAGACTCTGGTGGTAGCCGGTATTTTATTTTATTTGTCGCTTCCTCTCTTTTGCGCGTATGCCAAAGCCAAAGCCAAAGCCATGTCACGCTGATGCCGCTACCGAGCCGACTACAAGCATTTCAGGACACACACACAGAGAGGGAGAGAGAGAGAGAGCAGTAAAATCGAGAGGAGGGTGGATTATATTGCAAAATTGAAGGCTTTCGGGGGTCACGGAACGGCACGGCACGCCGCTACTATCCGATTGTGTTGGGGTAGATTATGAAAGCCGATGACGCGAATGCGAATGCGAATGCATTTTTCGAGGGGTTGTTCGTTAATACGTAACTTGAACATGTACAGTGGCTCACAGCTTTTTTGACCCATCACATACTAAACATTCGAAACTAGTATAACTTTCAAACGGCATGAGATATCAAACAAATTGTTAACTGATGCTTAAACTTAGACAAAGCAACTTCATTTATTTAGAAAGGGTGATCCATTTCGAGGTTCCCTACTTTTTTAAAGAAAAAAACACAGAAAATTCAAATTTAATGGAGAATGTTGATTATCATTTGAAAGAACATTCTTTGGCATTTATTTTTTGAAGATTATGTCTATCAAATGTTGGCCGTTTCTACGTCGCAGATGGTCCATCCGTTGAGTCCAATTTTCGATCACTCGTTCGAGCATTTCGACTGGTAACTGGCGAATGACACGCGTGATGTTTTCCTCCAAGGCCTGAATCGAAGCGGGTTTGTCGGCATAATCTTGGCCAATTAACTTTACATATCCGCACAGGAAAAAATGTAACGGTGTGATATCACACGATCTTGGTGGCCAATCGACCGGCCCAAAACGTGAAATTATGTGCTCACCGAAATGTTCTCTCAATAAGTCCATTGATTGATGCGATGTGTGGGAAGTGGCGCCGTCTTGCTGAAACCAAGTGTCGCCGAGATCACGAGCTTCAATTTCAGGCATCAAATAGTCGGTTATCATGGAACGATAACGGTCGCCATTGACGGTTACGTTCGCACCGGCATATTTTTTAAAGAAATATGGACCGATGATTCCACCGGCCCACAAACCACACCAAACCGTTGTTTTTTCTGGATGAAGTGGCAGTTCTTCAATCTCTTCAGGTTGCTCTTCGTCCCAAATGAGGCAATTTTGTTTGTTTACATACCCATTGAGCCAGAAATGGGCCTCATCGCTAAACAAAATTTGCCTCGAAAACGTCGGATCTTCTTGGAACTTTTCAAGAGCCCATAGAGCGAAGCGATGTCGCTTGGGAAGGTCGAGCGGCTTCAGTTGTTGCACAAGCTGTATTTTGTACGCTTTCAATTCTTGACGTAAAATGCGCCAAGTTGTTCCATACGTCAGTCCGAGTTGCTGCGAACGGCGCCGAATCGACTCTCTACGGTCTTCGTGTACACTCTCAGCTACGACCGCTATATTTTCTTCACAGCGTGCTGGACGTGGTCTATTCGGTCGAATATTATCCAATAATGTTGCGAATAGTACGCTCAGTAGGCCGATTATGTTGACCATAAGCTGAGCGAAGTGCACAAAACACATTCCTCACAGAACATGAATTTTCATAATAAAGTTGAACAATTTGTAAACGTTGTTCACGCGTAAGTCTTTCCATTATGAAATGCCAAACAATACTAAACAAAAATAACATGACAGCATGACACGACTCACACGTGATCTGTCAAAAAAGGCTATTGAAAAAAGTATCTCTACTTGGATCACCCGTTATTCGTATATGATTTCGTAATTAGCAAAACAAAACAAAAAATATTCAACAATTGAGTGTCACAGCTTATTTGACCCACGACGTTAATTGAACACCTGCGATCGCTCGATCTGCAGGATAACGGTACTTGTTTTGTCATTATATTCGCAACTGGAGATAGCATTTTTAGTTTGATTTCGTTAGCGGAACACGTGTTACCACAATGGGAAAACGTACTTAACCACTATAAAAATGGTCTTTCTCGTCGGAAAATAGCTCAATTTGTGAATTTACCAGAGTCTCCACTGCAAAGCCAATAATTCGTCGTTTCGTTTTTGAAAACAGAGTGGAAGACAAAGGGAGAATCACAGATGAGCGATCGATATCGTGCGAAAAGTTAAGGAAAACCCTAAGATTTCGGCACCAAAATTAGCTACTGAGATGGGGAAAATGTTAGGAAGGTCATGTTGTGCAGAAACCGTACGTCGAGTGCTCCGAAAAAATGATTTACATGGAAGAATTGCACGCAAGAAACCTTTTATTAGTCAGACAAATCAAAAACTTCGTCTTTAATTCGCAAAAGACCACATCAACAAGGATTCAAGCAGGATTCAACAAGCTTCTGGGAGCACGTAATATTTGCTGATGAGTCGAAATTTAATATTTTCGGTTCCGATGGGTGACCCTACGTCTGGCGTAAAGCTAATACAGAGCTGCAAAACAAACATTTAAAAGCAACCGGTTTGGGCCTGTATGTCTGCGGCGGGGGTCGAAAAACTACAGTTCATCGAAACTACAATGGATAAGAATGTATACCTTGATAACCTTAAAAACAATTTGCTCCAGAGTGCTGAGGATCTAGGCATAAAGGAAGGTTTTCGATACTACCACGACAACGATCCCAAACATACGTCGGGTATAGTCCAAAACTGGCTAATTTGGAACTGTCCCCACATTATGAAACCACCGGCACAGTCACCTGATCTCAATGTAATAGAGAATTTATGGGCAATATTGGACACAAATATCCGGAAGCGCAATATATGTTACAAAAATGATCTCAAAGCTGCCATAATCGAGGAATGGTCAAAAATCACTCCAGGTGGCATCGATTCCTAACAGGATTAAATCGGTTAGAGATAACTAAGGGGGCCATACTAAATATTAAGATTCTTGAAATGGTACCTTACTATCATGTTAATCATTATTTTTTAAGCTGGGTCAAATAAGATGTGGCACTGGGTTGTGGATTATTTATACCCTATCCTAAGGGTATATTAATTTTGACACATAGTTTGTAACACCCCTTAATATTCGTCGTAGACCCATAAAAGTATATATATTTATGATCAGGACCAAATCCTAAGACTATCTAGCAATGTCCGTCCGTCCGTCCGTCCGTCCGTCCGTACGCAATTTTTAGGCCTTTAAAATTAAGCTAGGAAGCTGAAATTTGGACCACATATTCCCTAGGGCTCCGAAATGGTTAAGTGTAAAATTTTTTTGAATACGCCCACTGCCACGCCCACAATTTAGAAAAAACCGTTTTAAAGCTAAAGTTAGAGAGATAGAGTGTTACAACCAAAGTTTTTTGCCACGCCTACTTTTTGTGGGCGTTTTTGACTAAAATGCTGTTTTCTTCGAAAATTTTCACAGAAAGCGAAAAAAACTGTTTAACAAAATATTTTCGCAATATTTTTTCCAACATATCGCCCATACAAAGTTTTTCGCCACGCCCACTTTTTGGGGCGTTTTTTCAAAAAAACTTTTTTTTTTTTAATTAATAGAACTAAATAAAATGCTATCCATCATCTTCTTAATGCTTTTTTCTTTGGGGCATATAGGGATATGGATAGGGTATCATACTGTTCGCCCCAAGCGGACTGTAGCCTTTTCTTATGTTTTTTGTTTTGTTTTGTTAATTATGAAACCGTATACGAATACAAATAAATGAAGTTGTTGTTGAAGTTGGCTTCGTATGCATTAAGGGTTACATTGATTAACTGAAAATTGGAATATTAAGACTTCATGTATCATATTACATAACATTAAATAAAAAACAAAAACGCAATAGTTCATTTTATAATTATAAAGAAAAAAGTTCTGAAAAAAGAAATTAAAGAAAAAATTAAAGCTATTCGAAAGCATAATAAATTAAAAAAAAGTAGGTACACAAAAACAACTCAATTCAAGTAAATATCACATAAAAAATATTAAAAACAAAAACAACATAATTCATAATATCGCATAAAAAATAAAAAATTTGCAAAAAAAGAAAGACACTTTGTCTATTTGAAATGGAACTGAGTAAAACAGTTTCTTTTTTCGTTGTAACATAAATATACTTCACATGTCTCACAGAAAGTATATGATCGAAATGGACAATTATTTTGGCATATTTGCCGATTCTTCTGCCATTTGGGAAAATGGCTCAAATTATCCCTTCTTACGGATTGCAGGGGAAGATCTTGATGTCTTGCGGGACGCTTTCGTTTTGGCGTACTAAACGATTCCGTATCCGTTCCTCGATCGGATCTACTGCAGACTGATGTTGGCGTTCCTGTAATAGATCCAGTAGGTGGCCGTCCACGTTTTCTAGGTGCTTTGTCTGCTTTGCGTCATAGAGAGGCATATGGAAATCGTTCTCGCGGCGCCAAAGAATCCAAGCGTTTATTACACACAGATCTATCATATGGAAAAATATCCTTTTGTACCATTTTTTTAGATCTCAGTGGGATTCTATACAGTCCAAGCATCGAATCCAGTAAATCCACACCACCCATATATTTATTGTAGATTTCTACAGCTTGGGGAGCAGGAACTGTTTTATATTGCTTATCCTTTCTGAAGTATCGGCGTTTGCTGGTAACCGGTTCACTTCCAACATAAGGCGACAGCATGTTTACAAGTTTGTTGTCAAACCAAGTTACCAAACTAAGTTTAACACACTGACCAACAGCCTTGCCCCAGTGATGCCTCGATGAAGGTAGCTGGACACATGACATATAAATTACAATGCTCCATTTCGATTTTTTTAATATTTACAGTCTTGAAGTGCTTTAATATTTGATTGCTCTACAATAAATGTAATCTCATCATCAGTAAAGAACAACGAAAAAAAATCTGCTGGTGTCTTCAAGGCTTTTACAGTTTCCGGCAATTCAGTAACTCCCATAAATTTGAAGTTGTGTTCGTCGAATGGGGCCAAGTGTCCTTTTTTCCAAAAAAAACTTTAGTTTTCTTCTTACTTGTTTTCTTTACTTTTTTTTTGCTTTGATGTTGAGGCAACGGCGGCTTCATTGTCGAGTTCAGACTCTGTGTCGGTTTCATCTACTGTAAAGCAATCACTATCACCATTTACAGGATTTAGTTGGTCTTCGAATTCCATATCAGAATCTGGTGCTAGATCGTCATCACTTATTGTTCGTTCCATCCCCAGGTATGCAATTTACATGCAACGATTTACCATAGAATTGAAGAGGATCCATTGCTGAAGCAGACAAAAAAATATTGAACACGACACCAAAAGGATAGAAATTAATAGAAAGAAACAGCCACCAATGCATACGAAGCCATATATGGCGTTACCCAGCGGGAAAAAGATTCGTCCAATATGCATTCTGAAGCAATCCACGGAAGCAGAGAATGCATTCCCCTAGGATGCCCATATAATATCCTTTTTATTAAGGCATGTCCGCGGGCGGAAGCAATACAAAACTGGTTTTCAAAATATCTAGAACACCTGACTCGGAATGTTTCTTGAATGCATCGCAAGAATCAATCCAGAATAAATCTGGCAGACGTATTTAGAATGCATCCAAAGGATGAATCCAGAATGTATTGTGAGGACGAACTTAGAATAAAATTGAAGAGAAATAAAACAGCGAAATACAGTGATTATTAGTTAGTGTATTTTATTCAATAATAATTTTTTTTAATTCATATGATTTATAAACTTACAATATTAAAAATAGTATTGAAATTGTTAGCTGCTTCTCCCTTGGCAGGATCTATAGAAAAATTAAAATATATTTTGAAATCAACTTTTCGCACATAGTTTTATAAAATGGTACTTACCTAAAAGTGGCGAGGCATCTGGGGAATAGGGCACAGTAACTTGGTGGCTGCATTAAAGCTAAAATGAGTTGTAATAATTTATAATTGCTATTAAGTAATGAGATGGCAAAACATACTTGGTGAATTTTGATCAATTTCATTATTTTCCAGTACATTTTTTCTGAAAATAAATAAAAAAATCCATTTATTCGGCAGTTTTTCAGAAAAAGCTATATGTAATAAATAGTACTTACCAGGAAATATTTACTATCCAATATTGTTTAAAACTTTGATATTATATATATTTAAATGTTTATAACACAATGAACAGCCAAGCAACTGCGCTTTACAAATAACACTGAAGTGAATCGCAATATCCGAAAGTCATAATAGAATGCAGGCACAAACCGGTTACGCCAAGTACGCGACAGATAATAATATGCCTTAGCAAAAATTCTACATCTCCAAAAAATTCCGTAGACATCAAAAACTCATTACAAGGAATTCTTTTGATTTAACTTAAAGGGTAAGTCAGCGATTTCTTCTGAATGCATCGTTAATACATCACAGAGAATGTTTATCTAAAAAACCTATTGCTTCCAAATAACTTCTATGAGAATGTCTTCCCAAATTTCCCGCTGGGTAGTAATAAAAACGCTCACAAATCTATACTAATATATTTTTTTCTTTCAAAATGCATTAGTAACAATCAGAACTCAACACTTTTCACTCTAATTAGCACTTAAAATAATAATTATTCCTGCACTCTATTGCAAGCACTCGATCGGTAGACTGAATTGCAAACACGAATAGTCCTGTCGTCGTTGTTTGGCAGATACCTAGAATATTTATCGTTGTGTGTGATAGATAGGTTACGCTAACAAATCGCGTTGCAACTTGTTCATTTCGAATTACAGGGGAAGTAAAGATACGCCACGCATACGAGGGTTAAATTTTGTTGATATCTTGTTCGTTCAAAAGTTCTACGTAGATACTTCAAATTTGTAATATGTGATGGGTCAAATAAGCTGTGAGCCACTGTAGGTACCCTCGATGCATATCAGTGACTGGAGTGACTACTTTACCATCAATGCACAATGAAACCCTTGCAAAGATACTATGTATTTACAAAAAAATTACAAACTTAAAGGCCAAGTAAGCGAATGGACCTTGAACTGAACGATATGTTTCGCCCCCTCCCCCTTTTTCTGTGACCGTAATCCATTCCGCTGTCAACACATTTGTCAAAGTTGCATGCATTTGGGAATACCATCAAATCAAACCACTAAAGTGCCCCACCAATTAAATGAGCTATGCTCTTTGGTCTTACAAAGTCAATGCAATTACTGATTACCAATAAAGTGTCCACAAATGCTGCCACCATCCACCAACCATGTTGATTTTGATACAAACCACCCAAATCAACGTAGACAAACAACAACAACAACAAATATGTAGATAAAGAGCGGCGCGCTGATTTAGTTTCACTTTGGAATGTACATACAGGCACATATCTTGTTAAATGTATCTGGAACAAAAGTAAATAATTAACCGATAACGAATCGCGACGGCACCTCCTTTCCTTCGTCGTCGCGTCGTAGTAAACGTTTTCGGAATGACTCAACACAAAGGGTCTTTGCTGCTTTTTCGACTGTTAAAACATTTTTTTATTTCAGAGATAACAAAATTTCTTAAAATATGTACGTATCGATAAAGTATCTCTGTTTAGTTTTGAGATACATAAAATTACTTTCAGAAATGTAACATGTATGAATGACGGAGAATAATTGCGTGTGGAGGGCTAACAAAACAAAAAAAAAAAGGGACAAACTAGTGGCAGCTGTAAATTATGACTTTTAGCGGAGAAAATATATAATTTTTTTGGCAGTTCAACTGCAAACATTTGGTCTTTCGATGAATTTATGAATGAGTAACAAAGAATTTTATTCATTCAAGGGGTTCACCATCAAGTGAGTCAGATTACATCGTTAGGTTGAGTTCCAACTTCGGTTAGATGTTGCGGTTCAACTGAGTCACTTTTATGATACGAAAAATAACCAAAATGACAGATGCTCCGTTATGTGGAAATGCGATAAATGTACTTACAAAATTAATAGAAGACTGCATTGTCATAGAACGAACGACGCATCGAATTCGAGATTTAAAGTGGAATGCCTCAGGGTTGCATTGTGTCAACAATACTTTTATTCGATGGTGACTTGAACGCAAAGATGTAGATAGAAGTTCATTACTCTTGCCCAGTAAAAGTGTTTGGCTTCTAATGCAATGTGTCCGGGGGTTTCTATCACTTGGACTAACTGATGATAATAGAGTTCGACAAAATTTTACTTCTTTGATATAAAACAACAAAGTGTTCAGCTAAAATTTGATACGAAGTTTTGTTTGTAATGAAAAAAACTGAGGACACTGTTACTGTTCCGTGACACCAATTGATTTAGAGTCTCTAACATAAAGGGTGTGATTTTTTTTAGAGGTATAGAACTTCGAATTGAAATAAAGCATAAGAAAATCGTTTTAATGTCCATCAATTTGGCTTTATTAGAAGGATAATTTTGTGCCATTAATGTTTAAATATGATTTCGGGCATGTGGCCGCCGCCGCGGCTAGTTCGAATAAAGACAAGTCTAGAGGTCCAATTTTCGAGCATTTGGGGCCGTATGTCGACAATAACGCCACAAATGTTGGCTTCCAAGTCCCCTAACGATTCTGGTTTGTTGGCGTAGGCGAGCGACTTCACATATCCCCAAAGAAACTAATCCAATAGTGTCAAATCACACGATCTTGGTGGCCAATCGACAGGTCCATTCCGCGAAATTATGCGCTCAACGAATGTTTCCTTCAATAAATCGATTGTGACGTGCGCTGTGTGGCATGTAGTGCCGTCTTGTTGGAACCACATCTCATCCACATTCATGCCATCCAATTCGGGAACAAAATAGTCGGTTATCATGGCTCTATACCGGTCTCCACTAACGGTAACTGACTCTCCAGCATCATTTCGGAAGGAGTATGGCCCAATGACTCCAAATGCGGCAATTTTGCTTGTTGACGTAGCCAAAATGTCCCATCACTGAACAAAATTTTGCCATAATCACGACGCATTGCATGGTCTCGCGGCTTTAATTCTTGCACAAGCTGGATCTTGTAAGGTCGTAAGAAGAGATCTTTGCGCAAAATCTTCCATAAAGTTGATGGACGAAGCTCCAATTGCCGTGCACGGTGGCGAATCGTTTCATTCGGGTCCTCTTCAACACTTTGCTCTACAGCGGCAATTGTTTCTTTGGTGCGCACTGTTCGACGATCCATGGTTAACCTAATTAATTGCTCTGATGGACGATTATGTCGACCATAAAATGAACGGAGCTTGCGGTAAACTTCGCGAACTGAACCATTTTTTTCGAAATAAATTTGTACGATTTGCAAGCGTTGGTCATTTGTCAACCTGTTCATGATAAAATGGCAAACCAAACTGAACATAAATGACAATAGAGTTGCCAGATTTGACCACAAAATGTCAGTTTTGTCTCTATTCGAAAAACCAACCTCTAATGTCTAAAAAAACACCCTTTATGTATGTCGACAAATAGCGAGCTTCTTATCGATAAAATTGAATGCGGTTGGTTTGGCAGTTGCGGTTTTTAAAGCAATTCTTTCTCACATTAAATTAGATTTTAGAGGGTCTCTTTTCTTGTAAAACGGACAAATAATGCTGGGGTTCCATTCCTCAGGCATACATTCTTCGAATTAAATATTGGAAATTAGTTGGTGTATGCTCTTTTTGTAGTCGTCTGCTGTTGCCTTAAATAGTTTGGCGCGTCCGAGTTATAGACCGTCCGGCCCAGCAGCATTGTTGCACCTCATTTCGCTCGGGTGGCAAGAATTCAACAAAGCAAACGCCTTTACAAAATAACCACTTTATGCAACCTAGCCTGCCTATCGTGTAAGTTTTATAAGATAACCCTTATTATTTGCCAAAATAAGGCTCTATAGGAAGTTCAGATTTGAGGGTCATTCCAGCTGGCAAGACAGAGGGGCAACTGGCCCTATCGGCCACTTATCGGCAACGCTTCACCGCACCTCTCAAACCAACTTACCGAGCTGTAATACTTTATGAAAACAAAAAGCTTGTTTATCGAAAACATGTTTGTAATTCTCAGATTTCGAAACAAACAAAACGCGCTCACTAATCGCAAATCAAAACAAATTGTAATAAACCTCCAATTAGGCGCCCGATAAAATCCCAGCTTTATCGCTTCAAATAATAATAGAAAATCTGTAGAACACCCAACCCACAGAGGGATCAAATTTCAAAAACTTCCCTGTCAAGTCAAACGCAATTAAAATGCATAAAATGACAGCATTTTCGGTCAACTTTCCACGGCATATGCATTTCATTCCATCTATCGATATCGATTACACATTTGTGTCATTGTCAAAGTGACAAAGTCTGACATTTCACCGAAATGACATTATGATAATTTTGAAACATTTTCGCCGCCCAGCTATATTGACACTTGGATTAAGGTTTCCCGAAAAATTACCCCGACATCTGGGCTGCATGATTCACTCGGTGTGACATAAATCGCCTGACAGAAAATAGTGGAATTACAATGAAATTTTATAGCAATAAAACGCGAACGAACAGGAACCAGCAAAACAAATCTCTGTAGTCATGTTCGCCTGGGTTTGGGTGTCTCCGAAGAAATTCCAAAAAAAAAAAAAAACAACACCAAATGCCAAACATCTGCCATCCAGTTACAAATTCCCTTTTTGGGAATGGTCGTCGCGCACACAGACAGACACACAAGGAATTTCCGGTAGTAGTTTGTAGTAGGAGTAGTATCTGAGACAAATTAGAAGACATCTGGACATCTTCGCTGCTGCCGCCGCCGCCACAGACCGACGATTCTCTAGCCGATGACAGTTTTAGTTTAGAATCCTCGGTTTTCCATTGTCTTCATTCAGTTGGAATATGAAAGATGGATTTTCGCGCGGGTGTATGTGTATGTGCGTGTGTTTGTATGATCCCTTTTGTTCAATGCCGAAGGTCCTTGCTCTGACACAGAATGCCATTATTCAAGCGCTCGTTGTTCGGGTGATTCATAGCCAGCTAACTAATGTTGTTTGTTTTGTTTTTATTTGTTCTGAATGTGGATGTGCTCGTTCGTATTGAGCCCATGACGATGTTTCATTAGATTTACAAGAGATTAAATATATGGCGCGTGGAATTGCTCCGTGTTGTTGAGAGATGTTTTGCGCGACTTCGGCAGAAGCTTTGGCTAAAAAGGCTTCTCTCTCTGGGGTTGTTGTTGAGATAAATTTGATTTTTAAAATCCGTTGGCTTTGTTTTAGTTTAAATTAAACTTTGAATGAAACAACCAGAAAGAGAGAGAGAGAGAGTGAGAGAGTGAAGAGTAATTTGCAGATTTACAATAAAAAAAAAGAAAAGCTAAAGCTATTTGGCAGCAGGATTTACCGAGATCCTGCTTATTTCTGTTTATGTGCGGTTGGCAGAGTGTCAATTATTCTGTTACGTAATTTGATATTGAAATTGGAGAGCCGAAAAAAATAGAAGGACGAGTACTTGGGGAGCTTTTTGCAGTTGATTAACATAGTTAGGTAGTTGTTGTGCGCGCTATTGACGTTGGAAATAAGTTTTAAGTAGATTAAAAGGGGGCAAATGGAAATAAGCTGGATATACTCGTACATTTATAATGAAACGCATTTGGTCAGCAACTCTCTTACAGATTAACATAAATTTTAGGTTTGTTCAAAGTTGAGAAACCCAGATCGATTTTTGTTTTTTTTTTTTTTTTTGGTCAGTTTAACACAAAAGATGAAAATCCGAAGCAAACCGTGATTGGTTTGGAGCCTAGAGTTTCGAAAATATGTTCTTTTGGAATACTTCATTCCGGGAGTATGCTTTTCTTTATACACTTTTAGCACAGGGGTTCTTTCAATTACATGTAATTTTGGGCCGTGTTAACAAAATGGTCAAAAGGATGGTGATTGCGATTATATGAGAACACAAGCATTCTCACTTTCCTCACCGTGGTGACTGCTTGGTGCCTAGTACCTCGACTGGAAAGAGGGGCCGGGGGAAGAGGGAGGAGTGCCAGCTCACTAAGACACTTCTCCTGTTTCCGGACGGCGGCGGACGAATTCTACGGATAGATAGATAGGTGGAACAAGTGATCTCCCTATATGAGCTGCTTCGACTTATTTGAAGCCCAGGTCTATAGGAATCTCCAACACTAAGCCAGGGTGTTGGACAAGAGTTGGTGGCGGATGAGCCCTTGATGGGCCAACGGCAGCACTCATATCCCCGAAGTTGGTTACTGGCCTGCTGTTCTAGGGTCAAAACCAGGGCCTGGCCCTCCAGGTTGGAGGTTATGCCGTCGGGGTAACTTCCCGACCATGTGAAAAAAAAGATAGCCTCGGATAACAATTTCCCTCAAACATGCGCGTATGTACCTGCAACGTGCGGACACTCTACACTCCAGGAGCTACTCAAAAACTTGAGTCTGTCCTCTCGCGGAACAAGGCCGACATTACCGCGATCCAGGAGATACGATGGATAGGATCAGGAATTATGAAAAGAAAAAATTGCGACATTTATTACTGGAAGCAGCGTTCCCGGGATCGCAGACGATGGAAGGCTGCCGTGTCTCAGGCCGTGTAAGTAAAGCAAAAAATATACACAAGATGTCATACCTCTGCGTTAAAAAAAAGCATCCCGATACGGAACCCTAAGTTCTTAAACTAATGCAATCGCTGCACGCAAATTTGTAAAATTAGTTTGTTAGATTGGCTTGCTTTTACGGCAACACGAGGGCATATGGAGTTGATAACTGCATTCGAAATTGAAGTTAGACATGCTCTACTTCCAGTATAGGGTGGCGATAAGTGCGACAGTCAATATTATATACACACACAAGGTCGATATGCGAATAATAGATACGCCATTTTAGTAACGCCGTTTAGCCTGCGCCGAACTGAGATCTGACGATGTTGGACTTTTTTTTCTTAAATAATGTTGAAGCTCACTTGAAAAAAAAAAGTTCGTTACATCAACAAGGTTTTTGGTATCAATATGTATTTGACCTCAGTTACTTAGAAACCGGAAAAGATGTTCTAAAAATATCTGTAGTGTTATACCAAGAAAAGTCTTCTTCACGTCACCACTTTGATTTAATTGAATATTTCTAATTTATTTACGTTTGAACTTATTCAGATACGGTTTTTGGGATGTAAGAACATAACCATACACTCTAATTGGTATAATTGTTTATAATATAAGATTTATAAACAAACAAATGGAAAAAAATTACGTTTTTTTTTCGAAAGAATTCATTTTTGAAGAATCTATCCAACAAAATAATTGGAAATTTGGTGAGTAAGGGTTTTTGGGGTCGCTGATTACGAATCCGCATTCAGATTGGCGTAAATCGAAATGGTCGATACAAAATAGCCGACATGAACACCTGAGTTCGAAAAATTCATTGATTTTTAAAATTCACTGTTCTTTGGCACAACATCGATTTCTAGAACAATTACAACAAGAATCCCAACTCCTCTATTCTATCTTTTTCCATTTGTATTCAATTTATAAAATTCGAGATAGCGTATACAAATATTGCAATCTACTGTAAATATCGATGAACAATGTGCTGTTACGGACATTTGATTTTGAGTCTAATATAGTTGTTCGGTACATACAGGTTGAGCTCGATTAATAATTTATCATAACATTATACGTGTATTTGTGTTCCTGAAGATTTGTTAAAGGAAATCTACTGATCGAAATAGATACTTCTAATAGTCTATACGGATTTCATTGCAGTACAAAAGAGGATCAGAGAAGGACAAAATGGAAATGTATGACATGCAATGTACCACTGTGTCTTTTGCCAGAAAGGAATTGTTTTCAAAGATACCACACTTGATTCGAAGTCAACACTTATCTCCTCATAATTTTATATAACTAAAAAATGAAAAAAAAAATTGAGCTATAACTCTTCACGTCCTCGTCGTTAGCTTTGGGTTGTGCCAAGAAGGAGTAAATTTTCAAAATCTTATTGATATTCTCGTAGAGTTACGTTTTGGTGTCGGCCATATTGGATCCGCCATCTTGAATATTAAAACTCTGACTTCAGATTCGTAATCAGCGACCCCGAAAACCCCCGAGTAAGAATTTTCATGATGATAGGATCGTTCAAAAAATGTATGCTTCTAAAGGTTAAAGTTTGTTTTTGAGGGCCATTTTGGCGGAAATGTTTTTCTACGATGAAATCCATAAAACAACAAAAATGTCGAAGCAACATACCCTATGACAGAAAAGTTTCCATAGACCACAAATCTCTTCGTAGACTCTCAGGGAGAAGCATATGGGATATTAGTTCATGAGAGCCGTGAGACTAGTGGTTGGTTGATAGATAAAAGAGACAAGTACAACGCAAATTGCGAGGGTTAATGTTGGAGGAAGTTGCGTAGCGTAGTGGGGCTGGCAATATTTGAACCATTTTAAATTTTTGTCGTACCTTACTACCTACGATTCGTACCGAATGACATGAGTACGCAATTTGCGTTTGCAATCGTGTGAAAATTTCAAACTCAAAATGAGTATGAGGAATGATGTTACGATTAAGAGAAGTCAGAAGGTCCGGTCCGCCCAACCCGTCGAAAATTTCAAATAACGGTAATTTAAAAAAAAACCGCCAATATCTCGCAACTAACAAAGAGAATTAAAAAAAAAAATTTTAATTTTTTTATATTTTTAAGTTAAACAAATCTGCAAATTTTTAATTTTTTTATAAAACGATTTTTTTAAATTTCGAAATTCGTCGCGACTTTGATAAATTTTTGTGTTTTGAACAATTAGTTTAAAGTTTCCAATATGCAAAGTGACATTAAAATCGTTAGAGCCGTTTTTTTTCCATTAATTTCCATTTAAGAAAATCGTTTTATAAAAATATAAAAAAATTAAAATTTTTTTTTTTGAATTCTCTTTGTTAATTGCGAGATATTGGCGGTTTTTTTTTAAATTACCGTTATTTGAAATTTGCGACGGGTTGGGCGGACCGGACCTTCTGACTTCTCTTAATCGTAGTAAATAAAAAAATTTGGCATGTGGTCAAATGTTGTCATTCTTATGTCAGTTGATTCAAAAAATGTTTTTTTTTTAAATGAATAAATGTGAATGGAAAAAATGGTTGCAGTGCATTTTTAAGCATTTTTCACATAAACCAATTGAAATCCGCTTAACTGGAAACTCCGTTTTACTGAAACAAATTGTATGCAGTTATGATGTTTCAGTTAAGCGGAGTCGACTGTATAATACTGAAGTTTTTCCCATCGTAGCGACTGGCAGCACCGTCTGTGCAGGGATTCCCCGTATTTTATTATGTGCTTGGATTGTTAATGACTAATGTTCTCTGAGAATGACTTGGTCTGTGAGTGAAGCCGGGTATTCAACTTATTTAGTTAAATGCGAATTAGACCAAGAGTAGACCTGGAAGTAAACTCCCCGATGAATACACGAGTACCCGCTGAAAGGGAGACCATGCATAGATGTCGTACTCAACTAAGAGACGAACGAAAGTAATGAATGTAGAGCTATGTGACGAGATTTAACCATGACATATCTAGCGTGAGAGAATAGTATCAAGGCATAATATGGCTGGCATAAACAAGGCCACAACCGATTTTTAAACATGCAACCGCATATTCCGGAAAATTGGAAATATGGAGAGCTTGATTGATGTCTATTCACAACAAAGGTGCATGACAAAGGTGGAAAGGATAGCATGTGTCGGGAAGACTAGTGGCATGATAAGTACTTCAACAGCGGGGCTGGAAGTCATTCTCTGTTTGCTATATATGTAAGAATCTGCAGCAAAAAGGGCTCTGAGAATAAGCCAGTTGGAAGACGAATTCATCAGGACATGCGTAGAACTTAAACATATACCGGGGATCAGCGGTGTCCTCTGACTATACCTACGACCATACTAAGATTTCACAGACTATACTCTTTGCAAATTTCTTAGTAGAGAGGAGTCGGAGAATCTGCAGTTAAATCTATATCCATCTTTAAAGGCGGCTTAAAGAGAAGACAGGCGCACGAGTTGGACCTGGAATATTGTCCGACAAACTATAGCAAAATAAAACATATATCAGTAAGAGACAGTCAAATAAGTGTCAATGGCGGAAATACCGCGCAAAAATATATCACCATTTTCATTGACAATCAGGCTGCAATTAATCTAAGACCATCTGACGAAATCAAGTCGAAGCTTTAGAGGTCTCTGGACGCAGGGGTAAATTAATTGCGAACAAACTAGCAAGAAAGGGTCTCAGAGGCGGTGGACAAATCTATTCTAAGAATAGAAAAAGATGGATCTGGAAAGGGAAAATGCATCAGTTCGAAAGAATATGAAGCGATACTCGAAAAACTTCCACTCTTGGCTTTTCCAAGAGATGACAGCATTAGGAAATACAACGAAGCTCAGCAACAAGAAAGAATGGAACGATAATTCTACAATTTATGCATTGAGCGAACACACGAAAAAGATCGAGAACTAATGAATGAACTGGTTCAGGAGTGTTTGGGCAAAGAACGAAACATTACGAATCGATTGGCAAAACTACCAGCACCCAAATTGGGCAAGAAAAAAAGATTCTCTGTCTGCTGGGTACCAGGCCATGTGGGCATTATTGCTCAACAAGGCGGCGGACTCTCAGCAGCACCCTTTATTCTGTGGGATAGGGCAACACACACTACACGAAGAATTCAGGAAATCGGAAATGGAGAAAAGGGCTAGAACCTTTCGAGATCTCAAGGTCTGAGACATGGTAAACAATTCTTAGGAGATTATAATCTCAATAGTTTAAAAGCATGAAACAGTCTAAGCAAAAATAACCTACGCATTATAACTGGTTTGCTAATGGGGCATTGTTAACTCAGGGAACACCTTAGGAAGATAGGGCTATCAGATGAAGGTTTCTGCAGATTCTGCAATGAGTCCTAAGAAACTCCAGTACTGACCCAAAAAAAAGGTTTAAATATTTGGGAAAACACCAATTTCAAGAAAAGGATTTACCAACCACGTATCCCCTGCTCATTCTCAGATTCATAAAGGAAACTGAACTGAATGATGTAGGTTTCTGAGTAGGTTTGCCTTGCCAAGGCTAAAGCCAGAGTATAAACATTTCAACATAATTCTTTTACGCCATGAAGGCTCTGGAAGAGGGAGCAAACCTCTCCAATGTATAAGCAGGGGGCACAACAGACCACAGGGTCGGTCGAAACCACAGGTTTCGTCACACCCGATATATTTATTATTAGCAAGAAACTGCATGGTTTTAAAGTATGGGTCGGGCAGAAAAGACTGGAAATTTCCAAAAACAAATGAAACTTCTCATCTTTGAAACATAAACGAAAAATTTGGCAAAAGTATGTCAAAGCCAAACACCTAACCTCCTTCGAACAAGCAGAAAATATGAACAAGTGGAAACTTTTAGAAAACTTACAGCGAAGAACCGCTTAATGTGGTACTAGAAATACATTTTTAAGGTAGCTCCGCAATTAGTAGCAACACCGCACTTAATAGATCAAATAGATGAACATGACCAGCAGCTTAATACCAGCCCAGCCTAATTTTAAAAGACTTTGAATAACATCATGCCAGTGAGAAGTGAGGAGTTGTATAGATCTAATCCACATTTTTAAGGAGTTAAAAAAGCTACAGTAGCACTTTTCTTTTGCAAAAAACCCATTGGGAATAAATGGGACTTTCAACAGTTTAGTGGACTGCCTTGGATAATCGGGATAAACATATCAAAGTCCAAGGATCAACATGTTCAATGATTAGCGGAGCACTTCTCTCGACTACGTCCGCTGCACTGGCCATTCTTTTTCATCTGAAACGCCTCGATATTCGTCTTAAGGCTAGATGCCAGTGTACCAATGAAGCAATTATCACCGATTCCATCCTGAATTCGGGACCCTTCGACTACACCATTCCGCAACTTCGCCATCCCCTTCCAGTTATTCTGAGATGAGGCCGCTTTTATGGAGAAACCATCAATTCATTACTACACCGACGAATTAAACTGCTCTCTCTGCTTTACGTAGATATACCAAACCTTCAGGTTGACAAGTAGAATCAGATAACTAAAGCGACTAAACAGATCTGACCAAAGTTGAATCTGAAAGGCTTTAACGACTTGATCTATCTAAGTAGACCGAACGTGAACACTATATTAGAAGTTATTGGTGGCTGACGCATTCCCAAGCCACTTTTGCAGACTTCTTTGTAGATGACCTGCTCTCGCCAAAAAATAAAGCTACATTTCGGTGCCTTCTTCTGTGAAGATACAAGCGTTGCCTTAATATGTAGAGGCAGCGGCTATGAAGAAACACAGGAAGAACTCCTTCAGCTTTTGTGCCACTGCCCCCGTCTCAGCTATCGGATCTATCCGAAATGAACTATCTCTTCAAATTTAAAATCCGGATGGTTAAAGAGAGAGAGACTGAATGGACATTGACTATTATATACATATGTGAACCTCCTATGGGTCAACATTAAAAAATTAATATTAGGCGTAAACGGCCCACACAGGACCCAAAGCCTAGCTTCTCCAACCATTGTGTGTGCGACACTACAGCTTAAATGCCGATTCCGAACGGCAATTAATTTTTGAGAAGCTTCTCATGACATTTCTTACCCTTGGATGTTTGTCAGACGTTCGCAAGAGGTGGGACAGCGAATAAAAACTTTCAGGTGGTACAGGTCGGGATTTGAACCAGCGACCTCTCACTCAGTGGTCCAACGCACTTAACCACTAAGCCACATTGACCTGATTTTAATGGTGAAGCAGCAATTCCGCCAACCTCACCTAACCTAGTAAAAAATATTTGCTCCAAACAAAAAGAAAAAAAGAACCGTTCTTTTATTACACCGAAATGCATCCCAAATGTGTAAATATGTACATAACAAACTTCAATGTCTGTCAATAAATTTTCGACTGCAACCCATCAATTTTGCTGCTTTGTAGCAATTTATCTCAGTTCACTGATCACACGAGTGGATGTGATGTTGTCGTCGTCGTCGTCGCTTCAAACACAACTCTTTGACTGTTCTTCTCTGACAGATTAAGTAATCGCTCTCAATTGGAATCAATTGACATTGTCATCGTCGTTGTCGCGTGTAAATATTTATACGGTAGTTTTTTTTTTCATTTTAATTATCTTCTTGATTATTTGACATTTTCAAAATATGTATTTCAATTTTTTTTTTTTAGCTCAAACCCATTTTAAGAAAGTCGTTTTCAATGCCACAGCAAGATTAGAGTAGCGCAGCTACCAATTAAACGAATCGTTCAGCTAACCAGTGTTTACCATCTGAATGCCATTAAAATAACTATCATTCTGTGTGCTTAGAGAAGATACATAAAAAATTATTTAATTAGTTTCCCGCTTTATTCCGAGATAGAGGTCACGGTAGACGAGCCATTTTTTTTTTTTTGTATTTTTATTGCATTCTTCGAGAGAGTCTCATTCGTGATTTCTTTCATGTTCTCTCAAACAAGTCGTAAAAAATATTACAGACAGTCATTTCCCCCTTCGAGACGACGACAGTAGGTACATGCGAATTGCATAGCTGTTAAGTCCTTGAAGTGTTTTTTTACATCAAGGGAGAAAAGCGACTGCAAACAGATTTTTTTTTATGGTTTAAGTGGGCGTTAAGATGTCAGATCACAATATGTTGCAAAGAGAAAAGAAACTATATATGTATGTATGGGCGATTGTGCACTGCGCTGCCCACTCGAGCGAGTTTCACCAAAACAATTTCTCTGCTGCATCCGCACACACAAGAAATATCTACTTAAATCGACATCCCACGAACGGATTCATTAATAAACCAAAGAAAATCATAAAAGGGTTCCTCCTCCTCCTCATCTTCTGATTGTTTTCTCTTGTGATTGAAAAACTTTTCCCTTTTAAGAATTCCATATTGGCCCAGGCCGGGCGCCCATCATAATGACAGTCAATGACCATAAACCGAACTCGAACTCGAACTCGAATTCTCATCGTCGTCGTCGGTTGGCCGGCCGACGGGCACACATGGTGCTACTTCTGACAGTTG
Organism: Ferdinandea cuprea; assembly: GCA_963576555.1. NCBI lineage: Eukaryota > Metazoa > Arthropoda > Insecta > Diptera > Syrphidae > Ferdinandea > Ferdinandea cuprea. The sequence continues at coordinate 66,242,400 of OY754958.1, forward strand.
TTGTTCTTCTTTTTGGCATCGTATCTTGCATCGTCGTTTGCTTTCTTTATAGATTTTGTTGATTTTCTTTAACGAAAACTACTTAGTTCCAATAAACAATAATAAATAGAAAAACTTCTCCATCTTCTCTCGAAAGACGGGCAACTTTCAAAAGGTATGTATCGCCAGCGATGCATCCAGCATCCAACAGAACAAAAACAGAAATAGTATGCGTTTAGGGCAATAAATTGATTGCGTCACTTGATAGTCGGGAACGGAATCTTTGGGGGATAAAGTGTGGAAACATGTGCTGGCCGTCTGTGTCGGTGGCGAGGACTGAACGAATTTTAAATTGCGAAACGTGACTTGGGGTCTTTAGAAATTTCTATATGTATATTTCGTTTGATTGAAAAAAAAAAAAATCAGTACAAAAGTAAACTTCATCGGGAGATGAGAAGGAATTTTCTTTTCCATCTCTCCATTTAAACGTATTCAACGCGTCGAATGCAAGAATTCTCTATGCCGCGTCTCGACAGTCTGTAGTGACTGTAGTAGTTGAACGCGTAGCGTAGGTACCTTCGAACCGCAAATGCAATGTGCTATTAAAATGGGGGGGGGGGGGGGGGGGTAAACATTTTCCTAGAATAGCTGAAAGCAAATTCCACTTCAGATCATAACTGGGGAATGTGCTTTGGGTTTCTGGATTTCCGTTCTGTTCTGTTTTTTTTTGTTGTTGTTGCCCGATGTTGTTTGCTCCGCAACAATTGAAAAACAAATAACGTGGAGTAGGTATTTTTCGCGAAATTAAAATGAAATTCTAATGTAAAGTGATGTTCGAAAAGTGTATTTCGATGGGAGAAATATTTGATTAAAGTGGTGGGAAACTGTGGAGGATGTGGTTTCTGTGTGTTTTTTTTTTATCGATGCGAGAATATAGAGGCTTTGTGATTTTAACTTTTTAAGCTCGTCAAATGGGAGTATGGGGTGAGGGGGGGAGGACTATAATGCGCGAGGTTATAGTAAAAGGTGAAATCGATATTGGCGGGAGATCCGAACTACACAGACCATTTTGAGCTGTTGGTGGGATGTATTTTGGGGTTGGAGCTGATCAGAATATGCTTTAAGCTTAACTTAAATAATTTTCAAAAATAGACAAAAGGCCTTGCAAGCTTCCGTCTAAGCAATGACACTTAGTGGATCTCTTTCGAACTAGACACGCAAGAGGTTCGTTAGGATATTTTCTGGGATAACAAGAGCGCAAAGGAGTTTCGAAAATATACACCAAAGAGACTGGAAATATAACAAAAATGGCAGGTAGAAAGTCGAAAAAGTAGGTGAGACTCACATTGGTGACACTCACATATGGTACACGCGCATTTGTACGATTCGCGGCATTCGGTACTAGCACTCGATTGTGGTTGCTGAAGAGGCTATCGCATCTTTTGATAGTTTCAAATCGCCTTGCAACAATGGAATTTATCCGGCTATGTCGCAACTAGAGTCCGACCCAACATTCAGATTAGGCTAAGTTCGACCGAATTTCCCACCTTCAGCAAAACATTCTGCTTCTGCGAAAAAAGGACGAAGGTTTAGCCGAAGCCGAACATTATATTATTCAACCGTTTTTCCGAGAATTTTTCGCATGAGCGATTTCGAGCAAGTCACTTCTTGTTTGTTTCGTTATTATAGTGAAAGTTGCATCTGAATGTTGCATCGCATTCATTTACAGGCTAATTGTTGCTTTTGTTTCTTTGTAAAATACATTTTGTTATGATTATGAGTTATTTTATCTAATAAATTGTATACAGGTCAAATTAATTTAACGGAAGATTTATTTTAGGTTACTTGGTATTTAATGTTGCAGTGCATTCGGATTCGGCCAAAAAATTTACCTTCGGACGGACTCTACTCGCAACCAGCTGTTGTCAGTCTTGAAGAGAAACTTCAAGAATTATTAAAACTTCAGAACTATTAGTCTAAGATCCACACTGCTAAAAAACATGGAATAACTTTTTGAGCTGCAGGTGGGCAAAGCCGCTTTGAAATCCATTCCACTTTGTTAAAAAATGCAGCATGACTATCAGATAAAAAATTCCAGTGAGACGGCGTTCCCAAACCTGGTGGAAAGTTCGAAAGTGCAATCGATGGGAAAGAGTAGCGGCTGTGCATTCTCATTGATAATTTGACTTTTGGCAGCATGCGCAGCTCCGCTAGACGACATGGTGAAGAAGAATCACTGGTCGTGTCTATCGGTGGTTATAAATGCGGATTGCGGCCGATATTTAATGACAGTGGCTGCCCACAAGGACAGCGACACTCTGCTGACCATGCTCAATGCGTCTAGTCACTGATGTCGCTATTCTCTGTGCTACAGCGCAGGCGGTGCTGGAATCCTCTCTGTAAATTGTCTTAAAACTAAGGTTTTTACGTGAAGGATTTCGTCTTAACTTATAAAGGAATGTTGGCTTCCAAGTCCCCTAACGTTTCTGGTTTCTTGGCGTAGGCGTGCGACTTCACATATCCCCAAAGAAAATAATCCAATTGTGTCAAATCACACGATCTTGGTGGCCAATTGATAGGTCAATTCCGCGAAATTATGCGCTCATCGAATGTTTCCTTCAATAAATCGATTGTGACGTGCGCTGTGTGGCATGTAGCGCCGTCTTGTTGGAACCACACCTCATCCACATTCATGCCATCCAACTCGGGAACAAAATAGTCGGTTATCATGGCTCTAAACCGGTCTCCATTAACGGTAACTGACTCTCTAGCATCATTTCGGAAGAAGTATGGCCCAATGACTCCACCAGCCCATGGAGTCATTTTTTGTGGATGTAATGGCGTTTCAAGGGTCTCATGTGGATTCTCTACACTCCAAATGCGGCAGTTATGCTTGTTGACGTAGGCATCCAACCCAAAATGAGCCTCATCACTGAACAAAATTGTCGCGGCAAACTTCGCGAACTGAACCATTATTTTCGAAATAAATTTGCACGATTTGCAAGCGTTGTTCATTTGTCAACCTGTTCATGATAAAATGGCAAACCAAACTGAACATAAATGACATTAGAGTTGCCAGATTTGACCACAAAATGTCAGTTTTATCTCTATTCGAAAAACCAACCTATAAAAAAACACCCTTTACTAAAAAGTGACATTTTGAATCTATCAGGGAAGTTAAATATCTTGGAGTATTCCTCGATGGCACGCTCCCTTGAACCAAGCATATCAAGATTAAGACGGGGATGCCCATGCATTGGTAAAATAAGTTTTCACCTCACAATATCACTGTCAATTTTATAGAATTTAAAAAACGGTATGTTAAGGCTACATCGGGGCCTTTCATAGCACACTTGGCTATGCTCTATTTGCTCCGCTTAATCTTCCACCCCTTGATATTCCAGTCATCGGAGTAACCTTGTAGCCCATTTTTCGTTTAAAAAAAAGTGGTTTTTGGTACAACTTGCACTGAAGTGTCGATTACACTGCTCGAGATCTATTCCACGACCCCATCTGATGCAATGATACATGAATTTCGGCTGCCAAAACATGTCAAAGTCGACTTTCCTCAAATTCAAGAAAGGTTTCGAGCATGATCTAGAAGGATGTAATCGTATTTTTATGGATGGTACCAAAGCCTGCCTGAAGTAAGGTGCTGGTGCATTCTTGGAATATGTCAACGTCAGGCTTACGCTCTACGTAAGAGATACACGCATAGGTCTTTCGAGCTCAAATCTATTGGCTTTTTACTATATTGGAGGTATCGAGGTATATGTGTCTGTAGTGACAGTCAAGCTATTAATACTTCTAAGTAAGTGGTTCAACACAATAACACCCGGAGTCTTGTTTGGGTTTTGCGACAAACTGCAATAAAAGGGAAATAAGATCCAAGTTTTCCCAGAACCTAAGCCTGTGTTGGGTCTGCCGGAATTGCTTTCGTTGACGGGTGGGGCTCCTTATAGACACAATATTCGATAATGCGATAATTCGGGTTACAACAGGCCAAATTAGTTAAACCGAATGTCTGTGGTAAGTCTGTGGCGTGTCAAGAATTAGTCCAAATGCCAAAATAAATTGTCCTCGGCCACATACACCAAATATTCATAATAGTGCTGCGCCCAAAGGAATCTTAGACCGAACGTGCAATTCAAATAAACGCTCTTTGGCCGATAGCAGAGTATTTGGCCGAAAGAAACGGGCTCAAGATCGTGGGGTCCAATTGTATGCGGCATAGAGCAGACAGCAACGGTCTACGTAGTATTTCAATATTAAAATGAATGCAAGCAAAAGTCCGTGAGAGAAGTCATCTAGGTGTGGGCGGGTGGCCCAAATAAGTACATTTCGGACTGGGGAGCCGTTTACGGAATATTCTTGGAAGAATTAAATATATACTGCTCAACCAGGCTTCCTGGTAGCAGCAGTGTCCACGAAACCATAATGCCATTTTCATTGGAAACTAGGCGGCTATACGTGCGATAAAACTTATTGGCAACCGAGATATTGCGAATTCGCTTGACCCTCTTAGTCTCCTGACTATCGTTGTTCTATCGATACTACCATCACAAGTGCTCAAACAAAATAGCCAGTTGCATTCCTCCCCTTCAACACTTCAACCGTAATACTCGCCATGCCAGGAATGCTCATCAGTTCACCCTAAAGCCTATATTCGGTCAAACTGTGTGTAAGCTCTACCTCACTCTGTTTTTCCTGACCATTACAATTTACAAACATTTAAAACCAATGTGCATCGGTTTCGGATTTGCAGTGTATATAAAGGGAAACATCAAAAACTAGTTCTCTACTAGCTCTCTCTCCATAACTTAGTCCTCGCCAGAACGTATAGAAAGGTTCAAACAGTACTTTGCAGGAATATACCCTTAGGTAGTTATGCCTTTAGTAGCCTCTTATGACAGACATATGTATGTATATATTCGAACTCATCGGATCCAGCAAACTAAAAAAATCGACAACACAGTAAGATACAATACCCGAGGTGGCAGACTAGTTCTATTGTAAGCATTTGACCCTTTTAAATATAGTACAAAGTACAAGGGCATCTAGATCACCAATATGGAGATTTATTCCCCAATCCAAACCGAAATCCTTCCGCTCATTCACCGGGACTTAGCGAAAAGTAATTGCTTTGAGGACGAAAATAACAAACTCCGCACAAAGAAGAGCTAGAGTGCGAAACTGATTCGCCGATGAGGAAATAAAACAAAAAAAACTTAAGGCCCTGTTACTCACCAGGGTAGACTTTTGCTCGGTAGTTATCAAATTTTGTCTGCAGGCTCCGTTGACTTTGAGGGCCGGTTCGATTTCTCGCCAGTCATTCTGACTAAAAGAATGCTGCTTACGAAAAAAAAAGGAAACCGGAAATCCTTTAGAAAAGAGTGCGCAAATAAAATTCGTCTTAAGGGGTCTCTTCGAACCCGATATGAACTTGTAGAAGAAGTCGATCAATTTATCGGAGTCATACAAAACTTTGTCAGACACAATACTCCTTCCGAAAGAATATCATAAGCAAAAGGGAAATAATGAACGAACTCAATGAACGCAAGGTTCTTTGTTTGGAAAGCCGGCAATAAAATGGTTGGCGAGGAATGGGACTGCAATGGACCATGATCAAGCACTACAGTCGATCAAGCCACCACACTGTTATCTTAGAGAACGAGTGGAGAACAAGATTCGTATGAAAACTAACAAAAGAATGAATGAACTCACGACCCATGAGGTATCACGGAAGCTTTGACAGGTAATCGCTATCTAAGTTGGAAGAGGCTCTAGGGGGCACAACTTCCCAAGAAACCCAACAATGAAATTCAATCTCAGGGATGACGATAAATTTCGTGTCCGCGGAGAAGGAGAAGAGGTCCATGAGGATACACCCTTACTTCTTTGATCACTGGCCGTGTCCGAGTCTTTTGTCACTTTGTCCATAATTTACTAGAACTTTTTGATGTCCCACTTTCTGATATTCACAGGTTTTTGCGGACATCGGGTGAATGGAAATGAAGCCTAACCACCTCTAGAACCAACGGTTAACGGTTAACCCCCACAAAAGGGCATCACAATGTGCCCACGATGACCTAAGTGTGCTACAGAAGCTCTACTAACGGGTGATCCAAGTAGAGATACTTTTTTCAATAGCCTTTTTTGACAGATCACGTGTGAGTCGTGTCATGCTGTCATGTTATTTTTGTTAAGTATTGTTTGGCATTTCATAATGGAAAGACTTACGCGTGAACAACGTTTACAAATTGTTCAACTTTATTATGAAAATTCACGTTCTGTGAGGAATGTGTTTCGTGCACTTCGCTCAACTTATGTTCAACATAATCGGCCTACTGAGCGTACTATTCGCAACACCATCACCCATTTTGAGACCTAGCATTCATTATTGGATAATATTCGACCGAATAGACCACGTCCAGCACGCTGTGAAGAAATTATAGCGGCCGTAGCTGAGAGTGTACACGAAGACCGTAGAGAGTCGATTCGGCGCCGTTCGCAGCAACTCGGACTGACGTATGGAACGACTTGGCGCATTTTACGTCAAGATCTTAAATTGAAAGCGTACAAAATACAGCTTGTGCAACAACTGAAGCCGCTCGACCTTCCCAAGCGACATCGCTTCGCTCTATGGGCTCTTGAAAAGTTCCAAGAAGATCCGACGTTTTCGAGGCAAATTTTGTTTAGCGATGAGGCCCATTTCTGGCTCAATGGGTATGTAAACAAACAAAATTGCCGCATTTGGGACGAAGAGCAACCTGAAGAGATTGAAGAACTGCCACTTCATCCTGAAAAAAACAACGGTTTTGTGTGGTTTGTGGGCCGGTGGAATCATCGGTCCATATTTCTTTAAAAATTATGCCGGTACGAACGTAACCGTCAATGGCGACCGTTATCGTGCCATGATAACCGACTATTTGATGACTGAAATTGAAGCTCGTGATCTCGGCGACATTTGGTTTCAGCAAGACGGCGCCACTTCCCACACATCGCATCAATCAATGGACTTATTGAGAGAACATTTCGGTGAGCACATAATTTCACGTTTTGGGCCGGTCGATTGGCCACCAAGATCGTGTGATATCACACCGTTAGACTTTTTCCTGTGGGGATATGTAAAGTCAAAAGCTTATGCCGGCAAACCCGCTTCGATTCAGGCCTTGGAGGAAAACATCACGCGTGTCATTCGCCAGTTACCAGTCGAAATGCTCGAACGAGTGATCGAAAATTGGACTCAACGGATGGACCATCTGCGACGTAGCAACGGCCAACATAATCTTCAAAAAATAAATGCCAAAGAATGTTCTTTCAAATGATAATAAACATTCTCCATTAAATTTGAATTTTCTGTGTTTTGTTGGGAACCTCGAAATGGATCACCCTTTATATCTATTAAATTCACAAAATCACTTCATCTGTCGGCTTAAATTAAAAAGAAAATTAAATCTCAACATGATATCGTTTAAGAAAATTTAATTTACACAATCCTCCGCCCTCGCGTTCAACGCTTGCAAATACATAAAAAAAATCATTACCAGCTATGAAATTGCACTAATTCTTTCGAATTTCCAACCAAACCAAGTATAGGTATGTTGTTCCCACCTCCTCTCTATTTTCTATTTTCCTCGCCCAAATAGATGATTTAACTGTATATGACTGCAGGAACGTGTAGATAATCTTCTTCACATTTTGAGTTTGTTGTGTTTTTTTTGTTTTTTTTTTGTTTTTTGCGCAACTTAAAAGCGGAACCGGAAATACAAGAAATGTCTATCATCATTAAATTTAAAGTCGAGGTTTCCTTCGCTCACCTGCAGCGCTCAAAGGCAGTCAAGCAGTCAGGCAAAGGGGCCGGATGTGATCTTGCTGCTACACTCTGGGTGAAATTATATTCATCGTCGTCGTCATCATCTTTTTCTCCTTCTCGATGATGATGAATAATCTCATACGCTCAACGTTCAGCCTCCTCGCATTCACGGCAGGACTCTTAGCATCGCAAGAATATGAAATCCTCGCTCCATCTTCTGTTGCGGTAGATGCAAACATATTTTTACACAGCGATATATGTAGGTACAGCATCAGCATCAGCAGTAGCAGACTTTGGTGTAAACGCCTTCGTGAACTACTTTTTTTTTCGCGAGCAACTTTCGGTCTACCTAAAGAGGATTGGTTCTTCATTCATTTCCTCCGTGTTATGTTTCTCTCTTTTGAATTTCATTTTTGGAACGAATTTCTTTAGTTTTTTTTTTTCGTTTTGTTTGTCTTTATCTTTCCGTTTGCAGCGAACGATGACAAGGGAATACAGCATAAATGCATATGCAGCAGTTCGCTCTGACTCATTGTACCACCTATAGAATGAGAATTTTCTCGTTTTACATTCAGGGAGACGAGAACCAACAAGGGAGACTTACTTTAGCTAGCCGGGCCTACCTGTTATAAAATGCTTGTTATCTATATATGTGTACGCGCTGCGCTTTTGTTTTATATTTTGTTGAATCAAATCGGGAAAGAAAAAAAATACAAAACACTGATGCATTCAGCTATGCGAGATGACGTATTAAATTTGGAGCGTGTTACTTGTCAAAAATGCTGTTTTATGGGTCATTAAGAGAGAAGAAGAAACCGTAGGCGTTTATATTTTTCGTGACCTGGGCGGATTGTCAAGTGTTTTCGTTTTTATTGCCTGTTTAACGTGCGGGGGTGGGTTCATTATTTAAATGGCCCTTCACGGTTGACAATAGCGAACAGCGTGATAAGATAAATCTCTGAGAACCCACATTTGTTACGGAGACGTCGTCATCCTATCGATTTTTGTGCAACGAGGTTTTGAATTGGAATAGTCAAATTTTAACGACCTTGGAGATAAAATTCGATACGCAGAGAGGGATGCAAGAGCGGAAAGAAAGTGGTTTTATTTGGAAGATGAAGAAGAAGAAAAAACTCCGTTGTCTGGACAGGACATCACGCTGGCTAACGTTGATTGTCGAAAATAATTGATTAGGTATGTTGACGAGGACCAGCGGCTTTGTCTTTTGAGTACACGAATAAGATGAATGTACGAGGGTGAGTCCATATTTTTTTCGAGAAAATACTATCCAACCAAGCAAAAGCTTGAAAAATATTATAGGGAGTCTTCACCATCGATGGGAACCATTCACTACTGATTTCCTCAATTTAGGGGGCGGTATTTCACAAGCACAATTGAGGTCGCCACACCAGAAATGGTCGATAAAATCGAAGGTTTAATAATGGACGGTGGGCGAGTTTACGCGTGCACGAGCTTGAAGAGGCCTCTAATATTTGGACAAGGAAAAAGCTTTCCGCAAGATGTGTGCCGCGGTTATAATCACAATCGGCAATAAACGCAATCGTTGGACCACTTCAAAGGAGTTTTTGGCGGTGTTTAAGAACACAAAATTCAACAGAGACCAAGGAACAGTAGAAACAACGGACTTCTGCTGGTGAATCGAAGACAAAGAAGACCAATGTGAGTTTGTTAGAAAAAAGGTACCGGCGCATATTACACCGAGCTGCTAGGTCGATTTAAAGACGCTTTGCGGCGCCCAAGCCCGCAGTCGAAATGGCAAAATTGCATTTAGTTAGGTTACGAACTCCTCCCTCAACTAACATATTCCCCAGATTTCTTAGTCCCTCGGCGACTTATTCTTGTTTCTAAACATGAAGAAATGGCTCGGAGGTGAGATTTTTGGATCAAATGAAGAGGTCATAGTTGCTTTATTTGAGGGCATCAAAAAATTGGAAAAACGTTCGATGAAGTCGTTAGAAGTTGGATTATTTAGCTGAATTCGCAGCGAAATTCCAGATAGTCTCGAAATACGTATGCCCTTTTCATTGTTTGTCAGCTTTCAGATCTATAAAATCAGTACAGGCCAATTTTTAAAAGAAACTGTACAGGTTAGGCAGAATGAAGGTTGGTACGGACTAGGCAATCACACAAACACTCAATTTGAAGCCTTTCGATCACTCTATTGTGACTTTCGACATAGCCAAACTGGAAGCTGGAAATCTAGTCTGATGGGGCACCCTCGGATTCTACAATACTACACGGGCTATAGGCTACAAACTATGCTTCACTTAACAGAGATTTCACAAGACCATTTCTCACTTCCCAGTAGGGACGATAATGACACGAGAAACCAACCGCAAAGTTTTGAAACATTCATACCCTTTTTGACAGATGGATCCAGGCCGGTGTCATAAAATTTGGGTAGTGATGAAGGATTATAACCAGGAAAATAAGAGTCGTTGTTTTCACACCCTTTATCTTTCGAGGTTGATCACCGCGGACACACAATAAGCTGAAGATAAGCGTGGAAGGACTTACATAAGAGATTAGTCACAAAAAGGATGTTTATGACACTCCATATTTGCAACGGAAGGCACTTCTTCTATCATTTAGAACAACTTTCCGGGGTTAGCTTAGTTGGGTCGTAACCCCTAGGGCGTCTACAATGGATTTACATTGATATAAGTGTGACGGTCATTATCTCCTCACAAGACCATCAACATAACCTAATCTCCTAAAGGTACGAAAGAACTCCATCGATCCATTTATGTTACACGGGTTGGCGCGTATATGGAAAAGCTACTTCAGTACGTCTCCTCCACACAAACAGGCAACGAACTTAATGAACAGCTTTCGAAGAATTTTTCTCTCTCCCGCATACCGCGCACCACTTGGAAGAACTGGCAAACAGACCTTTTCTTCGGAGTTAGAAGTTGAAGTTTTGGCAAACCATAGTAGGAGCTGCTTGCTATGTTTATTCTACGTCCTGACGATGAAAGCCGTCATATGCAGTTTTGAATATGCGATAAGATGGAAATTCGTTAATCTCTTTCAAGATTTAGAGAGCTCAAGAGCTCAAGAAAACCGGCCTTACAGTATAAGGTATGTTTCTTCTTGTTGTAAACAGCATTATATCCGTTTTCTTCTGGTTTTTTCACAGAACTAAACTCCGACTACATTAAGCGCTGATTCCATACTTAAGCTCACGTAAGGTTGGTAAGTCGCTTGAGTTGACAATCTTCACTAGCGTATTGAATAACAGGGTGGCCCTCTCTTTTCTCAAACAAGAAGTCAACCAGAAGATTTCACAAGGTGTCGGAGAGCGGAGAGCTGCCAACAGCAGTTGTAATTTTTCTGCTTTATAAGCACCTCAAATATTTATTTCAATCTTTTTACATCTCAAAGCAAACTCAATTCAGCAGAATGAGGCATTGTCAAAGGAGTGTCCTCAACATCCATTAAGACAGAAAGGGAGTAGAACCGGCGGTCAAGTGCCTTAGGCATGGCGGCTGTCATGAAAACCCAACGTAACCAATTTTCCAATAGCTTTTTGCAAGATCATAAGCGGCCTTTCCTGTGCCCTTGTTCTGTAACTCGGTCGAGAAATCTTCGCATGGAGAAAATGTGAGGCGCAGGAGTAGGTCGCTCTTAACTTTTACGCATTTCTTAAAACGCATCAATATCGACATCTACAGTTTTTGCGTTTTAGGGATGTGGAATGTGACGCAGTCTAAGAACCACACAAAACTTTCGTACGGGTCACACGTACACTTTACATTTTATCGATCCGAGAAAGTTATAGAACATGGGTTTAACACTGGTTTAAGAATAAAGACCACCTTAGTCCTCCTCCAAGCAACGGGAATATATCGCATAGCAATGCTAGCTCTACAAAACTTTGCCATTCCAATCTTGTCGAGGGAAATCAACAAACTTTACTAACTCTACCAAAGTTGGTGGATGGAGAGAGTGATTCAAACTGGGGATAAACAAAGGGCTAGTGTGACCTCTGCTTTTATCCCTCCTCGCATAGAGCGCAGTTTAATAGCGATACAGTCTTTGGAACTGTACTCAGACAGAATATTAGCATCAAGGCCTACAAGTATTGTTGGTTCCAGATTTAAAAACAATGGATCCTGGTACTCCTGGTCACAGTCCCCTTAAGGTTCTTGTATAAATCCCACCTCCTTATGCAGGTCAATGTACAATGCATGTTACATCGTCTTAGAATGTTGCAAGTTGATTTGTACAACTGACAGTGATGGGTTAGCCATTAAGCTAATTACCACTAGAAGTCTCGGCCTCCTAACTTCTCTTTTTAGGTCTGAAAAGCAACCATCCTGAATCGCTCTTAGCAGAAGGAAACATCTGTGAAACTAATGAAAAATTTGCTATAACCTGGAGGATGTAGGCGGCTTTAGAAGTGACAATAGGGGAGTAAAATGCTTTAAGGACATGGTGCAGGATGTGTGGGATGTTGTGTGGTTGGGTTGAAGTTGGAGATTTTATGTACTTGATTTTCCAAGCGATCGCGATGGACCACAATATGGTGTCTAGTGTTTTTGTGACGGCATAGCTGTCATAGGCCACTGCCTAACCTAACCTTAAATAAGGTGTTCGATATTTGCTTTTAAAGATTCACAGGCTTGGGAACCTACTGCCTACCTAATTATCTTAGGAACTGACCCGCCAAGGATGTAATCCTTTACGATTTTAGCATTGAAGCCCCCGAGTACGATTTGTTCGTCGTTCAGGAGGTCATACGACTCCTCGTTGATTAAAGCTTCAGATTCATGGTGTTCAGCTGATGTTGTTATCGGATTACAGCGAGACGGTCGCTTATCGGTCAATAAATTTGTATTCTAGCCGCACCCCCCTTTTATGGCAGTCTTTATTCGATTCCAATTTTCTGTCTTCTGAAATTTCGCTGGCTTATACCGCTCAAGAACCGACGCGTACGTACGTTCCTGGCTGCTGATTGTTTAAGCAAATCTTTTTTCAATGGCAGGGGAATTCGACTGACGGAAGAGCCCCAACCTGGATAGACTTCAAGATTTCGGACAATAATGATGGAAACGTTTAATTTTTGGTGGCGAGAAGACAATTCGCATCTAACTCGCACAGTTTGTCAAGCCTTCTCCACCTCTAGCCATGGAAACTTAAAAACGACAATCAGAATGTGAAGGATTAGTTATTAATCGACAGACAGAATAGCAAGGATATTTCTTTAATTTTTTTGACACGAACACAACTTTTGGAACACGAAGCAGATGTTGGCCCTAATAAGTGTGTTCGCATATTTTTTTCCTCCTTGCATTTCAGATCCTTCCTCGTCCATTTTATTACGAATTTTTCTTTTGACATTTGACAGTCACATACATTTATCTTTGTTTCTACCACATGGTGAGTTTTTTTTTTCCACTCACAATCAGAAAACCACCCAGTCCTCCACCACCCACAAATTAAAAACGTCAAAAGGATAAAAGAAATAGGAAAAAAATCGTATCGTGCTCTCGCCCCCTCTGTGGGTGACATAAAAGGACACCAAAAACAATCGAACGCATACACATGCAGCGCAAATCGCTCTCAGCACGCACACACCACCACGGAATCTATTATATTGCTGCGTGTGAGTGAGTAAAAGTTGGTCGAGTTGGAGTTGTGGTGGCGAATTTGAGAATTGCAGATCCTGGTGGAATATTAAGTGCTTGCGATTTGGTGGGGCACGGGCACGGGCACAGGCTCAGGCACAGGCACAAGGGTTAGGTTAGGTAGAATAGATTTCGAGAGATTTTCACCATTTATACACACATCAAGAATCGAATTGAAAAGAAACAACCGAAAGAGGGAATCCTTTAGAACCAGGGACACCAGCAGGACTAAAACCAACCAAAATGAAAGATAGGTACTTCAAGATGCTGGAAAACACCTATACTCCCATAAAATGAACATAAAAAAAAGAAGAAAAAGAAAAGAGAAATGTTTGGTATATATGTAAGTATAGAGCACCAGAAGTGGAGCTCCTTTGAGTTAGAGTTGTACACCACCTACCTCGAGATAAATATCGCTGTCCGGATTGAAAGTGTCATTAACCCGGCGAAATGTGTAATTCACATGCGGAATCGCATGTAGAATTCGAACAAGGATACTGGGCTGGTCCATGCTGATAATTTTTGCTCCTTCTGACGTCATAAAAGTTGAAGTTTATCCTTTATATTCGTAGCTAGCTGATGGCTTGCTGGCGCGTTGAAGGTTGTGTTTCTGCTATAGAGGATGATGATGGTGTTCTTACTTCGCTTCAACCACTGCTCTCGAGATGTGTGGAAGAAGGAAGGAAGCGCGATTCACTTTCAATAGATGGCGGTACGAGTCCGCATGCAATTTTGTTGCAAGAAAAAAAAAATACACAAAAGAAAAAAAACCAACGACAGATTCTCCCGGACAAAAAGGGGGTGGGGTGCTTGGTGCTCCCGGTTTTTTTTTTTTCCTTTCTTTCTTTCTTTCTTTTTTCGCCCACCTCCACTTTTGTCGTCCTTGTTACATATATTTATTTTTATTTTTATTTTTTTTTATATAACACTCACTTTCACTTCACACTGGGGGTTGATGGATGGATGATGTTTTTTCGCATTTTTCTCGCACTTGCACCCGAAGCTTATCGTATGCACACGGTAACGGTACTAGATTGCACAACACAATCCTTCTATTTTTTTTTATTTTTTTTTTTGCTACAGCAGTAAGTGGAGAAAGCACAGGACACGCAATTTAATTCAAGCAAAATCACTGTAATTTGAAAACCGAACTTCTTTTGGGGACAATATCACGCTGGGAAAAAGGACGACTACGACGAAGTTGCGAGTTGCGATTGCGATACGACGAAAATAGGAAAATAACACACAAATTTCTTCATTTCATTTCATCCCCCTTTATTTTGCGTATATGTGAATGTATGGATGTATGTGTGTTAAATCTGGATGTCCGTGTACTCTCTCTTTTGCACAATTCTCAGGCACAAGCGCGACAGGAACTACCGAAGAAGACAACGCATAAAAACGACGAAGACGACGACGACGGCGACGGCGACAGTGTTGGTGTCACAAAGGAGCACATTTTTACATATTTTTTTTCACACATACATTCGATCGCGCACGCACACAAAATATTGATAACGAATAAATTAATTCAATTTATTTATTTTTTTTTTTCATATAATCGCAATGATGTTTGTTTTTAATTTAATTTAATTTCACACAGTTGTAGTGAATAAAACCCGCAGAAACAATTTACAAGTCGAACGATAGCTAGTTTTAGTTTGGGAAATAGGTATCCACAACACAACACGACCGACGAAGAAAAACTACTAAATGGAGTTTTCGGTTTTTGTCTGTGGTGAGCTTGCCCCGGCGACCGACAAGGTGGTAAGAATGAGAGCGCATGCGATCGACAGGATGCCAATTTTGAGATGGAAAGAGTGAGAAAAAGGAGTTGTTTGGTTTGTGAGGTGAAACTGTGTGACGTTTGTCGTGTGGTGGAAATGTAGTGGCGTCGTCAAATTGCAGATGGCATTGAAGAATAATTTTGTGTATTTTCTAACAGATGCTGTTAGAGATGTGCGGTATTAATATAAACTGATAAATTAGAGTATTTAAGCTAAATGCCTTAAAATTAAATATCAAGCAAATGTTTTCTTGGACTACAAAAATTCCATGAATCTTTTATATGTATATAGAACGAAATGGCACATTATTAAAGCCGAGTTAGCTGCTGATCAGAAACAAAAAATATAGTGGCATAACGGAAACATTCGTTAAAAATTTTGTTCTAGTTTTTAAGTCGTTGTTGATAATAGATTTTTTTTCCCCAACTAAAAATATTTGCGGTCAAAATCAAAGTATTGACGGATTTAAAAAAGAAATCTATTTTTGTCTACGATACAAAAACACTACAAAGCAAACCGTACATTATGCGGAATAGAAAGGATCGGAAGAAAACGGAAGGAAACGGAAGTTTTGAAAAGCTTATAACAAAGTTAGAGGCCGCACACTACCGCGGATCGGAGCTTTTCGTTGAATTTTAATATTTAATACTGTATATGAGATAAAATCAAATAAAAAGTAATGTCTTTAAAGTTAGGTAGTAAGGGTGCAGTGGCTTAGTGGTTAAGTGCGTTGGACCACTAAGCGATAGGTCGCCGGTTCAAATCCCGACCTGTACCACCTGAAAGTTTTTATTCGCTGCCCCACCTCTTGCGAACGTCTGACAAACAACCCAGAGTATGAACTGTCATGAGAAGCTTCTCAAAAATTAATTGCCGTTCGGAATCGGCATTAAACTGTAAGTCCCTCCATTCGTGTAAAAAATATAACTTCGCATACACAATGGTTGGAGAAGCTAGGTTTTAGGTCCTGTATGGGCCGTTTACGCCTAATATTTATTTATTTATTTATTTTAGTAAGGACTTAGTCAGATTCTTGTTTTGGTGGTATTGATTTCATTTGCATAAATTTCTTCTGAATATACCTAAAACTAGCTTTCTGAAAACCTACATTTTGTGACCTAACCCCTTACTGCCGATCTTGAAAGATATGAACGTTAGTTTTGAAGGAATGAATTACTATTCATCAATATAATTCGTGATTATCCATAACATTCTCTTCCTTAAGCCTTCAATGTTTATTAACATAAGTCACTATGAATGTTTTTTTTTTGGATTAATCATACAAATTGATAAATGTGGTATGTCGTATATTTTTAAACGGAGTCCAATTGCGTTGATTTTCAGACAGAAACATCTTGAAACTGTGTAAAACAGCACGCTTTCCACAGAGGAATGAATCTTTAGTGCCTGGCAACGTTCATGGGAATGGTCGTCATATCGCACGAGACAGGTAGATTTTATGTGAGTCAGTAAGAGAGGGGTAGATTGCACCAATATTCTACCGAAAATCCACTTTCAAGTTGAATTCTCGGTGTTGGCATGAACGTTTCGTTTCCAAACCATATCACTTTTGACAGAATCTTTATTTGGTATTTGCGTTGGAAGAGCGAAGACCAAAAACGGGTAGCAGAGAGCACAAAAATATTCGACTTCAAGAGAAAAAATAATGTTTTGTTTCATATTTCAGCGTTCCCTATCTGCTGAAATATCTATGCTTGTGGTAAAAATAACAATAAAAAATGGCAGGCAGGAGACATTAAATGACTATAACTACGAGAGTCAAGTGATTTGGTATTTTCTCGATTGCCAAAAAGTATTACCTCTCGTTTTTGAATCCCTCCAAGTAGTTCCATATTTATGTAATTGGTTAACCGGACTAGATAACAGCGTTGTATTGAAGTTTGGGGCGAATAAAGGCTTTTTAGCCAAATCAAAAGATCAATAATAAAATAAGAAAAAGAGTCAGATGAAAATCAGATCCTTGGGGAACACAAGCACAAATTCATAGGAAACTTGAATTCAATGGTTCGAAAGGTTATTTCAAATTCAGTGAAAAAGGTTATCATCGATCTCAAATGCACTCGATGTCCTCAAAATATCAAGCGCAACGACCTTGATTTTACCATGGTGGTCATCAAATAACCAGTGAACCTGTTGCTGAGAAGGCCTTACTGCTGGTCATTAGAAAGTTTTCGGAAATTAATATATTTTATAAGCTGACGCTTTATTAGTATCCAAAACATATATGTATCTTAGAACAAGTTTTGATTGATAATTCTTTAGAACGCTCCTCAAGTAATTTGCAATGTATTTGTTTTCTTTTTTTTAATTCAATTATTGCAATATAGATCAAGTTAAATATGTATAAATAATTTATTGTAAATAAATCGACGTCTAAGTAAAATTTTTAAGTGAAATAATTATGCAAAATAAAAAGTATTTCTCTTGTCAAATTTAGACTACGGTAATAGTGGCTGTAAAAATTCTAGTACAATTATACACAAATACTCACCACATCGGCAATGGTTCGGACATTAGAAAACAAAAAACAAAAATTTCAAATCGTGACTTCAACCTCATTTATTCGGAGTCCGAAACAAATAATAATTTCCAGCTGTTCTAACTTTTAATAGGTACGCGTAAAAAAAAAAAAAATTGTTGCAAATTTCAAATCGATAGAAAAAATAGTTCTTAAAGTAAACACGTACCGTACAATCGGATAATCGGCATTAATTTATGTCTTTCTTCTACTCTTATAAAAGAACACGGCTCAACTTTCCAGAGGAGTACCACGAATTTGCACATACGAATACATTTATTGGATAGAAAAACTGTTCAAAATAATTAACGCAAAATCTGAATGTGAGGAGATGGATATTTATAATAAAATTATTGGTTTAAAATTTACACTTTTTGCACTGAAATGAGTTACTTACAGTTACTTTTACTTTGGTTTGTTTTGGGATTTTGTACACTTCTGTTTGTTTCAGTGATCCCATATCGAAGTTTATTTTTTTACTTTTGTAGGGAATTTTTCTATTTCTGTTAATTTTTTTTTAATCAACCCGAGGAAGTCTTAAAATCCTTGTTATTGAATATTTTGGGGTGACACAAACTGTTGCCATAGGCGCCTGCCTGACGAAAAGCACATACCCCGAGCAAAGCGGTACTTGTCGCCTGCGGAAAGAGGGTTGAAATCCCTTAAACCGGCGAAGCGGGCCTTCCAGGTACTGCTGCCATATTGTATTCATCAAGATTTATGCCATGTGATTGCAAATTTATATGTTTTTCACGACAAAACATTTTTTTTTTAACGACTTAGGGGTGCTCCTCACTTCCACTTTTAGAATACGTTCTTTTGAAGCCACTTCCTACTTTGGAAAGTGGCCCCTTTAAATAAAAATCCAATCCACCACCAACCGTCTCTGTTAAGAATATAAAACTTTATTTTCTGCGTCTGTCTTAAAAAAATAATCTCTATCTCGTTTAGATTTCTGGATAAGCACTTCCTATTAAATTCTTGCCACGGTACCTCCAACTGTAGGTCTGTATGCCAAATCTGTTGCCTCCCAGCGAAACTGGACACAATTTATCAGCTCTAACTTCATGGCAGACAGTGTACAATGCCAACTCCAATTCAGGACTTGTTCCAACGAAGAGAGTGTTTACTGGCTTGTTAAGACCGTTGTGTGTGAAACGAGTCTTTAGCACCATTCCTTTCTGTAAAAGAGAGAATATCAGAAAATGATGTCCTCTTAAGAAAATTAGTCTTACATTGCCCAAGTCGAGCTTATTCAGATAGCCCTTGTAGTCGAGGTGACCGGCCTTCTCCTCGTCATTGAAATAGACCCAGTTGTGCAGGCCAATGATCGTGCCGTTTTTCACTTCATTCACAAAGACATGCTCGAAGCCCGAGCTGCCAATTTTACCGTGTCCTCGGGAGTAGGTAGTGAACCAAAGCGTCTTAACGAGATCCCTATGCGTTTTTGGGTCAGGTGTAACAATTCCTAAGGAGGGAGCAATACACAAATAGAATCGTACAGCAACACGATGAAATGTTTACCTTTGTTTTGAAGGAAGAGCATGGCTTGGCGCATGACATTTGTGGACATAACGGCATCGACGAAATCGTTCTCCTCTTTCCTCTCCATAGGAGTGACGTACTCATTAACAGAGGTGTCCACTTCGTAGTTGTTGAAGAGTGCTCTCATCTTCGAAATGGTTGGTGGCTCCAATGCCCTTTCGTCTACTTGAAGGAGGCTGTAAGTGAAAACGCGCGCTTTGAAGCAAAAATGTTCAACAACTCAAATGTGGAGTCTTACGGCTGTGGTGCTTCGTCAGTGGAGTCAATTGAACGGGTTTTGCCTTGAATGTTCACTGTGATCAGATTCAATTGGGAGTTGGTTTCCTTGGTGTAGAGTGTTTCGGTAAGTTCTCGAATTTCATCATCTGACGCCAGAGGCTTCTCTGTTGTGTGCGTTCCAGGTCGGACCGTTGTACTATGAGCGGGCACATGGGGTACGAATGCTATGCGATGGCCTGTAGTTGACGGCGTGGACGACCAAATTGTTGGAGATGGTGGTGTGGCTGCGGGAATTTGTCCGCCGGGTGAGGATGGTCGTGCGGGAAGAGGCGGGAAGTCTTCTTTGATTGAAGGCCGACGTGGAGGTGGCAGAGCTGGGAAGTCCTCTTTTGGCGGCGTTGGTCTCCTAGTCGTACTTGTAGTTGTAGTTGAAGTCGTACTAGTTGATGGGGTTGATGGAGCAGCTGGAACGGCGGACTTCCTATGGTCGTCGAATGGAGAAAAGTTCCCTGGTTGAGCCAAAGGTGTCTTGGGTTTCTGGGTTGTTGTAGTAGAAGTGGTTGTGGTTGTGGTTGTGGTGGTGGCAGCTGTTGAAAATGACGGTACCACTGCGGATGGTGTTGGACTAGGAGGCAAAGATGCCATGGGAGCCAAAGGCGTGCGTCCGGGCTGGTTTCCGGCCCCTGGTCTGGGGGCTCCACCACCGTAACTCAAACTTAACCCAGACGGCTGTTGACCAGGTCGTTGATATGGCGGCAGTCCCCCCATACCCAGATTGGGATTTCCAAATGGATCATACGGATTCGGTTGCACCGGATTATTTGGTCTTCTAGCGGGTGTTGGTGCTGCCGCAGGCACACTTCTGGGAGTTGTCGTCGTCGTCGTTGTTGTGGTAGTGGTGGTAGTTGTTGTTGCTGAGCCTTTGCCGAACAGACGACTAAAGAAACCTGGTTTCTTTGTTGTTGGCTCCTCCACACCAGCCTCTTGACATTCTACGAAAAAGCGATTAATACTTAAAGTTTTATGGCGAATTTCAGAACCTACTTGCGTACTGACACTGAACTAGCAGCAGGGCCACCGAAATCAATAGAAATGTTGGAAATTTCATTTCAAATCTTCCGATTTACTGATACACGTCGACTCGGGTGACGGAAGGTTAACAAAAACAAAACTAACAAATAAATAAAAATGATATTCGTTCCCAACAAAGACACTTGATGGAACCTCGTGATCCGTTTCGCTTGAAATTCACAGCCGAACTAAGCGCTTCTCGTTTGTTGAAGTTAAGTTGGCGAACGTCTATCTCTCGAACTTGAACCAGTTTTGTTGTTTCGTACACCATCACCATGCCATGGGATAGAAAGCTTAATGCAAAGAGAGACACCGCGAGTGAGTACACACACATATTACGTAGGCATTTGTCTGTTTCATAAGCGCGGACCTATACCTGACTTGGTGACTCAACAAATGCCGCGACCATAACCACAATGAAATCAATTGAATTGTTTACTACTAAGCTGCGACAAGCAGAACGTTTTAACAAATCTAATTGAGCCATTAGCGGAAACGATGGTTATTCTTGTCGGCCAGAAATGATGATCGATACGTTCTAATTGAGACAAGGTCTTCGCTTTTGTCGCAGTGAATCTGCCAACTAAAGCTGTTTGCTCTCACTGTTTATTTTTCTTCGTTATCATCGCTGAAATATTTTGCGGGCCAAAAGGTCAATTTAGAACCGAACATTTGTGATATCATTTTGTGCTCTAAATTGATGGTGTAGCTGGTTGTAATTGTAATTTAATTACGAGCAACTCTGTGACACCTACAATAGGCTAAATGGAACGGAATGATTGGACGCGTGGTTGTGGATGGAATCTGGTTCTTTGTTGGGATGGTGATGAGATTTCATTTTTTTTACGGGAAATGATGTGCCAAACGCATTATTCTTTTGTTAGGTGAATTTTGAATAGAAGGTGGTGTTTTTGTTTCACGTCGTCGCGTCGGTTTATTCGTGACGATGCAGGTTGGTAAGGAGTCAATGGCCGTGCTTAGTTTGGGCGTAACAGAGCGAAGATGAACAAATAACGACTGATACCGGCTAAATGAATTTTGGCACCAATGACAGA
Organism: Ferdinandea cuprea; assembly: GCA_963576555.1. Lineage (NCBI taxonomy): Eukaryota > Metazoa > Arthropoda > Insecta > Diptera > Syrphidae > Ferdinandea > Ferdinandea cuprea. The sequence continues at coordinate 66,264,062 of OY754958.1, forward strand.
TTGCCCCAAAAATTAAAACTTTTTTTCATAATGAAAAATGCCCCAAATTTAAAAATTAAAAATGGCCCCAAAAATGTGTCACCCCCCAAAAATGAAAAATTGCCCCAAACATGGGAAACAAAAACACGAAAATTTATGTGGTTTGGAGCCATTTTTCTTATTTTTGGGACCATAAATCAGTTTGTTTGGTCCCATTTTTAATTTTTTAGTTTATGAAAAATGACCTTAAACTTTGAAGACGAGACGAGAGATCGATTCCAGCAGTAACCTCTAGGGAAATAGCCAAAGAAATAAAAGAAAAGATCAACCCGAAAAAAGCTCCGGGATTTGATCTAATAACGGGTGAAATTCTGAAAAAACTGCCTAAAAAAGGTATGAAAAAAATGGCACAGATAATAAATGCAGCGTTCAGACTAAGGTATGTTCCACGTATGTGGAAGGTCGCGGAAGTTATTATGGTACCTAAGCCGGGCAAATTGCCCAGTGAAGTAACGTCATATCGTCCGATATCATTGCTGAGAATCCTTTCTAAGCTGTTCGAAAAAATCCTTCTAAAACGACTCCATCCGATTCTAGAAGAAAAAAACACTGATCCCAAACCATCAGTTCGGATTTAGAAATAAATATTCAACTATAGATCAAGTCCACAGAATAACTAATATAATAGAAAAGGCTTTAGAAGAAAAACAAATATGTTCGTAAGCTACAAAAATATCTTCCAAAACAGTACTCTGAAATACTGGAGTCCTATATAATGCAACGATTATTTAGAATTAAACAAGAAGATGAATACTCAGCATCGAAACACATTAAAGCTGGAGTACCGCAAGGAAGTGTGCTGGGACCTGTACTATTTCTCCTATACACGAACGACCTACCACAAAATGAAGAAACTACTGTTGCCACTTTTGCAGACGATACTGCTGTACTTGCAGTAGGAAAAACCTTGCAGGAAGTTACCGAAAAACTGCAAAGGACAGTAAATGATATATCTAATTGGACCAACAAATGGCAAATAAAATTAAATGAACTGAAGTCGGTTCATGTTAACTTTACAAATAAACACGTACAACACATACCTGTGTATATAAATAATAAAATGGTTCAGCATTCGAACTCAGATAAGTACTTAGGCTTGACTTTGGACGCAAAGTTGCGCTGGAAAACTCATGTCAAGAAAAAACGTGATGAACTAAATTTACGATATATTAAAATATATTGGCTCATAGGGAGGAATTCATGCCTCTCAATCCACAATAAACTGCTTCTCTACAAGCAAATATTAAAACCAATTTGGACATATGGCCTCCAATTATGGGGGTGCACAAGTAAGTCCAACCTTCAAAGCATACAATGCTTCCAAAACAAAGTATTACGCAATATTGTTAATGCGCCGTGGTACGTACGTAACGCTGATCTACATAGGGATCTAAAAATTGAAATGGTAGAGGACGAGGTTCGGAAGGTCGCTAGAAGACATGAAGTTCGGCTTCGCAACCATGCTAATTTAGAAGTAGTCCAACTACTTAATAATACTAATTTAGTTAGAAGATTACGTAGAGTAAAACCTTTTGAACTAGTTAACTAGGTGAAAAGAAAAGAAATATGTAACAACATAATCACACTAACAAAGTGATAATGAATTAAAAAACAAAAGGCAACAAACCAAAGTTAGTTCCTTAAAACTGTACGTAAGTACATTAGTACATATTAGAACAAAATTGCTGATTAGTCTGACGACTAGGTGCGATTATTGGAAGGATGGTAACACCATGCCTTCCCTGGGTGTTTTTAGTGGGTGTTTCCAGTCCCACACTATCGGAAAGCTCGCATGCGATATAAAAAAAAGTTTGTTTGGTCCCATTTTTAATTTGTTTGGGGCCAAAATTTATTATGAAAAATGACCTCAAACTTTGACCTCACACTTTTCCCATTGAAAGTTATTTCAATTGTAAAGAACATTCGAGGTTGCCCGAAATCCCATTACCATCCCGAAATCATTAAGAATTTAAAAAAAATAATAAAGCTTGGCGGCCTTTATTTTTCAAAAGTTAGTCAAATAAGACTTTCATTGGGGCCATTTTTCATTGGAACGTGACACATTTTTGGGGTCATTTTTCAGACTTTTGTGTCCATTTTTCATTTTTGGTTTGGAGTCATTTTTCATAATGAATTTTGACCCCAAAATAAAATATTAAAAATGGGCCCAAATCATAGAAATTTTCGTGTTGTTGTTTCCCATATAAATTTTTGGAGCCATTTTTCAGTTTTGGTTAGGGGCCATTGTTCATTGGGACCAAAATTCATGTAGCCGTGAGTTTTTTACCCACTAAAAAACACCTCCCATGAAAAATATTGATGGTACAACTTGGCTAATGTCTATCAAGCTGCTTTAATTTAAATATTCAATCACGTTTGACAGGAAACATCCCAGCGGAAGCACCTGCTTATACCGGCAATAACATGCGGTTACATCTTATAGTGCTAATTCAAAATAATAGCCAAGAACGCGAGTGCGTTGTCTACGCGCAAAATTTCGTATTTCATCTTCGACGGTTCTCTTTGGATATCAGCGTTTCTGATATACCACGGCGCATTTACGATTTTTCGTTGAACTTAATTATGGAAAGTTTGTAAAATTTTAACATTACTTGGTTTGGTAGAACCGCAAAGGCTTATACCATGCGTCCAAACAGGCTTACAGGCACTTGCTTGTATAAAAGCAGCTTGTTTTGCATTCTGAGTTTGGAGAATTTTCCAATCAGAAAATGCATTTGGTTTAATCTGATAGCGAGCTCCTCGCGTTTCCTCTTAACATGCGATTTCCATTTGAATTTATCATCCAACGTCATTCCCAAGTATTTAGCCTCATCTGCGTACGGAATTGTTACCGAGTCAATAAAAATGGGTAAATTGCTTACATTTCTGTAGGTATCTGCATTTTGTCTCGTTGAGAAGAATACGCCAATTTGTTGTTTAAACGCATAATTTGTCGATCGCCCGTTAAAGCTTTTATGTCGCGGAATCACTGAATCGAAACGTCTATGGCTAATATGTATTTATATCTGCGAATGTTGCTACGATAGTATCATCTCCTTGCGGTATATCACGAGTGTATAAAAGAAACAAAACCGGGCCAAGAACGCATCCTTGTGGAACTCCCGCTGCGATTTTTTTGAATTAGGAATACTTGTTCCCGTGTTTAACACGAAAGAGTCTGCCCGCTAAATTGGAGTATGTTATTGTTTTGGGACAGATTTTTTAAGTTAATATTTTAACAACGTTATTGCCATGTCTTGTCAAAGGCTTGAAAGACATCAAGAAAAACGCTAGAATAAATTTTGTTCTCTTCAAGTGCTTGTTCAATGTTGTTGGAAACTCTGTGGTAGAGTGCTTAGTTCTGAATCGGAATCCACTCCACGCTATTGGTGACCGTTCTTAATCGGATTTAATCGCTTTGATATGAGTTTTTCGAATATCAAATTGGTAGAAGCGATATTGGTAGGTAAGATTTTTTGGATTCATTTGGAGGTTTTCCTGGCTTAGGAACCATTATAACCTCGGCTATATTCCATTGTCGGGGAACGTACAACAGCCTAATCGAAGCATTTATGAGATAAACAAATTTAATTAGTGCTTTCCTGGGCAACTCTTTAAGAACCTGACTCGAAATAACATCATCTCCAGGAGCCTTGTTTAATTTAAATTTTCGTATTTCATGACACAGTTCGACTAGCGATACTTGTCTTATTTGATAATTGTCATATATCGTGGTTGAACCAGCATCTTCAACCAACGCTTGACCATTAAATGGCTTAAACGCCACTTCAAGGTGTTCCGAAAATATTTCGGCCTTTTCCCCGTCCCCTTCCGCTCATTCTCCATTGTTTTTCCTAATAAGTGTCACTTGCATCTGTGGCTTTTTCATGCCTCTCATAGCTTTCCAAAGCGAATATTTGGAAGTTTTATCCGCCGTTAGGCTTTCGAGATACGTAGAGATTTCACGATTTTTAAAGTCCCGCGTCTATTTTTTAAGTTTAACGGAAAGATTATTTAAAATTGTTTTATCCTGCGGAGTACGGGATTGCTGTCATCTTTTACGCGCTCTTCGTTTTTTCAGTAATTTCACGGCGAAATTTTATATCTCCCTTATTGATTACTCTCTTTTTATGAGGAGTATTCGGCCCTAGCGAGGTATCCGTCGGAACGGAAAATTCTCCGATTTCCTACGATTCGGAGGATTTTTGCTTCGACGTATTCTTCGGAACATCTGTTCGGAACATTGTTCCGACAGAAAAAAACGCACAACTAAAACCCATCGCAACGCAGGTGCGATGAAATGCATTTTCAGTGACATTTGTGACAGTTGCATACCATTTTGTGTACGATCTCCTCCGACAGCAAGTGGTCGCGGAATTTTTTCCGATTTCCAGATAAGCAGTTAAAAAATGTAAGCAAGTATAAATAAAAAAATTTAAAAAAAAGGAATTTTTTGCATTTATTGCCTAACTTTCTTTTCAGGGCAAGATCAAACAAAAAAACCAGCACTCGACAATACGAGATTCTGGTGAATTTTATGCAGGACAAACCCGACATAGCAAGAAATTACACCAAAAGGCCACCAGCTGCATTTTGGGAAGACGTCACTGACCAACTAAACCAGCTAGGTCCACGGCAAAGAGATGCTGGCGGTTGGAAAAAGGTAGGTACATGATTATCTGACCCTCAAATTTAAATTATTCATATTAATGTAATTTTTTTTTTCAGGTTTGGAGTGACTACAAGACCTACATAAAAAAAATGACTGCGAACAAAAATGAAAGTTCGGGCACAGGAGGTTGCCCATACCGGCAAAAATCGTTTACCCCTTTGGAGGATGTCAGCACAAGTGATTCTATTGATGGTATTGGAGCAATGTCATTTGGAGCGAATGAGCAGGAAGCACCAACTGAACCTTCTTCGTCCAACTTCGTTTCAACTGAAACGGATATTGGTGAAGACGACAATACAAATAAAAAAAAATTGGAGGTCCACGAAAGGCTTTGTCCACTATACAGCTTCTCAACAAGCAAGTGGAAAATCAACAGGTTTATTACAACCAAATGACAAATTGCTTCCAGGACACAAATAAGATTTTAAAAGACACAGCGGCCGCTCAATAGAAAGAGTTTGTGAAGTAAAGGGTGATTTTTTAGCTGGTTTGGTTTTGGCAACACTGGTTTTGACAGCTGACGTGTGTTTAGTACCTTGTGTCACTGTCAAACAGCTTCAGTTTGGTTTGCAATTTAACCATGGATCGTCTTACAAATGAACAACGCTTTCAAATTATTGGATTTTTTCTATCAAAATTCGTGCTCGGTTCGAAATGTTCATCGCGCGCTGCTTCCATTTTATGATCGGCATTCTCGACCTTCTGAGCAGTCTATTCGGAAGATTGTGACCAAATTTCGCACCAAATTTACTTTGTTGGACATTAAACCACCAACACGTTTACGTACTGTGCGTATTGAAGAAAATATTGCGGCCGTATCAGCTAGTGTGACAGAAGACCGCGAAATGTCGATTCGGCGCCGTTCCCAGCAGTTAGGCCTTTGTTACAGCACTACGTGGAAAATTTTGCGGAAGGATTTGGGCGTAAAGCCTTTTAAGATACAGCTGGTGCAAGAACTAAAGCCAGGCGACCTACCACAACGCCGAATTTTTGGTGAATGGGCTCTTGGAAAGCTGGCCGAGGATCCGCTTTTTTATCGAAAAATTGTGTTCAGCGATGAGGCTCATTTTTGGTTGAATGGGTACGTAAATAAGCAAAATTGCCGCATTTGGAGTGAAGATCAGCCAGAAGCATTGCAACAGCTACCAATGCATCCCGAAAAAGCCACTGTTTGGTGCGGTTTATGGGCCGGCGGCATTATTGGGCCATATTTCTTCAAAGATGATGCGAATCGCAGCGTTACTGTCAATGGCGAACGCTACCGAGCGATGATAACAAACTTTTTTTTGCCCGAAATGGAAGTTCTTGACTTGCATGATATGTGGTTTCAACAAGACGGTGCCACATGCCACACAGCACGCGAAACAATGGCGCAATTGCGAGGCGAGTTTGGTGAACAGTTAATTTCACGTTTCGGGCCGGTCAATTGGCCGCCTAGATCGTACGATTTGACACCATTAGATTATTTTTTGTGGGGGTATGCCAAGGCTAATGTGTATAGGGACAAGCCCGCTTCGATTGACGCACTGGAAGCCAACATCCATGCATTCATTCGTGAGATACCGGCCGATATGTGTGAAAGAGTATGCCAAAATTGGATTCAGCGGATGGGCTACCTGAGACGCAGCCGCGGTCAACATTTGCATGAAATTATCTTTAAACATTAAATTGCAAGGTTCAAACTATCGATTCAAATAAATATTTCATTCATTTTTTCGAATTTTTTGTGTTTTTTTTTTTAAAAAAAGTTCTAAACCTCTTAAACAATCACCCTTTAGAAAGAAAAAAACTTAAGGAAATGAAAGACCACAACGCTGAAATGCGAAGAATTGCGCTGCGTAAGCTCGAAGTAAAAGCAAAAATTCTCAGATCAATGCGTCGTCGCATTTTAATTATTCTTTTCCGAAATCGGATACCTCGAATGTATTTAGGGTCTCCGACAGAGTATGCATTGCGAAGAATTTTCCGTTCCGACGGATACCTCGCTAGGGCCGATTGTTCCACGCTGAACTTTGTCAAGCTTCGATAAATTGATCTACTTTGTCTTCGAGTTCGTATGGTGGTCGTAGACCCTTAGATCGATTTGATGTATGCAGTCTTTTCTCAAGGCGTCCCAATCAGTTCTTGCGCTAGCCAGCCTTGGTGGACCGTCCTTTTCACGTAAACTGCTAAACGAATGGACATTTTAGGGTAGTTGGCCTGCGTTGTGTTCAAAGCTTGTAAAGTTTCAAAAATAATAAAAATGACGGACGCCGATTGCACCAAACTGATTTCGGACTTCATTAAACAAAAAGTAACAGAATGTAGAACACAACTGGCAGCAGTGGCGACGCGTGCTTAAAAAATGTTTTCGTTCAAGAAATTTTCACTTGCCATTTACGTGCAACATCTTTTGCATCTGTTAATTATTCAAAAAAATATTCTCACGGCTTTTATATTCACACACAACTTAGTATTCAAATTATTATCCTCACACCTCTGACCTCTCCACTAATTACCAAACTTAATGCAATATATGTATACAAACATCATAAAGAGTATTGGGGGCCTTTTCGTTAAATAAGCAATTAATTAATTCGCAATCAATTCGTTATGAAAACCAAAACAGAAAATTAAAGTGTAGTGTAGCTTATAAAGTTTTGCAATGATTTTCCAACAAATAATTACTACTTTAGCTATTTAACTTAAAATTTTGTAGCTTATATGCAACTCCACGGGCTCCCAACCCGTGGAGAGTCCCTCTCTGAGACACGGCAGCCTTCCATCCTCCGCGATCCCCGGCATGCAGCTTCCAGTTGTCCAGACCAAGATCTCTGGCATACGCGATGGCTTGGTCTTTAAATCGGTCTTCCTTGTCGTCTCGAACCGGAGAGCTGGGATTCGAAGATCCTCTTAGCTGGAGTATTATTGTCCATTCTCTTAATTTGGCCGAGCCAATGTAGTCGACGAGTTTTGGCATCTTGGTACAGTTCATAGAAGAATTTTTCCTTCGAAGGAGCCTAATTTTACCTAACTCTCCTTTCGTGTCCAGCATTCGGTGCCGTATAGCAGAACTTGCAGTAAAAGGGTTCTATAGAGCATACACTCTATATGTATGTCTAGAAAGTAGCCCAACGTGAATTCTTGGTTGTTAAGGGATTTCTTAATTTTTCTAGTACTTGATGATGCGATGTTTCCACAGATCTGCTATTGACATATCCGGGTTGTGCACTGCTTAAGGAACCAGTGTTTTACAAAAAAAAAATATATATCTAAAATACTAATTAGCATGTGATCCTTGGCTGTGGAATAATTTGTTTTACCAGATTTAGGAAAGCAAACCACCCGCACCTCTTTCCAGCTGTTAGGACTAAGTTCCAGCAGGGGACCGAAACCAGAGTTCATCACCTCAACAGAGTAAGAAATTAAATTTTAAACAAGTCTGAGGAATCTGAAGATCTTCTAATAGTTTTAAGGAAAAGAGATCGAGTGTCAGGAAGTTTTGTTGGAAAATTTGAGAAAAGATGTGAAGGACGCGAGTAGATGGAAAAAACAAATTCGATTCTCCAAAATCGTTAGCACTTTTGTCAAAAATTTGCATACAGTGCTTTGCCCCAAAGCGACGTCAGTATCTTTTCCGATTAACATTTGGAAATTAACTAGCTTAATTATTATCTGCAATCAGGAAGTTCAAGGTGAGATTCCACAATTGGCAGAACCATTATGAATGGTCATTTACTTAGACGGTAGAATATAAATATTTAATTTAACTATTAATAACAATTGAACTTTCGCTTATAGCTTTTATAACTTACTCAGGCTCTTCAATTTCAAACGGATGAGATATATCTCAGCATTCCACTTTTAATTTTTTTCTTGTGTGTAGGGACCTTTCAGTCTTTATACTTTAAAACGCGTGAACAACAAAATAACTCAACAGATAACAATTTCCCAAAATAAAAACACTTTTAAAAATGTGTCAAATGACTGATATCAGCTGTTTTCGATTTCACTCAAAGTGAATTCAAAAAAATTCGAAGTTACCAAATCAATTGATACAAGGTGGCGCAAAAATAACCTTCCGATGTTTTTTGGCTTTAATTTAAAAAAAAAATTAAAAACTTTAATTCTTCTTGTGGGTTATTTTTATTTGGTCTTTTAATTTTTTTTACATCAAGTCGAGAATATGATGTCATGTAAATGGGCGCCGCAACAGTTGATTGTCATTTGAGCCCTTTTTATGGAACTTTCCATCACTTTGGCCAAAACTTCCGGCGATAGGTCCTCACATTCTTGACGGATATTGTCTTTAAGAGCTGCAAGAGTCTGAGGCTTGTTGACATAAACCCGCGACTTCAAAAAGCCCCACAAAAAGAAGTCTGGAGCGGTCAAGTCAGGCGATCTTGCTGGCCAGTGCAAATCGCCAAAACGGGAGATTAGGCGCCCGGGAAATGCATCCCTCAGCATATTGGTTGTGGCACGTGCAGTGTGTGCCGTTGCACCGTCCTGTTAAAACCACATGTTTTCCAATCCCAATTCATCAAGTTGCGGCAAAAAGAACTCGTTGATCATTGCTCTGTAGAGCTTACCATTCACAGTAACCGTTTGGCCCGCGACGTCTTCGAAGAAAAAAGGTCCGATGACTCCTCCAGCGAAAACAGCACACCATACAGTGACTTTGAGCGGGTGTAATGGCTCTTCGTGGGTTACACGCGGATTTTCAGTGCCCCAGAAGCGTAAATTTTGCTTATTTACGTACCCGCTAAGATGGAAATGGGCCTCATCACTCATGATTATTTTTTGATGAAAAATCATGTTCCTCTTGGTGGTGATTAAGGATGGCTTGAGCGTATGTTAGACGCGATTGGCGATCAGCAGCTAACAGCTGATGCACCGTCTGGACTTTGTACGGAAACATCTTCCAATCTTGTACAAAAATTCGCTGTAAAGACCGTCTGATACCCTGATTTGCTTGGCACGTCGTCTGGTCGATGTCGACGGCGCTTCCATGACATCTTCGGCTACAGCAGCAATATTCTCTGCAGAACGGCTACTCCGGGGTCTGCCACGCCTGGCAGCATCTCGTGTTGTGCCAGTCTCTTCGAGGCGAGCGGCTAAACGTCGCAGTGTTTCACCAGTAGGCGTTGGACGGCTAGGAAATCTGCGACGAAATTCACGATGTGCCAAAGTCACCGACCGATTATTGCTTAAATAAATAGTCACCAATATTCCGCGTTCTGGAGCAGTGTAGCGTAACATTGTTTATTAACGTGTATTTCGCATGTGTTTACTACACAAATGTCAAAACAGAACTGACATTAGGGGCCAATCGCAAAATTTATAGCATTTTCTGATAGGAGGATTACTTTTGCGCCACCTTGTAACGGGTGATCCAAGTAGAGATACTTTTTTCAATAGCCTTTTTTGACAGATCACGTGTGAGTCGTGTCATGCTGTCATGTTATTTTTGTTTAGTATTGCTTGGCATTTCATAATGGAAGACTTACGCGTGAACAACGTTTACAAATTGTTCAACTTTATTATGAAAATTCACGTTCTGTGAGGAATGTGTTTCGTGCACTTCGCTCAACTTATGGTCAACATAATCGGCCTACTGAGGGTACTATTCGCAACACCATCACCCATTTTGAGACCCAGCATTCATTATTGGATAATATTCGAACGAATAGACCACGTCCAGCACGCTGTGAAGAAAATATAGCGGCCGTAGCTGAGAGTGTACACGAAGACCGTAGAGAGTCGATTCGGTGCCGTTCGCAGCAACTCGGACTGACGTATGGAACGACTTGGCGCATTTTACATCAAGATCTTAAATTGAAAGCGTACAAAATACAGCTTGTGCAACAACTGAAGCCGCTCGACCTTCCCAAGCGAAATCGCTTCGCTCTATGGGCTCTTGAAAAGTTCCAAAAAGATCCGACGTTTTCGAGGCAAATTTTGTTTAGCGATGAGGCCCATTTCTGGCTCAATGGGTATGTAAACAAACAAAATTGCCGCATTTGGGACGAAGAGCAACCTGAAGAGATTGAAGAACTGCCACTTCATCCAGAAAAAATAACGGTTTGGTGTGGTTTGTGTGCCGGTGGAATCATCGGTCCATATTTCTTTAAAAATTATGCCGGTGCGAACGTAACCGTCAATGGTGACCGTTATCGTGCCATGATAACCGACTATTTGATGCCTGAAATTGAAGCTCGTGATCTCGGCGACATTTGGTTTCAGCAAGACGGCGCCACTTCCCACACATCGCATCAATCAATGGACTTATTGAGAGAACATTTCGGTGAGCACATAATTTCACGTTTTGGGCCGGTGGATTGGCCACCAAGATCGTGTTAGACTTTTTCCTGTGGGAATATGTAAAGTCAAAATCTTGTGCCGACAAACCCGCTTCGATTCAGGCCTTGGAGGAAAACATCACGCGTGTCATTCGCCAGTTACCAGTCGAAATGCTCGAACGAGTGATCGAAAATTGGACTCAACGGATGGACCATCTGCGACGTAGCAACGGCCAACATTTGATAGCCATAATCTTCAAAAAATAAATGCCAAAGAATGTTCTTTCAAATGATAATAAACATTCTCCATTAAATTTGAATTTTCTGTGTTTTTTTCTTTAAAAAAGTAGGGAACCTCGAAATGGATCACCCTTTATATGTATAGAACACTGAAAATGATTTCACTCGACTTGCAATATCGTTTAAAAACAAAATAAAGCCTCATTACGCAGTAGTCCTTGAAATAAGACGACATGACTCATGAGGTCTTATTTCCACTTAAAAATGGAAATGAGACGAATTCTGTACCTAGACGACTAGTGAATAGAGAGACAATTTAAATCTTAATTTTTCACTTTATTCCGTTTAATTCATTTGAAATAATTAAATAAGTATTTTTGTTGGTTTTTTTCTTTACACATGTTTTTAGTCAAAATTTAAAATTTACAATAATTGTTTGTGTGTACATTTTCAAAGTTGTCCCCAAATATAATATATATTCTTATAATGTTCCTTCACAACTGTATACATATCATAAATTTGGACTTTTAAATAATTTAATTTTTCTTATCTACATTGTTTACCTTATTTATCTAGTGGCGTAAAATTACATAGTTGAATAAAAGTTTTCATACTTTCTGTATATATATAATTTTTTTTTTTTTTATTATTTTCATTTGCATCATTACCACATATATGTAGGTGCAATGTTTATATAAATAATGTATACATTTTTTTATTTATTTTTTTGTTAATTTTGTTTACATACGTCACAGACACCAATCAAAAGTCTTAAATAAATTCCATAAATTTCATTACATATTTTAATTATTATTATTTTTTGTTTTGAAAATGCAATTTCTCAGTTTTACACATAATACCTTGCTATATCTATATATATATAGTATATATTTATATATGTATATGCTTTTCGTTTAGTTACATATAATTTAATTCATAAGTTTCAGATTGGATAGGTTGCATAAGTCAGTTAGTTATTTTATAATGTTTTCTCCGGGAAAAAAGTCTTTGTGGTAGAGGGAAGGTCGGAAGGAGGAGGAGGGACACAGTGACAGTATTTCAATAGGTAAAGATAAAGATAAAAGGAAACCATGATCATATTCATATTATAATGGTTTTGTGTGTTTTGTTGTAAGACAGGTAGATAGGTTATTGTATAATTGTTTGTTTAGTATAGAAAATCCATGATAGCATAAAATTTTTTGTTTTTTTTTTCAGATCAGTTTAATTTGGTCCAAAATATTATAAATATTAGTTTGCTAATTTATTATATATGGAACACTGCCGATAGATGACGACAGCGCGACCAATCTTACATCGTTTCTTAGAGTAGACATACTTTAAATTCCTAAAATATATATATATTTCATTTTTAAATTGATTGTTTCGATTCTCTGTGTTTTTTTTGTTAAATTTTGATGAGATGGATTTTCAAGAGGAAATCGAGTAATTGACACTCAATTGGTTGGTAGTGGATAGGTAGATAGATATATATTTATATCATTTTTAATACAGCGATGCTAATTATATAAATTTTCTACATTTAGTAATTATTTTCTAAAACCTTATTTTATACATATTTTTTTTTATTTTTTAATTTTTTAATAGTATGAAAGGAACTATAAAATGAATATACCCATTTCTTAAGGCATTTGGTATAATAATAATAGAAATAAAAATATACTTTTAAGAGTTATTCCTAAACAATTTGGTAAATATGTAATTATTTCAAGCTTGGCTTAAGGCATGTGGTATCGTAGACCATTTTTTTTTTGTTTTGTTTTGTTTTGTTAGGAAATAAAGAAAACACCTACACCAATTTGTCATTCATAAGTAAGTACTAGATGTTTTCTGTGTTGAGTGTGATTACTTAAGGAAAATGTGTATTCACTGGAGTAGAATTTCGAGAGAGGCAGGTATGAATTAGAAGAAGTATGATTTTTATTCTTTATCTTCTATAACCCGCACATAAATCGACCACATAAATACCTTGTGGACCATCATGGAGCAGTGCGTTGAATATCGATCGTTTGACAGTGACAGAGATGCATTCGCCATACGTACAAAGTGGGGTTCGGTAAGACTGCATTTTGATCAATTCGGCTTTATAAACGAAAAGCGAAGGAATTCGATGGACTCTTACATTCGAACTCAAGCATCTGGACTACGCTGACGATGTATGCTTGCTATCTCATAGAATAATGGACCTTCACCAAATGACAGCAAATGTGGAAAGGGAAGAAAGCAGAACAAAAATGATCAGCCTAAGACCGAACGCATTAACTCATACAATATACATTGTATGATAACCGGTTGAGAGAATAAAGAGTTTCAATACCTTGGAGATATTGTCTCAAAGGATGGCTTAACCGAACTGGATATAGCCAGCCGAATATGCAAGCCAAAAAACTGCATTTGGGGTGCTATCCACGATTTGGCATAGTAATACAATTAGCTTAAGCACCAAGCTACGGCTGTTCCGTTCCAACGTTGAATCCGTGCTTCTGTATCGAGTGACCACAAAAACCGCACACGATGGCGCGTTGGCGTCATCGGCTCTAGGACCCACAAGGGGATATAGGACATACAGAAAGATAACCCTGTGTTCGACAACAACCAGTGGTCATAGTGTAGAGACATTACAACCGCAAAAAGAGATATGCTCTCGCGATCGGAGAAACCATCTGAGGTTTATTCAGAAAGCCAATCAACCGGTTTCCGGCTTTAAGATAGAAACATCAAAGAGACCTAGTCACGAGCATTATGTTATGAGGAATACAGGGATAAAAGCGAACATACGTCCTTTGAACCAGTTCCACAATCTGGTGCAGAAGAGGTTGGATTAGTTATGATAAAAAAAATTTAGAACTGATAGGTTAAGTTTGGGTAGATGAAAGCATGTAAGCCTGACTGGACCATCAAAGCAAAATTCGCATCAGGTCGAGAGAATGGTAGAGCATTGTGCAGTCAATGTACTTCACAGTTTAGAAGAGCTAAAAAGCTTAAAAAAAGAAACAATAAGTTCGGTACCGTGGAGTTTGGCAACAGCGTACCTGAACTCTTTCAAATAAATTCCGGCAAGAAAATGCACAGTCGTGTGGCTTCTTTATTCATGTTTTTGAGCAGATAGTACGAAGGACAGTTTCTTCAAAACATCCATTCAACTACTCAGATATGCCGACGATATAGAAATCATCGGCAGCTCCCACCGTTCAGTGAAAGAGGTGTTCGCGGCGAGAGAGCTGGCAAAGCTTGTTGGTCTTAAATAAATGAGGAGAGTACTTAATATGTAACTCCCAACAAATAAACAGTAATTTTCCAACAAAATAGGTCAAAACATTGTTATTTCAAACTTTGAGGTAGTTAGAGAGTGCATCTTCCTCGAGGTGAAAATCAACTTTACGAGTGAAGATTCCGCGAGAAGTTACTCTTGGAAAACTCTAATGCCTTGGATTGGCAACAAAAAAGGCTTGGAAACTCAAGATTGATCATATCCTACTAGGCTAGGGAAAAAGAAAAGGAAGCGGGAATCGATAGTTAGTGTTGGGCTCTTTAAGTGCCATATTGACATCTGTCAACTTAGATTAAAAGGTGTGTTTAATAGAACTCGAGCAACAGGATTGGATGTTTTATGTAGGTAGAGAAAATATGTAAGAAGAGTCAGCTTTCAGCTTTTCTAAATCACATTTTTAGCTGATTGTTTACATCATAGAAAACGAACTTGATCTGACAGTTTTCACGCACTTGTATATTTAAGAAACTTCTTAATAACCGACAGGCAGTATGTTCGGTTTTCGCAACAATAAGTCCACTGATGACATATTTTACCGAAAAGAACCAATTAAATCACCCTGGTGATGAAGGTAAAACTGTTTGATATTTCAAAGGCGTTTGACAGAGTTTGGCATAGAGCTCGTTTGTCGAAAATACGTGCATTTGGAATCAATGGATTCATTGCGGACTTTTCAAATCAAGTTGTTTTTGACGGAATCAAGTTCGCAACTGTTTTGTCTACTTTTCCTTTCTACCTTTCTCATTTTTTGATCAATGATATTCAGTCTGTCATTTAATATAACCCATTCCTTCGCTGACCCTTATCTTCTCATATTAGTTTCCGGGTTTACCTCCACCGTCTTCGGGCGTGCAGCTGGATCGGTAAGGTATGTTACGTTCAACAAATTCTGACCTTGACAGTCGAATTTAATGCTGACTCCTGCCCTTAAAGCGAAATCTAAATACTCTGCCATTATCTTTAAATGGCACTTGCAGCACTGAAATCGAAAGTCTTTCCGTTCTCTGTATGTGCGTTAGTGTTAACATTCGTTAGAATGACGACATATTCGATGTCGCCAAGAACTATGCTAGAAATATTTCTGCCTACAATTTATAAGGCGTTTATTCGGCGCTCAAATCTGATCAGGTGCAACAATTACAAATTTGGAGCTACTTGGAAGAAATCGCAAAGTCGCAATGGCTCCTGCCTATCGTTGATTCCAAAAAAGCTTATAAGAGCAGTAAACTATAGTTTAGAATGGACTCAAATAAAGCAAATTAAACTTAATGCCTTGAAGACAGTCCGAATAAAATTCAATTACACGAATAGATCAATTGAGCATTCGCTACAGTAAAAGGTATCAACTTTTCGGAACAGGGATGAGTCCCACTAAATTAGTTTTTGTTATATATAAAATCTGTGTGAACCTATAAAGCACTTGCAGGGCAAACTTACAAAAAGTTCAAAACCTTCCACAATAAAGTACTAAGGAACAAAGTGAACGTACGTACGAAGATCGTATAGACGTATTCAATCAGTCTTTAGTATCGAATACCAACATGGGTATGAAAGAACGAAAAAAAGTTGGAGTATGATTAGCCTCAATGATGATATTTTTTACACCCACCTATCGAAATTCTACTATATTAAAATTTATGAATGTATTTTTGTACCCGTACTCGCACAGAAGTCAGAAAATGTCCATAAATTAACAACTTACATGTCTAAAACTAGCTAATATCGTTCAGTTTTGCTATTCTTTGCTACATACATACAAACTCTGTGTGGTTTTTTTTTTCTAAAGGCTCTCTCTAAGTAAATAGTACAATTGTTTATTCTTAATAATTAATTTACATTTATTTATTTATTTATTTTTTTCTTATCCCAAGATCCAGCTTGGGTTTGTTTTAGTTGTATAAATATTTTCTTCTTTTCTTTTTGTTAAATGACAGTTTTTTGTTTTAGTAGTGCCCAATTTCCTAGTCCTAGAAGATATGTTGTGTTTTCATGTTCTTTTGCATACATAATTGTCTTTAGGTGGTATCTTATTTTTGTTTGCCTATATTGTAAAACCACAAAAAAATAAAAATAAAAAAAACGAAAAACAAATACAAATAAATGTAAAACTTAAACTTGCACCCTTTAATATTTTTTTAAAAGTACACTTCCACTAGACGGAACACCACACCCATTAGGAGCGGAAGCGGATATGAAAAAAATTGCTGGTTGAGTTTCTATTCAAAAGGACCGCCGTACCTGGACCATTCCTTTGCCTGTTTGCCTGCGCACAGATGTGTGCGAGCTCAATGACGAATTTGATTAAACGTTGTCGACATTGTGACGGGATACTACTGCCAAATTAATTTTACTGAGCTGTTGGGTGTTCTAAAAAGGACGACGAGTGTGGAATTATATGTGATATTTGTGGATGTTGAAGTGAAGAGGTGTTTTGCCAGCGCGTGATTTGAATATGATGAATGGCACTATGCTATGGTTCCAATTATAAACTTTGAAGGGTGCCCAACTATGGGACGAATTTAATAGATACTTTTGTCCAAATGTTGAATGGGTTGAAATTAGTGTGAATCGTGGTATTGCGGTGGAATTGCCTTAGTTCAGATTATTTTATTCTGCGTGTAGAGATTTAAATCTATTTTGGACTATTTGGTAGGTGGGTGTGATGACTGCAAAAAGAAGGTCAATATGTATGAGGTAACTATACATACCAATCTTTGAGTGACACAAAGAGAACATAAACTACATCCTGCCTAACCGATGGCCAGAAAGGCGACTTTAAATTTGTAAACGAATAAAGCAGATTTTATAAATTATGATTATGCTGTCCCATTAGCTGTCAACAGGTGTTGAAAACTTAACATCCCTTACAAGCTTCCCCACTCAACATGGACCAAGGTCCAACATAATGAATAACTAGCATCTTCCTTATCTTTACTTAGAGAACGTCGTCCATAAAGCCAAAACAATGCCTTGTCATCGTTAACACCACATCATCAACCGTTCACCATATTCTCATTTTCCTCCTTTAATCTCATTGCTATTTCAACAATCTTAACTAGGATTAGTCTGCTGTACTTTCCAAGTCGAAGGTAAAACCCCAATTAAGTTCAAATTGACGCAGAAAAAAAAACTTTTAACACGCTAGAAATGTGTCCGTCCCTGTGAAGTTTGAAATTTTAAATATCCTCACACTAACGAGAACTGCAGCAAAAGAGGGAAATGAAAAATATAAAAAAAAAAAAACACCCAGAAGGATGGAAGTCAAAATCGACAGAAAAACTTTTCCACCCACACCCATTGAATGGAACAAGTAGTGGTGACAGTTGTGAGCCTAGGCCATGAATTGTGAAAAATTCCCTGGATTTGATGCGGTGACAGTGGTGGTCCGTCCCGTTTCTCGTTCCCATACTTTTTTTTGCTACTTGGAATTTGATTTAGATTGGATGAACCGCGAAAGGACGTGTATGGCGTGCATTTGTATAACAAAGAGGATCTATCGGAATGAATGTGAAATCGCAATGCAATACAAAATTGAACAGCAGCAATGACAGGTTCTTGTGTGTAGATGTTTTGTTTTTTTTCTCTCTTTTGAAATGTGTCAGGGCAATTCAAAGTGCGTCAATTTTTAAGTTTTTTCTTTTTTTTTTTTAAGTTGTAAGAGATTAGGACCGACTAGGACAAGTTGTCACTATTGATAGCAGCAACTTCGAGGTAATTAAAGAATTAATTTACCTCGGTGTTAGCATCGACTTTCACGATTGACAACTTATTGAAGATCCGACGAAGATATTCCCTTTAAAAAATCCTGCTACTTAGTTTGAAATTTCTAACTTGAAGGACAAAGTGGATGCTCTTTAGAACTTTTACCCTGACAGTTATTTTGTACGGCGTCGAGTGCTGGAAGACAAGAAGGTAAGGAAATACAACCGTGAACTCTATAAGCTTTACAAAAATGCGGATGTATTTAGTATAAAAAGCTTCGCCACATCAAGCGAAGAGAATCTTTGAATCCCAGCCACAAGGCTCGAGAGGACAAGAAAGACCGAACTTCCCGTTTAAAGACCAAACCATTGCGAATTGCAGAGCTCTTGGTCTGGATATTTTGAGGTGATGCGCCGGGAACCCCAGAGGCTGCCGTGTCTTAGGCAGGGACTCTTATTATAAAGAAATGGTTTTTGGGGCAAGCAGTCTATTTACCGAACTCTTTAAAGTAGTGGGAGAATACTTGTATGAAACCCTCATCGTTTGTTTGATTCACAAGAAATGAAGGGGTGCCCTTAGCTAAATATAGAGGCCAACAACACCTGATTGGACTCTTATCAGTGCGGTTTAGGACCGACATGTCTCCCTAAATTACCAAAGTCAGACGTTGTATGGCAAAAAAAGGTTTTAGACAATGCAATGCACTTTTAAGTGACTTCTTCAACGTCATTCTTGAAAGAATTGTACAAATTACTTTAAAAAGCAGACTATATGATATTTTAGTTAAAACTTAGCGAGCTGCCATTGGTGCTTTTGAGAGTAGGAACAGAAACGGAGTAAAGGAATCGGGAACAATTGTAACGGACTTTGAATACCTCGGCCCTGCTATTCAATTTCAAACCCACATCTCATCAGAAACAAACGAAGACCAAGATTTGCCAATCGCTGTTTCTTTGGGCTGAGACAGCAACTTTTTATTAATAACAATTCCGTACAGATCTAAAGTGTCCTTCATTAGCCGTTTCGAACCAACATATATTCCAGCAATACAAATTCACGAGTGTGGATAGAATCAGGTATAGTTAAAGAAAGATCTAAAATTGATCAAAAACTGGAGCATGCTTGGTGCAGCAACAGCAGCATTTAATTTGAGCCTGCGACGAAGTAAACCGACACCGGAAGGTCCGCTTAAATAAATTTTTTCCATACAACTGGATGAAACATAAAGGCCTACTAGTCGAAGAGATGCACTGAAATGGAGTGTTATAAAAGAAAACTATTGGACACCATTATGCCAACTCAGTGGCTAGAGTTGGACTGCTGCGCAAAGGGTTTCAGTTCATAAGTCTATCTAATCTAAACATTCAAAAGAATAACTGTTCGGCATAAAACTGAAGGACCCCTAAGTTTGTTTTAAAAATAAAGCTTCGCACACACAATGTTCTGAGAAGCTATGTCTGCTGAGGATTAATTTCTATTTAATTTTATTCAAACGAAGACGACTCAAATGATGCCTGCAACTTTAGCTGGATCTACCCCATAGCGGAGGAAAAAAGATTACGAATACGCCACCAAACCTACAATCAAAAACAAAGCAAGAGGTACCGATTGCAGTCAAATAGCTCCTTAATGCCGTTTTCAATTGGTAACCCGGAAGACATATCTGTTCGCGGATTTCAATGGAACAAGCAAACACATTTGTTTTTGTATTTGGTGGAAGAACCCACAACCAAACCAACCAGGTGCTCATTGATGCAACGTTGACTGTGATCACTTTTTGATCAGAACCTGCAAACCGACCTTCCGACACAGAGAGCGCCTGAGCACATTTGAGAATTCGAAATGCTCCCGAACGCTTCAGGATGATCAATCAAAAAAAGAACAACGTTTGGTGGGAGACGCATCAAATAAAGTCTCGTCACAGCAACACTTTCGGTAAAAAGTGGGGACTTAAAACAAAGATGGTTATTCGCCCAAAGCTTACAACATCACCAAGCTGAGCAGAGTCCAGAGAACGGCTGCAATCGGAACCACGGGAGCCCTACGGTCGAGTCCCACGGGGGCAGTCAATGTGATTCTAGACATCCTTCGCCTGGACCAGCATATCAAATCAGTGCTTCATGCAGCGCATTAAGATTGCAGTAGATTGGCACTGCAATATCCTCGAGCTATTACCGAGAAACATAGAAACCCTATCTACTGACAGCATTATACCCAAACTCAACTTCCAGAAAACCTTTACTGCTGCATTTTCGTTCACATCAGAATGGAAGGCAGGCACTGTTATTGACGAAGAAATCTCGAGAAACCATCGACTAAGTGGTTCTCACTTTAAGTCGAAGGCAGAGTCTAGGTAGAGCAACCTGACGAACTGCGTCAGTTCCAGGAATACTTGGCCCAAATATAACAAATCTAGAACCCGAAAGGGTCTGTGTTATAAAAATTCTTTAAATATACCATCAAGTCACCGATCTAAAGCAGAAGTGATGCTTGCTTAGTTGCGCAGCATGGCTCAAGTACAATCAACCACTAGGTCCAAGTGCTTGTTATCTTTCGATGAATTAAAGTACAAAATAAAAAACACACAAAAGAAGCAGAAACTGGAGGCCGAAAAGTAAATTCAAACAAAAGCCCTCCTGAATATTACCAATTTGCATCCAACCACGATGCCCCCATATCGGCTAGCCATCGGAGCCATGCTGTAGAATAACCTCCATAGATTTACCACAAAGGATCGAAGGAAGTCCTTCAACCTTCCTACATACTTCGTCCAATAGATTTTATACACATTTTAATCTATATTCTAAAAAAATATTCAAACAAATTAAAATAAACATATAAAAATATTTTAATATCATTTTATTACTATTTGTATGTGTTTAGTGTTTTGCAATTAAAAATGTAAAATTAGTAAAATTTTACGAATAAACATCAACATAAAATAAGAATAATCTTAAAAAAAAAAACAAAAAATTATATTAAATGTAATTTTAGTTAAAAATAAAAATGCCAGCATAACAACAAGCATTATAGATTTCTTGCTATTATCGTCTCTTTGTTTTGTTTTGTTTTTTTTTTTCTTTTCTTATATAAATAAATTCACTAAACTATTTTATTAATTTTTTTTTTTTTTTTTTTTTTTTTATCTCATTCATAATATTACTATTTTAGTTATAAATTCTATTTTAATGTTATGCATAATTCAAATATTTGGGCAATTATTATTATAGTATAGGTATAATGTAATGTATAATGATTTTTTTTATTTTTTTTTTTGTACGAAAACAAGTATTTTTTAGTTTGTTCCATATTTGTAGATTTAGGTTTTCTTTTTTTTTTCTTGTGAGTGCTATTCTTCTTTTATTTTATTTTTAAATGTGCATCGTTTAAAAAAAAAAAAAGTTTAGTTTTGTTAGTGGTCTATTCTCAGTTACACAATTCGATTTTTGGGTTTTTTCGTGTAGTGGAAGTGTTGTGTTGTTTTAATTAAAATTTGTCACAATCGAGGAGAAAATTAAAATTATAAAAAATAAGAGAAGATATATATGATGTATGTATAGATCTTGGCAAGTGACAGTGGAAGTTGGAAACTTGTAAAAGAATTTTGCTAAATTGAAGGAAATGTTTGCTGCATGGTATAAACTTGATTTTAAGTCAGTGAAGTTGGCAGAAAGTTTTGCAAGTTTAATTGCGCACATTATGTAATTTTATCTAACTAACAAGAAGCTACATGGCTTTAAGCTAATAAAGCAATCGACGCTAAAGGTAGGATTAGATTGCATGCCAATTGGTCAAATAATGACAATTTCGCTGTCAGAAATGGCAATTATATGACCATTTGGCATGCAGTCTCATCCTACCGTAACAACAAAATCAATTTTCTCAAAAAAAAAAAAAACCTTTACTTCCTACACATGACTTTTTAATTTAAATTTCATAGACAATTTTTTGGGGATAGAATGAAATTTATTAAGAACAGCACAGCAGCTTCAGCTAAATAAACAGATCATTGATTGCTACCAGAAATTGGCGTATTCCGTCCGTAGGTTTTATGACTATCCTAACCTAACATTTGTTCGAACCTAGTTCAAGAAATCGGTAAGCTGACTCTTAGGTGACTTGCAGTTGACTTGTAACACATTTGCAAATCTGTCAACCGCTTGTCAACTGCTTTGTGGAAATTTCGTACTAGGCCCGCAGTCCGGAGAGTCTCCGGGCCAAAATTCCTCTGTTGGTAACCCTGGGTATACTAGGGGCAAACGCTTTTCGTAAAACGCGACTTAATGAGTTGCAACGACTGGAGATCACCGGCGTCGTAAAGGGAAGAACAAAAAAATTAACAGCGGCTTTACACAAATATAGGGACACCAGCCTGTCGAACCGGCGGACTGCACAGGTGAACATGAAGGGATATAGTAAAAGTGGTCATAACCTCGTCGGCAATAGAAGGAAGGAGTAAATTGTTTGTGAAACGCTTTTATTTATAGTTTCAGCATTACAGGCGGCCTGCTTGTACATGTAAATTCTAGATGATTACTTGAAGTTCCGCACAGTATTATGGAATTCGATACTAATCACCTAATAAGCCATCTCCACGCGGCATAATTTCAGTCAAGACTGAAGTCACGATATCAAAGTATTTGTTCAATGAGAAAAAAGGCAAGGCAGAGTTGGACAAATTTGTGGAAAATTTCAGATCAAAGGTAGAACAGAAAAATACAACCATATGTTAGTTGTCAAAAATAATAATAGTATAGTATAAATCGTGAATTAATGAACATTAATCATGTACTTACTGTTGCAACAACCGATTGGGCTTTATCAGAAGATTGTTCGATGTCTTCTATTTAATTAATCAACAAAGAACTTTTCACTTCGACGACAAAACAATTAATTTGCAACCACAACTGATTTTGACGTTTCTCACGTCAAAAGCAAGCGCAGAAATTCAGCTCGGACCAGGGTCCAGGCAGTGTCATTAAACAAAAAGCAAACATGACACGACCTGTACCTGTAATTTACATGCTTTGCACTGAGCTGGACAGCCTCTTTAACAAAGCTATTATGTCTGGTGTAGATCGTACTTTTGTAGAATTGATTGATATGTCATAACATAATTTGGCGAGACTCGGTGTAAAAGCGTCTTCTGAAGAGACAATGGATCGCCTCTGAAAACTAGGGACTTGGCTGGTATACATCCAATCGTGCAACTGGAGCGAATTGTATTCTTCTCGAACGACGCCATTTAAAAAGGTGCTAACCACTGAAACATTAAATGCAACTAGTAAGCCACTTTTGGGAGAATGATGATGTCACAAAAGTGGCAAGCAGCAGCTTTAGTCTGTATAATATCTGAGAAATGAAAGTAATTTCACGATTGGATGAGGTCAAATTAAAACAAAAAAACATTGCGCATAACACTCCATTATTGGATTTTCTCAAATCGAAGAATTGCCTGCACCAACGTGGTGTTTTCGTTTCGAATGGATAGGGACGTTCAGAACCATTCCAACTCGAAGACTCTTTGTCATCTAAATCGTCAGATTCCAATCGAAACGAAACTCCATAAATAAGTAAAATATAATTTTTTGGCAAACATTTCCTACAACCGTATGATTTAGTATTTTCCACTGCCACCCCGCACGCCCACTTTCAAAAAAATTTCTGTTTATTTATTTATTTATTTTTTGTCGTTCAAAACTCCTCTTATACATTCTCGGGATCTGGCAACTTACGCTCACAACAGTGGCACACAAGCGAACTTAACCGATTGCCTAGAGCTGACCAGAAATTCATTGTCGAAGACACATTGCAATTGGAAGTCTGTAATTGTTGCTGCTGCTGTAGTAGATCGTGCAGTTGGTTAAGCGGTATTTGCTGCTGCTGCTGCTGTTGCTGTTGATTAGACGGCAACAAGTGTTGCTGCAACATTGTGAAAGCACCATTATTCGATGAAGAGTACGTGTCGGAGCTCCGGTGTCAAATTTTAGGCGGATCACTTGATCCACTCGGAATACCCAAGTCGATGCTGTGCTCGCCAACTGTGCCCGAACCGATGCTACCGCTATACATAAGCTGTACATCGCCCAGGCTAGGAGTAATAACCCGCGGCAGTGCAGCCGATGTTATGATAATCGATTCGCTGGCGTCTACACTTCCGATACGGATTGGTGGCGGAACTACTTCACCGCTTATTGTATTGTTGCTATTATTGTCTTCGGTGAGCAGATCGTGGCCACCTCGATTGCTATTGTCCTCGTTGCGTGATGACTTTCGACTGTCACCGCCGGAACTGCTGCTGTAGCGGTTTCTCGTCGGCACATCCAGGCTGTAGGCTCGATTCCTACCAGCGCTAATCAATTCGTGCTGCTTGTGCTTAAAACTGGGTGAGAGATTGTTAGAAATTGTACAACAAATACCAGCACCTGGTTTGGACAAATCACCGGCGTTATTGTTTCGCACCGAACACGGGCTGCTGCGGGTACTGCCAAAGCGTTTGTTGCCCTTGTCAAAACTAAAGGAGAAATAATCAGAAATCTGTTTAAAACGCGCCTTCCACGACTTGGTGCCGACACCGCCGCCAGAGTTGGGCCCATTATTCGCCTGTGAGCAATTTCCATTCGTGTTGGCATTTCTATTGTTAACTGGGCTGTCAGTAGAAGGCGCAGTCGATGACGTTGTCGATGCTGTGACATTCACAGCACTCAACAACGCAGTGGTCGCTGTTACATTTATGTGTGGGCCTTGTGGAGCATTCATATTGAGTACATCAACGTCGGAGAGTTCACCGCCGCTGCCTTCAGCTATCTTTGGTTTTTCTATGTGGTGGGATTGGGTGTCCGTAGTATCTACGCTGCCTCGATTGTGGCGATTGTAAAAGACATTACTATCGGAGATGACCTGCTGTAAGCCATCGGAGAGGCGGCGGTTGTTGCAGCTGTACTGGTCCAGACTTACGGCTCGATTCGAACTGAAGTGACAACGATTCGAATGATAACCATGAATGTTACCGTATGAATTTCGGATGCGATTACCCCCTGTGCTGCACATCTCTCCAATCATGGATGGACGTTTCTCACGGGATGACTTTCTCGAATTGGAGTGTGATGATTTGGAGCGGTTGCTACTTCCTTCGGTGTCCACCTTGAATTTAGATGTCTTCTCAGCTACCTGTTATAGAAATACAGACAAAAAACAAGTCCACTGTTAGTAAAAGTTGGTTGCGATTACAAATCTTATAAAACAGACAAATAGCGAATATCTAACAAAAAAATATACAAATAAAATATACAAACAAACTCTGGCAAACGCTATACATGTAGGGAATGAGAGCAGCAACTAAGCTATTGGTTGAATGAAGCTTTCTTTTAACGTATGCTATAGTCAAAAAGACGTACAGTCGATAATAAAGCCGAGTTACAAGTTAGTCACCTGGTTTGAGTTGATCTGCCAGTTGGGTGGAGAGGTTATCACAGTTTAAAGAAAATAATCAATTAATTATATCAGCGTTGAACAAAAAATTGAGAAATAAAATACATTGTGATCGTGGTGAAGTGATCATTGATTGGAAATGAAAATGCAAGTGGAGACTGTCCTGATATCCTAAAAGATTTAGCTCAACCTACGACAGTTTTTGTTTGAAGTAAATTGATGCTTAATTCTCTACTCCATCTTATGTCGTTTTCATTTGGTAATCCGGAAGAGCTCTCCAATCCCGGATGCCAATCGAACAAGTTAACACATTTTATTTGAATTTGAAGTATTTGTATATATGTATTTCCAACCGCCTCACTACCAATCTGATGACGATGAAGGGGATGGAAGACAAATAGTATTAGCCATTGTAATATGTTTATATTAGTTAAATTTGGTAATAACTTTCAGCTAATCTCGGCTAAATTGAAGAATTACTAAATGCATCAGCAACAAATATGACATTTATCGATTATGACGTTTATGGTGTTTGAATGTGTTAGGGCTTCTGATTTTGATTCTGAATTCAAAGTCAAAAGCGAATTTCTCTTCTTTCCATGAGAGGAACTGTCATTTTAGTACCAAACGAATAGTTTCAGAAGAGTCCGGAAGTCTTTCGGATTATCAACCAAAAACGACTTTTATAAATTGAGTGTTAAGTGATTGCAGTGATTTTTTAAAGCAGTTCGCATTATTCGCTTTTCACATGCGAAAATTCTCGCATGGGAATGAAATTTTACTTAAAATACTCCATTTTCCGGCTCACAAAAGGAAAATAGAACGGCGGCGCCAATTTTTGGTCGTAGTTCTCGCTCTAGTAGACAAGCAATTAATAGTCGAGGGAAAAAATTTTACTCTACATTTTCGTTGGTGAATTTTGTCGTGTCAGTGACACAACGGGTTGGTCGAAGTGCCGAGAATATTGCTGCCGTCCATTCGTTCGTTGCAAACGAACCAAAACAGTCCATCGCATGGCGTTCTCAAGAATTGGGAATCGCTAAGACCACACTATGGCAATTTTTGGTCTTTTGTTTTGCGTTTAGCATTTTGGCCCCTGGTCCTGGGCCAACTCGAAATGGCTCTCAAATTTCGATTTTTTGTATACATTGTGAAGGCATTTGGTTGTCGGCATTCGGCTGTCCACCCGACCAAAATAGAGTGCGGTTAGAAATATCTTAACTGAAGTCCAACATGGCCGCTGGCCCGGACGGTCTATACGGGACTCGAAAAGAGCACAAACCAACTCATTTCTAAGATTTGGTTGGAAGAATGTATGCCGTTTGTCCGTTTCACAAGAATGTAGAATGCTCCAACTTTAAAGTTATCAGTCTTCGCGTATAAAATCCTGTCTGCCGTATTGTGCATATTGTGTAACCTGCCCCAACCCTATCAGTGCGGTCTTAGCCCCGGTAAGTTCTCATTTGACCACCTATACACACTACGGCAGTTCCTGAAGAAAACCCAAGAAGTTCAGCACGACACTCGCCACCTTTTTATCGTTTTGAAAGCCGAATATGACAGGGCAGGGTAAAGGACTTTTTCCACCTGAAATCTACCTACATCTGAAAATTAAATTTTTTCAGAAATCAAACAAAGAATAACGATTGCCAAGGCAAATATGTAGTAAAGCTCTCTTCCAACCAGATGAGGAAACTCTATATAGGACCGTCATAATCCCAGTTCTACTCTATGGTTCGAAAGCATAGACCCTTTCTAAAGCGAATGAAGATATCCTCGCTCGTTTCGAGAGAAAAATTCGTCGCAAGATATTAGGTCCGTAATATATTTACGGGTTCTGCAGGAGACATTGACCTGCTAAAAACAATCTGCGCCTTTGGAGTTTGAGATGGATGAGACATGAAGAGCGAAAATAAACAAACGCTCCAACCAGATTAGCGTGGAGTCCGCAACTAGTAATATCTTTCAGAGACCAGAGGCTTATTATTAGAGACCATCACGCGCGAGTGATATATCAACGAGCTCAGCAACGACGACGGAGAAATAGAAAACTGCTTGACATGCATCCTTATAAGATGAAGCTAACTAAAGCCAATCGATCATATAAAGTGAAGTACATATGTACGTTCTAGGATTGGGCTTTATAAATATTGAGAGAAGATGTTTTTTATATTTTTGTTCCTTAGAAAATAATAATTAAGTCGATTGCATAAACACCGACATCTCTAAGGCTTTCGACCAGCCAGCTGTCCCATAAGATAATAAGATTTAACCTAGTTTTATAACGTGTATTTGAAGGTTCTTTATCAGAATCTTTCTCTGCTAAGTCTAGAGTTGCTCACGGAAGTCACCTAGGCCCTATTTTGTTCATACTTGCTATTAATGATGTCAAAGCATGTAGCAATATTTTAATAGACGCTGATGATATGAACATTTTAAAATCTGTCAACCTGTAAGGATGACAGAAATCTTCTCCAAGCTGACATGAATAGTATTGCCACTTGGTGTGATAAAAATGGGTTAATTTGGAACCCATCTATGTCAGCATAGGACATTTTCAAGTAAACGTATTCCCTCCATTTTTCATTATTCTTTATTCGATCATATGCTTTGTCATGTTGATAGTTTTAAAGAGAAAGGGGTTTTCTTTGACCCCAAAACTTAACTTTATTTGTCATATTAACTTTATTGATAACAAATCAAACTTCATGATGGGCTTTATTAAGAGGCGGTCATAAGAATTTGACTCGGTCCCTCATCTAGAGTATGCTTCACAAGTTTGGACTCCGTACTAAAATATTCTTCAACGTAACTTTATTCGTTTTGCCCTTATAGGTCTCTCCTTCCTCCCTACAGTCAAAGTATCAAACTTCTTCAAATGTTACCCCTCTCTCAATGAAGACTAAATAGTGATATGGTTGCCTTACAGAAGCTTATAGCAGGTCATATAGATGCCCCTGATTTGTTGTCTTCCATTCAACTTCTGTGGAGGTGATGATCTTTTAGCGCTTATCTTAGGACGAATTATAGCAGGAATGAGCCAATTACTCTCAGGAGTCGAATTTATAACTCAAATAAGCATGTGATTGATTTGCACGTTAGTAAATTTAAACTGAAAATGTGTTTGCGTAATCATGCTCTGGTGTTTGCTCTATGTATGTATTTACTAACTAAATGATGAGGCTGTGGTGCACTTTTTGTGCCGACAAATCTGAAAGTGTTTATAAAAAAAAGAGATGACCAATGATATTTTTGGCTACACGGATGCAACAACCGATTTATTGAAAACTCAATTCGATGAACGTGCTACATAGAGGAATGCTCAAGTCGATTGGCCGCCTGGATCGTGTGATGAAGCACCTCTTAGACTTTTATTTATGGGGCTACCAACATAAACGGCGCGCGACGTTTTAGGATCTCAGAGCCAATATTGAATGAGAGATAGCAGCCGTTTCCGTCGTAATGTGTGGCCGAGTCACTAACATGTGCCTTCAACTAATCGACCGGTACAAACGTGCCCTTGGTGGATATATGAAAAAATAAACGGGCATATAGGCCCCAAGGCCCAGCTTGTCCAATAACTGTGTGTGCGAAGATATATTTTTTTGACACCAATGGAAGGGACATACAGTTTAATGCCGATTGCCGATTCCGAACGGCAAATAATTTTTGAGAAGCTTCATATGACAATTCTCACTCTTGGATGTTTGTCAGACGTTCGCAAGAGGTGGCGCTGCGAATAAAAACTTTCAGGTGGTACAATTCGGAACCAGTTGAACCAGCGACCTTTCGCTTAGTGATCCAATTGTTAAGCTATTTCACATCAAAATCGAAAGCTAATCCGCATAGGTACTTCTTTGGCCGAAATATCACACTTTTTGACATGACAAACTAAACGTGAGATTCGAAAAATTTGCCTAATCAAGTCGTTTTTAAAAGTCTTTATCACGTTTTCCCCAAGTTAAACGACATAAACTTGCTTTTTCTTGTCATCTTTTACGCTCAATTTAGCCGCATCCTTGTAAGGTAAGAGTGAACAGAAAACAAAAGGAAAGAACTTCGCACATTCTTAGTGCTTAAGGAATTCTTTTGTCAATTTTCTTAGAGCTAATGATTATGGAAATTCCCTCCTCAACGAGTGTAAGTTCTTTGTTATCAAAACTGTCAGAGTACGGCAGGGAGGGCAGGGCGCACGCATATCCTAAAGACAAAACTTTTCATGACAAGTCCTTAGTTTACCTTCAATCCTGTGCATGGGTTCGCAGCGCGGTTGGGGGAATGAATGACGACCCAACTCAATATCTAAGTAAGTATTATCTCTTGGCTATGAACACAATGTTGAACCTTTTCTATTTTCTGCAGGGTTATTTTCCATAATATATCCATGTATAGTAGTGTTTTTCGTTTGGCAGGAACCCTGCTGTGTGTGTGTGCGGCTTTAATGGGTTCAAGCAAAGGCACGGCACTGAGAGTGAACATTGGTGGGTTGGCGGAAGGATGAATGGCAATGCACTCTTTCTTATTTCATTGTCAGGAATGAAGATGGTTTTTAGTGGTGGTTGCGGTGGATGGTGGAAAAACTGGCAGGTAAAATCCCGGTGGATAATACTTTTCCAGTTTCACTACACACATCTACGAGTTGAAACAAGGACTACACAACGAAGTAAGTTCATGTCATGTTCGCGGTTTATTTTCGTGCAGTGTTCTTTACTGGGTTACATCCGTACAGAACGTAGGATGACTTCACCAGCATTTTATCCAAGGTGCATGCTGCTGAAGGAAATTATGTTTCGCACTCTTCCCGATGGTATCTCGGTAAAGTGCATAGACATGCGTGTTGTTGCGGCGCTAAGGACAAAGGAATCAACATTTAACTCATTTTGGATGCAAGTAAGGTTTTCGTTTTTTGACCTTAAGCAAGTCAGTCTTCCAGGATGCCCAGATGAATAAATTATGCGCTTGGTTTATTTCTACATATTACAATGAAAACTAGTGGTAAATAGTCAAGAGCTATTTATAGCCTGATTTTACTCGAAAGACATCCCCGATAAGCCATAATCGAAATGACAGTCGTCTATACCATTTCTGAGGAAAAGGCGGAAAGTAATTCCTTGTAATCGACTCAATTTCAACGGATCTACAAGCCTAACAAGATGATGTAACCGTTAAAAGCATCCTCTTCTTTAGCCTATCTTCTGCCCTAAAGGATTTAAAATACAATAATCCCCATCTCCAAGGAAACATGTAAAATAATGCGGCAAATACTCCCTCGTGCCAGTTTAAATCTCCTCGCTGGAGCAGCGCTAATGAGTCCGACTTTTCATTGCTTCTAATTACTCATAATTTCGCTTAATAAATGTGCGGTGGCTTCTCTTAGGTCGGAAGCGTACGAAAAAAAAAAGAAATTACTTTGCGTGGAAGTGGATTAACTGCTGTAAAGCCACCACCTTCCCACAGAAGGGGAGTGTAAAATAAAAATACTTTTTCTCCGTTTTTGTACAAATCCGTCTGAAATTAATTATAAAATGCAGCAAAAAGGATAACCGCACAAAGCCAGTGGTAGGCCAGCGCCCGTGCAACGGATACATCAATCATAATTTTCCGCGGCCGTCGCAAAAGTAAGAAAACGTGGCAAGAACAACGCAAAGTGAATGAAATGAATTGCACAATGAGTAATACTTACGTCAACTTCTGTTGCGGTTTCAGAGTCACCACTCTCGCTACCCTCGGGCAAGTCATGAAGTTCTGCGGCAATGCAGGTGGGCTCATCCACCGAGGTCCTGGAGGCGGACTTTTGCGATGGTATACTACGTCTGG
This sequence comes from Ferdinandea cuprea, assembly GCA_963576555.1. Lineage (NCBI taxonomy): Eukaryota > Metazoa > Arthropoda > Insecta > Diptera > Syrphidae > Ferdinandea > Ferdinandea cuprea. The sequence goes on from OY754958.1 coordinate 66,295,533, forward strand.
ACTTAACACTAATGCCCGATTGGGAGCGTGGCAGTTGCGGGGATACACCGCCTCCATCCGAGCTGTTGTTCTCGGCGGCCTCAGCGAGAGATTTGCGTGATTTGTTTTGAGCATCATTTAAGTGTCTAACGGAAAAAAAAAACAAAAAACAAACAAACATAAATTGAAATTGAAAGATATAGATGGCGCTACTTACTTATAGTAATCCAATGCATTCCGTACCGGAATTATAATCAGTTCTGTTAGCTCGGGCACCAAATCGCCGAGGGCTTCAAATAATGGCAGTAATACTAGACCGATGAATCGAACTTGAGAGCCTGGCTTGCTAACCTTATCCGGATCCATGAATGGTGTCACAGGCAAACCTTCTGATTTTTCCGCAGCACTCTGAGCGAAAAATTCCTGAAGAAGGCGATCCAACCATGGTTCGGCTACGTCCATGGGACGAGCTTCATTTGAGATGTCTGCAACTTTAATCAGGATCATGCAGAGCTACAAGGAGTGTTGTGCAAATACATTTGATGATGAGAGAAGTATGACCAGACCAGGAATGAAGAATACTTACTAAGTTAATGTGCGCTCTATTCGAGTAATCAAATGTAGGTGTGACCTGTTTGAATTGGTCAAGAATCTCGTTGTGACGAGCCATATCTGTTGCCAGGATGCAACGAATAATTCCCTCGCGAATGACACTAGAACAAGAAGAAGAAAGGACACATCACAGTTTGTATCATGCAAATTGAATTATTTGTTCAAAAAAGTTGAAAGGAATTTATATTTCCTCTCATCCGTTTATTGCTATCGCCGAAGGACAAAATATTTAATCTTGTTGTGCTCGTATTGACATAAATTCGAATTTGCTTGTCTATTTTTTATTTTATTTTTGTTGAGTAAAGAAAAAAGAAGAAAGAGAAAGGTTTTTATTTTATTTGTTTGGTTTGGTTTTTTTTTTTTTTTTTTCTGGGATCAACAGGCAAGCAACATACGATGGGTGGTGGAAGGTGGAATTGGATGACAGTTTATGCTACGTCGTGTGCGGTATGAATCAACAGAAGATTCGGCAGAACCTACCGAACAATGAATTCAAAGCCTTTGTTGGGAAAGTAGGTTAATCAACTGGTTTTCAGTTAAAACAAAAAACTCACATGGACCCGTTGATTTGCATTGAACTTGTGCAGCTACAGCATGTGTCTATGTATTGGCATGCTGCCATTGTGTCCAGCCAGTAAAGCGAGTAAGCGATGCGATGAGAGAAACGTTTGCATGCGCTTTCTCGCTTTGCTGTGCGCGAAGCCTTAGCGTACGACCAGTGATGAGCGGCTAAGCAACTGCTCAGGTCATTGCCGAGCGATATAACTGGGCGCCTCTTAAGAGCTGAAATCAAACATTCCGCGCTTATTTTAAAACATAAGGAAAGGCTACAGTACGATACCCTATCCATATCCCTATACGCCCCAAAGAAAAAGCATTAAGAAGGTGATGGATATCATTTCATTCTATGAAATTTATAAAAAAAAAATATTTTGTTTGAAAAAACGCCCCCAAAAAGTGGGCGTTGCCAAAAACTTTGTATGGGCGATATAGTGGAAGAAATATTTTCTAAATATCTTGTTAAACATTTTTTTACAGTTTCTATGAAAATTTTCGCTGAAAACAGCATTTTAGTGAAAAAAGCCCACAAAAAGTAGGCGTGGCAAAACATTTTTTATGGCAGACTTGTAAAGGAGGGCAGTGCTACCGAAAAAAAGGAGATTAACATAGGAGTTCTCTCTCAACCCGATCTCTGGGCCTCTCGCTCTCAAATGTATGTGCAATAAATTTCCCACATCTGGTTGTTAAATTGCTTCGTCGTTCTCAATTCTCAGCAACCAGGTATGATAAATTGGTATTGAGAGTATTCAATTCATTCTAGATTATTTTTGAATCTTGTTTTTAACAGATTAAATATTAAATATTGTATTTTCGGGATTTAAGGAAGATTTATGGAAGTTTTGTTTTAATCGAAACGTAGGATTGACTTCTTAGTAACCTTTTTAGAACTTGAAACTTTTTTATTTGGATTTGGACACATATTTTCTTTTTATTATATTTAAATTAGAGAAACGAAGTAAAATATCTTAAACGGTTAACACGCATCGGAAATAAATATGTTTTTCCATGTAAGCGTGGCCAACATTTTATTTTATATTTCACTTCGTTCTAAAAAATGTTTTGGGTTACTACTAAAAGTTTTCAATTGAAAAAATTATATAGAAAAAGTTTTAATTTGTTTGGCTTGTTTTTTAAAAATTTGAAAAACTGACATAAAAGACTTTTCTTTTTCGAGATTCTACTGTATCTGAATATGTTTTGGTTGTTGAAATTATCAAACGCCTTAAGGATGACAGACACCTTATGGGGGTTTAAGCGTAGGTACACACATCTAAGCAACATTTTATGTAATCTGTATATCATGACACAACGTGTATCATCAGAAGAAAAGTTACAATTCATGTTTGCAAAAAAGTACAATCCAAAAATTTGATTTCCCATCATACTCGCTGAAGGCTTACGTAGACTTCGCTAAGTCGCTCGTCACTCACTGCGACTCCCGCAACCTAAGTGAAAGTTTGGTCATATTATACTTCCTTTTCCCTTTGGGTCCAAATTGCAGTTTGAACAATCGCCCAAAGTTAAAAAGACCAATCGCTTATAGGGTGATTCATTGTGAGGTTTGTATGGCAAGTCATCGTGGAAATACTCACACCACAACAGCGTCTCCAAATTGTTCAGCTGTATTACGAAAATCAGCGAAAATTTGAATCCCAGTTTACATTAAGGTAGCCCTAAACGACGAACATGCTCGCCAAACTTGTATGTTTGCGTTATCCCCTACACAGCGAAGACCTTTTGCGAACATTAATTTCGTGCTAAAAGAGTAAACATGTGCGATAAAGAAGCGCAAGTGTTTGCGTTTATGGTTATTTATATAGAAAAAAATTAGGTTTTCGCCAACAGCGAACCGTTTGCGAACCGTGGTACTCGACCGGTTAGACCACATCCAGCACGTAGTGGTTAGCTGTAGCTGATAGTGTACGTGAAGACCGTGATGAATAGATTCGTCGTTGTTCTCAGCAGCTTGGCTTGTCGTAGTCAAGAACTTGGCGAATTTTACATGAGGAGCTCAGCCTAAAAGCGTACAAAATGGAACGTACTTGAAGAATTGAAGCCAGGCGACTTCAATTTGCGTCGTATTTTCAGTGAATGGACTCCGTAAAAACTCAATGAAAATCCGGAAAATCGTGAAATTTTGTTCAGTGATGAAACCCATTTCTGCCTTAATGGATATGTTAATAAACAAAATGGACGTAAGAGTACCAAGAGCTACCATTACATCCATTAAAAACAACGGTATGGTGTGTTTTAAGGGCTGGTGGAATCATTGGTCCATATTTCTTCAAAAATGAGGCAAATCAGAATGTCACCAACCTTGTGCTTCCTGAAATTCAAGCCCATGGTCTCCGTGAGCTGTGGTGTCAACAATGGACTTTTTGAGCACTTAATTTCACGTTTTACTACCATAAATTGGCCGCCTAGATCGTGCGATATCACACCTTTGGACTATTTTCTCTATGGAGATATGTAAAGTCTCAGGTCTTCAGGAATAAGCCTGCTAAAATTGACACTTTGGAAGCCAACATTACTCTTGTTATTCGCGAGATACCAGTCGCTATGCTCGAACGGGTGTCGCCAAAAATTTGATCTTCCGACTGGACCACCTCAGACGTAGTCGTGGCCAACATTTACATGATGTCATTTTCAAAAAGTAAATGCCATGAATTGTTCTTTTAACCGATTAAAAATTTTCCAATTTAATTTTTATAAAAATTTATGTGTTTTATTTTAAATTATATATCAAACCTCACGGTGAATCACCCTTTATATGTCATATCATTGGGCCACCTATTTCGTTAAGGAACTTTATTTTGTTATCTAATATGGTTCAAACCAATCAACCTGACATTGTATATAAAACAAAAACAAATTCCATCCGTTTGGGGATGTTTGCGGCGCATCGGGCTTATTTTTCATATCAAATTTGAATGTAAAGGGTAATATTTTAGGAGTTAAGTTTTTCAGGTTGGCAGCACTGGTTAGTAATGGCGTCCAAACGTCACCTGTCACAGTGAAAAGTTTTCAGTTTACTCTGCTATTTAATCATGAAAAACTTACACACTAGCAACGATTGCAAATTATTGAAGTTTATTATCAAAATTCGTGCTCTTTGAAAAATGTGTAAATCCGCTGTTTTATCGAAAAATTGTGTTCAGCGAGGAGGCTTATTTCTGGCTCAACGGATACGTAAATAAGCAAAACAGTCGCATCTGGAGTGATGAACAGCCACATGCCATTCAAGAATTATCGATGCATCCCGAAAAGACGACAGTTTGGTGTTGTTTATGGCCTGGTGGCATTATCGGTCCATTTTTCTTCAAAGACGACCTTGGAAGAAACGTTACTGTCAACGGCGACCAATATCGAGCCATGATACGCGACTTTTTTTTGCCCCAGTTGGCTGAGTTGAACTTGGTTGACATGTGGTTTCATCAAGACGGTGCCACATGCCACACAGCTCGTGAAACAATGGAAATGTTGAAGGATGAATTTGGTGAGCAGTTTATCTCTCGAAATGGCCCTGTGAGTTGGCCGCCAAGATCTATTGATTATTTCTTGTGGGGTTATGTAAAGTCGTTAGTCTTTGTGGACAAGCCGAACACTATTGAAGCTCGAATTGAAATGACGCAAAACATGAAGTTGTCCTTAAAACGTAAATGACAAAGGCCTTTTAATTGATTTACAATAAAGTTTTTGAATATTTGATGCAAATTTGAGTATTTTATTCGATTGCTAAAAAAAAACTACGCTTAAAAAATCACTCCTTAGTTCTCAACCAATGATGTATTTGCCCTTTAAAATACAAATTTTTAAAAACAACAACTCTTGGGACGGGGTGTGCCTTGGTTTCTATTTTAGTCCTGGTTACATACATTTCAGCCTTCAAAACAAAAGTTAAATTTCATGGCTACGTAACCCACTCATTCGCCATAAGCCGTTCTCTTAATTTTTTCTGCAAACTATGCAACTAGTTTTTGCCGGTACTTCAATTAGCCAACTTTTAAATTCTAAATTCAAACAGTCGAAAATTAAATTTCTGTTTATGTCTTTTTCTCTCTTGAAAGTATGCAACGCGAAAGGATAAGGGCACACTCTCCCAAGGGTTATTATGACGAGTAGTTTTTACATTACATACCTACCCTACTCGTATTCACAAGTATACATAGTCCAAATGCAATTTATTCAACCCTCAATTCACCTAGGGCAGCTATGTGAACAACAGTGGAGGCGGACATAACCCCTTTGGGGGGAGGATCAAAGCCAATGGAAGGATACAATCATTCCCTGCTCTCTAAATTTCATTTGAATGCTGGAAAAGTTTTTCATCATTTCACAAAAATAACAACAACAACGAAAAGAAAGCGGAAACAATTTATTAATTATGTTTTTTAGCAAAAGGAAAAGCAAAGGAATAAAAAACAAAATCCTGCTTTTCCCTTACGACTCAATGAGTATAAATTCAAATTAATTAATTAAAATTATTTTATGCTTCGCATTGTACTCTCTCACTGGGTAGCTTCAAGGACTACAAATTAAGCACTTATTCTTTTGAGTCCAATTTCTGTGCTATATAGATATTTACGGTAAAGAGTTTGTGGCTTAATGGAGAAGATTTTGAACAATCATCTTTGGTCGCTGCATAATTGTGTGGAAAATTGCAATAATCGTATATTTTGTATATAGGAAAAATAAATAAACAATTTCCATGAATATCCAGGTAAATTTGCAAATTGGTTCTTGAAGTTCACACAAAGGAACAAAGAAAATGCAGCAGAAACCAAACTGTTGGTAATCGATTGAATGCTATCGAACATTTGTTACTTTGAAACTTTTGCTTTCTAAATAAAGGGGAAGAGCAAATAAAATTCGTTCACCTGAGGGGCTTTCATTGTCAATTAATATCTATAAAAATGCGTACAAAGTCTGCCGTCTTACGTTTAAAATAAATTTTCCTCATTTCAACAAAATAACACCCCCGAACGTGCAATTTACTTTCAATAAATACAAATTTGTCAGCCCAGATACTTAGGCTTTATTAAAAGATAAAAAGAAAAAAATATATATCCACAAGGAGATACCTATAAAGGATAACTTCCTACTATATCGCCCACCTAAGCTGAGTTGCCCAACCAAATTGACTCATCTCAATTCCCATCGTCATCAACATTTTCATCCGAATCTAATAAATTTCAATTTTTTCTCATAGTAAGCGTTTCGAATCATTCTTTTTTTGGGGTTTTTTTTTTGCAGACTTGGGGTACCTGTACATTTACGTGTACGGATGTTGCGTGTTTATTTTAATAGAAGATAGATTTAAGAAGCATTTTCAGCAGCTGCTAAACCGGCATCATATATATGTAGCTGTAGGAATTAAAGCTACATACATATATGCACATTTTTACTACACTTACACTGTTAAACATTTTTGTTACTGTATTGAATAAAGAGAACAGAGAGTGGCAGTTAAACTCTGACCGCCGACCAAGCCAGACGTGTTTTAGTAAAAAATAGTTAAACCATTACATATAGTGGGTGTGAAACTGAAAGATGAAAGACCAGGTCCCGCCATCCAGTAAAGAAGTCGGTGGCTTAGCTATTAAACAGCCTAAGAACAGCAAGGCCGCCGAAGGCTCTAAAGGTCTACCAGCGGAGCTCCTCAAACACGGAGGTGATTTTTTAGTACAGCGTATGCATCAAAGAAGAAAGGAGACCCTCTGAACTGCTCTAACTGCAGAGTCTGCTAAACATCGCTTAAAAGATCTTATCTGCTGTGCTGGGTGAACGCCTGAAGGCTTTCGCCAACAACCTGATTGCGGTCAATCAGTGTGGCTTCAGACCAGGAAAGACTACCATCGACCAAATATTCACACTACGGCAGGTCTTTGAGTAAACCCAGGAAGTCCAAATCGATACCCATGACAACATTTATATAGACGAGCTATACGGAGCAATGTCTAGTTTTGGCATCCCTACCAAACTGCATAAACGGACGCAGGATGACAATGGAGAATGCACGCTGCTCCATCAAGGTCGGTGAAGAACTCACCGAGACCTCCGATGTAAAAAAAGGATTTAGACAAGGCGATGCGCTGCGCAACATCGTTCTTAAAAGAATAGTGCAAAACTCAAATGCTAACACCAGAGGCACTGTCTTTTAAAAGTCTACTCGCCCACCACGACGACACCGATATAATTGGCAGAACGCAGCAGGATGTCACTGGAGCGTTCGTGAGTATTGAGACGAAGGCGGCGAAGATGGGTTTTGACGGTCAATGAAGGCAAGACAAAGTATATGCTGTCATCAAGAAAGGGCACCAAACACCGACGTCTCGTACGAAATATCACTATGGTCAAGGACTTTGCCCACCTAGGCTCCGCAGTGAACTCAGGCAATGATACCAGCGTTGAGATTAAACGAAGAATAACTCTTCTTTGGGCTACGAAACCAATTGAGTAGCAAAGCCTTCTCTCGAATAACTAAAGTGACCCTTTATAAGACTATAAAAATCCCAGTCCTTCTTTATAGTGCAGAGGCATGGACATGGCGGAATGGAGGAGGAGATACGACGAACTGTACGGGCTGTACAGCGACATCGACTTACCCAGAAGAGTGAAGGTCCAACGAATGAGGTGGCTGGGTCATGTAGAGCGAATGAACGTGAATGCTCCGGCCCGGAAGATCTTCGAATCCACACCCGAGGGACGGCGCAGTACAGGAAGACCCCGACTCAAATAGCGCACGCAAGAGGGACCTTAACTTAGCGTGCGAAACTGGAGACAGCTGACCAAAGATCGTGCTGGCTGGAGACGCTTGTTGGTTGAGGTCCACATCCACCACGGACTGTAGCGCCATCTTAAGTAAGTAGGCATGCGTCAAATTATCAACCAAGTATGAGTGGAAGGATGCATTCCCGATGACCGGATCATCACTTCCCTTCCATCTATCAGGCGATCTTTATAAAAGTGTCTTGCAAAAACTGTCGAGGCCCTGCTAAATTTAACACATAAGGTCCGTCTGCTGGATACCAGGCCACGTGGGCATTATTGGAAACGTGTCGGCGGACTCTCTTGCGTAATAATGGGCAGCAGGATCCTTTATAGGGCCCGAACCATTCTGCGGGATAGGGGCAAATATCCTAGGTGAAAAATTCAGGAAATTGGAAAAGGAAAATGGGCCGACAGATTTCATAATCTCCAAGTCCAGAGCCAAGTCAAGAATTTTTAAGGAGACTTTAATAGAGACCACCGAAACTCCAGAAATATATACCCAAATTTTTGGAGAGATATCAAATTCAAGATAAGCATTTAGGAACGACGAATCAAGAGATTCATAAAATGAACTAGACTGGATGATGTACTCTGAGTGATATTAGACACACTGAAGCTTCCGCACCGGAAGATAGACCGTTGACCAATTGATCACACTAAGGTAAATCATAAAAAAGACCAAGTGGAGACTCACCATCTTGTCATCGAGTTGAAAGCCGCATATGAGAGTCAAGTGCACTACATGGAATTGAGTTCATGATTTCAGCATCAGCTCATCTGAACTCTCCCAAACGTGCAGCTAGTTTCGACAAGATGATGCGCTATCCTGTGACTTTCGTGATGATGCCTTTCATGAAGAGCAGTCGAAACTAGTTGGTCTTGAAGTAAATGAGGATAAGACGAAGTACCAATTAGCTATTCCACATGATATCCTGACTCCTAAACCGACTTTTTGCATTGTCTATCAATTAGAATGATGCGCTTAATGTATTATGGAGAAAGGTGCTTGTTGCGTTCGCACCAGAATCCCTGACCTTAATTCAGATTTAAGAGCTCATTAGGGCGCACTTTGTCTATTAATTTCCTCGGAAGTTAGCTATGCTCCTTCCAGCTTTGTGCCTAAAGATAGGTGTTCCATGCTGCATTTCCAAGGGTACGCAAGCTTGGTACTTTTGATCTCAATTATCCTGGCTTTGACCGCCGCGAACATTAGTAAATATTTTGAAGCCTTCAAGAGCAACCATACAAGTAAACGTCTCGAAGTGGTATCTTGGGATCTAAGAGTCTGACCCGCAATAGCTGTAGCATTCTAAGGGGAAGCATGTCAAGGCTTAGCAAACAACAGCTAGTTTCGTAAATATCTGAATCGAGAAAGCTTTTTTTTTAAATGCTAAACTAATAAAGGGTCAAGCTGTCACACTGTTATAAGTGTTCCAAAGTTCAGCTACACATCAATCAAAATTCTATGCAAACCCACATCATGTCAAGACATTTAATATTTGTCTGCAAGTGTGCATGAACCTTTAATGTTTTGCCAACATGTCTCGTCGGCACTTAAATGTGTTATTTAATGAGACCATATTACAACCATCTCTTCGGCCACAAAATAAAAAGAAAAGAAAAGAAAAAATATATAAATAAAGGAAAATATGATGTATCTACTTCAGTAAACACGAAAGCTTCTGCACGAATGACAAAAATTACGAGTAAGGGAAAATTATTGGCCAAAGCAAGGGGTGGAAGGGTGCAACCACATTTTATTGCCAGGAGTCTACGGACTGACTGCTGGTATAGTTGGTGGTTAGTGGTTCTGAAGAAGGAAATTGGATTGCTATCGATTTATTTGCGCTGCATGTTTTTCTTTTGGAGAATTTTCTTTTAAGGATATAATGCTCAAGTTTGAATGTGTCTGATGGGTTGTTATGGATTTGCGGGTTATTTTGAGATTTTTTTGCAGCGAAACATTGATGATGTACGTTTACTAAGCTGTGGTAAAATTGGTTGTCGTCGTAGACTTTCATTGAGTAAGTAGCGAGAGTGGGGACCAAAATCTAAAATAATTGAGCTGATGTATATGGCAACTATACGGCAAGCCGCAAACAAATCAACTAATCTTAAGTTATTGACGAAAATACAGAGACTAGCACGCATAGGGACAAGAGGTGCAATAAGAACGACACCAACCGCTGGTTAAGAAGTGATTCTAAATCAGCTACCGCTGATATTGATGATATTACTATTTTCATTGACAGCCCAGCGATTAAGAGAATTAATGATATTGAAATCAAATTCAAGCTGGTTCGACACTGTCCCATAGAGCTAAAGGTTTTTGGCTCATAGCACAAGGTATGTCTTTGCTGGATTCCTGGACACAGGGACATAACCGGCAATGAGATGACCGACGACCTGGCAAGAAAAGGATCTGAAATGGATCGTAACCGATCAAACCGCCACTCTGCAACTTCAGGGAACGAGTGGAATACAAGATCAGAATGAAAGCTAACAACAGGTGGAAATCTCTTATCACCTGTGAGATATCACGGAAACTATGACCAGAATATAATAAAAACCGAACTAAAAAGCTTTCACAGAGCGAAAAAACCTCGCTGTCCAAGCTGGTTGCTGCTTTAACAGGTCATAATTTTCTAAGAAACCACATGGTGAAACTAGATCTCAAGGATGACGACATTTGTAGGGGCTGCGGCGATGAAGCGCTCCACGAGGACACCCCTCACTATTTCGGTCACTGTACGGGTCTCTGTCACTTGAGGAACAGAACACTTGGATGGTTCTTCTTTGATGACAGATGTCTCACTCTCTAATCTTTTACAGGTTTCTGGAGACATCAGGATGGCTTGATAGAATTGAGTAGCCACGAGCATCGGGAAGGACAAAAAACACCGGCGTATCCCCCACTGAAGGGTATCACAATAGGTCCACAGGGACCTGAGTGTGGCAAAAAGGAAACTATTCTTTCATGTCAACCCATCTAACCTAACCTAAGTAGCAATAAGAAGATGGAGAAGTGGCCTTAGTCATATAAAGAAGCAAGATAGATTCCAATAGTCATCCTCGCGGATGAATTCCTAAGGATTTAATTCTACGAATTCTACGAATTCTTTCTTCTTGTTTTAGAAGACTTTAATCTTCCTTATCTTCAATAGGTTCCTTCGGACTATGTATCTCACTTTTTAACTAACCCCAGCTCTGATAAAGAAACGTTTTTTATTGACTGTCTCTCTGAATCTTTCTTTTGAATCCAAATGAGTGGCATCTTTAACCCCAGAAAGATAACCTACGTCTATTAGACGTGTACTGCCGATTTGATTTACATTACTGCTAAAATATGGTTATCTTTCTAGGGTTAACAACCTTGGTAGACAACTCGACCTCATATTTTCATCGGATCCAACTAGTTTCATTGTCACTTCAACCTTAGGCCGCACAGTTAATTCTCACATTCCCATATGCCAACGGTAACCTTCTAAAAATTTGTACTGTTTCAACTTTTTTACCTACTTAGTAAGGTTGACTTCGAGGCAATGTGAAGAGTTTTGTTCATTTCAGAACAAAAGAAACAGGCCTAACTTAAATCATGGTTTGGTCTTGTCTTTTCTAACTACCAAAACTCATCTGGCCCTGTGCTAACCTACCTGTATTTGCTCTAAAAAGAATGCGCGAATAACTTTATACCGCCTAGGACTAAATTTTTTTCATATCTCTATTTTGCAAAGAGTATTCGCCAAAACTTTGAAAAGATTCAATTACCTATAATCCCGACTCATAAAAAAGGCCGCAAGAATGAGGCCATAAACTATCTGCCGATTGCTAAACTTTCGTGCATTCCCAAACATTTCGAAAGCATTTAAGGAAGTTGATGAAATTGTAACTGATTTTAGCAAAGCCATCGAAAACATTTCACATCCGGACTTATTCCGTGGATCAAATCATGTCAAATTTGCAAATATTGCAAATACAAAGTCATCTACAGATTGTCCGTTTCCAACCTAATTTACGCCAGTTCTGGTATTCCCCATGGCAGCCACCCTGGTCCTCGACCTTCATCTTGACCATAAATGATGTTGAGTACATTATTCGCCTTGACCGATCCTCAATATGGTGGCAAACAGATGTTCCGAAGCTGATAGATGCAACTTACATCCCTATGTGGATCGCCTTAAACTAATCAGCTTACAATCGACATGATTTTGTAAAATCGATCAGATGTTAATCGAAAATATCGACTGTCTTCGCTGATGGAAGTTATTTACCTCAATACCAAACCCTTGCGATCTTATATCTATTCCCCTTTTCCGTCTTAATTTACGCTGCACTAACTATGGTCACAACAGCTAACAATCACCCTTACTCTACATGGCGTTTATATTAAACGACAGCAGTCGTTTTTTGAAATCGGTACTACCTCTGGCGTTTATAAGTCGTTTTATGTCGTTGAACGCCTCGTAGCGTTTTCCTGGTGTGGAATGTAAGTTCTATTCGTATTCGTATTCTAGGAGTCGTTTTAGTTTCAAAACACGACTAGCAAAACACCAAACGCCTAGGGGGCAAATTTGAATTCAACAGGTCCGTTTTGTTAAATTTGTGCAATTATTTAATGATTTCATAATTTTTTTAACGATGAAGATAGCATTTCCCAAATATGTCCCTGAAACCTTGAAAAAGGCCCTTTAAGACATTGAAAAGGACATTTTTCGAAAATATCCATTAAATCACCTGACAATTTGCTGTTGCAAAAAACTTTAGCCGGAATGTCCTTGGAACATTTAAAAAGGTATTTGAATCCTTGAAAAAGGACAATGTAAAAAATGTCAGCGTAAATGCACTCATACACATTAACTTCAAGATGAGTAGTTATTGCATTTTTTGATCTAAACTATTTAAGTGAATTCAATGAAAAAAAAAATCATTTATATTCATTGAGTGAGACCTTTAAGAATGCAATGTCAAAAGATTGCATTCTTTTACAACTCTGAACAGTAAGATAACTCAAGATAAGAACTAGAACAATTCAAAATAAATTTAGGTAGATATGAAATTCCAAACTGAAAAACCGATTTTATTTGTTAGTTATTGATGTGCAACTCATGTGGAACCTAAAATAAATGAGAGCGAAGGCGTTTTGAGAACAGAATACCGACACTAAAACGACAATTAAATGAATTGACTCAAAAAACGCCAGCTGTCGTTTAATATAAACGACAAGTAGAATAAGGGTGAATATGTAAAAAATATGAAACTTGTAATAAATGGTCCGCCAAATAACTTTTTTGTTTTTGAAAATGCTATAAAAAAAACTACTGAATATTTTCTCAAATTTCTTTTTTTATTTGAAACTACAATCCTTCCGGTTAATAGTGAAAAATAATTTCATTCAAATGGCTGCCTCGGCTGGCCATGCAGTAGCCTACACGATCGGTTAAATTTTTAAGCACAGTATCGATTGTCCTTTAAAGCGTCAATTGTTTCTGGCATGTCGGCGTAAAACTTATCTTTTTCGGCACCCCACAAATAATAGTCCAACGGTGTCACATCGCAGCTCCGCGGTGGCCAAACGACATCAACTCTGCGGCTGATAATGCGATCTTCAAAAACAGGGCGCAAAACATCGAGTGTAGCTTCGGCTGTGTGGCATGTAGCGCCGTCCTGTTGAAACCAAATGTTGCCAATATACTCCTCTTTAATTTTTGTGAACAAAAATTCATTCAACATGGCCCGATAACGGGTTTTCTGTGCCCCAAATGCGACAATTTTGCTTGTTTACATACCCGCCAAGATCAAAATGAGCTTCATCTGAAAAGATGATTTTTTTTGGCAAAATCGGCATCTTCTCTAAGTCGATCGCAGGCCCACATTGGATGGTCAGTTGGCTTCAACTCCTGAACCAATTGGACTTTGTATGGCGTCATACCAAGGTCTTTATGCAAAATTCGTCTCAATGATGTCTCCGAAATGTGTGAAATTGTTGAGAACGACGGTGAATTGATGTTGATGGCGCTTCACGCACACTTTCTGCCACAGCAGCAATTTTCTCAGGTGTACGCACTGTTTTTGGCTTTTCACGCTTTGGTTTATCGATGAGGATGCCAGTTTCTTTCACTTTTTTCACAAGATAACGAATAACGAACATACGGAGCTGATGGTGCTTCTCTTCTTCCAAAATCCGTACGCAATTTTCGCACACATTCTGCAACATTACCACGATTTTCAAGGTAATGTCGCATACACAACCATATTCGTTCAGCGGAAGGATCAAACTAATTATCTGTCAAATCAGACATTAGCTAAGTGTTACCATTCGCGAAATAAGTACTAGTTGAAAAAAAAAAAACGTTAGATGGCGGACCCTTTATGTTTGCTGACTTCTTGCAATCAACATATTCAAGCCCTAAATTATTGACACTCAATTATATTTCCTCCAACATAAAATCAAACTGTAATATTCCGACACTTAGACGGCTGAATTTGAAATCGTGCAATATATAAAGACCTTCGATAAAAACTGTGTTCCTGATCTTTTGGTGTTCTTAGTTTTTTGGTCAAATCATCTATAAATTTCATCTGTAAACTGTTAACTTATTTATTCAACTTATCGCTGTACAGTAGAGTCTCAGTAAAGCGTTTGATAAAGTGAATCACATTAGTCTGTTCAAAAAAAAAACTTGAATTATATGGACTCCCTCAATGAATCTTGAAATGGATTTCTTCTTATTTAAGTAATCGGACGCAAAATGTGAATTTGAAAAATTCTTTGTCAAAAAATATAGTTGTTTATTCTGATGTCCCTCAAGGTAGTCACTTTGGCCCACTTTTGTTTCTGTTGTTTACTAATTTCTTCAATAATGCGACTTTCACCCTATTGTAGCCGCTTAAAGGTACTAAAGCTTCAAACTTTGTTTTGCGTTCTGTCCGTTAGCATAAACTCCACCTTTGTTCTTAAATCACTCAAAATTAACACCAGACCGAGAATAACATGGAACCCAGAATTTTTATGCCATAGTACGTCTAGATGTAACTATGGTAGCAACGGACCTATAAACAACCTGACGAGAGATTTAAATAAATATCATCATAATGCTGGATCTTAACCTTACAAAAGATAAATTAAAAGAAATATTAAGAAAAATTTAACATATTTATATTTGTTTTGTGACGTAATTTGTGTTTTGTTAAATAAATAAATAAAACCTCTTTCACTTTAGTTTCAGTAAAGTCCCGATTAAAAACATTTTCTTCTCCTCCTTAACTCTCCCCACGACCCTACCAACTGTAATCAGTTTTTAAGTTTACCAATAAATTCGTTACATATTCAACTTTCGTTGATTTTTAAAAAAAGCTTTATCGCCTTTTAATCCTTTCCTGCATCCATTCTAGTCTGCCTGTGGGGTTTACCAGTTTGACCTCGAAAACTATCTGCACGACTCCCTTCCATGCTTCAAAACTCGATTCACTTTTGATAACTTCTTTCGAGGAGAGCGAGAGAGAGATGCAAGATTTGAAGCAGTTAAAGTTACTGTGGCAATCACCTGGGATCTACTTCGCCACTTCGCCCAATATTATTGATCTCTTCGTTTTCATCCAACAAATTGCGAAAGTTCTTACATCCGATTTGGAAAACTTCTTCCACCAAAAATTAAGGTGCATTCCTTACCCCCTTCCCCCTCCCAGGCCCTTGAATTTCTAAGGGAATCAAATGTCAAAGTTGATCTAAAGTACAAATTCTTCTTTTCTTTCCCATAACCGGGAAACTTCCATTTTGTTTTTTAGTTTTAAAGTTTACATTTTTAAGTGTCATCGGCATACGTCGTTTGTTTGCAAAACTTTTACCTTAACTCTGCTCTACGAGAACTTCAACTTATAACAAATTCACACACAGAAATCCACAACGGTACGGATCAATTTTGTAGTTTAAAAAATAAAAAAAAAAAGTTTTCGCGGATAATAAACTATTCGACGTCAAACATCTGAACGAAACTTTTATTTTGTGTTGGTGAATTGTTTCTACTGAACTTTTTCAGTAGAATTTGGTGCATTTTTTATTTTCTATCACTGTCATACTTTAATGCATTACACAATTTATTTGGATGTGGTCGTCCTGTATATATACATACGTATTGTTCAACCAAACATAATATGCGAGGTAGAAAAAGTAAACACACTTCACTATGGCACACAACCGCTATCAGTCTTTGCCATTACTCATATTACAGTTTGAAGGATGTAATTCATTTTCCTCATCCTCCTTGCGTTGGCTGTAGATGTGTCGTCGCAAAGTTTCTCCTTACTTTCGCAGCAGTATAGTGCTGCTGCGTTATAGCTAACACTTCAAGCGCACCCTGTGCATGTCTGCTGTAGAGTAAACAATGAGCAGGCAAGAACGTAGTAGTATAGTTTGATTTACGGATACAATGTCGCCATGTAGATAGTAGATTTTGTGTGTAAATTACATTAGGTGTGCTTTTGTGGTTGAATGGGAAAAATAGTAGAAGAAAATGTTGCTGGAAAGTTGTGCAGTTCCAGAAACACAAACAACGGATTGAAAATGTAATGTTTTTGAGAGGATTAAAAAATTCACCACATCCATTGTTTGAAGGGTAGCGAGAGAGCAACATTTGCATAGAACTAGAAGGAATGGCGAGATGTTGAGTTTATTCATTTAAAGCAGAATAATAGTGCTTGTTTAACTTTAACAGAGTGTTTGGGGGGAAATAGTAGAGACGTTTGACAATAACGGGGAATGGTAAGTACGTGCGTTTTTGGCAGAACTGAGCTGAATATATTCACTATCAAAACCGAAAAATCATCCTCCTTCGGCGGGCAATATCTCTCTATTTAGATATCGTTCTAGGTATCTGGGTGTCGTTCTAGCCCTGGGTGTTGTGCAGAAAGACCCTACGGCAAGAGGTTATATTGCTCCCAGCATTTTTCTTCGCATGTCTCTGCTTAAATGCTAATCTCCCCTAGAAAAGAATGACAAGATAAACCTAAGCAGATGGTTCAAAAATGAACAGTGCAGTTGGTGCGCGTGTAAAAGAATGAAATAAATATTAGGCGTAAACGGCAAATACAGGATCTAAAGCCTAGCTTCTCCAACCATTGTGTGTGCGAAGTTATATTTTTGACACGAATGGAGGGACCTACAGTTGAATGCCGGTTCCGAACGGCAATTCATTTTTGAGAAGCTTTTCATGACAGTTCTTACTCTTGGATATTTGTCAGATGTTCGCAAGAGGTGGGGCAGCTAATAAAAACTTTCAGGTGGTACAGGTCGGGATTTGAACCAGCGACCTCTCGCTTAGTGGCCCAACGCACTTAACCACTAAGCCACTGTGCGCGTGTATATTTCTAAATCTTTAAACATCTCAAAACAGCCAGTGTACAGGGTGGGCCATCTAGTGGTTTATTTTTAAATCATAGGTTATTTTGACACTGACAGCTGTTTCCCGCTCAAAATCTTGACAGAAAGTCAGTATCATACTAAATAGTCGTTTAAGGAAAACGTTCTCCCAAAGAAAGTGCTGTGAAGCCCAAACAGTGTATTTTTTGAAAAGAAGATGTTTTGGCCGAAATGAAGCAGCAACCGCGCCTGCTGTTCGCAGGCGTCGTCGTACGCACAGACGAGAGTGTGAGACTCAATTCACGAACATCAACTCGCCATCGATCTCAACAGCTCAATATTTCATCTCGGATTATTTGCTCACAAGGTCCAATTAACTCAGGAATTTTAAGGCGCACGACCATCCGCCAATTTGGTGCGGATTGTTGGATGATGGCATCATTGGACCATTTTTCTTTTAACGACGTTTCGGTCAACGGTGGGCGTTACAAAGCCATGTTAATCGATTTATTTTTAATAAAATTGAAGAAAATGGATTTGGACGACCTCTGGTTCATGCAGGATGGAGCTCCATGTCACAATCGATCTTTTGCGCACCAAATTCCCAAATTGTGGTTATCATCCGTATTGGCGATGTCAATTGGCTGCCTCGGAGCTATGATTTGACCCCCATTTGGAATTTTTTTTGTGGGGAACCGTGAAGGGCCGATGTTATGCCAACAATCCGGAAACGATTTAAAGCCAATATCATCCAAGCAATCCGTGAGCTACAGCTCGAAACCATCAACAAGGTCTTGGAAAATTGAAGTGAATGAATGCGCTACTGCGAAGCCAGCCGACGCAACTTACTCATGAAAATCCGAGTATTGAAGAGTGAGAAATTTTAACTGTGAACGAAAGATAGACGATATAACTAACTAATTACTTATTCGGTTCCCGACCCGTAAAGGGTGCCTGCCTGAGACACGTTCAGGCATCCGCGATGGCTTGGTCTTTAAAACGAAGGTTTCGTCGTCTTCGAAGATCGTCTGGCCCGGAGCATTGTTGTCCATTCGCTCGATGTGGCCGAGCCAGTGTAGTCTACAGTTTTTGGCTTTTCGGACTACATCCACATCTTGGTACAGCTCATAGAGTTCGAGGTTGCATCTTCTCTTCATTCGCCCTCCTCTGACACACGACCAAATATTTGTCGAAGGATTTTTCTTTCGAAGGAGCCCAGTATTAGCTTTCTTTTCCTGCTTATCGTCGAGCACTCGGCGCCGTATAGCAGAACTGGCAGAATAAGGGTTTTGTAGAGCATGCACTTTGTCCTTCGAGTCAGGAGTTTTGAACCCATTTGTTTCGCCAAATTGAAGTAACAGCGGTATCCCGGGGTATTTCTTCGCCGGATCTCCAATCCTAAACTACCTCGAAGTTGCTGCTATCAACAGTGACATTTTGTCTTGTTCTGATTCACTTCAATAGCTGTGAATGCCTCCACTACGGCACGCTGGGAACGTCCGCATATCCCACCAGCTGGACTGATCTTTTGAAGGTAGTGCCTTACGCCATAACTAAAGGGCGTTCATCAATTGATCTCTGAATTTTTTGTATATCTTAAGTTTGTAGTTTTCTTGTCCTTAACTTTGACCAATTTAAATGAAAACGTTATGAAACTTTTTCCCAAAGTACATGAACATGAAAAGGAAGGACGATTTAATTTTTTGTGAAAGAAAAACCTAGTACCATCGGGCTCCTCCTTTTAACATCTCAAAGGCCCAAATAAACCGCATTCACTTACTACTCAACCAGATAACTCTTTAATTAACATTGTTAAGGATAACTTCTGTTGAAGGAAACGAAAACTTCTTAACTATCGGGGAAATATCGATATCCACACAAAGGCAACAACAAAACCCATCTAACTATTTACTGTTCAAACGAACATACGATCCCACTTAAAGTCAAGTAAATTGCCAGAGTCGTGCGCTTCTTTAGCACTCGTATTTGTACCCCTGCCTCTCGCAATCTTCTTTTTCTTCTTCTAAGGATACGTTATGTAGTTGTTGATGATGTCCAAGTTAAAATGGGGAAAACGAAGTTTTCTCAATTTATTTTCTTCTACGTTTCTAATTTCTTCGTAGATTTTCTTCTTCGTCGGGTTTATTTAGCAAATTCAAATAGGCTTTCTCGTTTTATCTCGCTCCGCTTTCCAGTAGTTATCTGCATTAAGAAAATTAAAACATTGCATTTGGAGTGGTGCAGTGTAGTGTAGTCTTCAAGGATACACCCTTGTTGTTGGTTATGATGTGCTTCACGGTCCCAGACCGTAACATTATCATATTTATTTTAATCTTGGTCAGAGAGTTGAGTGTCTGGATGGAATTTCTTTTTTAACTGCACACTGCTTAATTGGATTTTTATTTATGCTCAGAGGAGACGTGTGAGAAGCAAATGTGCATCTGGAATGTGTGTTGTCAGAGGGGTATAATTTTTTTTTTTAATTTTTTTGCTGAATGCGACAGTCTTGGGAATGAAACGAAGCGAAGCTTTTGCAATTTAATTTAGTTCATAACGATCCGAGAGATGTGATAACCCTCACATAACTGTGCTGTGCTTTTAGACAAACATTCAAGTGTGTACGATATGCGAACATTTGAAGTCGTTAAAATTTATTGTGTGTACGATGCGATTAGAAACCGAGAAACACTTTGTAATATTAAATATCTATTGATTGTTTGTTGTATCTTAGTTTGACCCCATTCGTAGAAAATCATTTTCCGGCGAAGAGAATTATCTTAAAATTTACATTTAAAAGACGCCAAAGAACAAAAGTTTCCTGGAAAAAGATTCTTTAGAAGTTCAATCGATAATGATTTGACTTTGTTAAGTCCAAAAATACGCTACGGCTCATAAAAGGTTTTGAGGAGCAAACGGATATGAGAAGCGTTTGTTTGGAAGTTTTACTTAAAGGTCAAACGATTTTGTCAAGGCCACAACAGCGGAGTAGAAATGTTCAGGGAAAGCTTAAAGTTAATTCACAGTCTGTGCAAAGAGTATGGAACGACCATTTCAGCTGACTGCTCAACTGCGAACCATTCAATATTGATGATGAAAGCCTTGCTCTTGTGAACAAAATATCAACAAGACTTCTCGAAAGAGAGATGCATTTGGCTGATCTACGAGAAAGGAGACCATCTAACGACGCCAAATAGAGAGGGATCAGTCTTTTGAACAAAGTTCTTGTCTATTGCTTTACTAATGCCCTACTTGAAGAAGTTTTATGAACGGAAAGTCCACGGCAGGTCTCATGGAGGCAAAACGTTCATATCAATGGTTACCATCTCAATCGATTTTACAGCCTTATCTCTTCTATACCTTCCTTTAGCTGTATTTGGTTATTGATTCGCTGTCGGAAAGTTTGCTTCTGAACAACTATCTCGATGTCATGTGAGGACGAAGAAAATATACTTGCTATCGAATGTAGGCAACACAAGATGACGGAGATAAGGACCTTCAGGATTAGCCGAAAAAATAGCTAAATCCTGAATCATGCGCATATACACACATTTTAAGCATTTACACAGAAATTATGACTTCATTTCTTTTTATTTAGACTTAAAGAAGATCTCGACCAGAAGGAATCAATTAGGCTCACTCTGGTTTCAATGATGGAAGAGCTAAGAAGAAAACGATCGAATCTCTACTGGGTTAATGTACATATCTGGCACGAGCGGGCTGATGAACTGGCAAGAAAGGATACGGAATAGATCGACCAGTACCGCAGTTGGTGAGAATGGTCGGACCAGTACCGCTGTTAAGTTAAGACTTTCAAGATGTTGGAGTCACTACTGTATGACCATGGAAATGGAAGACACCACAAGAAGGCCAACGCCGAGTTATTCCCCATCGAAGGGTATCAAAATAGTGGTTTAAGCATTACTTCTAAACTGTCAAAGGATATGTGTCATCGCTAAAAATCGGTCGAGATTTATTCAAATGCCGCAAACTGTATTTGAATTGACTGCAGGCGGTTCTAGTGAAGATTTCTTCAAATTCTCTTGATATCTGCCAATCTCACGTAAGTCTCTCACCACCAACTCCTACTGCTCACCTCTACTTGGTGACTGCTGGGTGCCTAGTACCACGACTGGAGATAGGGTCTCAACCCCTGTGGAAGGTTGTTGGTGGCAGCTGACGAGAGAGAGGGGGAGGAGTGTCACCACACTACGGCACTTTCTCCTGTTTGCGGAAAGAAGCGGACGAATTCTACATATGGATCAACGGTGGCGTCCACAGTTTCCGTCAGGCAGAACTTTTGATCTCTCCATATGAGCTGCTTCAACATATGTTAATCCCAGGTCTATAGGGATCTCCAACACTAAACCAGGGTGTGGCCCTTAATGGGCCAACGGAAGCACTCACATTCCCGAAGTGTGTTACTGGCATCGGTGTTACCGACCTGCTATCCTAGGGTCAAAATCCAGGTTGGGGGTTGCGTTTGTCGGGGTAATTTCCTGACCATGTCGAAAAGCTATACAGCAGCCTCGGATAAAAAAAACAATCTCCCTCAAATGGCAATAAGACCCGGAGCGTTAATGGACATGCGAATGAGTACCTGGAATGTGCGAACACTCTAAATTCCAGGTGTAGAGGTGACTTGAGTCTGTCCTCTCGCGGTACAAGGCTGACATTACCGCGATCCAGGAGATTCGATGGATAGGATCAGGAATTATGAAAAGACACAATTGCGACATTTATTAGAGCTGTTATAAAAGATTGCACGTGTTAAGATGCGGATTCGTCGTGGGAAATTAGCTTAGATCCAAAGTAATTGACTTCAAGCTGGTAAGTGATTACCTGGCTGTGATCCGCATCAGAGCTACACTCCAAAATATTAGCCTAATATGTGCACAAACCCCTACCGACGAGGCTGAGGACCCTATCAAGAAGGAATTTTATGACCTCTTGGACGGAGCCTCCGAAGCCCGTCCGGAGTACGATGTCAAAATTGTACTCGGGGACTTCAATGCTGAAGTCGGTAAGGAAAACATCTTCGGCGGATTAGTTGGTAAGCACAGCCTCCACGAAACGACAACAGATAACGGCTACCGACTAATTGACTTTGCAGCAGCTTGTAATACGCTCTCCAGACGGTCGAACCGCCAACCAAATCGACCATGTGCTAATCGATGCGAGGCATCCGCATCCAACATCTTGCACGTGACCATTTCCTTGTTGCAGCTAGATTCAGAGCTCGACTTTCCAACGAGAAGAAGCTGCGAACTGCCCAGAAGAAGAAATTCGACGTTGGACGCCTTAGCACATCTGGAGTCGCCAGGGCCTACAAAGAGCGCCTGAGTGAGACACTTCCCACTGTGCATTCACCTACCACAGACGCCAACAACCAGTGGTCTCAGTATCGCGACATCATCCATCAAGGAGGTAACCGAAACCACCCTAGGATACCAGCCAACCCAGAGAAAAAGCCCGTGGGATGACAATGTATGCGTATACCGGAAAAAGGTGACAGAAGATGCACACATTAGAACGCTGCAGAGGAAAACAAGGGCAGCAAGGGATGAGTACTGAGCCAGCAGAAGAAGATCCTGCGTACGAAAATAAGACAGCACGCAGTCTCCCAGCTCAAGTAGATCAAAGAGTCTCGCGACCGAAACAATATCCGCAAGTTTTATTTGAAAAATTTATCGATTTTTTGGGGTCATCATCGTTATCTTATAGACTGGCTACATATGGCCCCAAAGTAAACATGAAAAATGACCCCAAACTAAACATGAAAAATATGTTTAGTTTGGGGTCATTTTTCTATAAGATGACGATCGGTAAATGAAGCTTAGTCGCGCAACAAACAACCGTTGCGTTAAGCGATACAACAAAAAAAGTCGGACCTAAAGTTGCTATTTTATTGGAAAATAATTGACATTTTTCACTTCAATACAACTTTTAATCTAAAGCTGTTGACTTCAGGGAAGAACTTTCTCTCGATAACGCTTTGGATCACAAGCCCTACAAAGGCTTTCAGACATGCAAACTTATCTGGAATCACAATATGCGTGAAGAAACTTTATGAAGAGAAACCTCCTTTTTAATCTATGGTTTACAGCTTGTGTAAAAACCCAAAGTTATTTTTCATTTAATATAACAAGAAATCAAGGAAACATACAGGAGCTGCGACATTCGAGGTAACAAGAAGCAGCTGTTTTCTTATGAAGTGTAAAATTGCTGCCATAAGAAAGCATGGATCTGTTATTACCGCTGACCGTGAGTGAGTCTCGCATCACTGCTATTCTCGCGACTACCGTATGTTTTCAACATAACGAAATATTTATCGAATATGTTAACATTTCAGAAGTATACCAAGTCCCTTAGTCCCGTTGGTGTTCTTTTGAAATAATCAAAAGCTCCTTCATTTTTCTTTTCAATTCAATGTCACTTCCCTAATCCGAAACAGATATTGCAACTTACTTGAATGTGTCTCTACTGAAGTTTTTAAATATATTGCATTCCGGGTGCTCCAGCAGACGAAAAGCGATTGAACAATGATGATTTTCCAATGGTGAGATGTCGTTATACCTAAAACAAAAAAAAAAAAAACAACAACAAATTGAATGAACAGATTAAACTTTGAAATTCAAAACAGAAATCGAAACCTCCTTACCTGAGTGCCAGCTCTGTACGTGCATTTATTTGATAAATATTATTATAGCCAGGATGATCGAGATCGTGACATATGCAGGATACCAACAGAATCAGACATTCCAGTTCACCGAGTCGTGATATCAGATTGGCCTGTCGGGTAATTGCATACATCTGCAAAAAAAAAACAAAAAAAAAAACAATGAGGTGGAACATTTTTTATTTGAAACGTTTATGTGATTTATGGAAATGTCCTTGCATAATAATAATTATACAAGTAGTAACAAGAGAGAAAACCCGGTCAACTTATGTACCGTGAAGGATTTCTTTATTTTTTTTTCCTTCGCCTTCTACTCTTCACTTTCAATGGGTTTGAAGTTATTATCCCTTTGTTATCGTCTTTATGTATGTGTACAGAAAACTAATTGCAAATGCAGGTCACATCATACAGCAAACAACACTAAAGAGGTGAACTAAAAATATCCTTGCAACTGTGGCATCTGTGCTTGCTGCTAACAGCTCTTAATGGAAAAGTACCATACCAAGTTTTATAAATGATAAGGACGGCAGCACATCCAGATTCATATCCTTTTTCCAATGTCGTCGACAACAACTTAAGTTGTATACATAAAGAATGAAGAAAATGTGAACGTAAATACGTTTTGAGGTTTTTTTGACTAAGTTATTTGGTTTTTTTTTTTTTTTTTAATTTATTTTCAGCAGCTGAATCGAGCGAGGTTCCATGGCAATGGAAATGGTTTCTAATTATATTATATTGGGTAAGGGAAAAGATTAATTCATTGAAAGTCTTGTTAATTAGTTTGGGAAAGCTCATAAAAGTTTATAATTGAAAGTCAATGAAGAGAGAGAGAGCGGCAGAGTACTGGGGGGTACTTTTAATTGTTGGCTATACAGGTACTCTAGCTTCGGGCTAAATCCGATTAACATTTAAATAGTTAATGCAGCTTTGTATCCAGTTCCGGCAGTTACTTTGTGGATAATCATTTTCAAGGTATGAAAGTAACTAATTTCGTTTCAATAAAATTGTGTACTAAGTCGGTCTGTGCTGAGAAGGGGGTTGGGCGCGTAGTTGGTTGTCGGGCTGAAGTTATCCGGAATAGTCGTGTGAGTTAAATTTACAAAAAAAAAAAATAGACGGGGATACTGGATCAACGTTAAATATGTCGGCAAAGATTA
The DNA here is from genome assembly GCA_963576555.1 of Ferdinandea cuprea. Taxonomy (NCBI): domain Eukaryota; kingdom Metazoa; phylum Arthropoda; class Insecta; order Diptera; family Syrphidae; genus Ferdinandea; species Ferdinandea cuprea. The sequence goes on from OY754958.1 coordinate 66,320,644, forward strand.
GGCAAGTTGCTCAGCGATGTAACATATCTATCGGGCTTATTTTACCACCGGGTACTAGTCGCGTCTAACCGGTTGTGTTGAACAGGAAGGAAATATAAAAAAATATAATGCTGTGCCTGAGATGACTGGCGAAAGTGGTTTTAGAAGTCAATACGAATCCTCAGAAGAAGGAAGTACGTGGATCAACGGCCATCATGGAAGCAACTTTAAGTGTGCTGCTTCGATATATCTGAAGCTGAGGTAAGTAGGTAGCCTTCAGGAATAGTCAGGGTTCTGAAAAGGAGATGGTGGCGTATTCACCTCTTATGGGCCAGTGGCAGATTTCACATTCCCGAAGTGGGTTCATGGCACCGCTGTCTCGAACGCTGTCAAAATCAGGGACTGTCACTCTAGGTTAAGGGTTTTCTCTACATCTAGATGATGTCGTTTGGGGTTCTCCTATGGGGGTTATTTCTCGTCAAACGTTGTTAGTTTTGATAGAGAGAAATAGCTTCGGATGTCGATTTCCCTCAAACCCAAGCTTTACAACTTTCATCTTGTAATTAGAGGAGCTCGACTGACCAATAAGAAGACGTTGTGAACTGCAGAAATTCGACGTAAGACGCCTTAGCACCCCTGGAGAAACTAGAGCCACTGTGCATTCACCTACCACAGAAGCCAAAATGCAGTGCACCCAGTATGGCGTAGAGGAAACCATCCTAGGTAATCAGTTTCCTCAGAGAAGAAGCCCGTGGCATGATGCCACAAGCAGGCGACAGAAGATGCACACAAAAGCGAAGCAGTGAAAAACAGGAGCATCCAGGAGAAAGGAGGACAGGAATACAAAACAACATCCGGATGTTACGCCAATTATATGGCTGCTGGATTTAAGACCGGTACGCAGGTTCTTCGAAACAGCCAAGGAAACCTAGTCACCGACGCGCAGGTAATAGTAGATGTATTTAAGCAGCATTTCCAACGAGCATCACGTAGAGAGAGAGCGATGGCCCAAAAAAAAACCCACGTCTAGTCAATGAAGAACCTGTTCAGCCACCTAGTATAGAAGAAGTTGGGATTAGCTATAAGAAAAAGCTTACGAACAACAAGACCGCTAGCTGCTAAACTTATAGCCCATCAGAGCTCTTCAAATACGGAGGTGATGTTATGGTAAGGAGCATGCGCCTTCATGTACCAAGTATGACTGGACCATCAGCTCCATATGTACCATCTGCAAGAGAGGTGATCCTAAGTTTTAAAAAAACTATCGAGGCATATATATACTATACTCAACATCACATACAAGATCCTATCTAACGTACGTTGTGAAGGTCTCAAACCATTCTGCCAAAATTTTCACACTAAAGAAAATCCTGGAAAAGACCAACGAATTTCAAGTATAGACGCATCATCTTCTCATCGACTTCAAAGCCGCATAAAATACTATTGACCGCCAGGATTATGCGGCAAGGTGATGCCGTATAATCTGACCAATTCAGGCATGTTTTTGAGCAGATATTGGCCATAGCAAGTATCAACACGAAGCTCACCTTCGTAAGCAGATCAATCCAGCTACTGGGGTATGCGAACGAGTTTGACATCATCGGGCGCTCCCACCGTCAGCGGGCCAAAGCAGGGAAGATAAAAACGCAAACGCGAGATGTATCCTAAAGCAAAAAGCGTAGTGCCAAGAGGATCATCAAATCCCAGTCTTCAGATTCCAGGCGACAAGGAAAACAGAACTTTTAGAACTGCCAGAGAGCTTGATCTGGAAAACTGAAAGCAGCGCGCAAGGCCTTGCTGAGAACGAGACGGGTTGGCTTGGCTGTCCGTAAAGTGAGAACGCATTTGTAAACTCATCAACAAAAAAAAAGCTAAAGATATAGATAAATCTTCTATTATTTTCGTACCAAAAGTCCCATACGACTTTGTAAAGGGTGCTCCAACCATAATTCACGATGTTAATTGTTCATTTGACATTTCTTTGTTTCAGTGTTTGACAAATTGAACCATGGAGAGGTAGACAATTGATCAGCGCTTTAAGATTGTTAAAGCCTTCTACGAAAGCCTTGGGCGTTCAAGGCAAAATGCATTTCGTGCACTTCCTTTTTTTTTGGTATGCATAATCGACCAAATGTGTCCACAACCGGTAGAATTGTGCGCAAATTTGAACAAGCTGGGTCTGTAGGAAATGTCAAAAAGCCGATGCATGTACAAAGAGTGACGGTTTGGTGGGGCTTATGGCCTGGCGGCATCATCGCACCGTTCTTTTTCGAAAATGAGGACGGCCCAGCAGTTCCTGTGAATGTTGTTCGCTATCGCGAGATGATAATGGACTTCTTTTGGCCAAAAATGTATGATATGGACCTGACCGGTATGTGTTTCCAACAACATAGTGCCAATTGCCACACAGCCAACGAAACAATGGCTCTTTTGCGAGAGAAATTCAAAGGGGCCTGTTATCTCACGTCGTCGTGGCGATGTTTTTGACACCGTTGGACTTCTTTTTTTGGGGATATTTAAAAGAAAAAGGATTCGTTAATAAGCCAAGAATATTTCGAGAGCTATAGGATGAGATTATGTCACAGAGTCATTGAAAATATGGACCGTAGGATAGAGGTATGCCACCGAATGCGTAGCGAGCATTTGGCCGATATTTTGTTTCACACATAATTGTCATAGATCCTTCTTTCGTAATAAAAAAAATATTTAATAACATAATTCTTTGAAAAGGATCATAGAAATGAAAGGATCAATGAAATTGCAGTCAAAGCCAGCAGTTAGGTAGTCGAAATACCACTGATACCATTAAAAAAACCAAGCAATTAGTATCAAAAAACAGGCACAGTAATCTTCTTCATGTCCTAAACACGTCCTAAAAATATCCATGCAATAATTTCAACTTCGCACCACATTTGTGATTGCACAAAATTCTTTCATGCAACCGCCCCCAAAGGCGTGCTTCATTCAAGACTTTCCCATTTTAGAAAATGCATTCGTTAAGAAACTAAAAATAACCAAGAAACCATCATCTTTGCTTTATTAAGTGATCTAAAAATACCCCCAAACCATAAGGTCAAGCACATCCCCTTAAGCTATTCCTGGCGCAACTTAAATTCGAAAGCATATCCTTCGACAAAATCTACATTAAACTCACGTGTACTCTAAATACGATACGTTCTTCTTGCTACGGACTAGCTATAGCGTATGAACCAGGATGAAGCAAGAGTTAAAGAAAATTAATTCAATACCCTTCGGTGTTCTCGGTCTCTAAGTGATGCAAGAGATTTTCAGCTTTTCTCCGTTATTTCTGTTATTTCCTTTGGCTTTCGCACTTAGGACGACTTTATCGCACAAAAAATCGTATTTTCATTTTGTTGAGCTCTCACAATAGAATTCCTTAAATGCATAGCATGCTATTATTTCGACTTTTATCGAGCTATGGATTGGATAATGCATGAACAAAAAAAGAACAGCAAAAATAGTTGCTAACCATGAAAAGGACAACACGAAATAAGAGCAATATGTTGCACATCACTGGGCAAGCTGCTCTGAACACAGCAAGCACTTAAGAACTTTACATCTTTGTAAAAATTCGGAACACGTTTAAGGCTTTAAGTTGAATTCAAAATGACACAACTGGATAGATGCGGTTCTACTATATATGTTTCGATACTTAAGTGTGTGTACAAGGATAAAGTGGCACACACACACACACACGCACAACATCATATACAAACATTTAGTGACAGAGAAACAAAAGAAACAGAATGGTGTTCGTTCAACAGCAGCAAATAGGAGCAAGAGATGTCGTTTTGTGAAGAGAAATAACCAACAAAAAAAACTGAATTCATATAAATGTATGTGCTGTATATACATATGCAAGATGCAAGGACATCTACCTATCTCTTTTGGGGTTAGGTTAGGTGCTTAGATGGGTGAATAGCTATGCGAGTTTGATGTCATAATGTCCTTGTAACATATTTCGTGTTCTTGGGTTCATTTTTATTTTGCTCTATTTTAGTTCTATTGAAACTACATTGTTGAAGATAAAGTGCGATGGTTGAGTGAAGAGTGTTGTTCAGTACAGTGAATTAGATTGCACCTAGCATCATGCAGTATGCACTCATCATATGCTTGTTTTGTTGTTTATTTGTGGGTGAATTATTGATTTTCTGTGTTCGAGACTCGACCCAATACAAACGATCGGAGATTTATGGAACGTTGCGCACTCTTAAAGGGACAACGACCAATTGGAGATCGTAATGAGGACGATTACCAATTTAATTCAAGAAGAAGAAGAAGTGCGCCCATATTTTAAGTAAAGTGTATGGAGGGCCAGTAGCGTTAGCTGTAATATCTTATTCACCTCCTGGATGGATCAAAAAAGGTGAGTACAATGACCGTACATATTATTCACCTCCTGGATGGCTCAAAAAAGGTGAGTAAAATGACCCTACATCTTATTCACCTCCTGGATGGCTCAGAAAAGGTGAGTACAATATCCCTACATATTATTCACCTCCTGGATGGATCAAAAAAGGTGAATACAATGACCGTACAAACAAGCCTAATTCAGTGGGTCAACAATAAGAAAATCATTCACGAATTTAAGGCGGGCTTACTGCTAGTTCTGCCTCGACGATGGACTAAATATTTATGCTAACGAGCATTGCGGAAGTCTATAGGAAGACCCACAAAAAGCTTTGCATTTCATTCAGTGTCACTTTTCTATAAGCTCTATCTACTATTCTATTTCTATAGATAAACGTCCTGCGAGCTATGTATAAAAAATAACATTTTTTTCGTTTGGGATGGGACCAACCTGTCTGAAGGATTTGAGACTGCAATGGCCAGAGGGTGTGAAGCAAAGCTGCATACGAAGTACGTTACTATTAATTTAATTATTACTAATAATATAAAACAAAAATGAAATTCTTTTGACTGGACCTACACAGCGAACCGCTGAACGGATTTTGGTAATGTTTTATTTTTGATAATTATGTATTCACAAGAAGAGGGTTCGTGCATTTAAAAATACTTCAATAATTCGACTTGGAACCAAAAAAATGTGAACTTTTCCTGCGCCTAATTTAATAAAATTTATTTCAGTCTTTAGAGCTTTGAATTACGCATATATCAAGCCCAATTATATATTTCAGCGTGTTCTAAAAGCTTAGAAATATTAGTAAAATCTTTGCAAAACTGCTTTTTTTATTAAAAAGCTAATTGACCAAGATTTTCATCAGTCTCAGTTATGTTTACTTTTTATTATTTGCTTTCGACGTCTATTCGTGATTTTTAAGAGCACATACACATATGGGCAAAGGCCGTGAGGTGAGAAATATAATTCTCTTCTTTTCTGTTTTATGCATGTATTTATTTGCCTGATTGAGCCGAATCTCGATCTCGAATGAGTTTGTGTGCCTGCTCAAGCAAATTTTGCGCGTTTGAGGGGCCAGTTCAGTGCCAGGGGAGTAAGAATGCTACTGGATGTTGAGTCTCTATCTCATTGTACCTCAACTAACATCTGTAATCTGATTTGTGTCATTCAGTTGGGCAATTGTATGTATTTGTATGAACTTGAGTATGCGACGGAGAAGCGACATAGTTCTTCAACTTCAAACGCTTAGAGTTTCCCAGAGACAGACACTTAAGGGTGTGGATCTTCAGAATGCAGGCAGGTAGGCGAAGTAAGACGAGCACGGGCCAGCTGGTTATCCATTAATGGCATTACCTACACTGTTAAAGGTAGGATTAAGCTTCCCGCTTTTATGTTTGCAGATGATATTGCCTTTCTCGCAGATACTCTTGACTGTATGTTGAGATAATGTTAAACAGGTTAGATAACTACTGCAAAACTGAAGGGGTTAGGTGGGTTTGAAAATTTCAAAAAATCGATAATACTAAAATTTCAAATCGATCTGATTAGAATTCTAAGAGATATACACTTCGGAAGTTCCGCCCATCAGGCCACGTCAGTGCAGGCTTCGCAGTTATTTATACGCGTTTATCTCAAAACTTAATTTTTTAAGTCGGTAGACACGATTTCTCGAAAAGTTATGAAGCGATTTTGTTTAAATTTTGCACACATATTTGAAAATTTGACCAAAAACTGGGTTTTTTTATTTTGTTCAACGTCTGTCTAAAATTAAAATTTTAATTTTTTTTTCCTTCGTAACGAAATATTTTTGGTTTTTGATTTAAGATGAACCAATAATGAGTTATGCTGTCGACCGCAAGAGCATTTTTTTTTTGAGACCTCAATATAGATGAGGTACCATTGGTTGAGTTTTTTGAATTTTTAAATAAAAATTTCACAAATTACTGTTTAAATCTTTGACATGCTGAATTGATTAAATAAAATATATGAATTTTTTTTAGTAAAAATACCCTTTTTTTGAACCTCTGAAACCCACCAAACCCCTTAACAAAGTCGAAGGTGGTGACATTTAGATGTGGTGAGGTTATTGAAATTGGACGTGAATACAAGTACCCTGGAGTTCTGATCACCCCTAACCTAAGTATGAATAAACACCTTAAAAAATCGTCTCAAGCTAAGTGCACAATTTGTTCAGTTTGGGGCAAATGCGTTAATAACAAAAATTTAAGCCACAGTGACAAGCAAAGGTAATTTAAATCAATTGCCGTCGCATTTTTTTTCTACAGATTTCAAGATGAAAGGCTACGAAAAAAAAAATTTGTATGCACATCATAAAAACTAGAGGAAATCTACTTTAAGTATGGGAGCAACTTACATCTGAATCTGTCTTTCTAATAAGGTAGTTTGACGTCTTACTAAAATATAACTGAGAAATGTGTTAATGAAACCCAGTCTTGCCAATAAAATAAAATAAAAAAAATAAGGGAAGATGTAATGCACTTTCTAGGATGTTGTAATCGGTGCATTAAACGGAGAATAAGGCTGGGATATGTTGTACAATTACACCGTGAACACACTTAGCTACAGAAAATATATAATCGAAGAAGACTTCTAAATCATCCATATTATTAGATATCCTCCATAGCCAAGTCAATTTGCTGTCCTCTGCACTGAGTTTCTGTCCAGACCCAAAATTACTCGGGAACTAGGTAGATTATATAGTAGATTACTAGGACTAGCCTTTAAATGTCCAGGAATATATTTTCTATTCTTAGTTCAATAGAGGGTGTGACTTATAAGCACATTAAGCTTACAGCGCCATCTATATTGGAGTATTTATGTACACCTCAATACGTTCCAAATCAATTTCGATGTAGTAACTTTTATTTTCAATGTAATTCATGGTGTGTATATCTGCTAATAAAGGATCGAGTGACATAAAACCAAGTTATACATAAAAAATAGCGCCATCTAGACTCAATATAATAATTCAGAATCGAGGCGAAATGTAGCGCGAATAAGAGCGCCTGAAATGCCTCGAGATTATTGATTTACATATCTTAATAAAGGAAGTGCGATATTTTGTAATAGGCTGGAGATAAATAGCAAATTTTAAATGTAAATTAGTACGAAATCAGGTTGTTATAAATAAAAGTTTACTTGTGAATTATGTTACATAATACATAATGATAAAGAATTCTTATTTTTATACTCCCTATACTCATGAGAGGCGATTTATTACCCAATTAGTGGCGGAAAAGCTATCTTTTTTTGCATTTGGTGTTGGTTGATTTTGAAAAAGATTTCGATAGACAACTAAGATTAGTTGCGCTATTGTACAAGGAAGCGTAAGATGACTAACGTGAGTCAGCGATGAGTTCCCAAACAAAGTCGAAAGCTTCTTAAGTCCCTCGCTCTTTATTCAGGTCTTCGCTTATCTGCTTGACGGACGTGGTAGTACACATCAGTTATTCGTTGCTGCTGATGGAGCCATCATAAGCAAAGCGCTTCTCTGACCTATTTTAGACATTTATTTGAATAAAAAAGTGATTCCCCAGTGTGAAATATTCAAATATTTAACTCTATAATCAACATCGAAGCAAACGTTGATGACAACATCAATCATCGTGTAAGCTTAGATTGGATGAAGTAGCAGAAAAACTTTGCCATCGTCTGTGTCCATCAAAAATGTCCCCAAAGGTGAAGGAAGGCTTCATATACACGGTTTACAGTGTTGGACAATGTAAAGAAGAAGAATATTGTTACATGGATCAGCTTTTGCGCACTAAATGAAGAAAACTAGAATATGTCAGGTTTTAGCTTTTTTAGTCGGTGCTATAGTCCGAGGTAGACCTAGGCTTCAACCAATAAGACACTCCAATTAGCGCAGTATTTGGCTAATTGGCTCCAAGATTGTCCCTTTCTAGGCGAGGGCTTAAAGTACTAAAGTTTCCCTCCGGAAGAAAATCGCAGATTCGCTCAACATATCCTAGTCATCAAACGCCCAATGTGCAGTTTTTTTTTGACCTGATTGATGTCGCTGTAGCGCTCGTATAGGTCATCATTGAATCTTCCCCTCAGGAACTGAGTGTGGCAGCACCATAATGCTCTTACGCCTTGCGTTCTACCTTTAAGCATACGGCGCAGTTCCTACTAATAGTCAACATGTAGGACATGTAGGAGTAGGAGATGGTACTCGTTTACTCTTACTGATTTCGGACGTTCGCAAAAACAAGATCAATTCAGGCAAACCGGGCGACGCAGATCGGACCATATATCTAAGAAAAATATCCCGCCAAAGACCAGGGATACAATGCTTTAGTTCAGAGAGGAGCTGTTCTCTCAGCCTAAAGAAACAGCGACTGGCAAGCGCTATTATTCGTTTGATTTTCGAACATATGTTATTTTTAAATGTGATAGCGGAGCTTTAGACGCAAAGTCTTTGAAGTTACAGCTTGCAATCGTATCGCTTCTTTTTCGATCAATGCTTTTTTGGAACCTCTCACAACTTGGAGAGGAGCTTAACAAAAGAACAACAGTGGCTGTTTCTATAGGCTATTAAAAGGTAAAAAAGTAAAACAGTTCTCAGAAATATACATTTGAATTTCATATTAGAAACTCATCGTTTATCACTTTGGGCGAAATTTCCGCTTACCTTTTTTATGCCAAGAAAGAGGCGTTAAAAATAGGCGTTTGTATACTGAAATTTTAATTTATTCTCCATTAAATTTGGAAGAAATAATATAAGGAAAGGCTACACCCAGCTAACAATTAACCTTCTATAAGGTCCAATTTTTTAAATTTGTTAAGCTATTGTGTTTAATTGTGTTGTCATAAGGCTTATTTAAAGATGTTTACTATTTTTCAAGATATACTTTCAGAAAATGTTTCTTTAAAGTTTTTGGGAAACAATTTTACAAGCTGCACAGAAGGGGGAGATATTCTTATTAAACGAGGTGGCTATAAGGCCTTTCAAAGTTAGTTGGTTGAGGTCTGCAATGAAATAGCTTCTTTAAAGCTTGCTATTCGAAGTCAATAACAAGATTCTCTACAAGGCTTGCGACAATACAATCAATATAGTGGAGATTTGAACATGGGTTCAGATATCATATAGATATTTATTTAAGTAGAAGAAAAGGAAAGGAAATCCTTAATAATTATTTCGGTATTTATTTAGTGGATCAGGGAATGCTCTCGTTTTAATAGCCAAATAATATTTGTATAGCTCCATGTGGTAGTTATTATAAACAATACCTATATCTACTTAATTCAATTTTTATCCGTTCAGTTTTTCAATGTTTACTAACAACAAGACCTACTTTTTTACATAAGATAAAATTGTTGTCGGCATCAAGGTCGTAACATCCTATATAACTAGGCACATCTACGATATTTAAGATGATCAAATAGTATCAACTTATCAATTTTTAATCTTCACTCTGTATTAATCAGTAGTTTGAGCCAGTGGATGCGTTTTGGGCTGGTACGCGAATGGTCTCGAGTTCGAATCCTGGACAAGGCTAAGGAATTTTTCAATTTAATTTATTATTTATTTCCTCTTCAGAAAAACTTTCAAGCAACTTGAAGCTTTCAAATGATGGAAAATATTAATACGAACAAAAAATATAATAAAAAACTATGTAAATATTTGCGAATTTTTTTAATTTCGTTAAGATTTCCGTAATAACTTCTGTAAGTCCTCAAAGTAACATCTAAAACGAAACTATTACTTTTATAGAGCCTGTGAACAAAGGTCTTAAGGAAAGTAAATAACTTCGCTAAAGTGCGCCAAATCGTTATCCATTCTTTGACCCCAATGGAAACTAAATTGTTACTTGGGCAGTCCGCTTGGGCGCACAGTATGATACCCTATCCAAATCCGTATATACCCTAAAGAACAAAGCGTTAAGAACATGATGGATACCATTTTATCCATTTCTATAAAAATTAATAAAAACAAAAAACTTTACATGAAAAAATTATGAAGGAGGATAGTGCCTACTTATCTTGTAAGGGTTGTAACACCCTATCTCTCTAACTTTAGCTTTGAAACATTTTTTTTCTAAAAATTTAACACTCTACCATCTCGGGACTCTATGGAGTACAGTTCCAAATTTTAGCTTCCTAGATTCAATTTAAAGGCCTAAAAAATTGGTGACCGACGGGCGGACGGACATTGCTAAATAGTTTTAGATTTTGATGCTGATCACAAAAATATATATACTTTTAGGGGTCTACGACGAATATTAAGGGGTGTTACAAACTATTGTGGGTGCAGTGGCTTAGTGGTTAAGTGTGTTGGACCACTAAGCGAGAGGTCGCCGGTTCAAATCCCGACCTATACCACCTGAAAGTTTTTATTCGCTGCCCCACCTCTTGCGAACGTCTGACAAACATCCAAGAGTAAGAAATGTCATGAGAAGCTTCTCAAAAATAAATTGCCGTTCGGAATTCGTGTCAAAAAATATAACTTCGCACACACAATGGTTGGAGAAGCTAGGCTTTAGGTCCTGTATGGGCCGTTTACGCCTAATAATGGGTGATCCAAGTAGAGATACTTTTTTCAATAGCCTTTTTTGACAGATCACGTGTGAGTCGTGTCATGCTGTCATGTTATTTTTGTTTAGTATTGTTTGGCATTTCATAATGGAAAGACTTACGCGTGAACAACGTTTACAAATTGTTCAACTTTATAATGAAAATTCACGTTCTGTGAGGAATGTGTTTCGTGCACTTCGCTCAACTTATGGTCAACATAATCGGCCTACTGAGCGTACTATTCGCAACACCATCACCCATTTTGAGACCCAGCATTCATTATTGGATAATGTTCGACCGAATAGACCACGTCCAGCACGCTGTGAAGAAAATATAGCGGCCGTAGCTGAGAGTGTACACGAAGACCGTAGAGAGTCGATTCGGCGCCGTTCGCAGCAACTCGGACTGACCTATGGAACGACTTGGCGCATTTTACGTCAAGATCTTAAATTGAAAGCGTACAAAATACAGCTTGTGCAACAACTGAAGCCGCTCGACCTTCCCAAGCGACATCGCTTCGCTATATGGGCTCTTGAAAAGTTCCAAGAAGATCCGACGTTTTCGAGGCAAATTTTGTTTAGCGATGAGGCCCATTTCTGGCTCAATGGGTATGTAAACAAACAAAATTGCCGCATTTGGGACGAAGAGCAACCTGAAGAGATTGAAGAACTGCCACTTCATCCTGAAAAAAACAACGGTTTTGTGTGGTTTGTGGGCCGGTGGAATCATCGGTCCATATTTCTTTAAAAATTCTGCCGGTGCGAACGTAACCGTCAATGGCGACCGTTATCGTGCCATGATAACCGACTATTTGATGCCTGAAATTGAAGCTCGTGATCTCGGCGACATTTGGTTTCAGCAAGACGGCACATAATTTCACGTTTTGGGCCGGTCGATTGGCCACCAAGATCGGGTGATATCACACCGTTACATTTTTTCCTGTGCGGATATGTAAAGTCAAAAGATTATGCCGACAAACCCGCTTCGATTCAGGCCTTGGAGGAAAACATCACGCGTGCCATTCGCCAGTTACCAGTCGAAATGCTCGAACGAGTGATCGAAAATTGGACTCAACGGATGGACCATCTGCGACGTAGCAACGGCCAACATTTGATAGACATAATCTTCAAAATTTAAATGCCAAAGAATGTTCTTTCAAATGATAATAAACATTCTCCATTAAATTTGAATTTTCTGTGTTTTTTTCTTTAAAAAAGTAGGGAACCTCGAAATGGATCACCCTTTTATTTACTTATTTTATTTTTTTTGTTACAAACTATGCGTCAAAATTAATATACCCTTAGGATAGGGTATCTATACAAATTAACAGCATTTCGGTGAAAAACGTCACAAAAACGTGGGACTGACCAAAAACCCTCTGTTTATGAAAAATGCCAAATGGCAAACTTGTTAACGGCTTAGGTGTTCCATATATTATGCGAAGACTTCAACCCTTAATTCCATTTTAACATAACCTTCAATGGTCTGCCTTAAACTGTGGGTGTTTGCAGAGGGCGTATTTAAAAAGCAGTTTACACTTGAACAGTTCGGGTCTCTAGGTACAAAAAAAAAGCATTTAGTTTTTTAGGGGCGGGCTAGAAATATTACGAATGATGTGTCAAATGATTATACCCTCAGGATGGTGAGTATAAACACTTTACGAGTGCCAGACAGAGTCGTATACTCTTCGTTTCAGCAGCAACAACATGCGATTCAACAGGGACAACAATCGCCTTCCACATGAGATGTCATAAAATCATTAACACGCCATCATCACCATATCGATTGAAAGCGCATTCTCATTTAATTATCCTTATCCGTCAGACTCTCCACTACAAACACAGTTAATTCCACACGACAAGCAGACTAAAAATCAACTCCCCATACTCAGTCAGATGGTAAATGTAACAAAAGAAGTGCATGCGCCTTCCTTCTCATCCGAACGAACCGAACCAGACAACAATTTAGATTTGATTTGTCAGTTTCGATAAAAAATTAAACCAGATAGAATTTGTATTTAACTTACCATTTGTGCAACACAAAAGCAGTGCCGAAAATTATGGAACGGAACATCATTGTAGTGCTTATAGACCTCGTATAGCCATTCCCGCAACGTATCCATAGGTATGTGGAATTTGTGGGTGAATCCCAATTCGATAAACATAGTTTGCATTAAATGAATAACATCGGCATCACTCCAGTCGTACGAATCGAAAGCGGGCAGACGCAGTGCGGCCTTCACCTCGTCCGAGAACGTTGTATCACATATCTCCAGGAAGCGTTTTTTCACTTCGGTGTGCTTTGGTAAACTACTCTTACGGTGTGGCGGTCCCATGGGACGTTTCGATAAGCCTGCAACAAAAGAAATACAAAAAGAATTCCGTTAGATGGGATGGGAATACGCTTTTCTAAAGTGACTAGGATCACGACAGCTAATTTAAATAAAAATCCAATTAAATTTGGGGGGGGGGGGGGAGGGGGGTGGTGGCTGGATTCATGCAAATTGGTGTACTAAATATTTCCGCTTTCTATTTAATCTCTCTCCCTCTCTCTCGTGTTTCGGGGAAAATTAATTCACCGATTAGGAAAAAGGATAATCGAGTTTTTTACTCCCATACCTGGCTTTTTTTATTGCTTGTTTATTATACCACATCTATTGAAAGTCAAAAGCGAACAAGACGAAGGGTGGCAAAGGTGATTATTTAAACATGTTTTCTATTTTTGTGGCAGGGTGGGGGTCTATGTAGATCTACCACCTGCCTACATGTAATTAGTGTTTAGAGTCTGAGCAATTAATGGGGTTGCTTTTCACTGACAATTTAAGAAGGACAGGAAGTCATTTTAGCGGAAATTTTAAATTAGCCAAATAAAGGGAAAACGTGAGTCTTTTATTTATTTCCTTTTTTTTCCCCCTCGCATGGGGGCGTATGAGTGATATTTCTGTCACTTTGTTTGTGTTTCTGGGAAATTCAACTTTCAAAATCTTTGACAAAACCACATGAATTGAGTGTATTTGTGATAAAATTAAAATTTAGTACTTTCGCTGGAATTAGGTATTTGCGGGTGTTGTTACGAGTGACAGTTAAGTTGGCAGATTTGGCGTGGTAAGGAATAGTGATTGGTTGTCAATAAAATAGGTTGGCTATAGATTTCTTCTTACTTACTAACTTAACGGGCTCCCGACCCGTGAAGAGTCCCTGCCTGAGATACGGCAGCCTTCCACCCTCTGCGATCCCGAGCACGCTGCTTCCAGTTGTCCAGACCAAGCGCTCCGGCATCCGCGATGGCTTGGTCTTTCAAACGGAGGTTCGGTCTTCCTTGTCGTCTCAAACCTGGGGGCTGGAATTCGAAGATCCTCTTGGCTGGACCGTTTTTGGCCATTCGCTCGATGTGGCCGAGCCAGTGTAGTCTACAGTTTTTGGCTTTTCGGACTACATCCACATCTTGGTACAGCTCATAGAGTTCGCGGTTGTATCTTCTCCTCCATTCGCCCTCCTCCACCATTCGGATTTTTCTTTCAAAGGATCCCAGTATTAACTCTCCTTTCCTGCTTATCGTCCAGCACTCGGCGCCGTATAGCAGAACTGGCAGGATAAGGGTTCTGTAGAGCATGCACTTTGTCCTTCGAGTTTTGAACCCATTTGTTTTGCCAAACCGAAGTAGCAGCGGTTTCCTGAGGTAATTCTTCGACGGATCTCCACTAAGATGTCATTTGTGGAGTTGATGTTTACCCCGAGGTAGATGAACTCCTTAACTACCTCGAAGTTGCTACTATCAACAGTGACATTTTGTCCTAGTCGGTGGACAGATGGTTGTTTGTTCGTTGATAGGATATATTTAGTCTTGTCTTCATTCACTTCAAGGCCAACTAGTTTCGCCCCTGTTCGTCAATATCCGTGAAAGCCTCTATCACGGCACGCTGGGATCGACCGATGATGTCTATATCGTTCGCATACCCCAGCAGTTGGACTGATCTGTTGAAGATAGTGCCTTCCGTGTTGACACCTGCCTTGCGCACTATCTGCTCAAGAACAAGATTGAAGAAATCACACGACAGCGCATCTGCTTGCCGAAATCCGGTGCATGTTTGAAAGAGTTCAGGTTCAGGATGAGCTGCTGCCAAACTGCACATTGCATCGCGTTTTATCTACTGTCATGCGACACATCTGGATCAGTTTTGACGGGATCCCGCTCAAAGTCGATGAAGAGATGGTGTGTCTCGACTTGAAACTCGTTGGTCTTTTCCAGGATTTGCCTTAGTGTGAAGATTTGGTCTACAGTTGATCTGCCGGGCCGGAAGCCCCACTGGTACGTGCCGATTAGTGTGTTGCAAAAAGGTTTGAGACGTTCACACAGTACGTTGGATAGGATCTTATGTGCGATTTCTTCTAGGTTAAGTTTAAACGTCAGCGTCACAAAAATTCGTGGTTTGAAATTGCGAAATCGATAGTTTGTGACATAAGAGGGGTGATTGATAGGAGTAAGAAAGCTTGATCGAATTAGAAGTTCCGGAATTCGAGGAAGCCTTCACGTCAAAGAACCCATCTCGAAAAAATTGGAGCACGACCGACTCAGTTGGTATTGTCATGTTCAAAGGAGGGATCCTACGATCCCGAATTGTTTTTTTAAACAATTTTATTTTATTTTTCGACATTGTCTTAGCCCAAAGAGAGTCCAACTTTTTTTAGCCCTTCGAAAAATAGGTTTTATCGAACTCTGCAGAATATGCAACTCCCGTTTGTTGTGACCTCTTTAAATTTGAAAACAAAAAGAAATCACTTATGGAAACGTAATTCCATAAATATTGCCGCCGAGACGTGACAATAGTGAACCGGTGCATTGTCGTGAAACAGAACTTTTTTTTGGGGCCGTTTTCTCTTCAATGCGTCATTAAATATTAATTTTGCAAATAATCAATGAACATTGTGCCCCGAGCATCCCAAAAACCGTGACCTTTATGGCCGATGGGATTGTGTTCACCTTCTTTGGTGCAAGTTCCCTATATGCAGTCCACTATTTTGACGGTTCTAGTCATGGATCCAAGTCTCATCAACAATCACATAGCGGCACAGAAATTCCTTCGAATTGCGCTTAAGAAAGTCCAAATTCAGCTCTGAAGTGGTCATTCGAATCCGCTTGTTGTCGACGGTGAGCAAACGCGGTATCCATCTTGGCGATAGCTTTGTCATGCCCAAATTTTGATGCCATATATTTTGCACACGTTCATAGGAGATGCTCAGTGGTCAAGTGCGTTGGACCACTAAGCGAGATCGCTGGTTCAAATCCCGACCTGTTCCACCTGAAAGTTTTTATTCGCTGCCACACCGCTTGCGAACGTCTGACAACCATCCAAGAGTATGAAATGTCATGAGAAGCTTCTCAAAAATTAATTGCCGTTCGTAATCTGTATTAAATTGTTGGTCACATCCATTCGTGTCACAAAAAATATCTTCGCACACACAGTGGTTGGTGAAGCTAGGCTTTGGGTCCTGTATGGGCCGCTTATGCCTAATATTTATTTTTTTTTATATGAGATGCTTATGGTCTCAACAATCTCCCTTATCTTCACAATGAATTCGTCTAAAATTTTGACAGTCGTTGTTAAACAGATGACACTAAGCAATGACACATAGATTTACTTCAGCACCGTTAAGTGTCTTCAAACACAGGTACTTATCAATCAGCCTCCGTATCTTTCTATCGTTTGCAACTTTTCTACGATCTTCCCTCACATTTTAATTTGCAAGTTCGATTGTTGGAGGTACGAGTTGGAGGACATGATGGCTAGAAAGCGATAGGATATCTTCTTGTATGTTCAAGGGACGAAAGTGCAAAACACAGAAAACCGGGTACGGAGCATGCTAAGAACGGTATTGGTATCATGCTCGAGGAAAAGTTACCAAACAACGTTTTGACCATTTCAAAGTCCAGTGATTGATGCCTCTAAACCTTGCGAGATAAGGGTGCGAACAGAAAGAGAAAGAAGAATTATGGCTAGATTCCCACAACCACATCAAGATCTTTTTTTTTTTTAAAAAAAGAGCTTTATCGGACGGAGGGACATTACGGAAAAATCAGCAAATACTATGGAGATTGCCTTGGAGGACTAATATACCGCACCAGGAATCCCTCTGGCGAAGACATCGTAGGCATGTCTACGGACTACATGAAAAATTGCCCCAACAATTTATATATATGGAAAACAACAGCAACAACATGTCTGGCAATTGGGGCCAGTTTTCATATCTTAGTTTGCGTATTACAAGTAAGCCCGTCAGACACCCTAATTTTGTCTCGATTTAGAAAAAGTCTGAATTTTGTAAAAGGGAACGACCCTTTTTTCGGAAATAAAAAATAAAACTAACATGCTGCAGGAAACTGATCAATAAAGCTTAAGTCAGGCGAAATGATACCGACTGGATTGCTTATGAAGAAACCCCCAAGCTATAAAAAAAAGAATTAAGAAAAGACTCTTTTGTGCCAAAATAGAAGAATACTCAGAGGCATCAACTAAACCTGTGATACCTAGCAGACGGCTCCTGGACATCCCCAGGATTGAAGTTAATAGTCAATGCTTTTCTGAGACCTAATCAGGCCGCCGCCTTTATGTGAAGGTCTAGGATACGGTCGAGTGTTTTAATTACGAAAGACGACAAGCTAATTGGTCTAAAGTCCTTTGCGAACTCGTCAACTTTTACATGTTTCCAGGACTGAGAGACATGGTTAAGCAGGATACAATTACTGTAAATGGCTAGAAGCCAAGGTATCACTTTGTTTGATGTTTTGCAACATAATGGATATGATAACGTCCGGGCCTGATGATTTGAACGGGGAAAAACTGTTTATTGCCCAGGAAATCTTATCCTCACTGTTTTAACCTCATCTTGTACATGTTGCAAAGCAGTTTGGGCTACTGCATTAATTTTTGCATCCAGGGAAGTGGGTGTTGAAAAGGAGCACTAAAGATTCTTCAGCTGATTCCGTTCGCATTTCTTAATTAAAGATGTTCTGGAGTGTGCTTAGGATAGGTTCTCACTGAGTCTAGCATCAGAGTCCTTGTATTTCGATAGATTGACAATAGTCTGACCAAGCCTAAGTTTTGGCTCATCTTAATAATTTTTTAATAGATTTTGAGGCAGTTTCAGTTTATACGGCTGCCAAAACTTGCAGATGTTGGAAATCACTCTTTTCATTCTCCTGAGGATGGTTAGGACTTCCGATCCACCATGGCGGTAAAGTTTTTTTGCGGTAACTAACTGGCCAGCTACTCCCATAAATTTGTGAACTGTAGTGTCCAGCTCTTCAACTAAGTCTAGATTCAGATTGGGCTATATGTTAAGTTTAGAGTTAGGGATTTGGCTGAATTTCTTCCAGTCGAAAGACAATAAAGATGTCGAACACAATAAAAATCGACAACGGGTACAAGAGTTGGCTGATTTTGCTAAATTTCAGTTTGAGCAAAGGCCAAGAGTTGGTGCAGTAGCTTAGTGGTTAAGTGCATTGATCTACGAAGCAAGGTGGTTTCGGGTTATAAAAAGCCCCAGTACCACCTAAAATCTTTTATTCGCTGCCCCACTTTTGGCGAAAGTCTGACAAATATCAAACTGTCAAGAGAAGCTTGAAGAGATGCTGTAGGTCGCTTCCATTTGAGTTGCTACGCCTTAGGGCCTGTTTGGAATGTTTTTTTTTTTTTTATATATAGGAGTTAGATGCGCCTCTCCGAACCTTGGGTGGATGTTTTGGATCTGCTCATTCTCTGACCTCTGAAAAATTAATTCCAAGTGTTCAAATATCTAAAATTTTTGATCTGAACATCAATAATTTTGTAAGCGTTGGGAGAACCAGGTTCCAGAAAAACTCTGCTACTTATTAGCGACACAAAAGCTGAAAGGAAGGATCTATACCGCAGTTGTCCGCTGCATGGCAACTGATATGAAGATGCTTCAAAGTAACGACCTTAAAGAGATTTAGAAGTTCAATGACCTGAGGAAGACTTCAAGTCAAAGAAATTATCTTAAAATAATTGGAACATGTCAAATATTTCCATTTTCACATGAAGGGTCTTCCTACAAGCCCCGTCAAAAAACGTAATGCCAATCGACGTTCCTAAGCGCCAAGGAAATTAAGGCCTGGATCACAAAAATGGATCACTCACTAACAAGGCCTGCAGGTATTTTCTGAGCGGGCCAACCAGGAGAGATGCAGTGAAGTTGGGAGATGAAGAACCAACTACAAACTCTACCAGACATTTAAATACTTACATCAGAAATGTACATATAGTGAGATCATTATTAAAACGTTTGCATCGGAACAAACCCCCCACCATCAGAACATCAGATGTCTTGATAGGAATGCAAATCAAAGCCTGTTGCAACAACATTTAAATAACAACACAATTTCCCTCGTACCATTCAAAACGTTCTTATCATTCCTTACGAGTTGTTATCATAATCCCTGATATTAAAGCGGAGGCTTCTTCTCCATGTGCATTCCATTGCACCACTTTCTCCATCATCATATATATATAGAGAGAGAGACATAGGTTCAGTATTTTCATTTAAAAGCTTTTCAGTCTCCCGAAATGCAATTTGTATCTCATCCTCTTATGTCACAGCTACAAACAACGAAATTTAACATAATATACACATATATAGAGAGCACCTAAACTTGTCAAAGAAATAAACACGACAGATACAGGCAGTCGTCGCAAAAACACGTCAAAATCCAGCTTATAGTGCCTTCTCATGGAAAAATTGAATTTCCATCCATATGAATGTGTGTTCAGGAAAAGGAGTCTTGTCAAAAACGTATATACGTATGTACAATCTTTTCCCCGCAAATCGTCTTAAGCACAGTCCTGTGCAAGAGATGCAACGTGAAAGATCTCTTTTCTGGTGCACGTACCGCATATGCAACATCCATCGATTCACATCCGCCACCCGACCATTGTTCGCAGGAAATTGAGTGAATAAATAAATAAATAACAGAAAATTGTGCACGTACGTGTCCTCTTTCTGTATCCCAAAAAGGAAAATAGTTTTACTACAGATGATGGAATTCCACACACAATGCACAAGAAGATGTCGTAAGGACCAATCAGACAGCCAACAACAACAACAAAAACCTATGCCATTGGAATGGAATTTCTTGAGACGACGACGACGACGACGTTAAATGATAGATGAAACTGAACTACACGATATCAATCTCTTATCAAATAAATATATATTTTTCCTTTTCCGATTTCGTTTATATTCTCTTGCTCTGTCATTTCCTTCGAGGATATGCGAATGGAGTGTGCTTCCTGGGGACTCTTATATTTTTAAGATCATGTGACATATTTTCTTTGAACTTTCACCTATAACACATCCTTTTTATTCTTGGTCCTCTCCCTCCCCTCCCTTTGCAAGGTAAAAAGATTTATCACTTTTCTATTAAAATATTCGCTGAATTAGGTAGATTATGATGATGATGTGTGATGAGGGAACAAATGGTTTTTCATTAGTGTGACGCAAGCTTAAGGTGATAGGGACAAAGGGACAAATAGTTGCACAGGTTGTTTGTGTGTCTCTGGGCAGATTTAATGGCCATCAATCACTGCGGATTGGAAATTGTGAAATATAACCGAGGTAACAGGATAAGAAATAAGTGAAGGGATAAGGTTATTGGTCGTTGGGCGATATTGGAGACGAATGAGGACACTCATTTTGGCACAATAAAAGGGTTAAGTGGAACTGTTCATTGCATGGAATCGTAATGTATCGAAAAAGAAAAATTTAAAGCGCAACTTAAGAAAGCCATCCTCAAATGCATCTGACCACAGGGTCAATAGAATAAATAGTTAATCGGGCAAAACGTTCACTACCGTCGGCTACTGGCTCATTTAAACCGTTTAAAGCCCCTGCTCGCATCCAGAAGTGATTGATCTAATCCTACCGGAAATTAGGACTTTATTTAGATCTAGCTACAAATGGGGCTATATATCGCTGACTTGGAGACAGGTAATAGACCTATAACATCTTACTTACTTTACTTAACGGGCTCCCGACCCGTGAAGAGTCCCTGCCTGAGATACGGCTGCCTACCACCCTATGCAATCCCGAGTACGCTGATGGAGACCAAGCGCTCTGGCATCCGCGATGGCTTGGTCTTTAAAACGGAGGTTCGGTCTTCCTTGTCGTCTCGAACCTGGTGGCTGGGATTTGAAGCTGGAGCGTTGTTGTCCATTCGCTCGATGTGGGCGAGCTAATGTAGTCGACGCGTTTTGGCTTTTCGGACTACATCCACATCTTGGTACAGCTCATAGAGTTCGCAGTTTTATCTTCTTCTTCATTAGCCCTCCTCACACACAGGACCAAATATCCGTCGAAGGATTTTTCTTTCAAAGGATCCCAGTATTAACTCTCCTTTCCTGCTTATCGTCCAGCACTCGGCGCCGTATAGCAAAACTGGCAAGATAAGGGTTCTGTAGAGCATGCACTTTGTTCTTCGAGTTAGGAGTTTTGAACCCATTTGTTTTGCCAAACCGAAGTAGCAGCGGCTTCCTAGGGTAATTCTTCGACGGATCTCCACTAAGATGTCATTTGTGGAGTTGATGTTTACCCCGAGGTAGATGAACTCCTTAACTACCTCGAAGTTGCTGCTATCAACAGTGACATTTTGACCTAGTCGGTGTTTGTTTGTTGATAGCATATAATTAGTCTTGTCCTCATTCACTTCAAGGCCAACCAGTTTCACCTGTTCTTTAATAGCCGTGAAAGCCTCTATCACGGCACGCTGGGATCGACCGATGATATCTATATCGTCCGCATACCCCAGCAGTTGGACTGATCTGTTGAAGATAGTGCCTTCCGTGTTGACACCTGCCCTGCGCACTATCTGCTCAAGAACAAGATTGAAGAAATCACAGGACAGCGCATCTCCTTACCGAAATCCGGTGCATGTTTGAAAGAGTTCAGATGAGCTGCTGCCAAACTGCACATTGCATCGCGTGTTATCTAGTCATGCGACACATCTGGATCAGTTTTGACGGGATCCCGAAATCGGCCATCGCCACAAAAAGCTCCTGACGATGAATGCTGTCATATGCGGCTTTAAAGTCGATGAAGAGATGGTGTGTCTCGACTTGAAACTCGTTGGTCGTTTCCATTTGGATTTGCCTTAGTGTGAAGATTTGGTCTACAGTTGATCTGCCGGATCTGATAGGGTCCTCAGCCACGTCGGTAGGGGCGTGTACACATATTAGGCTAATATTTTGGAGTGTAGCTCTGATGCGAATCACAGCCAGGAGATCACTTATCGGCTTTAAGTCCATTACTTTTGATCTAAGCCGATTTCCCACGAAGAATCCGCATCCTAACATGTGCAATCTTTAAGAATAGACCGATAAGTCTTACCCGTGATTCCCGTATGACCCAGGTTATAGTTGTACCTATCTAGTCAACTTGTTCAGATTGCCCTTGGCAAAGCAGGCTCTAATAGCAGCTTGGCTATCTGAGCATATGTACAAGGTAGCGCCTTTAACTCTTTTTCTTAAAGCCGCAGTGATTTGTATACCTAAGGATTCAGATAATTTGATCCGATAGCCTCTGGAGTAAACGTTGGTGCCAGGGTGACCGTTCATAAAGGAACCATATCTATAAACAATAGTAGCCCTCGTACTAACAGGCGGTGGGGAAGTAGGACTCAGAAGTGGTGCTTAAAAATATATATTGGAAACATAGAATCTAGTGCCCCTCCCGAATGACCAGGCATATCATCAAGAAGCGCCCTAAAACTAGCACATGGTTTCCTCGCCTTAATATTTATATATACATATGTGGATGGGGATAAAAACCGCAAGCAGTAGTCATTGTTGCACTGTGAATTGTGGACTAACATAGCGCAAATTTTTTATTTTATACAATTTTGACCTCAACCATTTGGAAATGGACTTTGCAGCTAGCATCAAGAGCTGAAGAACAAGGGGTATATATGCAGAGAAGCCAGCAGAAGCGCCGCAACAGATGTGGTGGGTTTCACTCTTCCATCACCGCGAAACTCTCTCCTTTGATGATGAATGCCGGCAGGCACATAATCATGGGCAGAAGAAGAGGAGAACATCGGCTAATATGGAAATAAAATAAATTGCTGCTTCGGGAATAATGTTCGGAAGTTTTGCCAAAAGGTGCATGTCCAGGGAACAAGACCCGGATCCGAGACCTATAGAGATGACAAGAGAAACCTTGTAGCAGAGTCACAAAATACGTTGGTGCCGATCAGTGATGCATTAACGGGTATAGAAAAAGAAACTGTCCAATAGTTAATTATGGCAAAACAAAGTATAGGCTGTCAACAAGAAGGGACATCCAACATCGATGAATCATTACCCTCAATGTCACAGTGCCCGGGGATCTAACAAATCTAACACGATTCTGTGGGAATAATTACTCGACCATTCATCGACTGCGGACTAAAGTGCAACTAGAACCTCCGATTAGAAGCAAATTGATCCGACGGAGTACACAACTAAACCAAATGTGACCCCGGACGTCGATGAGCAGTGGCGTGTTAAAGAACAGATTCTAGCTTAAAACAGTCAGACTGCAGTAAGCAACGAGAAAGACGATGACGAAGCCGGTGGTGGTGGCGTGGACGGCGGCGGTAGTCGGGATCTCATGAAAAATCCCAACGCTCAGGATGTCCCGAGCAGGCTCGCCTGAACAGTCAGAAAAAGAAGGTGAAAAGCAGAAACAATTGAAGGAGGAGAAGAAAGAGAAATTAAAGATTGCCAAAGGCGAAAGCCAACCTTCGGTATCGGTGGCACTGACTCGATATCCAAATAAATCTAAAAATTCCCTCCCCTCGCAATTATTTTTTCTGATCCGCATCAGATTCCTTGATTTTCAGTTGTCTGATAGATTGTGAAGTAGAGTATGATTATGCATCCCAGATCACTGCGGCCGCAAGTGGGCCTATTGTGATGTCCTCCATTTAGAGCTCCCCATGATGCCTCAGTTTGTTATAAAAGGTAAGTTGTCTGCTATATACGCTGCTTCAAGGTGAAAGTTACCTAGAAAGCGTTGACAAGTTCTAATTTAGCAGTTGCAATAGCAAAGTATGTCTTCTGCTGTCTCTTCGTCTTCGTTGCACCATCTGTACATACTGTCTTGTGCTGTCTCCATGGTCACTCGACAGTATATCTTGTGAGCAAACCTGTGACTATTTAAATCTTAGTTCTAGATTGTCCAGATAGTTGTTATATTGTCTTTTTCCTTCAGTTTTCCTTCAGAAATATAGCTTCTTTCCTTTAATCATGTTTTAATGCAACGTTTTGTAGTGTTTATTGATAGCCCGCAAAATTCGTCTGCCCTTTCATTGCCTTCCTATCCACTGTTTCCCGGCACCCAAATCAAATGGATATTGTTTGTAGCATAAACTGTAATGGAAATCATCCGGCAAACTATGGCGGTTGCGAAGTAGCTAAAGAGATTCAAAGCAGGCGCGATGTAGTAAAGAAAAAATTGTTACCCGTTGCAGTTGAAAAGAATGACAAACCCAAAGAGGTACAAACAAATCAATTGAACGGCGGACAAATTTAAAGGAAACGTCTAAGCTGCCAAGAGAAAGGCATTTAAAAGAAAAGTCGTCGACTCCCGGGCCGAAGGCTAAGGAAATGTCCAAACCGCAGCGCAGAAAAGATAATTAATAGTAAAGTGTTGTTAAAACCTCAGCCACAGACATACGCTAAAGCGGCGTTCCAAGTTAATAAGCAAATCGATACTGCTTTTCTGCAATTCTTGCTAGACTGGAAGAACAAAGTCGTATTAATAAACGCATATTTGAAAAGTTTGACGAGCTTGACCATAAACTTCGGGGGTCACTTCATCGCATATAAATATCAATATGAATAGTAGAGAAATCTTACGAAGGAATCAAGTGTACAAATTAAAGGATATAGTGCCTGTCACGCATATCACCCTTCGGAAAGGGCTCGAGGCGGAGCGTCTTTGTTTATAAAAGACAGAATTGAGCATTTAATAAGCACAAAAATCGAGCAAGTTAATATTCAAATGATTACGGTTCTTGGAAAAAATAATAGACAAACTTATGATATTGCGTCTATATATATCCCTCCAAGGGAAAAGATAGAAAAATTTGATTTCACTAGTATTTTTAACTCACTCGCACGTAACTTTGCTGTCGGTGGTGATTTTAATGCAAAACACACCTTCTGGGGTTCACGATGCAAAAAAGGAAAAATTCTCTATGAATCCGGTATGCAATTTGGAGTAGACTTTTACTCGTCAAGCAAACCGACGTATTGGCCTACGGATACGGCAAAAACTCCAGACCTTATAGATTTTTGCATTTTAAAAGGGATTTCCGAAAGCTTTGTTAAAATTGAAGAATGTTTCGATCTGTCTTCTGATCACTCGCCTATCATTCTGACAATAAGCGGCTGCTTACTGAAAAAGGAGGCCCCACCCAGACTTACTAGAGTATCAACTAAGTGGGACTCCTTTAGAAAAGACTGCGAAACGCCATTTGAACTTGAACTCGAAGTCGATCAATTTATCGGAGTCATACAAAGTTCAGCCTGGTATAATACTCCTTAAAACATCCTCAGGAAATAACCGAATTGGTTAAGGAGAAAAGAAAAGCACGTACAAAATGGCAACAATCTCGCGTTCCGCAGCATAAAACGATATTAAATAATCTATGCAGCACTTTAAAAAAAAAAGATTCAGGACTTTAAAAATCGCGAAGGTCTCACCGCGGACAAGAGTTCGAACTACTCGCTGTGGAAAGCTATAAAAAGCATCAAAAAGCCAAAATCGCAAGCGCCTCCTATCAGAAAAAATAATGGCGAATGGGCGAAACGAGACAAAGATCACTTAGAAGAAACGTTTAAGCCCTTTGACGGTCAAGAGCTAATCGAAGATATGGCCTTAGAAGGGATACCTGACAATTTTAAAATTAAAAGTGTATCACTGGCTGAACTGTGCTATGAAATACAAAAATTGAAACTAAACAAAGCTCCTGGATACGATTTAATTACGGGACAAGTCCTAAAAGAGTTGCCTATGAAAGCACTTACTATGTTTGTTTATCTCATAAATGCTGCGTTTAGGTTATTATACGTTCCACGACAATGGAAAGTAGCTGAGGTCATAATGGTCCCAAAGCCGGGAAAATCCCCATATGACTAAAAATCGTATAGACCATGATTAATTCCTGATCACCAATTCGGGTTCAGAATTAAACACTCTACAATCGACCAGGTTTATCGAATAACCAAAGAAGCCCTTGAGGAGAAAAAAATATGTCTGAGCTTTCTTGGCGTTTAGATAAAGTATGGCATATTAAAACATAAGCTAAAATTAGCCTTTCCTAACCAAATATATTAGATATTAAGTTCTTATTTAGCGGACAGACTTTTCCGTGTTAAGCACGTAAACGAATATTCCGAATTCGAAGAAATCGCGGCAGGAGTTCCACAAGGAAGCGCCCTGGGTCCGATTATATTTCTAATCTTTACTCGAGATATTCGGCAGGAAGAAGGCACAACTGTAACGACGTTTGCGAATGATACCGCTATATTGGCCGTGAGTAAAACGGTTCAATCAGCAATGAACAAGCTCCAACGGGCTATCAACAGCGCTTTCGAGTGGACAAAGACTTGGCGTATTGTCCTCAATGAAACAAAATCTATTTACTGACAGAAATGTAAATACGCTTTTACCCATTTTCATAGACTCCGTACAAATTCCGTACTCAAATGAAGCTAAATATTTGGGAATGATAGTAGACGCGAAACTTAAATGTAAAAAGAAACTGGGAAGAGCTCGTTAGTAAATATAATCAAATGCATTGGCTGCTTGGTCGGTTTTCCAAACTCAGCATGCAAAACAAGCTGATTTTATACAAGCAAGTTCTGAAACCGGTTTGGACGTATGGTATACAACTTTGGGGTTGTACCAAAGCAAATAACATCAAAAAAAATTGTTTGTAGTGGCCAGTAGTTAAAGGAGTTGTAGACAATCTCAGACCAGCTTTGATGTTATCTTAAAGACGTCAAGAGAGAGTTTGAATGTTCTTTAACAAAATGTCTGACGAAATTGATCGTTCTCTGTTACTTTTTTTGCCCAAAGTAATGCATGTTCACGTAATTCTCTTCGATGTTAAATAAGTAGAACTGTGATCAGTTTCATTGCCTTTGAACAGACCAAACATTTTAAAAGAACATCTACCACATTCGGAGGTGCACACATCGAACCGAGAAATATAAAAAAAATCAATAAATTGTGATGCCACCCTGTTAAGAGTACATACGAGCAGAGTAGAGCATTTTGTTTATCCTTTTAGTTTAATAAACAATTAAATCTTGCTAACTTTTGTCGCAAACAAAATAAGTCAAAGTTTTTTGTGAGAAATTGAGACAAATCACCAGGATGCCAGAACAAAGTCACGTAAACACAAAACAGCTCCACAAATACCGAATATAATATTTATGTCCTTCAAGCTTCCTTCCACTGACTTTTGCAAAGTCTCACAATGATTAATGGATGTTAAAATCTTCGCCGTCACCTTTCAAAACGGCAGCAAATCGAAGACTACTCCATTACTATAATATTTGCCGAGTCACCTTAGCTTGCGTCAGAGAAGGATTTTTTTTTCTGTTTACCATAGCGCGCATCGTCATAACTAATTCAGCACGTCGTCCGTCGTAATAGAAATAATAATAATGATGAATCTATCTCTCAAGGAAGAGGTGTGTGTTATGGAATGTTTGCCAGCCAGGCAAAAGGTGAAAAGATAAGTTTCCTCGAAAGGACATAGTGGAACTAAAGTATTTTTCTTAAATTTTCAGCTACCAAGAGCATAGAAGAAGTAAATTGGGAAGTGTCCGTGTCCGACAAAGTCAAAGTTTATTTCCTAGGCAAAAATAGTGTGAAAAATTTTAGGTGACGTGAAATTTCGCCAAACGAAATAAGGCCAAATTCTAAAAAATTTAGCATTATTTCCATTCCAAAATCGAACCACCTGCGGAAAGAGGGTTGAAATCCTTCAATACCGCGTGGCGGGCCACTCAGGTACTGTTGGCAAAGCCGCCTTATTTAAAATTTGGCATTATTTTGTTTGGCAATATTTCACGTCACCAAAATATTATATTCCAGAAGGGATATTAATTATTACCAATAGTTTCCAATGACGCTGTCCACAACCGATGGCTTTTTTTCTGGAGTAAAATTAGTTGCAACAGAATTCCTTGCATCCTGTGATGAGTTATCGTCGACCATAACTTAATGCCTGACTCGAAAGCGGCCACAACACAACCAACTGAGAGATCCACAAAATTGCAAGAAACTGCGCCATGACACTAATCTACAGCTTCACAGGGAGGGGAGGGGGCGACAAAAGTTTTAATGCAACTTCTCAGAGCTCAACCAACTGTCGCCAGTTGCCACTAATGCCAATAGGAGGTATCAGTTTGTGCCCTTTACGCCACAAAAGAGAGGGGCGCTTTGATAATGAATCCTAATTGCCAGAAGAGAAAATCTATTCTATTAGCATCATCGGGGCCAAACTTCCTGCCAAATAGCTGTGCCATGGATGGAATGGTGGTTTTCTGGAAAGTGTTTGCTGTACGTGACATCTCTTTTACCCGAAGTTTGGAGGATGTGTAGGTTTACGGTAAAGATAAGTGCAAAATGCATTTCCAAGTAAAACTTGAAAATGCTTTGTCATCAAGGAGTTATCAATTTAGATTACTTTGGCCTAGAACCAAGAATTGATTTGGTTATTATGTAAACGGAAATCGAAAATAGATACTTCGGTGGTGGCGACATGGTTATAATATTGGGGTCTGCCCCAAACTTATAATCCTGATCATAGAAGCCGCCGAAAAGAACAAGAGGATTACTAAACTGCAATTTGGAGTATATTGATGTGTGGTAAAAGTGCCTGCTATCATTCGAACGTTAGTGAAGTCGTCAGTTTGATATACTGACCAAGTCGATTTCGAAAGATTTGACCGTTAATTGGTCATTCATTGTGATCGGGAAAAATATACGTGTGTCGACGAATGACTCGTATGACCACTGCACTGCGACTCTATACTCCCTATTAACTAGTATTTTGACCTGGCGACAATCCTAGGTCTTTGATGAACCTTACGATTGATCAGGCCGATGATTTGACAATGTCCTGACGTTTGGTGAGTCCTTTGTTGAAGCATTTCAGCCACTTTTGGATGATTGCAGGGCAATCGCATAGGATGTGTTCTTGTCGCTTCTAGCTGTTCAACAGGTCTGTTGATGAGATGATGTTTCTTGGCGCAGAAACATCGTCTGCGCTGAAGAGCGCGTTTTGTGTTTGTTTAGAAAGGTGAAATCCTTGGATAGAGTTCTAATTTGATGTTATTGAAGGGTTCTTAATCAATTAAAGGGGATGCAGAGCCTTTATCGGCTAGCTCGTTGGCCGCCCTATTACCAAGAATTCCTTCGTGTTTTGGTACTGTTGTGAGCGGTGAGTTGTTTGAGGGTAATTAGAAATTTCCAGACAAGTAGAGAGTTCAACTTGTACGAGTTAAGAGCTTTGAGTGCCGCTTGACTGTCTGCCTGTTCCTCCTTAAGCATTCTCTTAGGCATAATTCGATGGCGTAAACTTCTGCTTGGAATTTTTGAGTCATACGTATACCAGACTTAGTGGGAACGGTCTCGTCTTTTGCCTCCAGTTTCCCACATCGAAAGGTCTGGTTTGGTAATGTGAAATTGTCGATGAAAGTTGGCTTTTATGGGCATGAAGTCGGTGACTTGAATCCAAGGGCTATGTATAATATTTGAAGAGTTTAGGATTATTAAGTGATCACCCTGTTTGGATGTTTTTTTCCGAATTGGAGTTTTTTATTGCGCTTTTTGCAGCAAACTTCCTAATTCGTGCATGTAACGGAGCGGGGTCAAGGAGTTCCTCTAAAACAGTAGATGGACAGGAGCGCATGGCACCCGTAATTCCAATGCATGCTAGTCTTTGTACTCTTTCAAGTGCTTTCTGGGCAGATATTTGTTTTAATTTTTCCCACCACATTGGAGATGTACACGTGATGATGACGTAAACCCCATTTCTTTACCAAAGAGTTGGGGACAGTCGCTTTATTTAGGGTGCGTTCTACCGAGATAATTTACTTGAGATTAGAGTGTTGTTCAGTGAAAGGTATTTTCAATTTTGTTTCGGAAAAGCAAGTCATTTAGTCTAATATGTTATACGGAACAGATGGTCATATGGTCATTTCTGTCATGCAGTCAACTATTTATGGTATTGAAAATGAGAACAATTATTATTTTCTTATGCTTCGAGAGAGGTGACCTGCGGGTATTGGTTTGAATTTTGCAGATCGCAACCCAGCTGAACATTACCAAGTTTTGGAAGTAGTCAATAAAGTTACTCTGCAATA
This sequence comes from Ferdinandea cuprea, assembly GCA_963576555.1. NCBI lineage: Eukaryota > Metazoa > Arthropoda > Insecta > Diptera > Syrphidae > Ferdinandea > Ferdinandea cuprea. Next base: position 66,350,976 of record OY754958.1, read on the forward strand.
TCTCAAAATGTAAGTTTGTACAATTTAGAGTCGATTATTTAGGACAGGAGTTAGATGTTGGAGGTGTCAGGCCACTAGAAGTGAAAGATGAAACAACCTACTAATTAATTAGAGCTGCAAGCATTCAAAGGCAAAGTAAATTATTATGAGAAGTTTTTGAAGAGTTTTTCTTCTGCGTCAGCTCCGCTTAGTAAAATTCGGAAGGAGTCAGTTTTATAGGGGATGCCAAGCTTTACCGTCAAGTAAGACTCGACCACCTAGACTCAGACATCGAGGTAAAATGCAGCAGATTTCTCTCTTCATGGATCCTAGCGGGAGATAGACTTCCTCCGCCAGTGAGGCTTAGAGCGCAGAGCCACGTCTGGCCAGATCGTCGGTCCCATCTTTACCCTCTATGTTGTTATTGCCCGAAACCAACTTTAAGAGTGATATTATACCTTTGGCTAGCCCGGGCCCCAATGTCTACCTGCAGCTCTCGATAATGACGGTTGAATCGAAAACTTTGATCGAAAACCTATCTGTGTGACATTTTTTTTTAACGCAAAACACGATCGCATATTTCGAAAAAGTTACTAATCCCATATATATCAAACACAAACATTTTCCCAAAAATATTATTTTTATATTTTTGACGAATTTAGTATTCGCTTTAAATTTAATCAAGAACTTTTCGATCGATTTAACAATCTGAATTGCAAAAATGACTGCGTTTTAAATAACAAAAATGTAGTTGGAAGGGAGGGATGTTCCCAACCGGGGACTGTACGCACTGAATTCTGGTTGCCGTAAAGGTAATAATTTGAAAAAATACTATGGTTCAGACATTCGGTATGGTCTGGCCGCGATGGGTTGATGGGTATCGGTTGGTTTGTTGTAGACTACACCTTTTATCGGAACTTCCTTACCCAACGTAAAGAGCTCTTCAAATTCTTAGAGTAGGCTACTCAATTCTTGTTGTTGTTGTGGTTGTAAGTGTTGAAGATTAACATGAATCATAATAAGGGGTAACCTCGTGGACGGGCCAAAAATATTATTGGTTAGTCTTTTGGTATGGTCTAGTGTATTCAAAAATACATTTCCAACTCCATCTTGTGGGGCATTTACATGGTCATACATTACATTGAAGGTATAATCCTCGCATATTTACATATCAAGGACCTCTTCGCATCGTTTTAGAGTGTAAGTAATAGGCTATATCGGCACTATTGTTGCGGACTCGAAAAATCCCTTGGGAGTCGGAGGAGTGGTAAGGGATACTCTGGCCGATTTCTCCGATTTCGTTTCTTCTGATGTCGAAAGCTTTTCTACTTCTGGCACGTTAGGAAGTATGGAAAACATTTCCGTGGTTGGTCGGCGAAGTACCACATTCATTGACAAATGCCTTCACCCTGAATGCGTCTTAGTTTCCGGAAGACCATTCCAAATAGTCCATTAGGCTATAGGTGCTCATTATTGGTTTGCAGACTTCCTTCAGGTTTGGCTGTTGTCTTCAGCTTGACTTGTTTCGGTGGCATCCGATAAGATTCCGTTAACCTTGAGTCGGGCCATAACGTTAAGGCGCCAATTTTAGTTTTCGTCAAAACGACTCAGGTCCCTTACATAGTTGCTTTTTAAAAATCATCTACTCCTCTCTATTCTCGTCTACTGAACTTTTTACCTAAGAATTTTTGTTTTTTGGAAGTTGCATCGCTGATTAGGTGTCGTAGGAAACAGAATTGCCGTTGCATTTATGAATATTTAACTTTCGAGTTCGAAAAATCGACGTCAATCATCTAATATACAACATATCAAATAACCCCTACAAAGGACTAGAAAAATTCAAATATCCCCAAAGAATCCGCATCAACACACACATACGTTCTCTAAATTCAAAAACGTAGCTATCCTTGCAGCAAAATCCACCAAAAAAACTACTTTGATTTCGCATGTTGTTTGCCTAAGTACGCCGAGATAGAGATTTCAATTTCGGAATGCCTATTGCCAAAATGCCTAAATCCTGTATGAAAACAAAGTTGATAGATCCCGTCCCGGGACTGAACTGAGAGTTGAGACACCGTGTGAGCACCTCTAAATCCAATCGAATTCTGTGTGTACTATTTTTTTGTTGCTGATGGAATGAAAAGGCTGCTGATGGGGTGGTTCTGATGTGGTGGTAGTAATCGATTCGATTGAAAATTTCCACATGCACACACATCACAACGGATCAACGATTGAATTGAAAGGATGAGCGAAAGGCGAACATCAGACAAAAAAAAAAAAAAAACAGAGAAAAAAAAGAAAAGAAAAATACAAATAGAAAAAATAATCCGTATCCATAGTACCTTGAAGGAAATTACGCTCCAAGTCGTTTCAATGGGTAGATCTGGCTGCAGAAAATAAAATGACAGAATTTTTACATTCATCTCGTTATATGCCAAAACATCAGCAATCGCTTCTGACATTTACCACTCACAAACGGATTTAAATTTATTTCCATCCCAATCATTTGTCTGAGATTGGGAGTATTAAAAGTTCCAGCTGTTGGCAGAGGAGATAAGGAACAATTAATGTCATTCTCTTGCAGTTGGCCGGCGAAAGTGTGAGAGTTTTATGATTGTTAAATGTTGTATTTGTTGAGTGGTAATTTGTATTTTAGCATCCAAACAATAGGGCGGTTCCCCTATCTACTTTTTCAAGCAACTTTAAGTAACTTTCTAAAGTTAGAGGAGTGGGGATAAATTGTCTCAAAAAATGCCAAAGCTATGCAAATGTAAAGGAACAATGAAAGGGGATGCAGAGCCTTTTCGTGCTAGCTCGACAGACTCTTCATTACCACGAATTTCAGTAAGAGTCACTTTGTTATGGGAAGTGAGTTGTTTAAGAATAGTTAGACAGTTTCAAACAAACAAGACAAGTCGAGAGTTGAACTTTTAGGAGTTGACAGCTTTGAGTGCTGCTTGACTATCTGATTGTGAGAGAATGTAGATATTTAATCTTCAGAGTTTACGCCTTAATCATTCTCTATTCATAAACTTCAGCTTGGAAGATTGTGTGTGTCTGTCCTAGGGGAACTGACATTCCAGTTGGGTCCGCTAATGATTGTTGATCTATCTTAAACTAGACTGAGTGGGAACTGTCTAGCCTAGGGCCTCTAGCTTCCCACTTTTACTTTTGTGGGCATGAGGTCCGTGACTTTAACCGAAGGGCTATGTTTACTTTTTTAGCAGTTTAAGATACTTAAGAGTCCTGTGAGATAGCCCTTTTTGAATTTTTTCACGAAGTGAAGTTTTATTGCGCTTGAAGCAATATAAAAGCGGAATGGACAGGAGCGAATGGCACCCGTGATTCCAATGCATGCTAGTCTTTGTATCATTTGAATCTACTTTCTGGGCACTATACTCTGTCCAAAATAAATTGGCAGTACAGGGAAGATAGGGATGTTTGCCCTTAAGCTCTTACAGGGTTTCCGGACTAAGAATTTTAAATCAGCAAAAACCTGAAAGAATATTATGTAGAGTTACCAGCTTTTTTTTAGATTGAAATTTGGAATGAAATTAGATTGAAAATTGATATCTTAATGTAACGATGTCGGTTCTTTCCAAAAGAACACTCTTTCGCTGACGATGGGCAATTTTAAAACCCAGTTTAATTTTTTAAACCGTATGCAGAGAAGAACTGATCATTTTAGTGATGTTTGCATTGCGTCCTACCTTAGCAGTATTTTATCCAGCGTCGTAAGATCGTTATTTGGAAAAAAACTGATGCCCAATTTGCCTGATGGCACACTTATCATTAAATCAGTTTAGTTTTTTCCTTAAAGAAAACAGATTAAAATTTTGTAACTGCATTTTAACGTATTTTGCGCAAAAGATCGAAATAAAATCGCCACGATAACACTTACTATTAAGAACTTGTTATTAAAGCTCTAAAACAAAAAGCTTCTCAACAGAAAGCCAAAGAAAAAAAAAACGAACGAGTTACCAAATGGACATTGGTAACTCTGAATGCTCATCAATTAAATGGGCGTTGAATAGCAGCAGCCACAGGCCAGTGCACACTCACATGTGTGCTGAATAAGACGTGGTGGATCTACGTCAGATGCAATTGGAAATTCACTGGAGGGTAAACACTTTATGAGGGGTTTCTTTTAATTTAAAGGGTGATCCATTTCGAGGTTCAATACTTTTTTAAAGAAAAAAACACAGAAAATTCAAATTTAATGGAGAATGTTTATTATCATTTGAAAGAACATTCTTTGGCATTTAAATTTTGAAGATTATGTCTATCAAATGTTGGCCGTTGCTACGTCGCAGATGGTCCATCCGTTGAGTCCAATTTTCGATCACTCGTTCGAGCATTTCGACTGGTAACTGGCGAATGACACGCGTGATGTTTTCCTCCAAGGCCTGAATCGAAGCGGGTTTGTCGGCATACGATTTTGACTTTACATATCCCCACAGGAAAAAGTCTAACGGTGTGATATCACACGATCTTGGTGGCCAATCGACCGGCCCAAAACGTGAAATTATGTGCTCACCGAAATATTCTCTCAATAAGTCCATTGATTGATGCGATATGTGGGAAGTGGCGCCGTCTTGCTGAAACCAAATGTCGTCGAGATCACGAGCTTCAATTTCAGGCATCAAATAGTCGGTTATCATGGCACGATAACGGTCGCCATTGACGGTTACGTTCGCACCGGCATAATTTTTAAAGAAATATGGACCGATGATTCCACCGGCCCACAAACCACACCAATTCGTTGTTTTTTCTGGATGAAGTGGCAGTTCTTCAATCTCTTCAGGTTGCTCTTCGTCCCAAATGCGGCAATTTTGTTTGTTTACATACCCATTGAGCCAGAAATGGGCCTCATCGCTAAACAAAATTTGCCTCGAAAACGTCGGATCTTCTTGGAACTTTTCAAGAGCCCATAGAGCGAAGCGATGTCGCTTGGGAAGGTCGAGCGGCTTCAGTTGTTGCACCAGCTGCATTTTGTACGCTTTCAATTTAAGATCTTGACGTAAAATGCGCCAAGTCGTTCCATACGTCAGTCCGAGTTGCTGCGAACGGCGCCGAATCGACTCTCTACGGTCTTCGTGTACACTCTCAGCTACGGCCGTGCTGAACGTGGTCTATTCGGTCGAATATTATTCAATAATGAATGCTGGGTCTCAAAATGGGTGATGGTGTTGCGAATAGTACGCTCAGTAGGCCGATTATGTTGACCATAACACATTCCTCACAGAACGTGAATTTTCATAATAAAGTTGAACAATTTGTAAACGTTGTTTACGCGTAAGTCTTTTCATTATGAAATGCCAAACAATACTAAACAAAAATAACATGACAGCATGACACGACTCACACGTGATCTGTCAAAAAAGGCTATTGAAAAAAGTATCTCTACTTGGATCACCCGTTAGTACGGTAGCAAAATATGGCACGCTACTGATTTCGAAAAAGCTTCGCCATAAGACGTGTACTGCCAATTTATGTTGGGCAGAATATAGAGTTGAATAAGTGATGATTGGTAGGACTGTGGTTTGGTAGGTCCAATGTATAATTTTTGGACGTAGACCCCATTGATTACCGAAGAGTTTAGAGCATGCCCATGATATAGCTGTCGCTTTAGTTAGGGTACGTTCTAGGTGAGCATTCCAAGTGATCAAGTGTGATACCGAGATTTACTTCCTTTGAGAATTTTATAGGCGTGTTGTTCAGTGATAAGGTTGGAAGGATGTCATTCCTTTTCCGGGTGAAAACAACTGGTTTTTTAGAGGCGTTAACGGTAAGGTCTTTGTCTTGACACTTTGCCATACCTTTGGTGTGGGACAATGTTTGCCTCTTGTAATGATCACTAGGACGTCGGCAAAGCCGTGTATGCTGAAACCTGAGTTTTTTAGGTCGTCTAGGAGTTCATCATTGACGATTGAACAGAGGAGGGGAGATAGAAAACCCCATTTAACTGCTTTGATTGTGATGGATATTGCTTTGGCCGATATAGATCTGCAGCATTCCATATCCATTTGTATCCATCTAACAGATATGATGTTTCTTTGGAGTCTAGCGAGTCTTCGATTTTTTTTAACCATTTACAGAAATAGTAATAATAATAAATAGCGATTGAAAGGAGACATAAAATGTATGCTTGCGTCGAAGTGATCGGAGATAATTTCTGCATCAGCCAATTTATCACCAGGTCCAAATTAATTGTTTTGATTGTATGTGTGGGGTGGACACATCTGTCCATCTGTGGTGACTCGAAAGTCACTTATTTTTTATGCTGATCAAGCTGAGATTGATTGATTGAGCGATTCGAGATTCGATTGGTTTGTATTCGAAACATAAAATTAATTCTAGCAATATAAGAGCCTTGCAGGACCTAAGGTCCAGCTTCTTCAAATATTTAAAACAGTTTAACGGCAGGCTTCTCATGATAGTTCTTACTGTTGTTCAATTTGCCCATAGGTGGGACAGAAAATAAAAATCGTTTGGGTGGAACTGGATCGGATTTGAGCCTGGGCTCCTCGCTAAGTAGTCCGAAGCACTTAAGCCACTTTACCCACGGGTCTCCCTCAAGTGGTATCGCAATGGAATTGTATGTGTGCCTTGATTTTTTAACAGGGTAACCATCATACCTAATTCAACCCATGGACCCTTTATAGTTTAAAACTTAAGCAAACGATCACGGTAATTTGGCTCAAAATGTTTATCAACAATAACACTTGTTACTTGTCCACCAGAAGGAACTAAGTTAATCATGAAGGACATTATAATTTATGGAATGGGAATTAAAATATATCAAATTGCATTCAACTTCCTATGGAAAAATTGAATCTACGGAACTCTGCATGCGACAGAGAATCAAATTTTAACACATACCTTGACAGAGAAATTGTCTTAAGCAAATATCAAATAACATTTCCTTCCTTTAACTAGTCTTACATGGCAAACTATGGAATCAGCACTGCCCCAATTCAGGCAGAGCGAAAGAGAAAACTTTTGCTCATTATGTGAAGCATATGACGTCTTTCAACAGAGCTTAGGCAATTTGTCATCGTTCCTTCTAAATATTGAATTATATTTCAAATGAATTACGTACTTTGGGAAAAGTTACTAAAACTTTCGGACCGAAAGGCAAATATGTTTGGAAATGGGAGACTGCTTCGAAAGATTCGACTTCAATTACATCCTTCGCATTTGCAACTAATGAAAGTAAGGAAATTTTCCGTAATTGATGTTTTTTGGTTTTGGGTAATAAAATCCAAAATCGAAATTGGCACTTGACAGCTTGCTCCATTAGCATGCATGACAGTGACAACCAAAAGAAGATTTTCTGCACATCAAATATTTATAAAAGTCAAACAATCATAGATGAGACAGACACACATGTACATAGGTAGCAATCGTAACGTCTTTGCAATTCCACCAGAAAGCAATAACTATATTACAGGTCTTCTCGTTCTGACAATGTAGTAGTAGTCGGTTGTCATTTTTGACATCGAGAGGGTGGCAACACATGTGCACAGAGATGTGCTTCAAATGAAATTGCTGCTGTTCGAACAATTGACACGGCGCGCTAAACACATGCTTCAATGGCACACCTAATGGCAACGTGACCCAAATATAAAGTGCTCGTCCATTTAAAAGTGCTGCACACGTGTGTTACCCTTTTTTTTTCTTTTACTGTTTACGACAGATATAGTAATAGTATCTATCAAATTGGACAGTTTACTTAAATACTTGACATCTTAGGCTTTGACTGCGAGTCCGTGATTAAGTTGTATCGGTGACTGATGATTGGAGTGGATTGCGGCTAATCCATGAATCATGCGACCGTACGCACAGAGTGGATGTGTGTAAATAATTTATCTCGGAGCATATTGATCAGATCAAATTGGATGATTGTGTGGATTAACTTGCGACAGTAAATGAGTGAATGGGGCTTGCCGGAAATACTGCGCTGAGCAAGGATGAACACGTTAATAATTTCGCACATCTGAATGCTTTGCGGAGGAAATTAGACGAAATTCAATTTGTGTACGTGGAAAGGAATATTTACGCATAGAAATGCAGGTAAAGTGGAAGAAGGAGAGAGAGAGAGACACGTGTATGTAAATTGCACGAACTCTTAATACAGTCAGCGGAACGCGAGAAGAAGGATTCTGTAAACGGGTAGGGTTTCGGTTCATCGAGTTTGAATAAATTTTTTTTTCGCAAATACTCATCTCGCTTTCTTGCGTCGATGAAATTCATGTGGGCCTAGAAATATTAAACATTAAATCTAAGGCGACCGGCTCGGATAATATTCACCCGGACTTTTTACAAATTCTTCTCTCCGCCATACTTAAACAAATAACGCATATTTTCAACACTATCATCGTGTTTTCCTGATAGCTGGAAAACTGCAAAAGATATTCCTCTGCCTCACTCAACAATATAGAGTACCGCCCTATTGCAATCGTTCCTTTCATGCGGAAAGTCTTTGAGAAAATAGTAAGCAGTATTTAAATCATGTAGCTGATGCGTGCTGGATTGGATAGTGATATGTTGGGGTTAATCGTATTCCTTGACTTCTCCAAAGCGTTCGATTCCGTAGATCTTAGCATTCTACTTCATAGAATTGGGTCTATTTTGTAATTTTTTATCCTCGTATCTGTCTAATAGATATCAGTACATCGTTCACCAAAATAAGTGCTCATCACGCTTATTAGTTCCTTCAGGTGTGCCACAAGGCTCTGTACTTGGGCCACTTTTATTCACTTGTTTTATTAACTATATATCAGATGGTCTCACATATTGCGAACATCATATATATGCAGATGATGTACAGCTGTATTGGCTCTTCTATAAATCCAATAAAATTGATGCATTCAAAAGTATGAATCGAGCCTTGAAACCTATGCACTCTTGGTCCGAGTTAAACAAGCTGAAACTTAACCCCACTAAAACCAAACGCTGTGGTGATAAACAGAAGCAGGCATAAAGATATCTTTCCACAACTTCTCCTAAACAATTCACCAATTGAGTATGTAGAGAGTTTAAAGAATCTAGGGATTGTTTTTACCAAAGATTTTAGTTGGGATGTACATGTTAAGAGTATTGTCTCTAAAGGTCTTAGTCCAACATCAAATTAACTGCCAACAAATGTTAAGCTAAAGCCAAAGCCACGTTACTAAAAATTTGACATTATTTCGCTTGGCGTTATTTCACTTCACCGTCCACCAATGCCGTCCGTCAGTCTGTCTGTCCGGGACCCTTGTGGAGAAATGGTTCGACGGATTTCCTTCAAACTTCGCATATAAGGGTTTTGAGGCTACATCTCGCGGCGCTGGTTTATTTTTTTCTTTATCATTTGAAATCTAGAAAATGGTTTCAAGGATTTTGGACTTTTTTTGTACTTTGGATACTATAAAACCGCCAATATCTCAAAAACTAATAAAGAGAATTCCGAAAAATTCTACTATTTTTTTATGAGGTTAATTTGAACAAATCTTACGTACATCGATTTTTGAAATAATTTTTTTTTTAAATAAAGGGTGTTTTTTTTAGAGGTTAGTTTTTCGAATAGAGATAAAACTAACATTTTGTGGTAAAATCTGTCAATTCTAATGTCATTTAAGTTCAGTTTGGTTTGCCATTTCATCATGAACAGGTTGACAAATGAACAACGCTTGCAAATCGTGCAAATTTATTTCGAAAAGAATGGTTCAGTTCGCGAAGTTGACCGCAAGCTCATTTTGGGTTGAATGGCTACGTCAACAAGCAAAATTGCCACATTTGGAGTGTAGAGAATCCACATGAGACCCTTGAAACGCCATTACATCCACAAAAACTGACTCTATGGGCTAGGGAGTCATCGGGCCATACTTCTTCTGAAATGATGCTGGAGAGTCCGTTACCGTTAGCGGAGACCGGTATAGAGCCATGATAACCAACTATTTTGTTCCCGAATTGGATGGCATGAATGGGGATGAGATGTGGTTCCAACAAGACGGCGCTACATGCCACACAGTGCACGTCACAATCGATTTATTGAAGGAAACATTCGATGAGCGCATAATTCGCGGAATGGACCTGTCAATTGGCCACCAAGATCATGTGCTTTGACACCATTGGATTATTTTCTTTGGGGATCTGGACGTCAACAAACCAGAAACGTTAGGGTACTTGGAAGCCAACATTCGTGGCGTTATTGCCGACATACAGTCCCAAATGCTTGAAAATTGGACCTCTGGACTTGTCTTTATTCGAACCAGCCGCGGCGGCCACATGCCCGAAATCATACTGAAACATTAATGGCATAAAATTATCCTTCCTATAAAGCCAAATTGAGGGACAATAAAATGATTTTCTTGTGTTTTATTTTAATTCGAAGTTTTATACCTCTAAACAAAAACACCCTTTATTTTACATATTTTATCGTTTCCACAGAGGCTCATGATTTATATGTCTAGGAGTCGTTTTAAAGTTTTCATAGGAGAAAGAATAAGAGACTTATGGGCCAAAAGTCCTCTGCTGTCTATCTGTGTACATCACTAAAAGCCTAGTTGAGACCAATTGTGGTGATTTCTTCAGCATAATAGGCTCTATTTCATCTAGGCCTGGTGATTTATGTGGTGTAAAAGACCTTCCTATTCATTTTAGCATTTATCTGTTCGTTAGACAGCGTGGGGATCTTCTCGGTACATAGGAACTCGAAAAGTGTGTTGCCATGACCGTCAATTACCGGATTACTTATCTAACGAAAAAGCTGCGTAGGATCGAAGAATCCCGCAATTTAGAAAATATTCAAATGTTCTATAAAAAAGCGATGCAATTGGTGGTTGGCTTATAGCCCGAAATGTAGGGGATTGAAAATTTATTTAAGCTGCTAGATAGGCATGATCTAAAGAGAGGTTTAGGGCAAAAACAGAACCCGCGTCCAGTCAATGTAGAAGAACATCCATTTCCCAGATTTGGAAGAGGCAATTACAGCTGAAAAGCAATAAGCCCGCTGAATCCGATGGCTTATCTGAAGTGTTCCAAACATGCACCGGATTCCGACAAGGAGATGCGCTATCATGTGGTTCAATCTTATTCTGCCAAAGATAGTGCACAGCGCTGGCGTAAACAGGGAGGCACTGGAGTATGCGGAAGATATAAAACTGCCTTCACAAAGGGCTTAATGGCAATTGAAAAACAGGAGAATTTATTTAGGCTTGAAGTAGAAGAGTACCAAAAACATTCTTTCAATAAATAAGCAAACCGTATTTACCAGCTAATACAAAACGTACCTGTTGAGGATAACATCCACGTCGAGGCTAATATCTACGGAACCCTTATCCTGCCAGTTCTGCTATACGGCTCCGAGTTAATATTAGTCTCTTTGAACGGAAACTTCTTCCATGGATATTTGATTCTATGGAGGAGAAGATACAACCGCGAATTTTATGAGCTGTATTAAGATGTGGATATATTCCAAAAAGTAAAAAAAACATTGAGTACGGATGAACAATCATGAATCCCAGCGCTCAAGTTCTAAACGACAAGAAAGACCGAAGCTCTGTTGTAAAGACCAAGGCATTGCGGATACCAGAGCACTTGGTCTGGAAAACTTAAATCAGCGCGCAGAAAATGAAAGCCTGTCGTGTCTCGAGTAGGGGCTTAGGCATGGTTACCAACTCTGTCAAAGGCCCGGACCGGAGATTTGTTTTTTTTTGCCACGAAAACTGTTTGAGTCAACGTGGACTAAATATGTGTAAAAGAGCCCCTATTGTAGAATGTGTTAAAAACCAGATTCTTTTTGCCATTGAGGATAAAATAGCCAGCTGGGTCGGTTCGCTGAGAAATGTTTACTAAATAATATTCACTTGGCACTGAAATCTGAGGTTTTGACAAAAAGTTTTCGAAATCTCGTTTTGGTTGACGTTTCGGTCAACCATGGCAAAATAAAAGCCAATAAACAATTAGTGCACTACAAGTCATATAATTCACGTGATCATCTCTGAAGAAATCGGTAAGCTTACTCTTGAGTGGCTTGGAGTTGACTTGCGACACAGTTGAAAATCTGTCAACCGCTTGTCAACTGGAGAATGTGTTAAAAGGTGCGTTTGCTTCGACAACCTCACCATTGGAACCAGATTCTGAGGAGGTTTCATCGAAGCCTCATACAACAACGAGGTTTTGAAATCTAAAAAAAGTATTGGGAAACCTCCTAATTTCGATGGAGGTTTCAGGAGTTTTTGCGAAACCTCAGATTTGAATGCGGCGTGAAAAAGTTATTAGCTTAGGTTGGGTAAGACTTAATGCGCCCTTTGCCATTTTGTTCTTTCTACATTAACTGCTGCTAACAAATTTTCATTCTCAGTAAACGGCTTTTTTAAGTTTAAAGAAATCATAAACATTTAAAACCTGGTGGTCCGGAGAAATTTCGGCTGGGCCCGCAGCCCGGAATCTCCAGGCCAACATACCTCTGTTGGTAACCCCAGATTTAGGGCAGGCCATAGCAAACTAATGTCTAGAATATTAAATTATTTAATTATTTTTAGCAGAGTAGCCTTCCGAAAAGCTTTTTACTCCTCCCAACCTGTTTTGTTTTAGGTCCCTGTAGTTTACCTACACTGTTTGGTTTTGAAAAATAGATTTTTCAAGTACAAAAAAAAAAAGTACCAAAGAAAATGGAACACCTCCCACTTACATCCTTAGAAGCAATCATGTCCTTTTTTGCTCAACACCTTTGTCCAGCAAAATACAATAAAGCTTTACATTCAACAATAACCCACGATGACATCGGACATCGCTCGGAGGGACGTTAACAACGTTTCACTGCAGATTACAAAAGGCCTCTGAATAATTCTCTAAAAAAAAACACGTAAAAGGACGTTTCTGTCCTCATGAAACTTCCCCACCACGCATGATAGGTAACTTTGCACATTATTTCACTCTTTCATTCTTTTAAGGAGGCGCAGCTACCTACTGCGACATACCTAACTTCATCTAAGATTTTTAAATTAAAAACTTTCTCTCTTGTAAATTTTTCCTTTTTAAAGGAAAAAGTGTGTGTGTGTGTGTATGCAAAGGACAAAAGATATACCGATAAAAAATAAGAACATCATAAGGACACACAAAGACAAAACAAAACGTTGTATCATTTGATTGTTGTCTTATCCGAAGGCAAGGATCATATTCAAGTCCATATCTGGTCCAATAATAGAGACAAAGGACACTCATTCTCCTCATTAAGCTATGAAAATGTCAACAATAAATAAATGTTATGTCAGGCGGCGTGTGTGCGTGTGTTTCTTTTGATTTGTTCGCCATAAAAAAGGGAATTCAAAAGAATTCCTTAAGAAAAGGATACATTTCCAAAGAACAGAGAGACGACAACGACAACGACAACGACAACGAAAACGACTACGAAGAAGTATGTAGGTACAAAAGTTTTGCATCATCAAGGAAAAGATATTAAAATGCGTCAGCAAATTATGTCAGAAATTGTGTACTGATGTCAGCGTGTTGGCGGCGCTGCACGCTATCCCAGAGGCAAGCAAAGGATGGTCTTACAGGAAAGCGAAGGGATTCTTTATTAGATAGCAGTAAGCTATTTATTTGTGTTGTTCGTACTTGTGAAAGTATTTGGATTGTTTTTATGATTATTGCCAAGATACAGCGATTAAAAGGAAGCAGAATCAAATATTGAACCAAGGCAGCAGCAGAAAGTAAGCATTCATCTGGAGGAAGGGTTTGTGTTTCGGATTAATTCTGATGGCTGATGGATGTGTATAGAAAACATTGAGATGTATTTTGAAAAAGGGAATTTATGGTTTGAAGTAATTGAATCGCATGATTTGATATTGCAATAAACTGCTGGACTTGGTCAAAGCATTTCAATTTGATTATGGTCCTTTAGGGTTTGATTTCGAAAATGTATCCCTTTGTTGCAGTGAAGATATCAAAGCGCATTATTTCTTTGTCGATAATTTGATTGACCACAGAAAAGGCTTCACTGCGTACAATCCGAGAGTAATTGAAAAATTTAAAAAAAAAGAGGTCCAATGGAAAATAAACAGGACTATTTTACTTTGACAGGATCCCGTGCATGGACTGGATCGCTTCAAGACTCTGACCAGTGTGGACGTGTTTCCAATTCTTCCTTTTAAATATGGCCTGCGGTAATGAAGCTTGTGTAATCAAGGACGATGTGCAAGAGTGGGTGTCTTGTGAACTCTGCGTCGGCTTGAGAAAAAGATCTCTTCTCCACCCGAAAGATTTCGCGTTTAATTTTAGATTTTACTGTGACGAATGCAAAGAAGTTTCTCTGTCGGATGTTCTCAGGGCAATACAATGCAGTAATGAAGCCCTTAAATCTCTAATTAGTGACAATTCAATCAAAGTTACAACACCAACTTAATAAATTCGCCACTACTATTAAAACCTTTGACGACCAAAATAACTCCCTGGTCTCTTGTGGCGGTTCCCATTCTTCGAAATTGAACTCAATGGAAAAGCAATTAACTTTCACCTGCCGTGCCACAGCTGATTCGGTCGATTCCATTGTCAACCTAATCAACTCTTTTAAAAATGATCTCAAGGCAAATTGTTCCGCTCATAACATCTCCAACCAGAAATTATGCGAGAAGACTTTGAGGTTCATTTTCAATCGTCCTCAAAGAAACAACCTTCTCCGTTACCGCCGGATCCTATGCTCGAAGTACTCTTTGATAGAATCAACGGAGTGGGCGATGATCTAGCTGCCACACAATCAACCATTTTGGATGTCGAAAACCTCATTGAAACGGTTAGCAGCAAAACCGATGATTTACCAACACACACTCAACACAACCAGAATGTATACCAAAACCGAAATAGAGCCAGTTTCACAAGTACCTCTTCCCCTGAATCGGATGACAATCCAAGAGTGCAGAACTATCTCACCGTCAACTCCTCCCGTCGCCGGCCCACGCAAGCTCATTAAACAATTTGGTACTACTTGGCCACCAGATGAATGGACGCGCAGGCTGGATAAAATTAGTTCTGAAATCTGAGATGACTTCATTTTTTGTCAAACATCCCATATGAGTAGCTCCGCTAGGACCCTACCATGTTCGAAACGGATATATATATTTGATCGTATGGAATGTCGAACTGGATTGCCTGGGAGTAGCTCCGCTAGGACCCAAAACGCTGATATTTCTTGGTTAACGATATTCTTCGCAATTAATTACGGTATCACCATCAGCCAATCAGTTCCCGCCTTCTAACCACAAAGTTAATCGAAATTTCAAATTCGACCTCCCTGCTAGATACGAGTGGTTGTTCAAAAATCCCGCCGGTGCTAATTTCGACATTGGAAAAATGCGGATGTGTAAATGGATGGACAAACCTACCTTGAATCAGGAGAGAACTAGTAATAAACCCAATTCTAAGTTACCTAACCCCGTTTCCAAATTCCGTGCTTAACAGCGCTCTAGTTTAAGTAAGAAAATATTGAAAATCGTTCCCAACTCCCATCCCAAACCCTACTCTAATTGGATTTTTAAAACTAACTTATTCCCCAATTTTGCCCCTCCCACCCATATCCCTAACCAACCTCATCAGTCTCCGCGTCAACATGATTCTTTCAAATTAACCCCAACCATTCACCTTTTGGTAGGGGTAGCCGATTTCGTGAACTGCTTTGGTGTCAATATTATTCAGCCAGCCCGATGTTCGAAGAAACTTAAAACTTTTTGAAATAGTAACTTCAAGTGTGCTGACAGAGGCTCGGGCAGTGACAGAGAAAATGAGGTCTATCTTCGTAACTTGAGACCTTGAAAACTTAAACCTTAACTACTTAGTAACTATTTCAGCCACATTTCGACTTACATAGACTATCTCAGACTCTTCTCTTGATAAACAAAAAAATATGACAGAAGACCGTAAAATCGAATGCGCACGCGCACATGTTAGCTTGAGCAGCTTCAACTCGGTGTTATAGGTATAGGTAGAGAGGAAAAGGTACAAAGACGCGCGCGCAAATAGGGCAAATAGCTATAGCCAAAAACAATATCGCTGAAGTCTGAGAAGCTCCATCAGGTAGGTAGGTTAGGTTAGATTAAACAGGAGTGTGGTGTAAGCGAAATCTACAACACAACACTAGGCATCAAAATGGGTCTATCGAGATCCCTGGGGGAACCAGCTTAATTCGCAATTCAAAAGGCAGAAAAACCCTAATAATTTCCCTGGTATAGCAACCAATTTCCCTGCAAAGACCTAAAATGGCCTCCTGTCGGAATTCCTATTATTGTTCTAATCCTATCCCTGCTCAATTTGACTAACTCAATGGTTATTTTACGATCGAAAAGTGACCATAAAGCCCTAAATATCCTGTGTCCCTCAAGACTTGACCACCTTCGATTGGCAGACCTAATGGCTTTATTGAAGGAAGTATTGAAGAACTGCCTCTTATTTATGCAGAAGAGAGGTTTAATGTTTGCAACCTCACTCTAAACGTGCAGCCCTTCTTTTCTTGCAAGCTCATCCGCCTGCTCATTTTCCTGAATACCACAATGTACTGGTCTCACTCGGTTCCCACTGTATAATGCTTAAAGCGCAGTTCGGGAACTTCAGAGAACTCATTATTGCAATTCGTTGCGAGTCCTTTCTCTCCGGATATGTTTTATCGAATGGAATGTCGAACTGGATTGCCTGGGAGTAGCTCCGCGAGGACTCAACCATGTTCGAAACTACTGCCGTTGAAAAGACCCAAATTATTAAGTTGTTTCGCACTGTTGCCAGCAATCTGTCAATCAAACTGTGTTAGGTGTAGAAGGATTTCCAGAGCTTCCGTTTGGGGTATTTCGGAGTGCCCCTGCAATTGCTACACTAGCCGTTCTCTGAACCATAGCAAATTTTAAGGCCCAAGTTTTTCCCACCGTTCTTTTCCAGATAAAAAGAGCATTACAAGCTTTTTATATTCTTTCCGCTACATTCAGATTCCAATTCAGTTTCTTGTCCAGAATTACGCATAGATACTTCACACTGTCTAAAAGGGACAATTCCACTCCACTGAGTTTTGGGAGCTTGAATTGCGGTATCTTGTATTTTCTGGTAAAAAGAACCAGTTCCATTTTGAAAGGATTTGCATTGAGACCACCGCTTTTTGCCCAGTTGCTGATTGTCTTTAAAGCGCTTTTGATTGCACCTAGATGGAGATTTCATTTTTGAGCGAAAGCAGGTCATGCGCAAAGATGCAGATCCTACAAAAGTTATTTGAATAAGCGCCAAGCCTTATTGCATGCCTGCCTAACAGACAGACAGAAGACCGTAAAATCGAATGCGCACGCGCACATGTTAGCTTGAGCAGCTTCAACTCGGTGTTATAGGTATAGGTAGAGAGGAAAAGGTACAAAGACGCGCGCGCAAATAGGGCAAATAGCTATAGCCAAAAACAATATCGCTGAAGTCTGAGAAGCTCCATCAGGTAGGTAGGTTAGGTTAGATTAAACAGGAGTGTGGTGTAAGCGAAATCTACAACACAACACTAGGCATCAAAATGGGTCTATCGAGATCCCTGGGGGAACCAGCTTAATTCGCAATTCAAAAGGCAGAAAAACCCTAATAATTTCCCTGGTATAGCAACCAATTTCCCTGCAAAGACCTAAAATGGCCTCCTGTCGGAATTCCTATTATTGTTCTAATCCTATCCCTGCTCAATTTGACTAACTCAATGGTTATTTTACGATCGAAAAGTGACCATAAAGCCCTAAATATCCTGTGTCCCTCAAGACTTGACCACCTTCGATTGGCAGACCTAATGGCTTTATTGAAGGAAGTATTGAAGAACTGCCTCTTATTTATGCAGAAGAGAGGTTTAATGTTTGCAACCTCACTCTAAACGTGCAGCCCTTCTTTTCTTGCAAGCTCATCCGCCTGCTCATTTTCCTGAATACCACAATGTACTGGTCTCACTCGGTTCCCACTGTATAATGCTTAAAGCGCAGTTCGGGAACTTCAGAGAACTCATTATTGCAATTCGTTGCGAGTCCTTTCTCTCCGGATATGTTTTATCGAATGGAATGTCGAACTGGATTGCCTGGGAGTAGCTCCGCGAGGACTCAACCATGTTCGAAACTACTGCCGTTGAAAAGACCCAAATTATTAAGTTGTTTCGCACTGTTGCCAGCAATCTGTCAATCAAACTGTGTTAGGTGTAGAAGGATTTCCAGAGCTTCCGTTTGGGGTATTTCGGAGTGCCCCTGCAATTGCTACACTAGCCGTTCTCTGAACCATAGCAAATTTTAAGGCCCAAGTTTTTCCCACCGTTCTTTTCCAGATAAAAAGAGCATTACAAGCTTTTTATATTCTTTCCGCTACATTCAGATTCCAATTCAGTTTCTTGTCCAGAATTACGCATAGATACTTCACACTGTCTAAAAGGGACAATTCCACTCCACTGAGTTTTGGGAGCTTGAATTGCGGTATCTTGTATTTTCTGGTAAAAAGAACCAGTTCCATTTTGAAAGGATTTGCATTGAGACCACCGCTTTTTGCCCAGTTGCTGATTGTCTTTAAAGCGCTTTTGATTGCACCTAGATGGAGATTTCATTTTTGAGCGAAAGCAGGTCATGCGCAAAGATGCAGATCCTACAAAAGTTATTTGAATAAGCGCCAAGCCTTATTGCATGCCTGCCTAACAGACAGCGGCCTAATTGTTGCACTAATGTGCGATCTATTGGGGGTAATCAAACTCTTAGAGCATTTTAGATCCTGCTAAAGTCAGATCTGCTTCGTTGCCAGACAAGTTGTAACCCTGTCCATCTAAAGTTTGTTTTTTCTATTGCATCCAGTTTTACCAAGAGCTTGCATGTGGTGTGCCTAAGAAGCCTTTTCAGTCAAGATTGAGAGGGTAGTTCCAAGTTAGGCGAGTTCGTCAGCCTTGCAGTTATGTCATAGAATGTCTCAATGCCCCGGCACTCAGCACGGGTGAATGTTGAAGTGCCCAGCCATCTCCTTTAGAGATGATCGGCAATCTAGGGCTACTAAAGATTTAATAGAGACTGAATCCAGACACTTGATGATCGCCTGATTGTTCGAAAAGATAGAATAGCCTTTACGGATACTACGCTATTCTTGAGCCAGGACAAGACTTCCTTGTTCGCCATAATTTCAGCTTGGAAAATACTACAGTGGTTAGGAAGTTGGAAAGAGAGACTAAGATTTATACTGTCTGAGAAGACGTCTCTTCCCACCCTATCATTTACTTTCGACTAGTCTGTGTAGAAGTGGACCGATTCTTTCTCCAGCGAGGCACCATCCTCCCAAAAGGATCTGGGGGAGATATTGAGGGGGTATGGTGTAGTCTATATTTCTAGGAAGGTTGTAGAATTTCTTGGACCACCGTTTAGGAAAACCCAATCAAGATTTGACCTAAAGAATTATCTCATTACTATGAGAACGAAAATTTAGCACTCTGTCGCCGAAAATGCGGCGATGGACATAGGTTGACAATAGACCTTAGACTTACATCTGGCGATGTTCGACTTGAAACAATTATTTTGACAGCAAATAGAAAAACTACCAAGAAGACTGTTAAAATATTTCGTATCAATGTCATACATGGACAGGGAAGAGTGTGTGCGCCTTTGAAAATCATTTATAGTAAGCATGAAGATAAGCATCCAAAATGGCTTCCTTGTGAAATGAAATAGAAGCAATGGTTGCTTAGAAAAGGATCCAATTTAAAAAACGGAACCGAGGTTACATAATAGATAAAAAAACATTTTACTGTCATTCTCGAAGTCTGACGGCGAAGGACATGACATGAACTCAACGAGATTTGTGATAGTTGATCTGCCCTTAAGGAAACTATGCAGGCTAGGAGAAATAAAAAGCTTATTGCTTGGGCTAATCCATGTTTATTATTCGGGTATACAAAAGGGGGTTTCAAATTTCTGTAAATTGACCTTGTGATAGGGAATGACAAAGAAGATAAAATAGGGAGACGGATAGATAGGAAAGAACACAAATATGGGAGCCAGTGGAGAAATTCAGTAGATAACTAAAGGAACTTGGGTGGTAAAAAAGTTGGCGATGGTGTGTCGCTCGGCTGTTGTAACCGTCTGATTTTCTTTAGATAATAGTTGACCAATTGAAAACATTATTGGTCTTACAGGATCCACTATAAAAGAAGCGCTGGCAGACATAATTGTGTAGTTGAGTAAAATAAAAATAAAGTATGTCCTGGAGAGTTGCGACACCGCCTTTCAACACTGCTAAGACTTTTATAGATGGCGTCAACACACAACTGGCTAAAGATCAATGAAGAAACACCAGTGGTTGCGTCATAACCTGAAGTCTGTGGCCTGATGTTGACAGCAAAATATCAAAGACGTCAAAGCTTAGGCATTTCACTTTCGTGGACCGATAAGCAGCATCCTGTGGATGGTTGTGGGCCAACAAATGCTGTTAATGAGCTCTGACTGGCAAGAGCATCAGCTCATTAATTACCTTGGGTGACCGGGAACCCAGATAAGAGAAATACAGAGTTGTATCTACCCAATTTGTCCAATTAACAATGGCCTAACAGAACTAAGCGGTAGTGGAGTCATTTATTCTCGCATTCCACAAAGACTCTAGCACCAGACCCCTGCCATCTGCAAAAATACGACAACAAGTATTCCCTCGCTTGGAGACTGACTGAAGCCATTCCGCTGCTTAAGAAAAGACGCGTCGTGTTAGTTTGACACCATTTCGAACTACTATGGTCATGTTACCTACCAAAAGCTATTTATCTTTAAGCGAGAGATGGTTTTCAACCTACACCCCACGATATATGTATATATCAAGAGGCGTAAGGTTCATCAAAGCATCGAGAACAGATCTCGGCGTGCTAGGGAAGGCTCCTGGGCAGCCAAGACAGGACATCATTGCAGTTGACTTTGCTAAGCTTTTAATCTGAAATAGACCGAGCTCATTCTGTTCTGTTGTAAGGTTCCCAAACGAACCCATCAAGCTTGAGGGTGTCCGCCTTAATCTTTTAACCGAGACGAAGTAGTTCGGTGTGGTATTAACCCTCCAAATTATATTGGAAACGGAATACTGAAGAAAATAATTAACGACTTTTATGCATTGATTAAAACCAAATCCTATCTTAAGAACCTGAACAAGGTGCAGAGAATTGCTGGTCTTGGCAAAACAGGCGCAAAGTAAATCTACACCCCAACTAAGTCTGAAAACGCTATTGAATCTGCAACCAATTGAGCTATTTACGAAGAACGTGACAGCCAAAGACGCTCTCAGATTAAGAGAGAACAAAATTTGAAAGGCTAGCTATTGCGGACATTCGAGGATACTTGAAATTTTTGATCGGAACGGACTCATGTCACTTACTGATTACGAGAAACCCAGGTTTGACTTCAGCATCACAATACCCGAAAGTGCTATCATTAAGGGTATATCCGTCTATACGGATGGTTGAAAAACAGTCGTTTCGACTGACCGATCACCGCAGTGTCTTCCAAG
Organism: Ferdinandea cuprea; assembly: GCA_963576555.1. Taxonomy (NCBI): domain Eukaryota; kingdom Metazoa; phylum Arthropoda; class Insecta; order Diptera; family Syrphidae; genus Ferdinandea; species Ferdinandea cuprea. The sequence goes on from OY754958.1 coordinate 66,372,438, forward strand.
CTGGGGTCTTCTTTACGCAGTTAAGTCTGTGGTAGCACAGACTGGCCTATCGATGGAACTACCAGAAATGGAAAAAAAACCATCTGTGTGGACAGTCAAGCAGCACTTAAAGCTAAATCAATCGGCTCCAACCTTGTTAACGCGAAGTGGGTCACAGGTTGCCTCTTGACACTCAGGGCTTTACGTCATCACTCAGTTCTACTCTGCTGGGTTCCTGGACACGCTGCAATGAAAGGAAACGAAAAACGGGAGGAATTTGCCAGATACGGCTCTGATATGAACCCACTTATGGTGGACGAAAAGGTGCCACCACACAACCATCTAAGAAACAATGGTGCAAGACCATTGGATGTGTCATAACCCGAAGTCTGTGGCCTGATGTTGACTCAAAAGATCAAAGTCCCTAGTATTTCTTAGCAGAGGTCAAATTCGGTTGCTCGTCGGGGTATTAACCGAACACTGCCTCATCGGAAACATGGATAAAAGGCTAAGGCTCTTTGCAAATGACTTCTGAAGAAGACGAAGAAGAAGTTGAGTCCGTGGAACACCTTCTGCCCAGTTCTATCAGACATAAAACTATTGCTCAACAGATCGAAGTGGTTCTGTTTGCCATATATCCTTAAATGTACAAACAAGGTACTCACAATGGGGAAGGTCCCGGCTTCCGGGTGAAATTTGCATCTGGTGCAAAACTGCCCTCCCAACCTAACCTAACCTTGGCTTAGCTTATCGCGATTTGCCACAGTGGCTTAAACATTAACATTGCTCTCATATGTTTGGCCTTTTTTTCTGCCACACACTTTCGGCAATCCCAACAAATCCAGTATCATTCTAATTCCCCTCAATGTTATTGTCATCGTTTTGTTTTCAAATTACATTTATCGCATCAATTCGAAAAGTCAAATCCGAAAATGCCCTTCACATTGTTCCGTTCCGTTTTTTTTAAGTGCAAAAACGTGAAACAATTCGCTACAAGCACATACTTTACGTGAATTCAAAAATCCCATAAAGAGACAATGATCCCCCCAAAATCCTTCACTCACCCGCTGTACGTGCAAAGATATCGATGTGACATTTAGCAGTGATCCTTGTTTTGTGAATGAATTCATTTTCCCATAAAAAAAAATACATCCATCCATAACATGTAAATCTGTGTGGATTTCTCCGACTAAATAATGTAAATAAACAGCTTTGAAATCATATGTCAGCACTTATAACTTATTTTTTGTTTTCTTAAGCAGCATTAACATCCTCTTAATATTTGGCATTGTGCCATTCGAAGGGGCAAACATTTTAAATTGCGCAAAATATTCATCACACAAAGAAGATTGGAATGGAAACTCCTTCAGAACGACGACAACGACGACGACGATGTCAATGAACGCAGATTGTTTATCCTTGGAAATAGATTGAAATGCTTTCTTTTCTTTTCTTTCAAAAAAAAACAAATCTAGGCCAGTGAAAATGGTTAAGTTTGACAAAGATAACATAAATAATGGCTTTCCAAAGTTCTTTTTTGGCGTCCGCCCTTATTTGTCATCTCAAAAAATGAGAATCACTTCAAAAGGGAAGGAAATGAAGGACATAGAAATTTGAATACACAACTTGAGTTGAGTGGGAAAAGTTTTCGACTTCTTCTTCTTGTGGCTGTTGCCGTGAATGCCAATGACGGGCTATTTGTAAATGAAACCAAAACTTAGTTCTAAAACGAGAAGTATCGCTTTGAAGCTATGTTGCAGGGGGTAAACACCAGAGAGGACCCTAGAAAACTTTGAAATTTCAAGTTTAAAGTTCACAGTTTTGTCAATTACGTGAGTCCTTTTGATGCCTAATTAGGAACACACTAAATAAAGGGTCTGCCAAATACCTTGAAAGTACAATCCTTGCGGTTAATAATGGAAAATAATTTCATTCAAATGGCTGCCTCGGCTGGCCATGCAGTAGCCTACACGATCGGTCCAATTTTTAAGCACATTATCGATTGTGTGCAGCTGTATTTCACCAAAAGCTGCACGAATATTGTCCTTTAAAGCGTCAATTGTCTCTGGCATGTCGGCGTAACACTTATCTTTTACGGCACCCCACAAATAATAGTCCAACGGTGTCAAATCGCAGCTCCGCGGTGGCCAAACGACATCAGCTCTGCGGTTGATAATGCGATCTTCAAAAACAGGGCGCTAAACATCGAGTGTAGCTTCGGCTGTGTGGCATGTAGCGCCGTCCTGTTGAAACCAAATGTTGCGAATGTGAACAAAAATTCGTTCAACATGGCCCGAAAACGATCGCCATTGACTGTAACGGCCACTCCTTGCTAATTTTCGAAGAAAAATGGCCCAATTATGCCGCAATACTTCCCAGCGTTGTTCAAGCGTACAAACAACCATATTCGTTCAGCGGAAGGATCAAACTAATTATCTGTAAAATCAGACAATGAGCTGAGTGTTACCATTCGCGAAATAAGCACTAGTTGAAATGTTAAATGGCGGACCCTTTATTTGTTCATCCAATGATCAAATTTCTATATAAAATAGGATTTTCAGGAATAATTTTGCCTAAGCCATCACTTTGTCGCAAAATGTCAAACAATTGTAGCAACTCATAGAATGACATCCCATATCCAGCCGCGCGCTGCCAGGGTAACGGGTCTCATTAAAAATTTGTTTGAAATGTCCTTAAGAAAAAAACAACAACAAAAAAAACCAAGTTATCCTCGCATGGATCTAATTAAAGGTTGATCACAAAGAGAACATTTTTTGCTGTTTCCACGTTCCAACCCCTAGCTAGAGAGAACTGAGGCAGAACGATGGTCTTTTTTTTCTTTAGATTGAAAACGGTGCATGCACGAAAAACGGGAACACTTTACATCCCGTGTCACTGTCAATCAAGTTTCGTGTATTTTTCGAACGATAAGTTGTATATAATGAAATTGGAACCGCTTTACATAAAGAAGGGAAACGATTTCCCTTAAGGTTTGTCATGGATGGCTGTGCAATGACAATCTGATTCGATTTTTGATTGTATTGCCGTTGATGGTAATTAATTCGATTGCTTAAAGGCTTTAATGCAAACAGATGATGGCAAGTGTAAGCCACACGTTCACAGAAAGAAGAAGAAACAAAAAAACTCTGCTACCGCCCGCCCGTCTAATTAAGCAGAAAGCACGAAATCAATTTCACCTTTGTTATCCTTTGCAAATATTTGTTAAAGTTTTCTTTCTTGTGGCAAAGGTGGTTGGGGGTTTTTTTTTGTATCTCTCGCTCTCTCACAGACCTTTGTTCGACTGCCTGCCTTATCGTATACAAAGCAAAGAATTCCTCCGATTCCATATGGGGGGTGGTATCCTTGCTACACATTTGTGTATAAATGAAACGGTTTTTCGGTCGCATTTGAGGTTGAATTCTTTCTTTTCTTCGATTCAGTTGAATTCCTGTGCAAAGGCACCTTAATTTGAAGGAATTTATTTATTTTGACTTCGATTCAGCTTGCGATTTACCCAAGCAGAGGTAGGCAAGACGGACGCCAACATTGTTCGCTGCGAGGGGGTTGCAAATGTCATTTTTAGACGCAAGCTGGTTGGCTTAAGTTTATCGAACTCTTCTTAATCTCTTTAATTGAAGGGCAAAAGGAATTTGAGAGATAACAATGATGTTGTAAAGGGGATTTGAGAAGGATTTTAGTTGCATAGAAGTATTTTTATGAGGGCATTTCGCCAGAGATAAAGGACCCTCGATAAGCTTTGAATTATTCAGCCACACAGAATTATGGAATTGTCAAAAATTGTAAAGGCTGTGTGGGGGTTGGCACATAGTGAATAGAAGAAGATTAAAGAAGAGACCCTTAATTGTGCAAAGATTAAAGGGATTTGAAGGACGATAGAGGACTTTTTTTTCGAGTTACGAATAGCTAGACGACTTTTTGAAATGCAAAACGAACCTCAGCTTAGTCTAGACTCATTAAATTGGAGGAATGAGGCAGACACTGCCAATGGCAGAATTCTCACCCAAGAAGCGGCTCAACGGCTTCGGAATATCTGTCCAAAAAGTCGCAGAAAAGGTCTGGCCCTTAAGGTTGGGGGTTGTGTGAGGTGGTAACTGCCCAACCGACGTTAAAAAACACATGTTACGAAGCAATCATTAGCCTCGGATAAGCAAGTGTTCACTGTTGACGACGAAAAGGACGAAAAGGAGAAAGATTTTTAGATCTGCATCTGGAATGTCCGGACTCTGAACAGGCCTCGTACTTCGAAACAATAAGCAAATGGTTCTGGATTGCTATAAAGCGGACCATGCCGCTTATTTGGCTGTGGATTTTTTGTAAGTGGAAAACTTAGATAACATGTCTTGAGCTTTTGACACGTGAGTGAAGGTCCTGAAAACAATCCGTATTAAAGTTGATATTGCGCTCAAGCTCAAATAGAGGAAAATAACGACAAGCAATTCGACAAAATCTACCAGCCATATCCGAGGTATGACATCAAATTCGTCCTATTTCGTCCTATTTGACTATCGTGTGTCCCTCAACTTCGGAAGAGGTTTTTAGCAGCCAATTAAGATCCTACCCAACGTACTAGGTGAATGCCTCAACCCTTCTGCAACTCACTAATAGGCACGTATAAGTGAGGCATCCGGCTCGGCAGATCGACCGTAGACCAAATTTTCACACTTATGCAAACTTTATAGAAAAGACCATCGAATTTTAACTCGAGACACAGCACCTGGACCATCCACCATCCACATATGAAAATATTCATCGTAAACGGATCCAGCTGTGTCGCGATACCTTGGGAAACACGAGATGCAATGTGCAGTTTGGCAGTAGCTCATCTAATCTTTTTGAAACATGCACGTTCAGCGAATGGAGGAAGCGAATGGAGGAAGGTGCAACCGCGACCTCTATGAGCTATGCCAAGATGTTGGATGTAGTCCAAAACATCAAGCGAATGGAAAATAGAGCTCCAGCCAAGAGGATCTTCGATCTTCCAGGCCCGTGTTCGAGACAACAACAAAAAAGGACCCAACCTCTCTATCAAAGACCAAGCCATCGTGGATGTCAGAGCGCTAGTTCTGGAAAATTGGAAGTAGCGTGCCTGGAATTGTGGGGGATGGAAGTCTGCCTTGTCTCAGGCAAAGACACTTCACGGGTCGGGACCCCGTTAAGTAATGACAGTATATCGACATCGACATGGTCAAGAAACTGCGCATTAGGCGTTTAAGACACATGTGTATTTGGTATTCAGTCAGCAGAGTTTTCGAACCTAATACGGTGGGACAACGCAGTGGAGAAAGGTCTCCGTGGTAGGCACAAGTGCAAGCGGACCTCAACCAACGTATAGTGCACAACTAGAGGCAGTTAGTCAAAGACAGCGCTAATAAGAGAAGCTCATTGGTCGAGGCGCAGGTCCTTAGGAAATTGTGGCGAGTTAGAGCACCTATCAGCTTAGACAGCGATCCTCTGTCATACTGTAAGAGCTCGTTAGTTCGACTCCTATTATACTCAAGCCATAGTTTTCATGATAAGTCACAAGAGGTTATCGATTTCCACCTGTTATTGGCCTTCATTCTGATCTTGCATTCCACTCGGTTCTTGAAGGTTGCAAAGTGGCGGTTTTATCTACTGAAGTGCTCGGTCATGATGTATTTCAGATCCTTTTCTTGCCAGCTCGTCGGCCATCTAATTGACGGTTATGACCGGGATATGTGCTGTGAGCCAGGAGAGCGATGAACAAGCTTTCATTTAATTTCGACAGCATTGACTGCTTTTATGGCCGCTTGACTGTCCATAGAAATATAGTAGATCCTGTGGTATTGCCAACATTGATACAGCGCGAGCCACTTCCGCGATTGCCAGAACCTCAGCTTGGAAGACACTACAGTGATTAGAGAGTCTGATGGAGTTGCGTACATTTAGTTCCTCTGAGAAAAGACCGTCCACAATCAATCTTTGATCCATCAGTGAATATGAATATAGATTTTCACTGCTCGGGAAGCAGCAGGAGAATGGTCTGTCAAAATCCATGTAGGCTAACATGTATTCAGAGCTGACGTTACATCTCCTTCATACCTTTTCAGAATCTGTGTGTGACCTACGAGACCTGGGTTCCAGCTGACTATTTGACTGATTCTCAAGTCACTCTTGGCAGCTGATTCATGAAAGAAAAGATCTAAGGGTAGCAAATTTAGAATTACTTCCAAACCAGCGGGTGGTGTCGCTCTTATTGCACCTGTCGTCAACCCGTCGTCAACAACTTGAGATTAGTGTTTTTGTCTGCAGATTGCCACCAGTATATACTGCAATATTTGAGTATCAGTCGTACAATTGCCGTGTACATCCACAGAAGAATTTTCGAGTTTGATCCCCAATTTCTTCCCAAGACCCGATTGCTTTCATAAAATGCCTTCTTTACCCGTTCATAAAGAATACCACCTAGATACTTCGCAACTCTCTGCCACCTTAAGAGGGATCCCCTCGATAGCTGGTGATTTCCTTTTATTTGTGAACAGCACAAGTTCGGTCTTTTGGGCATTTACCCCCAAGACCACACTGTTTTGTCCAACCGTTAAGTGTCCCTAGTGAGTTTTCCACGGGTTCGCTTATAGTTCATTAGAATTTGCCTGACGCAAGTAGCACAACATCTGCGTCTGCGTAAGCAATTCTGTTTTTTAGTTTCATGAGTATTTCATTGATGACGAGGACCCATAGTTGTGGAGAGAGAGTTGTGGTCAGCGTCATCAAGATTTTGCTCGTTTCGCTGAGTAGAGAGTACTATCAACGTTTGAATCTTGTAATGTTCTCTTTATTGCGCATATTTTAGCTCCTTCAATGTCTAAAAAAGTCGCTGGTGTATATTCTTTGTCGTCTAATGATTTCTCTATAGTGCTGACGACTTCATGTAGTGCGGTTTACCTGAAAGATGTGGAAACAGATGTGGATGTGACTATTCCTCGCATATAAAACTGTTTACCAGGCTTCGAAGTTGCAAGAGCGGATCTATACTAAGTAGACAGCCAGGATTGTGTCTACGGTACTTTCAATTTCAACATATTTCACTGAAATAGAATTAATATTTGAATAATCTGAATCTAATCTGAAGAGAGACAGTGGAAAGGGGAGTTGAGAGCAGCGTTGCCGCTGACTTTTTGAAAAATGTATCTTTTTCTTTTGCAAAATATATTATATGTATCTTCATTTCAAATTATTAAATGTATCAAGATAAATCAATTTTTTGAATTTTTTAGTTGACTTTTTTAAGTTTGTAGTTTTTTGTATGAAGGCTGAGGTCTCGTGGCGCTTAAGATGGATATTAAGGTTTACTAGAGTTTCTTGCAGTGAATAGGTACAAAAGGGTTCTTGGAACCACCAATTCAATCCAATTATTTGCTTTGAAATATAATAACGCACTAACGCTTCACAGGGTTGTGATGTAAGAGTCTCACACACAACTCTAGGCACCGAAGCGGACCTATTATTGACCATCTATTTCCTCCAAAAATTCGAAGAAGTGTCTTCCTAAGAATTTTCTACGACTACGTGAAATTGCCTCGCACTCACACAATATGTGCGGTATATCCTTAACGATCTGGATATCACCACAGAATCTGGAGATGTCGGTATCTGACAGTCCAAGTCTGCAAATTTTCGCAAGAGGCAAACCTGCTAAGTTTAATAAACTTCCTGGAATTCGTTAAGTCGAGATATAGACATAGAGCTTTTGACACCGTGTTTTTTCCCAAGACTTGACCACTTTAGATTTGCAGTCCCTAGGGTTATTTCGTCAATAAAATCCCTGATTATGCAGAGGGGAGTTTTTCTGTCAACAACCTCACTGCAAGCTCATCCGCCTGCTCATTGCCTTCAATACCGCAGTGTCCTGGCACCCAGCGCAGTCTCACTCGGTTCTGATTGCATTTACTATATCAGAATTGATGTTTTCTGATTTCATTGCCTTAAGTGCGGCCCGGCTGTCGATACAGATAGCAATCTATTCCGGATAGCGATTTCATCTGCATTTGTTCACCCGCCTCGAGTAACCTCTCTAGTATCTGATAGACACTAGAAGTTCTGGATCTTCTGAGAAGATCCCAGCCCCTGTTCCCTCTGTTGTTTTCGAGCGATATGTAAAAATTGTAGTTTCGTTTGATTTGAAATAAGTTACAATCATCAGTATCGAAACTATAGTTTCGTTGGCGGTTGGAGGAGCTGACAAATCCATTTTAAAATTTTAAAAATTACAGTAACATACCAACTTATTTTTAAAATATAGTAACATTCAGAGCAACTTCAGTCAGGTCGTACCTGTTTTTGAAAAAATTGAAATTATATGGCAAAAGATAGAACTTGCAGATTTTTGGTAAAAATTTAGAAACGTATCAAATCGAAGAAAAAAGGAAAACAAAAGTATCTATGTATCAAATGTTTGCACGAAAGCAAAAATGTATCCAAATTGATACAATTGTATCTTTGTGGCAACGCTGGTTGAGAGTCACCGCTCCTGTTTATTATTTGTAACTCCAAACTTAAATCATATAATATTTTAAATTACCTATAAAAACAAAGAAGAATAACAACCAACGCCACAACAAATAGGTGAAGAACAAAACCAGACAGATACAGAATCGAGGACAATTTTAGCTGAATAAAATCGTCGTCTGGCGACAGAATAGCCAAAAGCAGATAGTTAAATTTAATCGAGTTCCTAATAAAATATATAATTGTTTCTGTTGATGTCACCACCAACACAAATTGGAAATACCATTGACGGCATAAACACAGCAACAGACTGTCACAAGACTTCTTTAACCACATCATTCCAAAACCGAAACCAATCCGTTTACACACTTAAAAAACGCACACTGGAGTACAATTTACAAAATCTCTAAATAAATCATTTTAAACAAATTCCCAAACGGTAAGTACCTACTCCTCTCCAGACTCCAATATTATTGTTCCGCCTTTCGTCGTAGACGAAACTCCTAGAGGCAACAACAAGATTAATCAGATTCTTAAATGAAATGAACCGGCAAACAGTCTCTCTCTCTCTCTCTCTTTCTGGCCATTAAAATGTCTTCCTTTCAACCGACGACAAGAATCCTCTTGACAGCCTCTCAACCGTAAATTTTCTACAGCCTACACGGGTCTTTAAGCCACAAGAAAATCCTCTTTAAACAACCATTCCATTCCATCTGCCATTTTCTGACGCAGCAGGGCAAAATATAGAAAAAACAAAAAAATACAACAACAACGAGTACGAGTACTGAGTGGGTACATAAACCAGGAATAAATAAAAAACAAAACAAAACAAAACAAAACGAAGCAGTAACTAAGCAATTATTATCCTGTTCAGCAATATTTGTCCAACTTGTTATATTCACTCAATTCAGCTTTTAGAAGTGGAGTTTTGTCACACACAAACACCCCTGCATATAGAGATGAAAAACAAAAACAAAAAAAATGTCCTTTTTATTTGCTTTTATTTGAGTTTTTGTTGCCTTTGAGGGTGGGTCAATGCGAGGTAGCCATAGTCCTGTGACCTATCCCGTGCACAACTGTCATAGAAATATCTCTATGCCAGCGGAGTGGGCACATTTTTATTTGCTTTCTACGTGGTAAGCTAGAAATGATACAATTTGCCCAAATGAGAAGCCAATAAAAAAAAGGGATGATTTTGCCATTTGAAAAAGTTGAAAATATTTTAATCCCCAGATGAACAAGATTATTATAAATAATTATTTAGGTTTATCCTTCCAAATGGGGGAGGGAAAGTTAACCAAAAAAAAAAAATCATCTACACATCAAAATGGTTAAAGGTAGAGAATTTCTCGGACTTACTATGCAATTCCTTATGTGTTAACTTACCTGAAAAGAAACAAAAAAAGGATAACAATTACTCAAATGGAAAGGAGAGAAGAAAAAGCAATTTAATTAAAAAAAAAAAAAAAAAAAAAACCAACCTACATCAATTAATTTGTACACTTAATTTAATGGATACGAACGAATCTTGGGTGCGGTACAGATGGTTGTGTAAGGATGCGTTAGCCGCATGTTAACAATTGATTACTGACGTCACGTCATGTCATGCCAGAAGTAACCTTTATCTCTGGCAAAAGGATAATCGACTTGGTTGTGGGGGGTTTTTTTTTTTCTCTGGATAATTTTTTATTGTTTGTAATTAATTTGAGAAGGTTGTTTTTGTTTTTTTTTTTTTATTTATTTACTTAAGGAGAGCTTTGTTACTTGTTACACTATTTTTTTTTTTATTTTTTTTTATTGCTAATTATGTCAATTTGACTAATGATGATTTAGTAATTCATTTTGGGGCATTCGGGAGGGTGATGTCTATTTTTATGGGACAGTCCGATTCAGTCACGTTTTATGATGACCTCTCAATAACAATTTGGGTTATCAAGTGTAATGACGATGATGTCGATTAAGGATTTTCAGAGGATTAACTGAAGGCTAACAGATTAAGCTGCGCCCTAGTAGCTTCGGCGAAGATTAATTATTCTGTTGTAATAGAATGAGTAATTGTTTAAGGACGTGATTGAGGATTTGTTGTTTTGTGTTTTTTTTTTTTTTTGAATTGATGAAGGAGGATTAGGGATGATGGGTTATGTGTTTTTTTTAAATGAGAGGCGACAAGTCATTGGGTTTTATTTGTAAATGACAAGGGGAATGGATGGGTACTTCTTTCTTAGTTTATGCAATATTGAGGGCGGGTATCTTGGAAGCGTAACAAGGAAGCTTTTTTACCCCTGGAGCATTATCTTTGAGAAATATCTCACCAAAAGAAAGCGCCTTCGAATCCGGTATGGGAATTAGGGTGTGCAAATTTACCGACGAAATGACAATCGGATGGAGCAAAAACTCCTTGACGTTAAAGTTGAAGAAAATACCTTCCTATCTTCCAATCACTCTCCAATTTAATGACGAGCACAACAACTTGTTGGGACTCTTCTAGAAATGACTGTCACTTCAAACGCCATCTGAACCTCAAAAACGAGGTCGATCAATTTATCCGAGTCATCGAAAAGCTGTGCCTGTTTCAGAAACAAACCCTATTCAAATGGATCGTCTTCTTTCCCTTTGTCGACGGGGTATTGATCAGAATTATAGGGAATATGACCATCCCAATTTACTGCATCTGTACTGGTGCACCTGTGGGGTTCGCCGGTTCGACCTCAAAAAATATGATTGAAGCGTCATCCATCATAGATCTCAGCAAATATTTGAACTTTTCACGCTTGAAAATCACTTTTCTTCGGAGTGGATCAGAGAAGGATCACTCTAGATTCTCTGTCTTGTTTGGGCTAATGCAGTCCTTTCCAAACAACTTCGCTTATGAGAGGTCCATCGAAGGCAAAAAATAACTGATGAATTTTTCGGGACGTTCAAGCATCGCAATAAAGAGCTAAGGACTTAAGACCATTTAATAAAACTTAGCTAATAAAACAATTAAGGAACTAGGAGGGTTAGGAGCGAGAAGAATTAAAAAAGGGCATTTTTGAGAGTAAGTTTGGAGCTGAAAGTTTATTGGCAGTGCGAAGCATTCTAGAAATTGGTACCAAATGTCCATAATAGGTGCAGTGGGTTGTTGGACGGAATAAAGGTTACGTGGGTTGGGAGAGAAGGATACCAATTCCTATTTAAAGTCGACGGTGCAGCGGCTTAGTGTTTCAAAGACTCATCAATGGGCTATGTCGGTCGAAGACTTTGGTCTTCAGAAGGTTCACCCATGGCAGACAGGCTGTTGAGGAGTAGCAACTGTAAGTAAGAACCACCCAAATGGGGAGCTGACCCCATTTAAAAAAAAAACCCTAACTCCAAAGTGGAACAGCATACGCTGAGGCATGCGTAAGAAAGAGCTTAGCCGCTAGTATACGAACTCCGAATACCAGGCGAAATTCGGTTTCAAACCTGCCTTCACGTGCAGTACCGGACTCCTATATGGGCGACTTCCTTTCCCGGATACTCGTGGGTATTAGTGAATCAAATAATAAAAATCTTCAGGCAGATGCCTGTGTAGGCGCATCAACCTCTGGTACTGCTGTTGGGCAACCAGAGGCCAAATAAAAAAATAGTCATATCGGTAGACCAAACTCCCCATTGACTCGGCCTCCAAGAAGGTCAGAAAAGGTCCTATACCTGAGGTCCACACCTTTAGCCAGGTGGCAAGCCTAGTAAGGATAGGTACCGTTCCGATTGACTTGGCGAATCAACCACTCTCCGCAGAGCAAATGGCTCTCGTCCAGGAGGCGGTTATTGACACCTCGATTGAGTTGAACGACTGTTGCATGTGGTCCTAGTTCTCGGCTTTATACCTTAAATCGGGGTGGATTACTTTTACCTGTTCAGACAGTGCAACAGCAGGGTGGAAGAGGTACCCTTCCCAAAGCCGCACATCACCGTGGTTTCTTCCCTCAGAGCCTGAAACTCTCAAACGAGAAAGTGCCTGCCACCCTTACTGCACAAAATGCCGAGATAAAGGGAAACCGTTTGGAGAATTTTCCAAAGAGGAAAGGATAGTGCACTCCTTCACCTAGTTTTGACAATAGACGACGAATCCATGGCTAAGCTCCTCGAACATAAAGGGAAGGTCTCTAACCGCTTCGGTCAGATTAAACTGATCCTTAAGTGCATCGATAGGAGTCAGGTTTCTGATAGCGATACCCCGATGGTAAGAGAAGTAGAGGCCTCGTCGACTGGCAATGCTACAGAGCAGTATAGTCTGGTGACTGCTCCTGTGGACCGCGTCCAAACGATCCGTGAACGTATAATTAATGCTGTTGAACAGGTCATTTCCTCCAGATCTGGATGAGGTAAAAACCATCACCTCGTCTGTTCTAGCACTAACCCAACCACCCAAATATAATCACCAAACCCCTTTAACGCTGCTGCTGGGCGCGTTAAACTAAGGGAAAACTTAACTCAGCCTGCCAGGTTCAGAATTGTAGGTCGTCCTGGTCAAGCTACTTGTCGGAGAGGTAGAGGCCCTAAAAAAGTCCAACTTCTACGCCAAGCTAAGAACCTTCGAGGTGCTAACCTTCATCCTGCTAAAGGTGCGTCCGCCACTTAGATACTATTCTCATTTCATTTTGGTCGGGTGGACAGAATTAGACAAACCGAAAGTCTTCACAAAAAAAAACCTGACAAAATAAAGCTTTATAGGAAGAACACAAAAATCGAGATTTGAGGGCCATTTCCAGGTGGCCCAGAGTCAAGGCGGACGGCCAATACGGACTATATCGGGCACTTTTTGGGGGACACACAATTTTCAGAAATTCGCATCGAGGAACGACTTTGCGCCCTACGCGTCATCACTTGAAGCAATATTCAACAAAAAAGCCTCATAAATGGGGTAATAAATATGAATTACAAATTTATTAATTATTTTTTTTATAAAAAATAAAAACAAAAATAATTTTTTTCTTTGTGATGTAGAATATTGATCGGACCTGTTTTTGCTATTTTCAATTAACTAGAAAAGTAAGTACTGACTCCATTCGATTTATAAGCCCGAAAATGGTATGAAAAATGGAATAAAAAATCGTGCATTAGCTTTGAACAGCATTCTTGCACAAAGCTTTCCAAAATTCATATAAAAAATATATAGATTCCACCTTGCAAAATAACAAAGGCAAAACAGGTTTTTTAAATGGAAAATAAAATTTAAAATAAAAATAAAACAAAAATTCCATGCAATTTCGACCTCATCGTCCATAAAAGAAGGTTGGCCGTTAAAATATCCTTCATTTCATTGCCATCTATAAAATAACTTCATCTGTTTCGTATATACATATATACACAGTTTTGCTACCTACGTCCATATGTATATGCGTTGAGGAAATTTCGCAACACTACTAAAGGCAACTAATTAACGCAGGAATTCTCATTAAACCGACGCGGTTAACTACCGGAAAACAACATTTTTATAAAGTTAATTTTAATGTGATATACGTACGTACGTCGGTGTATACGGATACACCGGGACATTCATTCATAGGTAGCTTATTTTTTTTTTACAACCTTCGAAATGGATCCAATTTTAATTCAATATTGCGTGGGAATATTTTCGACCAATTTAAGTACGTAATCCGTTGATTTAATTTTATTAAATCTGTAACTGTTGTTTTAAAAATTTAACTCTGCATGGTAGAATAAACAGAAGTGAAGATAATGAGGATGTCAAGGAAGAGTACATTTTTTAGGGCGCGTATGAAGGCAGCAAAGACATAAATAGCTAAGCATTTTAAATGTATCTAAATGACATTGGCTACTGAAAACCCAAGAAGAAACTGTTTATCACTGGCTTAACGACAGACACAGACATGGGATCAACGTATTGACAAGAAGCTTGTAGATAGTTTGGAAGGTAAAGTGGTTGATGTCTGGCAACTGCTAGGACAACTCAAACCCACCCATTGGAGTTGATGAAAGTGATGATTCGGTTGAGAGCGATAGCTGAGATGTCTGAAAATTCGTCGAAGAATGGGATGCCAAGCGCTCGAAGGCTGGCCCTAGCAAGAGCCGGTTGGATTTTCGAATAGAGATAAAACTGACATTTTGGGGTCAAATCTGGCAATTCTAATGTTATTTATGTTCAGTTTGGTTTGCCATTTCATCATGAACAGGTTGAGAAATGAACAACGCTTGCAAATCGTTTACCGCAAGCTCCGTCCATCAGAGCAATTAATTCGGTTAACCATGGATCGTTTTCGCACTACGTTTACTCTACGTGATAATACGCATCCACAGAGACGTCGAACACCGAAGAAACAATTGCCGCTGTAGAGCAAAGTGTTGAAGAGGACCCGAATGAATCGATTCGCCACCGTGGACAGCAATTGGAGCCATCAACTTTATGGAAGACTTTGCGCAAAGATCTCTTCTAACGACCTTACAAGATCCAGCTTGTGCAAGAATTAAAGCCGCGAGACCATGCAATGCGTCGTGATTTTGGCAAAATTTTGTTCAGTGATGAGGCTCATTTTGGGTTGAATGGCGACGTTAACAAGCAAAATTGCCGCATTTGGACTGAAGAGACCCTTGAAACGCCATTACATCCACAAAAACTGACTGTTTGGTGTGCTCTATGGGCTGGTGGAGTCATTGGGCCATACTTCTTCCCAAATTATGCCGGAAAGTCAGTTACCGTTAATGGAGACCGGTATAGAGACATTATAACCGACTACTTTGTTTCCGAATTGGATGGCATGAATGTGGATGAGATGTGGTTCCAACAAGACGGCGCTACATGCCACACGGCGCACGTCGCAATCGATTTATTGAAGGAAACGTTCGATGAGCGCATAATTTCGCGGAATGGACCTGCCAATTGGCCACCAAGATCGTGTGATTTGACATTTGACATTGGATTATTTTCTTTGGGGATATGTGAAGTCGCTCGCCTACGCCAACAAACCGGAAACGTTAGGGGACTTGAAAGCCAACATTCATGGCGTTATTGCTGACATACAGCCCCAAATGCTTGAAAATTGGACCTCTAGACTTGTCTTTATTCAAACCAGCCGCGGCGGTCACATGCCCGAAATCATAATTAAACATAAAACTATCCTTCCAATAAAGCCAAATTGAGGGACATTAAAACGATTTTCTTGTCTTTTATTTCAATTCGAAGTTCTGTACCTCTAGAAAAAATGCCCTGTATAACGTGAAAAAAGGTTTCTATCTCATTTGCGTCATCACAACCGCGACAGTGGGTGTTATGGGATAGCGTGTGTGCCTACAGCCCAGTGGCCCGTTTTTATGGCCACCAGTATAGCGGCTATGCTTCTATAACTTCTATGTATGAGGTTAAGGGTTCTGGGCTGGTTGCATTTGGGACAAGTCTTCCTTGAATTACACAATTCTTCGGAATCCTCCACCTAGACTCTGCCATCGCCGAAAAGTGTGAGGAGACTATCATCGCCATCCCAAAACCTAATGGGGCTAGGCTACCCTTCGCACATGATTCGGGAGGAGCCGTGTCTGGTCAGCTAGCGGGCTTTCTCATTACCAAATATGTTCCTATGTCCGGAAACCCAGATGAGAGTGATTCGCCCTGGCCAAAATCTCCCTACACTCCTCGACCAACGTTATCTTGGTTGAGATAGGGAGGCCTTTGTCGCAGCCTGACTGCCGACGAAGATGTTGTTTCTGGATGACGTCAGGACCTCCAGCAGTCCGTTTTGGACCCGTCAGTTAGAGCAAACTCTTTAATTAAAGTGTCTGCCTCCCATTCCAACCTGGACGGGAATTGTGCAGAAAAGGTTTTCTAGATATTGATCCTACGTTCCTTGGGTAATGAATCAAGGATATCGCAATGCCCGTACCCTCAAGCGCTACAAGAAACATTTGACTTGATAAGCAGGTCCAAAGGTTGTTTACCAAGAATCACATTGAGGGCCTTGGTCGGTCTTCATAGAAAGATCTCCTATGGTCCCAATTGCAGCCGTTCTCGAGTTGGTCATATTATTCAGCACGGGCCACCATACCAGGAACCCATAAGTAAGTATTCGGCGCACCTCTGCTGTGTAGATCTAAAGAAACATTTTTGGTTTTGCTACATGCTTAGAAAGCGATATTGACTTTCCGCACCCGGTGTTCGATAAACAGCTTCTAGTTGAGTTTAGGGTCTTAAGTGACTCTCAAGTAATACCATTGGGGGATAGTGAGATAATATTTATTTGGTATTTTGGTTTTGATGGTGAAGATCATCCAAGACCGTGCGGCCCAAGCGCTAATCTTACTCAGCGCCCTTTGCATGTCAGGGAATATCTATGACACTAGTACTATCGCGTCGTCCTAAAGTCGACAGGATTTTGTTGAGAGCCATTATTCTCAGCAGTGGCGAGATCTGAGGTGTACCTTTGCTTACAGATTTGGAAATTGGGATAGTTGCTTTTCGTTAGGCAGGCACCTTCAATTTTTGGGGCCATTTTTGCCATGCGTTTTAAAGTTCTCCTCTTAAAAAAAGAATATGTCAGCCAGCGCATATGCAAAGCATTTTTTGTATTGCATACATTTAGGGTTAGATTCAGTTCATTTTAAATAAATTACTTCGAATATGTATACTGTTTTCTGGGAAATCAAAAATAGACATACCCACTCGCTGAGTGGTTGCCTTTTACAGTCCAATTTCACTCCTGTCTGAGTACGTTCACTTTATCTGCAGTAGTATTCGTTTTCCACGTAATCAACACGACATCTCTGTGTGAATTTGAAATATTTTCTATTTGTTTTGTGGCTTACTTTTGTGTTTTTCTAAATTTTCAACCAAAAACACACTCGTATGTGTTGTGAAAAATAATAGAATAAAAATCAAATAAAACCCTTGGATGGATTCACTTGAAATCTCAAGAAGAATATTCATTTGGGCTAGAGAGTTGGCACAAAGGGAGACCGTAATATCTGTGTACTCCCACACACTGCATGACACGAGCAGGACTTGTAAAAAATTGAGGGTTAAGTATCCTCCCCTTCGCCCGCCCACAAACAGGGACGACATAGACTCGAACAGAGAAACCAAAAACACAATGTGAAATCCCGAGTGGCTTTTGTATTGATATAAGAGATGACGACCAGCAGTAACCCCTTAAGGATAATCCTTTCATTCATTTTCATTCAGGAAGATACTATGTATGCCTGCCTTGTCTCATCTGGATCTTGTGGTTTGAAAGTTAAAAAGGAGGCTAATAACTCTGCCGAATTTAGTTATCTCATACAGAGAAGGGATGTCCTGATCCTGACGCGTCTGCTTTCATAATTTGAAAAATAAAATTTAAAGCTTCATTAGCGTTTTTCTAAGAAATTATGTAACAGCTGCTCGTTCATTACAACAGTAAATGCATTTGGATAATATGATTTGATTCGACGCTAACAAGGTAAAATATATATTTTTAATTCTCAATTCAATTCATTAATTTATACGTAGTGTGTCTGTGTCTGTGTGTGTATGTGTGACAGTCAATAATAAAAATCTCGATATGTTCTATTTATATGCCAATGAATATTGTGAATAAAAAAGGTCCTGGTGGTGAAGGAGCACATACAAATGGAAAACAATAATATTATTCTGAAGTACGGCACGTGTACGAGATTAAATGTTATCATTGAGAACGTATTGGACCATCGTCCGCTATGAGGTCGATATCTAATTAAATTAAATCAACGGTAATTTGAATGGTAAGAGGGTTGCCTGGAAATATTATTAAGCTCATGGAGTGCTGTCATGGACGTTAATATGCTTAAAAAGAAGCCCAGAGCTTAGGGTAAAAGGGAAACGCAAAATGTATAGAAGAGCGCTTGAAACGGATCGCTTGATATACCATCGAAAATAAATTTCGATAAAAACTGTTGTATGAAAAAATCGGTAAAAATATTTATTTCTTTTAACTGTTAAAATATTTGACCATAATTAGAGGTGCCAGCTGAGTTTAACAGAGGTAAGAGATCCTAGAGCACGAGTCGTGCCAAAATTCGTAGTTTGTGACCCGCCATTGATAGAAAAATCTCAAATCCTGGTAGGTACTCATCGGTTTTAAAAACGATTAGCATTTTAGGAGTTTCTTGGAATTTTGAACCACTGGAACATCTCTTATGTCACTCTCTTATGTCAATAGCAGAATCTGCAGATATCTGTATCCGATAATCCGAGCCTCTTTGCGTGTTTCCGCAGGAGATACTACCCTGTCAGAATTCCTATTATCATTCTAAATCTGCTCAATTTTATTAACTCCATAGATCAAGACTCGACCACCTCGGATTTTTCTTCAATAGTGCCTCTTATTTATGCAGAAGGGAGGTTTAATGTTTGCAAACTCACTCTAAACGAGTAGCCCTTCTTTTCTTGCAAGCTCACTCGCCTGCTCATTTCCCTCAATGCCATAGTGTTCTGATCTCACTCGGTTCTGACTGCAGAATGCTTCAAGCAGTTGTGGAACTTCTGAGATCTCATTATTGCAGTTCTTTGCCGATCCTTCCTCTCCGGATATGCTTTATCATAGGAAATGTCGAAGTCAAGGGATTTCATCCGTTATAATTGGATTGCCTGGGAGTGGCTCCGCTAGGACCCTACCAAGTCCGAAACTACAACTCTTTAGGAGACCCAAATTAGTGAGTCGTATCGCACTCTTGCCAACAAGTTTTTTGATCTATGCATCAAGCGGTGTTTGTTGCAGAAAAGTATCCAGACTTGTCGCTTTTCTCTGAACAGCCGCTATCCACCCTACTAGTGCGTCATAGGTCAGTATGGGCCTTACCACCAACATCGGCCTAGCCAGTGCACCATAGCAGGTTTGAAGCCCCACCGTTCTTTTGCAGATAAAAAGGGCATTATACGTTTTGATTTTATTCTTTCCGAAAGCGATAGTTCCGCTCCGTTGAGCTTTAAGAGTTTTTAAATTGCGGTATCTTGTATTTCCTGGAAAAAAGAACCAGTTCCGTTTTGAAAGGGTTTACATTGAGACCAAATAAATGCTGATATTCCTCAATGGTCATCTCTACCGTTTTTACTAATTATAAAGAAGTCTTTCACTCTAAATCCAATTCACTACATCGCTGATGATAGCACTGTCAGTTTCTAATATTCTTTTTAAGACTTCTGTCCTTGCTGCTTGGCAGTGCAAATGAAGCAGCAAAATATGTTTAACTCATTTGGCATCGCTGAAACCGAAAGTCGTACACACACAATAGCAATTCCTACGTTTTGACGTTTTCAATCCAAAAAAGCCTTTTTAGAGCTTTAGTGACGAGAGCTCTATAACTTTATATCGGATGACAAATGAGCTGATAGGTGCAGACACTCAAGCTGCCATGATCTCATCCCAGGAAGACAAAAGACCTCAGCTCAAGCAGACCATCTTGTCTAACACAGTCTCTTGAAGACTGTTAAATTTGGTTTCAGTTTCGACAACAAAATTGCCCATCTCTGTGTGTTGATGAACCATTATTGCAAAATACCGAACAAAATTTGAAGCAGCTTGACATGACTCAGTCGCATGTGTCCGAACAGGGACGAAATCTGTTCAGTAGTAGCCAGCATACACACCCGACAAGTTGCTGGCATTGTCGTTAGACTGCCATCGACAATGGAAGATATCCAAATCGAGTCCTTTCAACTTTTCGAGTCTCTAGGACGATTTTAGACAGGTCTTCTTCAAAAATCGTTCGAAAGGACATCCGTTTTCAGAAACATATCTCACTATAACATAAAGTTGATCTGCGTCAGAAATTTCCGGAGTAGAATGGATATGTCTAATCCGCGCACAGAGTGACAACAGCCAAAAGTGCTTGCAGCAAGCATTTCGAGAATTTAAATTTTTATATGTTTTTACAAGTGCTTGCAGTGAAAAGCCGCACTATGCGAGGAAATAAGCAAACTTGCTGCGAGAGCTTTCCGGGTAGTCACACCTCACAAATTGCAAGCAAAAGTACTTGCTGCAAGCGCTTGCCGCAAGTGTTTTCTGCAAGTGATATTTGAATGTGAGTGGAAGGGTATAGTAAATGTTTTTAATTTTCAGTTCAGTATCGTTTCTTATTTCAATGAAAATACATGCAAAACGGAAAGGGACGAATTTTGTGGCGACAATATATGTATTTGAAGAAGAAGCGGAATTATTGGAAGCGAGGCAGTTGATTATTGTGGAGATAGCAGCACGATTATTGCATTATTTGAGGCAACAAAATCAGACTCATCGAAGAACAAGTCGGAGGCGACTGTTTTGGGACCGTGGTGCTAAAAAAATCAGTGCAGTTATGAGAGATATTCGAGGAGAAGGATATTAAGCACTAGTCAAGATTGACTGTTAAGTCTTTCGGTCAAGTTAAGAAAGAGCTTCATCTTGGACGAGGTAAGGGGGTTGAGAAACGCTTTTAGTGCGGCTTGGCTATCACAGTCCACATGTTGTTCACAATATAACCGAAAGCTATTAGGTTAGCGAATGCTTCCACTTGAAAGATAGACCAGCATGTTAGTTAACCTAAGAGGTAGTGAACTATGTTCTCGCATTCCTCATGGAATCGATATAACAAGTCGCTCAGTCGAAAATTATATTTTATCGCTTGCACACAAGGGAAAAACTTGCAGATACATTTCGTGCAAGCGGCAAGCGCTTGCTACAGGTAATTTGCTTGCAAGCAAACCCTTTTATAAGTACACTATGAACGTGTTTTTTTAGCGAAACCGTTTGCATGCAAACAAATCACTTGAAGCAATCGCTTACTGGCAAGGACATCGTGCAAGTTTTGCTCGCAGCAAGTAAAATGTTTCCGAATCCTTTTTCCAGAATAAAGAATGAATCGCAAACATTGTCGAGCAAAAGTAATAATAATAATAATATATATAGGGTGTAGTACACTGCGACCTTGTGGTCTATTGTGCTCCCTACTTATACCTTGGAGAGGTTTTGCTCCCTCTTCCAGAGCCCCCTCACAACTTAATTCGCTGGGAATTACGTTGGAGTGCTTATGCTCTGGCTTTGGCCTTGGCAAGGAAACTCCCACTCAGAGCACATCATCCAGTCCAGTTTCCTTTTAGAATCTGAGAATGAGTAGTGGATCCGTGGTTGGTAGATCCTTTTCTTGAATTTTGTGTTTTCCCAAATATTTAAACCTTTTTTGGGTCAGTGCCCCGCAGGATTCCAAAATGTGTTCTGGAGTTTCCCTAGACTCATTGCAGAATCTGCAGAGACCTATCTTCCTTAGGTGTTCTCTGAGTTTGCAATGCCCCGTTAGGATACGAAGGTAATTTTTACTAAGACCGATGCATGCTTTAAATCTTTTGAGATTATAATCTCGTAAGAACTTTTTGGCTTGTCTCAGACCTCGGAGATCTCGAAAGGTTCTAGCCCTTTTCTCCTTTTCCGATTTTCTGAATTCTTCGCGTAGGGTGTGTTCCCCTATCCCGCAGAATGGTTCAGGACCTATGAAGGTAGTTGCTGCCTCGTAACCAATAATGCCCACATGACCTGGTATCCAGCAGACAAATACTCTATTTTTCTTGCCCAATTTGTTGAGACTTTGTAGGCATTCCCATACAAGTTAGGATTTAATGACAAAGGAGTCCAGTGCTTGACTATCTATTATGACATTATTGCTATGTAACAGTTTCTGCAATCTACATCTTTCTGCTTGAAAGATGCTGGTACTCTTGCCCATGGATTCGTAATGTTCTCGTTCTTGGCCCAAAGCAAAAGTAAAACAGGAGTAAAAAATTAACTAACTCAATTTTCTCAGAATTAAAATGTTCATAAAAAACTCGAATCAGTCTGCTGGAGTGCTGGTAACAAAGAACATCATTTTCAATACTCTCAAACACAGACGCGTCTGAGGTTCTTTTTAATCTGCCAACATCTGTATGTGTTTCCAATTAAATGGAAACTTCTCTCCTTCCCATACGTTATTCAATTAAATCAGAATTTCCATTTGATGGCAAAGATAAAATCGTAACGAGGACGCTCCATGTTCATTATGTCCTTAAACTACATGCCGTTGTAATTAGTCTAATTACTGTATTATTCCACAAAATCAAGAGGAATAAGATCCTTCAACCACTGTGTTGGTTGGCTGGCTGTCTTTGTCCACATTCCTTTATTCAATTTGATTCCCTTTTAGCTAATTTCATTTCCATTCAAATCTATAAGCCATACACATACACACACACACACACTGGCACATAAACCTTCACCCTCGCCAGACTTGTCTCTTAAAGTCTCCAAAGCCCCCCGAGCATTTTACTGATTCCGAATAAATTACAATTTTAAAAGATTCTGATAACAATTGAATAGTCTTAAGGTCGACCTAAATATCCCTGAAATGATCCCTCATCCTCGGCAAGCAAAAGCCAAATTATTTTTACTTTGAAGTGGACAAGTTCGTCGTCAGGCGCTAAAGTAAAATTTTCTAAAGAACAACAACAACATGTCTTCTTCTAACTCAACTAATTAGAAAAAAAGGAAGAAAGTTCTGATGCAGTGGATGCAGCACAGATAGTTTTACTTTTAGTTTTTAAGTTGTAGTAACACGTCCGTCGTCGTCATGCAGCAGTGCTAGTTGAATGCAAGTTCTGTGTGAGGATATTTTCTTTAATTGGTTTCTTAAGAGGCCAATATAAGGATTGAGGGGAAAGTTTTACCGAGAATAATTTGCAATTTTATTGAGTAATGCAAATGAGGATGGGCCGGGCGTGCATGCGGCGAGTTGGAAAATTCGACGAGAAAAGTTTCAAGTGCATAGGTACATATATGTAGGGAGAATTCCAAACAAGAGTGTTACTAAGTTTGTGGTGTTTCGAAATGATAGTCTTATTGAGTTGAAATTTCATCTAATTGGATTAAATTATTTGTGGACATGCGACAGAAGTTTGGGAAGGTGTTTGTCGAATGAAATTTATGGCGCACTTTAAGCTCATGTTGACGGAAGTCTCAATGGAAGAACCGATCTGTTGCACAAAAAATTTGGACATTAAAAGTCCGGTTGAAGCCAGAGAGAATCAATGGTGAAATTTAGAGTTTCTTAAAGTTTGTTTGTGTCCATCCGGAACTCGAAAAAGATTCTTTATTTTTTGTTTTTATATACTTTGTCCGTTTTATTGGTTTTTAATTTAAAAGAGGAATGGTAAAGGGGGAGGAGTTACGAGGGTAGGGAATTATCAGCAATCTTTCGAACTTCTTATACCTGGTTGTCAAAATTGCACGGATAAGTACAGGTAACTTACAGAAATGGGTGAAGGGTGGAGAAATGGGACCTAGGTTAAAGCTAGAGGGTCTAGAGGGGATTTTAAAAACCTGTTTGACGTTAGAAAGGTATCACTCACTTAATCAGTAAAGCTTACGGAGGAGCTGGGTAGGGGTAAACGGTGTAGTGAAAGCGTTGGATGGGGTTAATGGGATATCCTTGAACTACTTGACCAATTTTAAGAAATTCATCCTTTGTTGTAAAAGTGATACTCTTCGGATAAGTCTCTTTTCTTTCTCTTTGAGTTCTTATTGAGAAGCCTTTCAAATCAGTATAGGTTATCTAAAGGTGGTCTGGGTGGCGTTACGTCTTAACGGAAACTATCTCTGGAGAAATTCACTTTCTTTTAGAATGATAATTCTGACACCTTTCCGGATTAGTTGAGGTTTCTTAGACTGCGGTCACGAATTGAGCGACTGAGCGTCGATAAAGGCGTCGCTCTGCCACTAAACAAAATCGCCTATCGCTGAGGACATATCTGATTTTTTATTTGTCGCGTAGTAGCTCGTCGATCACTGAGTGGAAAAGCCCAAGGGGAATTATTACACGTCAGCAAGGCCGCGCGCGCGTAGCCTAGTTTGATATAAGAGTTTGAAGGAAAAACAAATGGAGAAAGAGGAATCGCAAGCTTAGAAACTCTTCTGTGATAGCAATAATGCAAAAACACCTCATTCCTTATCGCGTGAAATGAAAACTATCTATTGACGTCATTTTTTTAAGCATTCGGATTTATTCAAGTCACTTTAAAGGGATGACGTGAAATAACGCCAAACGAAATAGAGCCAAATTCTAAAAATTTAACATTATTTCCATTCTTAAGTCGACACGCCCGCGGAAAGAGGATTGAAATCCCTTAATCCCGTCACTAAAGTACTGTTACCATAGGCGCCTGCCTGACGAAAAGCACATACCCCGAGCGGAGCAACGAAGTTGCGTGAGCGGTACCTGGCGCCTGCAGAAAGAGGATTGAAATCCCTTAATTTCGCGTTGCCAAAGGCGCCTTATTTAAAATTTGGCATTATTTCGTTTGGCGTTATTTCACGTCACCCTTTAAAGGCGATAACTTTTCAAGTCATTTGTGGGGAAGGAACTACTACGAATTTATTTGTAATGATGCGAATCAGGGTTTATCAAAGTAGAGATTTCTCTAAATATTCGTTAGGTAAGGCTAGGTTTACGGGTCGGCAGAGCATGATGCCACACTTAGGTCCTCGTGGACACATTGTGATGCCCTTTTTTCGGAGGGTTAGCCATTTGTGTTTGAGATGGTTAGGCTTGGTGTCCCTTTACCAGACGCCATCCAGCCATTCTGATATCCACAGAAACCTATAAAGATCCTATAAAAAGTGAGGCATCAGAAAGTTCATGTAAGCTATGGAAGTAGTAGCTTCCAAGTGTTCTGTTCCTCAAGTGACCGCGACGTGAGGAAGTGAGGTGTGTCCTCATGGACCTCTTCATCACCACATCCTCGACATATATCGTCATATTTAAGGTTTAATCATTGCTTGATTTCGTAGAAAGTGGTGTCGCGTTAGGGCCTCTACCAGCTTAGACAATGATGACCTGTCAAAGGGTAGAAGCCACTACTTCTTAGGTATTTAATTATTTCCACCTGTTCTTAGATTTCATACGAATCTTGTTATCAACTCGTTTACTAAGACCGCAGAGTGGTGGCTTGTTCGTGGTCCATTGCATACCTCGATAATTTGTCAGCCAACACAGATTTATGGCGTGCCGCTAGCAGTTATTATTATTATTTTGGGAAGACAACAGAGCGAGATTAAGTTTTGTTCGATTGAGGTAAAAAAAAAATACGGCTGTTGATTTACGAATTCACATACTGTCGAATTTCTACCCCAGTTTTGAACGGACATTAAAATTGTCAAAAACCGCACAAACTTCCACTTGCTCTTTTCATACAAATTACCGTTGATTCACCACAAGGCATTTGCTTTTCTCCTCCGCACACTCAAACGTCACCCCTTTGACAACAACAATGTGCAACTTCACAGTGAAATATTTAACAATAGATGGAATATTTTTTTTTTTCGAGTAAGCCTCAAGTGCACAGCTGATTGAACATTCCCATTTCGAACTGTCATGACTGTTGCTGACTACTTATAATGCCACAACATGAATTTGCACCTACTTCTCCTTGGCCTCAT
Source organism: Ferdinandea cuprea (assembly GCA_963576555.1). NCBI lineage: Eukaryota > Metazoa > Arthropoda > Insecta > Diptera > Syrphidae > Ferdinandea > Ferdinandea cuprea. The sequence goes on from OY754958.1 coordinate 66,398,330, forward strand.
GAAATTCACATTTCTTATCCAAGCAAGCACGGCGTGTGCACGTTTGTCACATTCCATCGTGGGAAATAAACGTTACAAGGAAACGGAAATGGTCACACTCTAGGAATTTTTACTACCCTCTCCCTCTTCCCTTTCCGTTTGTTTTTTTTAGTCCACATGAAAGGAATATCAAATAACCACTAGTACTCTGTTCGTCCATTTTGCTTGCCGCGATGTCGGTCGTTCGACTTCCTTTTGGGAATATCTTTGGCAAATCGGTCCCCATTATAATGATTGCTTCACTTGTAGATAAAACTTGCGGCAACAGTACTCTGATGTATATATAAAGTACTCAGTGCTCTCACATTTCACAAATCCGAAACGAATGGTAGGTATTCGCCATTCGCCAGCGAGATATAAACGAATCCTTACATTGAGATACCATGGAAATTCGTTCTATTTTTCTTTTCCAAGAAAAAATAATGAAAAATTATTTTCCATTAGCGAGATATTTTCGTCACATCACTTAAAACGAAAAAAAAAAAACAATTTTTTTTATTTTTTATTTCCTTGTACTTTTCTTGGGGTATTGTTTTCGCGATCCAATTTACAATAAATTCTGTATATAATATATATGTGTAAGATATAGGTGTTTTTTTTTTGTGTCATTGGTGTGCAGTATCCGTAACATTTCGGATTGAAGTATCCTCTTTTGTGTGTTGTGTCTACTTAGGGCGAGTGATGATGGCTGGAAGCTGTCAGTTGGTTTGTTTAAAAAAAAAATTCACCACCTCCTGTGTCCCAATAGATCCTAAACAGAAGTCCTTGTTTATAGAAATTTAAAAAAAAAATAAACTGAGAAAAATTCCCTAATGTACATTAATGTGAAAAATCTCCATTGGAAGATGAAAAACAATTTTTTTTTCTTTTACTTTGAACAAGTTTGACTACGTCCGGGAGCGATGTGAAAATTGAATAGTGCTTCTCGTTCTCGTTTTCGTAAGTAAAAGGACATGTTTTTTTTCCTGTTATCATTCAACAGGGAATTCAGTTTAAGGAAACGAAATTGTTGATTGAAAGAGAAGTTGTTGTCAAATATTTTTTTGTTTTTTTTTTACTCCCAAAATGGTTTGGATAAATATTTGAGAATGCAGAATGCAGAAGAATGCTTTCGGGAGGACGACGAGTTGAATTGATGAATCAGAAAAGATTGAGTTATTTGTGGAAATTATCGAAAGTGAGAATGATTGAGGTGAAGGTGGGAGTGTGTAGATAGATTTTCTAAAAAAGGTTCATCAATATCTATTTACAACTCGAAAGGGGACCCCCTTAAATGCGGGATCAGTCTCTATAACATCGCGAATAAGACCTTAGGCTGCCGTTAGATAAGTAAAGGTATGCACTATATAGAGCAACGTACAGCCTTGGCTTCACGATGGAGAGTGCACGCTGTTCCATCAAGAACGGAAAGATTTTTTGAACACAATAGTATAAAAGTCAAGCATCAACACCAGAGGCAGAATATTACAAAAGTCCGTTCAAAAACTCTTAAACGCCGAGGATATTGACATAATTAAAAAAAATGCAGGGTGACGTGCCAGTGCTGAGATCAAACTACAATTACGCTCGCTAACCGTTGCTTCTTTGGACCTTGAAAACAATTGAGTAGCAAAGCGCTTTTTCGAACAACTAAAGTGACCCTTTATAAGATGTAAAATATCCCAATTATTCTCTATGGCGTAGAGGAATGGAATTTGTCAATAGTGGATGAGGTTTAACTTGACTGCTTTAAAAGAAAAACCCTTCTGGTAATTTTTCGGTCCTATCTCCATAGATGGCGAGCGGAACTGTAGGGGCTATGTATAGCGACCAACATCGACTTAACCAAAAAAAAATGAAGGTCCATTCGGACCACAGCTCTAGCACGGAAAATCTTCGAGTCCAAGAAGTAGGGGAAGGCCCTGTGGGACCTTAACCGCCTCAGCGTGCAAAACTGGGGGCAGCTAGCTAAAGATCGAGCTGGCTGGAGACACTTGTTGGTTGAGGCTCAGTTCCACTCCGGACTGTAAAGTAAAGTATGATATGTTTTCAATCAGAGAAGGGGGCGAGGGGATATCTCTCGTACTACTCGCCCGATTTTAAAAGTTATTTCAGAGTGTAATCCTGACACTCTAAGGAGAAGTATAGGTTGATTAAGGAGGAGGCGGAAGGGAAATATAAAGAGGGTAGGGATAAAAGTGGGTGGAGTAAAGGCTGCGTCTGGAGCTACTCGATCGATTTACAAAATTCTTTCAACGTTTTAATGATAGCTAAGGCGATGTCGTGTCACTATAGGACTAAAAAATTATCAGCAGAGTCAAGAGCAACCTGATCCACTATGGTGACATTTTCTTTTTAGCTACGAAGCAGGTGGAGAGTACTTAAGCGGTAATCCTCCATATCATAATAGCCAAGCCAATTTTCTGTCCTCTTCACTTAGTTTCTCTCCGAACCAAAATTACTCGGAAACTCTAAGGCCTGCAAAGTTGAAATGTGGAATATAGGTAGATAATGGCTTACAAAAGGTGCAGGAATATAATTTTTATTTTTAGTTTCAATGGATGGTATGACCTATAAGCAGGTTAAGCTTACAGCGCCATCTATATTGGAGTTCCAATCAATATGGATCTATATTATACGTTCTAAATTAAATATTGTGTATATCTGTTAATAAGGAATCGAGTAACATAAAACCAAGTTATACATAAAAAATAGGGCCATCTAGACTCAATATAATAATACAAAATCGAGGTAAGTAAGAACGCCTGAACAGCGGCACGAAATTATTGATTTTTATACCTTAACAAAGGAAGTGTGATATTTTCTAATAGGCTGGAGATAGATAAGAAAATGAAAATGGAAATTAGTGGGAAGTCAGTTTGTAATAAATAAAAGTTTACTTGTGAACTATTTTCCATAATTAATGACAAAGAAGTGTTATGTTAGAACAAAATATGTAATGACAGACAAAAAAAAGAAAGACATGGTCATAAGTCAAAATCGCTTATAACTAAAGGGTGCTTTGTTTTAGAGGTTGGTTTTTCGAATAGAGATAAAACTGACATTTTGTGGTTAAATCAGGCAATTCTAATGTCATTTATGTTCAGTTTGGTTTGCCATTTCATCATGAACAGGTTGACAAATGAACAATGCTTGCAAATTTATCCCGAAAATAATGGTTCAGTTCGCGAAGTTTACCGCAAGCTTCGTTCATTTTATGGTCGACATAATCGTCCATCAGAGCAATTAATTCGGTTAACCATGGATCGTTTTCACACTACGTTTACTCTATGTGATAATACGCATCCGCAGAGACGTCGAACAATGCGCACCGAAGAAACAATTGCCGCTGTAGAGCAAAGTGTTGAAGAGGACCCAAATGCATCGATTCGCCACCGTGGACAGCAATTGGAGCTTTGTCTATCAACATTAGTCAAGATTTTGCGCAAAGATCTCTTCTTACGACCTACAAGATCCAGCTTGTGCAAGAATTAAAGCCGCGAGACCATGCAATGCGTCGTGATTTTGGCAAAATTTTGTTCAGTGATGAGGCTCATTTTGGGTTGAATGGCTACGTCAACAAGCAAAATTGTCGCATTTGGAGTGAAGAGACCCTTGAAACGCCATTACATCCACAAAAACTGACTGTTTGGTGTGGTGTATGGGCTGGTGGGGTCATTGGGCCGTACTTCTTCCATAATGATGCTGGAGAGTCAGTTACCGTTAATGGAGACCAGTATAGAGCCATGATAACCGACTACTTTGTTCCCGAATTGGATGGCATGAATGTGGATGAGATGTAGTTCCAACAAGACGACGCTACATGCCACACGGCGCACGTCACAATCGATTTATTGAAGGAAACAGTCGATGAGCGCATAATTTCGCGAAAGGGACCTGTCAATTGGCCACCAAGATTGTGTGCTTTGACACCATTGGATTATTTTCTTTGTGGATATGTGATGTCGCTCGCCTACGCCAACAAACCAGAAACGTTAGGGGACTTGGAAGCCAACATTCGTGGCGTTATTGCCGACATACAGCCCCAAATGTTTGAAAAAGTGGTTGAAAATTGGACCTCTAGACTTGTCTTTATTCGAACCAGCCGCGGCGGCCACATGCCCGAAATCATATCTAAACATAAAATTGTCCTTCCAATAAAGCCAAATTGATGCAAGTTAAAACGATTTGCTTGTGTTTTGTTTCAATTCGAAGTTCTATACCTCTAGAAAAAAAAACACCCTGTACATATATTACATGAAGATGCAATATCAAAAATGAACAACGATTTTTTTACGATAGTCGAGAGGTCAACACAGAATGGCCTTAAAAGAGCGCTCTGAATCCTGAGAAAACAAAAGCCTTACCAATCTTTAAACTTATTCAAAACTTATTCAAACTATGTGTTAAATAAATCACTATAAAGTATTGCGGCCTTCTCTATAAAAAGCCATAAACGCAAGCGCCTCCCGTCAGAAAAAAAAATTGGCGAAAGGAGACAAAGAAAAAGCCGATATTTTTGCCGATCACTTAGAAGAAACGTTTAAGTCCTTTGACGGTCAAGAGCTAAGCGAAATTACGGTTTTAGCGGGGATACCAGATAAAAATTATAAGTGTATCACTGGCTGAGCCGCGCTATTAAATAAAAAAAATTGAAATTAAACAAAGCTTCTGGATACGATTTAATTACGGGACAGATCCTTAAAGAGTTGCTTAGGAAAGTACTAATTATGTTTGTTTATCTCATAAATGCTTCATTTAGGTTATTATACATTCCACGACAATGGAAAGTAGCTGAGGTCAAAATGGTCACAAAGCCGGGAAAATCCCCATATGACAAGAAATCGTCTAGACCAATATTTCTTTTACCAATTATGTCAAAAGTATTAAGAATTTTTTAATAAAACGGCTACATCCGATTATCGAAGAGCGGCGATTAATACCTGATCGCCAATTCGGGTTCAGAATTAAACACTCTACGATCGACCAGGTTTATCGAATAACCAATGAAATTGAAAAAGCCCTTGAGGAGAAAAAAATATGCTCTAGCGTTTTTTTCGATGTCTCCCAGGCTTTTGATAGAGTATGGGATACCGGATTGAAACATAGGCTAAAACTAGCCTTTCCAAGCAGATATGTGAGATATTAAGTTCTTATTTAGCGGACAGACTTTTCCGTGTTAAGCACGGAAACGAATATTCCGAATTCGAAGAAATCGCGGCAGGAGTTCCACAAGGAAGCGTCCTGGGACCGATTTTATTTTTAATCTTTACTCGATATATTCCCCAGGAAGAAGGCACAACTGTAGCGACGTTTGCGGATGATACCGCTATATTGGCGGTGAGTAATTCGGTTAAATGTGCAACGAGTTAGCTTCAATGAACTGTAAACCAATGTTAATGTCTTTGGACTGATTTTTCTCACGAAAACACCTCTTCCTTGGAGGTAAACCACGTTCCCACAAACCCACAATGATATATTTAAATAATTGTAAATTAAAACTGAATTTTCTACAAAAGTTATATTCAATCGGAACAAACAAAATATTATTAAAAAATATTCTATAATTCACTTATTCTCAGTGCAGTTCTAAACGTCAACATTCAACGTTCGACTAATGTTGAAGACATTATGTCTTCAAAATTAAAACTCATAAAGTCACTCTCGTGGCAGAGACTCTAATTCCAATAACTGGACTGGATAACAAAGCCTACCAGATAGTAATATTGATGGTGATACTGATGTGATACATAAGCAACGACCAAACATGTCAAAGCGTCGCCAATTAATGTGCTTCACCAAACCAGCGAACAAAATCATAAACCAGTGAGTGAAAATAAAATTTGGTCTTATTGTATCTAGTAAATGTCAATAGACACACAATTTTCCAAAAGTCTGTGTAACTACTTGCTTACGCCGACGACATCGACATCATTGGCAGAACACAGCGAGCTGTCACTGGTGCGTTTGCAAGTATCAGTACAGAGGCGGCAAAAATGGGTTTAGAAGTGAATGAGGGCAAAACGAAATATTTGCTGTCAACAAGAAGGGACACACAACATCGACGAATAGGACAGAACGTCACGATAGACAGCTATAACTTTGAGGTAGTTCGGGACTTTATCTACCTCGGCTCCGCTATTAACTCTGACAACGATATATCGTCAGAAACCAAGCGAGGAATTACACTTACCAACCGCTGTTACTTTGGCCTAAGGAGGCAATTGATTAGTAAGGCCTTGTCGAGAAACACCAAGGAGCCTCCATATAAGACCCTCATCATCCCAGTCCTGCTGTATGGCGCAGAAGCATGGACGTTATCAAAGGCTCCTTGGATCGTTTCGAACGCAAAATTCTTCGAGTGATTTTCGGTCCCGTTTGCGTTGACGGGCTTTGGAGGAGGAGATTTAACAGCGAACTCTACGAGCTGTACAGCGCCATCGACCTGGTCAGAAAAATACGGATTAATCGTCTAAGATGGCTGGGACATGTAGAGCGAATGGACCTCAACCAACTTGGAGTGCGCAACTGGAGGCAGTTAGCCAAAGATTGTGCTAACTGGAGAGGCGTATTGGTTGAGGCCCAAGTAAGTAAGTAAGTAAGTAAATGCCAATAGAAATAAATAAAGAAAAATCAACTGTGACATTATTGAAACGCATCAAAAAGTGTATACTCGTATGAACACCATAAACGATAATGCCACCGTGCACTAAACCGAGATTAAGATTAATCTGCCCTTAATCTACTTTAAATCTTAAGATTAACCACACAAATTTTAATCTGGCAAACACAAGATTAAAAAATTTATCTTGAAAGAAACTAGGTTTGCATGTAAGAATCGGATTGTGAACATGTCAAAAGTGACGTTGGTTGCTGAGTATTGAGAGCGAGAAAGCAATTTGACAGATGTTGGACATTTTGTGCGCAAATTTCAGAGCCAGAGGGCGGGTTGAGAGAAAACTCCTATGTTAATCTTCTTTTTGTTTGGTGGAAACATATTGACGAATGAAGGCTTACACCTGGCGGGCAAATTTCGCACCGGTAGGTTGCTATAGATTTTGACAGTTCGTTGATTTTTGTATTGAAATATCAGGTGCAGCGGCAAATTGTTTCTTATATTTGATTATTGTTACTAAGAAGTTAGTACATAATTTTGCTTGACATAGACATAACAAAGACAATTTTTCATTTATGCTGTCAAACTCTGGAATAACCTGCCCAATCATTTGAGGTCTGGGAGGTCAAATAACTCCAACAGTGCCATATTCGCCAATGGATGACGTGTTACCATGAGAAGGATCCTGAATCCTGAATCCTCTCTCTCAGAAAACGAGTGGAATAAAAATTTATGGCTAGAATATGCCAATCCAATAAACTTTAAAACAAACACGACCAAAACGTTTATCGCAAAAACACTTTGGTGGCTAAAAAAAGCCCTAAAATATGGAGCGATTTAAGGGAGAGTTAAATAAAAGTTTTATCCGATATCAATAGTTTCCGCATGAAATAGCCCCTTAAGTTTTATCATAGTAAAAATGAGGCTTTTAGTTTAGGAACATAAAAATTTAAATACATTAAGCTGTCGAGGATATCTTGTCAACTGAGTTTAGATCCAGTGCCGGTCTAGGGTTTCATTTCCCATTACACAAAAGCGCCGCGCACACTTGATATTCGATATTTGTTTTAAGAAAGCCATGTTAGCCGCCGCCAAACAAGACCGCACTTAAATTGTGCTCCTCCAAACCCTTGAATAGCATGTGCAAGTCTGTACTTTGATGTATATGTATGTACGCAGATGTTGGTTTTATTAGCACTACCATCATCATCGCCATCAGCACAACCAAGTGTAATATTTCAAATTATCAACAACAATGTAGTAGTTACCCTCCTGACCTAAAAAAATGACTAACACAATGCGCCCAAAAGCAAATCCACACCGTTCCTACAGTTGCCCTGGCAGTACTACATACATACACACACACACACACAAAACGAAAGGGTGAAACGATTGTAAAATGAACGAAAGTTGGTAATAAAAAAGTATGCAACCTCAGGTCACAGGGGAGAGACAGAGAGAACAAACAGCAGCAACCAGCCGCCAGCAACAAGAACAAAAACAATTTAATTGGAAAAGGAATGAAGCAGTTTATTGCATCGTTAAAAACGCGATGGAAAGCCACCATCAGCGCCATTGCTTAGGTGGGATCCGTCGGTGGTATACTGTAAAACTGCGACTCAAACATTGTTACTAAGAAACAGGGGCTGGGTGCTGCACGCTGCAAGGACACCCATAAAGCTTCTTCTGGTGAACGCGCGTTTCGAGTGAAATATTTTTGATGGGCCGCTAAGTTATGACTCCTAAATGAGTGTGCATAAGAACCGATTGCATACATCAGGATAAGTGGCACATCCTTTATACGCATGAGATGGGAAAACCAATACCTATTATTGTTCGTCGCAAATGTCTGTTATCGAAACTCGGACGCTCTACTCAAAATACATGTTATATGTTCGTCCCACTGCAGAACCTTGGAGAGGATAAAGGATTACAACGCACTTGAGATTAATTGAAACGGCGCTGTGGCGGTGCTTGAGATGCATGGGTGTACATCAATTTATGGTGGAATGCTTGGGGCGCATCCATTAGGATTACACAACTTCCTTTGTTGTCGAGTTAATTGTTTTACACGCTTATCCAGTGTCGCAAAGTGATTTGGTAATGACATTTTAAAGGTAGAAGGACTCAGAAAGCCCTCTAAGCTCTAAGGATGGCGAAAATTTTGCCTCTACATATGAATGTCATGCGAAGACAACCCATAAGCACTGTCACTAGCACATCGTTCAGTTTCGAAGGCACGTCAGCAGGATCCGTGATTGTCATTATCCTTTAAGAGAAAATTTCCAATTTCTCTTGAAACAACATCTTTTTTTCGAACTCACTGAGAGTAGTTTTTGAAAAGACTGGAAAGGTTGAGATAGCTTTCCCGCGGAATAAAGGTGAAAAAAGGTCGAAATTCAGTTTGGGGGTTTACAATTTTTGCTAAATTTTTACTAAGAAAACATTAGAATCACGGAATGCGGCAACTGAAACGCGTTCAAAATAATTGAAAGTTGTTCTCTTAAATTTCTTGAATCATTTAAAATTTTATTTTTCTTAGAGAAACGTGATCCTTAAATTTTTTCAAAAATTCAATCGAGTATAACAAAACACAACCCGCTGGCTGGATTAAACTGAATCTTCGTGTGGTTTTTGTGGGTATATTCAACTGAAAAAGCTGCACTCCAATATTGATGATTTAGATTCCGATTTTCTAAAAAACAACACGAAAAACTCCTTTTTGGTTGAATTTTCAAATCCTCGTAAAGAATGAAAAAAATTTGTTTCAAAAAACCAATAGCTCTTGCTTGTAGAGCATTTATTCATGTTTAACTTTTTGTGCTTTGATTTATTGCTTAGCTGTCGATTAGCTTGTCTCTGATCAAAATGGTTCTTTTCCTTTCAAAGACCGATAACTCGGCGAAAAATGGTCGTAAAGGTCTTTAAAAAATGAAATTGAACCTGAATGAACAAGCTACCTGGCCTATATGGTGGTTAGGGCGGGTCACAAAAGTCTACGTCTGTAGACAAAAAGAAAAATCCCAAAACATTTCAAAATTGTTTTTCTCGGTGGTTTTCTCAAAATTAGTCAGAAACCGCTGGCGCTAAAAAATGTTGAAGTACAGATCCAAAAGATTAGATACTTGGAGCTACTATTTCCACTTTGTGTGAAATTTTTTTTCTAAATTTCAGCCTGGTGGATTTTTTGTTTACCGTTTAGTTTTTTTTCCCCTTAACCTTTTAATTTTCAAGTCCTTTAAAGGTCTGCTAAACGTTGTTCTTCTGCTCTTCCCTACCAAGACAATGCGTTCGATTTCTTAGTGTCTTGATTCAGACAACATTACTATGACCTGGAACTGACTTCTTTGATAAATTACTGGAGCAGGTTTGTTAGGCAACGAACATTTAAGCTAAAAATATAAGTCATAAATGTACATGGAATTTGTAAAAAGCAGCGCCATCTAACGGGGCTAGTTTTGGAGATCTTAAGTCTCAAGTTTTTTGCTATTTTTAAGCATTCTCGTATAAAGTGGATCCGCTAATGCCGCCGTCGGTCTGACTGTCCACAAGCCGTTTGGCGAAGCGCTTCTACGTATTTTCTTCAAAGTTTGTATTTAGACTTTTTTGGGTCATATCATTTTAAATAATGTTAAATTTTTTTTTTTCAGAAAAACACTAATCACAAATTTTCTCAAAAACTGCTCCAACGATTTGTCCTGTTTTTTGTATTTTGGATACTTGTGGTTTTCTCAAAATTTACTTTTGCATATGACCATTTGTTTAACCCTTTTTAACGCCCAAATGACGCAATTTAGACATCAAAATTTGAGTTGTTGCCATAATGCTACCCAGTGTTTGGCCCCGTGCAGGAACGGGAAGTAAGAATATCCCTGCAGCGCCCGCCAGCGCCCGCCAGCGCTTGTCGTAAAAGGCGAATAAGGCTGAGGAATCACTTCTAGGCAATTTAAACATCCAGGTGAGCCCAGCAACTTATTTAACACCTTTAAACTGTCCCAGAAGTGTGCATGCGAATCCGTGGGTTGATACGACTGGAGATCAGCGGTACCATAAAAGTAAGATCAATCAAGAACTTATATCAGGGCATGCACTTGTTGAACAAACAAACTCGCTAAATCTAGCATTATGGAAATCTACGTTCAGAGAAACACTACCCCGCCAGGCACTTTATGTGGTGATCCTGGGACCAGCAGAAATGCACGGGTCAGAGCTATTCGGTTTCCGGGGGTAGCAAAATAATGAAAACACTTAGGCGAAACCTAAGGGTCGCGAGTTGGAAGTATAAGTGGTCGCGGCTACGAGCTGGAAGAGATATTGTTAAGAAGGCGATTGGAGATCTTTGTGTCCAAGAAACGAAATGGCGAAAAACCGGAAATCGAGCGCGTTTCTTGGACATTAAGACAAAATTAGTTCCAGAATCCGAGGAAGCCTTCACGTCAAAGAACCCATCTCGAAAAAATTGGAGCACGACTCAGTTGGTTCAAAGGAGGGATCCAACGAACCCCATCAAAAAGGCAATGGCAATTAACGTTCCCTTACAATCGCGTTAGAGAGGCAGGCCTAAAAACTCCGGGATCACACAAATGCAGAAACATCAGCATTTTATTGGAATAATCTCGTCGTTAAATGGAGAGAAGAATGCTACCCAGTGTTTTCTATGTGTTCGAGGGTGCTCTTTCCAATGGTGTTGGTTAAAATTTTCTCAGAAAAAATTTAGCCATGGAAAAATCAAAACGCGAGACGAGATTTTTTATGGAGTTTTTCTTTGTTTAAAATTATTTTTCTTTCCATTTCGACTTTTTGTCATAGATAAAATCAATTCAAATCGTGACCTCGATATTTGGAACTACTAAATTTATATTCATCTGTTTTAATTTCCAAAAATATTGCAACACCAAAATGGAGGCACAAAGGAATATTTTTTTTTCGAAAACTACTGTTCGAACTAATTGGCGTTGGCCAAGCATAAGAATTCTTAGGCATGCAGCAAAAGCATGCAGAGACACGTGCTATCTATCCAAGGGTGCAACGCGATAAGGCTTTTAATACACTATGGACTGGAATAAAAAATTAGAAATGATTCTCGGCAGAGTCTAATTCCATGCGGTGAGAGTCGGGTAATATTTATTTGCGTTAAAGAGTTAAGGCGATTCTTTTTGTTTTCTAAGAATTTTGTAGAAACATTGGTTACACATTGGTTAGAAACGCCTACGAAAAGCTGGCACGGCAATACACGACGAATATACGAAATACTGAAGAGGAAATTGCCAACAGATACTGTGAAGACCATGACACTCAATCGTGAAGTTCCAATAAAAGAGTGTTTCTTTTCTAAAATTGGCTATGCCCTGCCACTTACTTGGACATTTCAGGGATCTAGAAAATATTTATTCTAAACCTTAGAATAGTATGTTTAACTTAAATGGCTCAAAATCTATGACGAAAATTGATAATTCAACCTGCGGTTGAATAACCAATACCATCCTTCTAGGGATGCAATCCTTTATCTCTAGCAGGGCTGCCTGAAATCAAGCCAAAAAATTTATGTGGAACAAACCTCCATACAAGAGTTTTGGAATGTTTTCCTAGGAAAAAACGCCCAATGTGTTTCCAAATTGAAAAGGGAAAAAAACGCTTATCCAATCGGTCCAGGTAATTTATTCTAACCGAGCACAATTAAAGGGTGTTTTTTTAGAAGTTAATTTTCCGAATGGAGATAAAACTGACGTTGTTGGTCAAATCTGGCAACTCTAATGTCATTTATGTTCAGTTTGGTTTGCCATTTCATCAACGAACAACGCTTGCAAATTTATCCCGAAAATATTGGTTCAGTTCGCGAAGTTTCATCGCAAAATGTTGTTCAGTGATGAGGCTCATTTTGGGTTGAATGGCTACGTCAACAAGCAAAATTGCCGCATTTGGAGTGAAGAGAGTCCACATGAGACCCTTGAAACGCCATTACATCTACGAAAACTGACTGTGGAACTGACCTCGTAAGATTATGACAAATAAGATCTTTTTCTGGCGTAATTTCCATTTTACTTTTTGGCGTTTTTTCCAAATATATTGTTTTTTTTTAAACACTTGTTGGCGTTATTTCCTGTGGCGTAATTTCAAAGAGCCCTCTAGCAGGATTAGAAAAAATACAAACGAGCCAGAACTGACTGCAATTTCCGAACTAACCCTTACGACCAAAGTTGAGGAATAAAATACTACAAAGTGCCACAGATAGTAACAAATTTTGGTCGTTCATCAACAATTTTAAGAATTCGGCTTCGTCATCCAGTAAGATGACGTAAAATGCAGTAAGATTTGCATTTTTCTCTCCCCCTGTACTTGAGCGTCTCGAATACTTCATATGGGGCAAATCCACTTCCGCACTCTGACAGTGACTAGAGTACAACTTCTTAATGACAAGTTCAGCGAAAGTCTCTGGTCTTACCAAAAAGTAGAACATCGTTTCGGTTGATATTTCATTCGATCTGTTAAGGCTTCAAGCTCTTTTCTCGGAAATGCGTGCAATGGGAAGAAACGTTAATTCTCTGCCACTTGCGTCGTTGAAAACGAAATACTTTCCATTCACGGTATGTGCGTAAATGACCACACATTCGATGTCTGCAATCTGCATCTGCAGCGAAATGTCTGAGATCTAGGTAAAAAATTTCACCCCTTCTGATCTGGCTACAGAAGTGCAATGCTCATAACTGACAGGATTTAAAAATGTAGAACAAAACGTATGGCAATCGAGACAATGTCCTTTGTTTTATCGGCGTTTCCACCACATAAGCTCAAACGAAACAGTTGCATTCGGCCCTACCACCCTGAACCGCGATACCCCTTATGCCAGAAATGTACATCAGTTCAACATAAAGCCAATATTCGAACGTACAGTGAAAAACAAACATCTTTCTTTAGCAGTTCCAAATGAATGTGAAATCCTCTACCACGGTCCGTTTTGCCTACAAATAACATTCAAGACCAACGTCTTTTTCTTAATGTTTGCACTGCGTTACTTCCCACAAAAAAGACCCAAACAAGGATTTAACTCCTTATTCGAGTGAACTTTTTCATCTCTAATAACAAAAAAAAACCAAAAACACAAAGCAAATAAAAATCTAGTTACTCACATAGCCAATTCGTCCGTTCGGTGTACTCGACTTTTCGTTTCAGATCCTTGACTAAGGCTCGAAAGTCATCATCACTAAAGTGGCACTGAATGATTGTGTTGTTCATTTGCACGACACTAAATTCGCTATTTCCATTGTTTGCGGTACCACCGCCGCCGCCATCGACATTGCTCCCACCAGAGCCTCCATTATCTGTGACAACACTTGCTCCCTCACCATTGAGAGGTCCACCCACCGGTTTTGGATAAAGCGAAGCACAACCGTTGCCTCCACCCGCGTCCACATTATTACACGATTTACTAAGAATTATCGTCGACTTTTTCGCTATTGAATTCACAGCGAGCAAGTGTTCGCCAGCCGCTCCACAACTACCACGATGCACGGGTTTTGATGTGATCGGCACCAGCTGCTGGCAATTGTTCACTTTTAGCTGGTCCAGCGCCTCACTGCCACTGCCCCGCCGCCGACACTCAATCACTGCGTTATCACTACCCCGTCGCCCACCACCGGTGGTGGCGGCAAATGACACCATCGCCGTCCCCCGGCTGCTGGCAGCATCCTTTTGACTAGATCCCGTCGTAGTAGTGGTTACATTTAGGAAATTTTTCCGCAAAGTATTTTCATTGCTGTCGTCGTCGTCATCGTTGGCCTGCAGGAGACGCTCCACACTGCTGCTGGTCGTACTGTTGCTATTCATTATGTAGAAGCAGTGATCCTTGCTGGAGTTTCCTCCTGTCTCACGTATCACAGTCACGTTCTGATGATCCTCATAAAATTGTACTAATAAATTCTCAAGAATACGCTGACGCAATTTGGCATCGGCGTGCTCTTGCTGCTCCTTCTGCTGTTCGGGGCTACAGGTCGTTGTTGTTGCCGTACTGCCGAGGCTGCCAATTGAACTGTGCGACGATGCACTCGCGATGGCACTGTAAGGATTCGTCAATTTAAAATTCGCATATATCTCACTGAGGTAACGAACGCGAGACGCTATATAGCCAATGTGGCGGATTAATTGAACGTCCATGCAATTGGCGGTGGATGAATCGTCGTCACTATCGTCATCTGGTATGGCTGGTGAATTGCAATTATCCTTGTACATATGGCAGAATGAACTGGTGACTGTCGAAAGCAATTTAAATTTTATGTTCAATGTGACTGTGTGTGTGTTTGTGTTTGGACACTTTGTTTTTGTTTTTTTCTTTTTTTTTATTGTAAATGACGATGGTGATAAGGGTGCGTCTCTGTTTGCGTACTATAACATTGGCCACGGCGACATTATCCTTGATGATTTATAACGCAGACACTGGAGATTTAAATGGATAAAATGTTCACTGAACTTTGCATCGCTAAATTATTGCTGCTTATTGAAATGTATTTTGCCAGTCCTTTTAGTCCTTGTGAATTCAATTGAATGATTTGATGCATCTACAAACACGGCAAGCGGGAACGTCTTTGTCTTCAAGGATAACGAATGAAGAAAAAAAATAAACAAGAGCCTTAAACGGAAATAATTACTCGATGATCCTTTTGCTGCTGGCCCCCTTCTTTAGCTTCCGGCAACACGAATAATTGAATTTTTTTTTTTCAAATAACCAAACTGTCCCGAACAGGTGTAAGTCTCGTTGTCTTCTTCGTTCTAAAAAAAAAAGAGAGAAAAAAATATATAAAAAAGAAAATCTTAAGATGTACAAATTTAATTTCGTCCTCGAATATGTAAAAACAAAATTTGCAATTTTATTGAATTCAAATGATCTGAAAAGGACAAAAATCGACAAATAAATTTGAGTTTGATCTCTGTGGATAAACATGGAACATTAATATGCAAACGTTTACACGTGCAACGTTGTGTTGGGTGTTGGGCTCGAAAACGAGCGTAGACAATTGGCGCGCATCTCTCTCGGGAGAAGCTATTGTAACTGAATATGTGTGAGGAATTAAATAAATGGAATGCGTCCCAATCCTCTTTGAAATCGAGTAGATTACTGTTTTGAATTTTTTTTTTATTGAAATTGATGTAAAATGTTGGGAAAATATTGGAAACGTAGACGGTTGACAAAGCAACTACGAGCCAGTTTCTTCTGGAATGGCTACCTTTTATCAACCGTAGGTAAAGTTCAAATAGTTGTGATTCGTGCAAGTTAAATGTTAGTCAATTTAATCCACTGTCACAAATATTTGGTTAAGTAATCAAATAAAGTGCAAGACTGCGTCATACGAAACTTCCTCGGAACATGAGATGCGTTTTTGAGTCGCAAAATGAATCGAAAACTGATGGTGACAAATTTATTTATATAACTTTTCAGGTTTTGAAAAAATCGATTTTCTCAAAAACGGTACCTAAGATATTGATGTAATTTCGCACATTGGACACTTTTAACATAATTGTTCGAAACATAATTGTTCGTTTTTGAGAAAACGAATTTAATTTAAATTTAAGAAAATCGTTATATGAAAAAAAAAATTTATTCAAAAATCGAAGTATGCAAATTTGTTCGACTTTATCCTTAGTAAAGGGTGATCCATTTCGAGGTTCCCTACTTTTTTAAAGAAAAAAACACAGAAAATTCAAATTTAATGGAGAATGTTTATTATCATTTGAAAGAACATTCTTTGGCATTTATTTTTTGAAGACTATGTCTATCAAATGTTGGCCGTTGCTACGTCGCAGATGGTCCATCCGTTGAGTCCAATTTTCGATCACTCGTTCGAGCATTTCGACTGGTAACTGGCGAATGACACGCATGTTGTTTTCCTCCAAGGCCTGAATCGAAGTGGGTTTGTCGGCATAAGCTTTTGACTTTACATATCCCCACGGAAAAAAGTCTAACGGTGTGATATCACCCGATCTTGGTGGCCAATCGACCGGCCCAAAACGTGAAATTATGTGCTCACCGAAATGTTCTCTCAATAAGTCCATTGGTTGATGCGATGTGTGGGAAGTGGCGCCGTCTTGCTGAAACCAAATGTCGCCGAGATCACGAGCTTCAATTTCAGGCATCAAATAGTCGGTTATCATGGCACGATAACGGTCGCCATTGACGGTTACGTTCGCACCGGCATAATTTTTAAAGAAATATGGACCGATGATTCCACCGGCCCGGCCCACAAACCACACCAAACCGTTGTTTTTTCTGGATGAAGTGGCAGTTCTTCAATCTCTTCAGGTTGCTCTTCGTCCCAAATGCGGCAATTTTGTTTGTTTACATACCCATTGAGCCAGAAATGGGCCTCATTGCCAAACAAAATTTGCCTCGAAAACTTCGGATCTTCTTGGAACTTTTCAAGAGCCCATAGAGCGAAGCGATGTCGCTTGGGAAAGTCGAGCGGCTTCAGTTGTTGCACAAGCTGTATTTTGTACGCTTTCGTTCCATACGTCAGTCCGAGTTGCTGCGAACGGCGCCGAATCGACTCTCTACGGTCTTCGTGTACACTCTCAGCTACGGCCGCTATATTTTCTTCACAGCGTGCTGGACGTGGTCTATTTGGTCGAACATTATCCAATAATGAATGCTGGGTTTCAAAATGGGTGATGGTGTTGCGAATTGTACGCTCAGTAGGCCGATTATGTTTACCATAAGTTGAGCGAAGTGCACGAAACACATTCCTCACAGAACGTGAATTTTCATAATAAAGTTGAACAATTTGTAAACGTTGTTCACGCGTAAGTCTTTCCATTATGAAATGCCAAACAATACTTAACAAAAATAACATGACAGCATGACACGACTCACACGTGATCTGTCAAAAAAGGCTATTGAAAAAAGTACCTCTACTTGGATCACCCGTTAGTTAAGACAAACACTAATTTTGAGGATATCCAACAATTAAATAAACATTGAATGAAGTCTATCGAGGTAAAGGAGACAATATTGAAAAATAAAATGTTTTTATTGCCGAAAGGGACTTATTGGCCCACCCTTCGAATATTCCACTAAGTGTTTTTTTTTTGGGTATGGCACCCCTTTTCTTCCAATTGGATTGGAAAAAATTAAGGAAAAGATGCTGCATGGAAAGAAATGGAAGTTCACAGTCTCCCAGCGGAGATTTTGTAAGAAAGCCACGCAAAAACGAGTCGCAGGCTTTAAAATCGGAACGCAGCCTCTTTAAAACAGCGAAGGAAACCTAGTCAACGATGCGTAGGGAATAGATAATGCGGCATTTTTAGCAGTTGTTAAACGTGGAGGAGAGCGATAGAACTAACGTCCAGTCAACGGAGGACCAGTCTCGCCACCAGGTATGGCTTTTATTAAAAAAATAACAAGACTATGGAACTCATCTGTGCTCTTCCAAACATACACCGGATGCGCTAGTAGCATGTGACTTCTTTAATCTTTCGCTTTAGCAAAGTACCTGTCAACACTGTCTACCTTTTACCAGACATGCAAACGCTTTTGGCTTGCCGTGAGACGGGCTTTAACAGAGCAAACTAGATGGCTTTAAGTTAATGAGGACAATACAAAATGTGAGCTATCAACAAACTCTTCTTTACACCGCCTCAAAAAGAAGGAAGACAAAACTAACTGTTGGTGGCATCGTCTTTGAGGTAGTAAAGGAGTTCACCTACCTCGGAATAAATCCGACTAAAAAATATACTAGAACTTGTTGTAAGTTTAGTTTGGCGAAACAAATGGGTAAAAACCTCCAGACTCGAAGGACAAAATGCATACTTCTGCTTTTCAGCGCCGAGTGCTGGACGATAAGCAAGAAAGGGGAGCTAATATTGGATCCCTTCTGTGCAGCGCCGAGTGCTGGCTATTTCCATGGCTATTTGGTCTTGTCTTGGAGGAGAAGATATAACCGCGAATGGAACAAGCGAAGAGGACATTCGAATTCTATCGCCCAGGTTCCAGACGATAAGGAAAACTAAACCTCTGTTTAAAGACCAACTCGTCGCAGTTGCCAAAGCCAAGTTTGGAATCGCAGTGAATGGATTTTGACTTGTAGCCCTGTCACTGGTCTCCTTCACAAGATTGAAGATGAAGAAGCTGCTGGCGCAAATATTCTGACTCGAGCATTCTGGGAGACTGACTGCAAAAGACATGCTTCCAAAGACTTTTTTTAACCTAAAGTTATTCCTTGATGGTGATGGTGATTTCAGATAGAGATCACAAATATCTGCGCCTGTATCAAAAATTTGACAACAAAAATTTGTTTAGCTAAACAGTCTAGCAGGAAAAAACAGCTCCTAGAATGCTCGAGTCAGAATATTTGCGGCAGCAGCTTCTGAGCAATGAATTTAGAGCCAAGGTCTTTGCTTTTCGCGACTATTCGTATGTGCGAAGCTATATATTCTTGGCTCAAATGAATGACGTATTTTGTGTTCCTGTATAATTGTCAGTAAAATGAAATGCTGATACCCAACTCTCCTGCCTAAAAATCGCCTTTAAACACCATCAAGGTTAAGTAGCTCAATTCGCAGAGCGTCCTAGCATCCTCTGCAAACGTATCTCTGTAACAGGAGCAAAGTCCTGTCGCGTCAATCCAATTATAATTCTATTCCGATAGAATTGCACTGTAGGAGAACTCAACTCGCAAGCCCATGGATAGCGTGGTAACTTTGATCGATGGAAGCTCGTTAAAAGCAACACATTGATGCATGGCAACCTGATATCGAGCAGAAAACAAGCCGAACTCTAATTTTACCTATTTCAAGCAAAAACAAACCCAAACACGACGCACACACTCTAAATTAGATTTGACTTTAATGGCTTAGCAGATGCTGATGGCGATGCCGATGACGATGACGATGACGATGACGATGACGATGACGATGACGATGACGAGAGGATGATGCTGTGTGACGATGATGAGGACGCAAACGAAAACGACGATGTCGGATGATGAAAGAAGCACTATAAGGAATGTTCGAATATACAAGAGGTTTTTTGGTAGCTTTTCGTCACATAGGGTTGTCAAGGGGACGCGAGATGATTATATATAAGTGCTTAAATAAATCTATAGATATAGCTCAACTGCAGAGGCGCACTTGAATGGATTTGATTGAGAGTGATGAAGAGTGCGAGACGACAGACTGCCCGACCAACCAACAGACCGACGATAAGATTAATAATGCCATCTTTGTAGATTTTAATCGGATCCTGGAATAATAATAATAATTTTCGACTGAAAGGAGCTCTTTGATTTCAAAGAGCGATTTTTGTTGACAGAAGAAGAAAAGTGTTGAATTGCGCTTTGTAGCCTTGGAGATGCTTTATGTGAAATAAATTGGAACAGCTGTAATTAGGTGCTGAATGCAATTAAAAAACTTTTCCTAATTGGATTTTCAATTATGACTAAATAATTGGTTTTGAATTTATTTCATGGTGGTGGGGTTTCAATCTGAGGCCCAAGTTCATTGAATAGAAGAATATAAGATCTATGTAATACAACGATTTTTAATGGAAGTCAAGACAGAAAGTGAAGTCGAATGTTTTTTGACACAATAACCTTTGAAGAAGAAAGTCATACCGGTCGGTGGTGGTACTGTAAGTAAGCTGAACCATAAGTCGGTGAAGAAGAGAATTAAATTAACTTCAAAACTGGGTAGTCAAGCTATAGGAGGAAGGCTGTTTGGAAAATTCTAGATGGAAGGGTTGCAGGTACCATTTTCGTAAGACTTTTGTTTTAATTTTATTTTGCGTTAGAAAGTGATAAAATCGCATGAGGCATTTTTCTCCTCCCGAAAAGACCAATCTGTTTTACATAAGGGATCAACGTAAGGCGAACTCGGCTATAGAACTAAGGACTTTTTGCTGATACTATATGTAGCGTGGTGTGAATTGAGCTGTAAAGAACCTATCAGGGCTAAAGATGTTAGTTTTCGGTCATTTAAGTCCAACCCAACTGAGGCAAACCGAAAAAAAGTTGTAACGCGCCAGAAATGACTGCAATGCCCAAATGAAGCGAAACCCCAATACGCTGCCATTATCAATGAATGGCACTTGCATCACTTGAACCGAAATGCTTTCCATCCTTTGTATGTGTGTTAATGACAAACGTTGGAAACGTCCACATATTAGATGTAGCCAAGAACGCTGCGAAATGTCTATAATTCCTCAAGCGATGTAAGAAATATTTCACTCCTTTTAATCTGGTTAGAATTTTAAAGGCGTCGATTTGCCCCAAACTTAAGTACAACAAGATATGAGATCTGGTCTCTTAATTACATATTTGGAGCTACTAGACAGGATTTAAAAACGAGCGATAAAACTTACTGGCGATAGAGACATTGCGATATCGCTTGACTCAGTCGTCGTCGCAATGTCTCGTGGCCGTCGATATTTTATCGTTACTTCCATCATAAGTGAACTAAAATAGCCATTTGCATTCCACCTCTGCAACAATTCAACCGCAATACTCGCGATGCCAGGAATGCCCGTCAGTTCACCCTTAACCCTATATTCGGGCGTATAGTGAAATACAACGATTCGTTTCTTAATCGTACAACATATACATTACAGTTTACAGACATTTAAAACCAACGTGAAAAAATCCCAAACTACTCAGAAACCTAAAATAAGGTTTTAACGTAGTATTTGAGTATTTTCATTGTTAACTGAATACGTGGCTTAGTCACTTCCTTTGTACTTACTTATGTTCTATATCCCCATGTGGGTCCTAGGGACCTGGTTTCTGCCAATGTGCCTCAGTTCTCTCTAACACTTTTCCAGTTGCGGTGTTTCCTTCTCGACATTTCTCCTAGGACCATTCTGCCATCCTGAGTTAGCGGGTTAAATTTTTTTGAAGTCATTTAAATGACGCTGTGACTTAAGAATCGCGTCATAAAGCAGTCATTTAAATGTCATTCTGTGTAATCGCTATTTTTGGGATAACATTTTCGGCGGCATTTAAATGACTAGGAAAATGGCGGACCAAATGACATGAATTTCGTGCCATTAAAATGACGGGAAAAAATAGCAGTGTGATCGCTCTTTAATGACGCCTAAGATAAATGACTCAACTTTTTGGTTGTTGAGTCTCATTTAAATGGCAGCCTCCAAAAAATTACAAGGCACGAAATTCCAGCCATGCCATTTTTCTAAGGAAATGACAAATGACGCAGCATTTAATACGATATCTGTGCTTTGGAAAAAATAACGTAAAACGCAGAAAGCCGTACCGAATCGGGATATGAAAATTAGCAATTCATGGAGCGACGAAGAGGAGCTTCCTATTCGGAATCTATTGACAGAATAATTGGTCGCTTTCAATAATCTGGTCGCATTGGAAGAATCGCAGCGATCAAACACTCTAACCAGTAACGCAGTCGTGCTTCCACTAAAACGCTCTCTCGCATATTTGTGTTCTGTTTCTCAATGTTTGGCTTCACGAAGCTCAACAAATAATCGAATTGATTGGCTGACATACGAAGGACATTGCGTTATAGTTCAAAGTTTTCTTCACGCAAAATCCACTCTTCTGGCGGCAGCTCAAGCACTTCTTTTGCCGAATACTCCGCTTTCATCGCGTTGTCTCGTAATCAAGATCGTCTTCACTGCTTCCCAGCACACTCACTGTTTTTCTGTCCGCAGCTATTTAATTTAATTAAAAAAGTCGCACGCACGCCTCTTCGCCGAGAGAAGAACACTAAATGACAGTAGCTATATTTTTCTCATTGGTCATTACCGTCTGATCGCAAAAGAAATATATGACGCGAAGTCCAAATACTAGGAAAGGTGACATTTGTCATTTTGATGAGGCAAGTCATTATAATGTGATTGTAATTTTTCCGCTCGTCATTTATTGGCATCCCAACGGAAAATTCTAAATGACTTGCAGTGTCCGCCATTTGATTTGGGCCAAAAATGACAATAATAGTCATTTCGTGTGATCGCCATTTTTTCGCAAATGACCAATGACGAATGTCAGTCGAATGCGAAATTTTTTCCTTACGTCACAGCGTCATTTGAATGATTCGAAAAAATGGCCGTGAAATCGTACCTTAACTCATACATACATTGACACCCACCGGCAAAGGCTCCATGAAATTTAAAAATAAACCATCTATCGATCGGTTCAGTAGCGTTTGTGTTTATCGCAGAAAAGACGCAATTCGGCACAAAACTGTCGAGCTTTAACTTCTTCTGATTTCAAATATGAACTGGCGGAAACTACCTGAAACCACCATCATGGCACATAACTAAGTGTAAAAGCTCTTAGCATTTTCGAAAACCATCGAAGTATTTATAGATTTGAAGAGACAAGCACTCTCTACAAAATTAATAATACAAACCTTCTCCCGCAAAATGGGAAATAAATAAGATAAATTCCCTCAAATCAAGCAATTCCATTTCTCCATCTAATATTTGAATCTCACAACCACATTTTATGCTTATACTTGACAATCACTGGCATTATCAAACCATTTCGATAAATTAACACCTAGAGTCCTGTCAACTCCATTCTATTTGCATTTCACAAATTCCGTCAGTCAAACTGTTTAGACAAAACTCGTAACATTTCCAAGCAATTATGTATCCTAATATTGTCATCAAATTCCACACAGTAGACTAAAATAAAATAAATCAATGCAAAAACAACAACAAACAAAGCCTTGTTCGAATCCGAAAATACACAGCCTAACCACAATGTTTTGGTCATCATTCATCTCTAAATGTCGTTCAACATTTCGTAATGCCTTCCTGCCTTCGGCATGATTTCAAAATTCACAGCCAGCAAACCCCAAGTGTGTAGCTCTGGGGTCGTCGTTGTCGTTGTCGGCATCGTTATCGAGGTGAAAAGCAAACAAACACACACATCCTTCGGTGAATAAACACACCGAATGTATGTTTGCCCCCGAAAAACGGTCATTCAATTCTGTTTGATGTGTTCCACCCACCTAACCTGCACCACCATCAGACAGAAATCAGAATCTCTCAGATACATAATATATTTTAAATCGGATATTTCTCAAGAGTTGAAAATATTTACTTTGGCACAACCGACAAAAACCATAAATACTCGAACAAAATATCGACATTGAAAAAAAAAAAAATTCAAAAATTGATGAAGCCTCTATCCTCGTTATGGGGAATGGATATCCTGAGATCAACTAATTTCCACAATTATTCTGTATACCAAGACAGCCACAGATACCTGGCAAACGGAATGGTAATTGAATTTTTCATTTTTCGTTGAATGCAAATTGTTGCGTATACGCCCCCGAAGCAGGCTTACGACGTACCGAGTTCGGGCCAAATCAATGTTGCCTCTGGAACTTGGTATTTGCGACGACCAAGATGAGATTAATTATTCTGCAGATAGACAGTGACAGCGGGAAAGAGGGAGAGTTAGAGTGATTTCATAATGAAAATAAATTTTCGTCAATATACAAGAAGCCTTCCTCTTTTTCAAAAGTCAAGTGCCGCTGCATTCTCTTCTCTGTGTGCGAGCGAGCGGGTATGAAATGAACGACATACAAAAAGCTGATGTAGAGAAAGAGAGAGAGAGACGACTTAATCGGGTCATAGATTTAAACGGCCTCAGGATATGCATTTTTACGGTTGATTTGAAGCAACAAACTACACAGATGAGATTGTGATTGCAAATATCTGGATAATTTTTTGCCCGAGGAAGTTTTTGTTTTTGTTTTTTTTTGCATTCCAATCGGTTGTGAATAAGAAATGGGATATGGTTGTTGGGGAATTTTGTTGGGAATTTCACTGTTTCCTAGAATTTTGTCGAATGTGAAGGAATTTTTCCGGGTGCGTATGTTTCAAGGGGAATTGGTAGAAGTAAAGCAAGTGTTAACAAGACTAAATACATTAAAAAGAAGAGGGTTTATTCAGAAATGCCTTTTAGAGAAATTTTGCAATCTAAATGAGGGAGATACTACTAAAATAAGCCACTGGACGGTGTACATCAGGCAAGCGCTGTAGGACCTTTGCTTTTTATAATATTTTATTGGATGGAATTGACCCAAATATTCACACTTCGGCAGATGCTTGAGAAACCCCAAGAAGTCCAGATCGATACCAACGACCATTTTATTGATTTTAAAGCCGCAGCATCTATAGAGACGAGCTACACAAGGCCATGTCGAGTTTTGGCATCCATTTTGCAGGATGACGACGGAGAAATCTCGCTGCTTCGTCAAAGTCGGCAAGAACAAAGGTTTGAGATAAGGCGACACGTTCTTGAAGAATTGTACGAAACTAACAAGCCAACACTAGAGGTAAAGTTTTCCAGAAGTCCGTTCAACTACTTGGCATATGGCGACGATATTGACATCATTGGTAGAACACAGGGAATTGTCACTGGTGAAAAAAATTAGTCTAGCGGTAAACGAGGGCAAAACTAAGTAGATGCTGTCAACAAGAAGGGACACCCAACATCGACGAATCGGACAGAATGTCATCGACAGCTACAACCTTGAGGAAGTAAGGGACGGTGTCTACCTCGACCCTGCTATCACACCTGAAAACGACATCTTCTCAGAAATCAAATGAAGAATAACGAGAAAGCAACTATGTAGTAAAGCCCTCTCTCAAGCAACTCAACTCAAGAAAACTCTATATAGGACTCTCATAATTCCAGTCCTGCTCTATGGCTCGGAAGCATGAACTCTTTCTAAAGCGGATGAAGATATTCTTGGTCGCTTCGAGAGAAATTTTTTTCGCAAGATATTTGGTCCCGTATGCGTTGACGGGTTATGAAGGAGACGATTTAACAATGAACTCTACGGGTTGTACAGCGACATCGACCTGGTCAAACTGCGCATTGGGCATTTGAGAAGGCTGGGTCATGTAGAGCGAATGAACACCAACAGGCCGCAGAATCTTGAACTTCAATCCAGAAAAAACAACGCAGTAGAGGAAAGCCTCGTTTAAGGTGGCGCGCACAAGTGGAAGAGGACCTTAACCACAGAATGCGCAGCTGGAGGCATTGGGCAGGCTTATTGGTTGAGGCTAAGGTCCACCCCGGCCTGTTGTGCCGCCTAAGTAAGTGAGTAAGTTATTGGGTGGAGTGCCTGGTACGTTGGATTACTAACCAAATGGTCCCAGGATCGCCCTTAGTTCGCCCATCTAAAGTTTTAGTCGTTGCCATACTTCTTGCGAACGTTTGACAAACTGAGGCATCTCAAAGTTGCTGTTTGGAATCGGCATTAAACTGTCTAAAAAAATCCACATTAAATGGTTAGAGAAGCTAGGCGTTAGGTCCCGTGTAGGCAGCTGTACGCTTTATATTAGTTTGTCAGTTCTGCTAGAAGGGAAGGTGGTGGACGCTTAAATGCATCAGTTACTTTTTGCTGACATCTAAGCCATTATGAGCGGCAAACAATAATAAGTCCAGGCTAAGAGCACTTAATTCACGGGTAAGTGTTTTGGAAGGGAAGGATGAAAAGGCAAGAAAACTCTCATTTCTAAGCTGTGCATCTATGATAGGGTTTGAACGCTTGTTGGAAATTAGAAGTTCAACGAACCGACGATGCAATCCTGTCAAATCGATTACTACAAAAGTGGATTGCGACCGGGTCAGTTTGTACTGCAATATTTAAGGAAGACCTTAAATGAGACTCGTCAAAAATGCGTGATTTTAATCAACAATCACGAAGTTATGAAGTTAACACGACGAATCCCACATTCTGACCAGAAAGAATGCCAAAGAGTGAAATGCTAATGATGACAAAGGAAGGTGAAATTAATAGGAGAGTCATATTTTGAGTTAAGTTATATCCCTCCCATTAAATGTTAAGGTAAGGTATACCTGAGTTTTCGAACATTTCAGTGGTTGGTGCTAAGGGAACCAGGTTTAAACCCGGCCCAGTTCTGCCCCTCCAAGCACAGCCATTTGAATAGCTTCGAATAGTTGGAAGATATAAAATGTTGAAGATATAAATGCTGAACGTGGAGAGAAGCTTAATCTTGTCACATTCCACCAAAGAGTCAGTACCTGAAATGTGACAAGTTTTGGAAACATCCGTGAAATTGAGCTCAAATCATAGGGGCTGGGACTTAGCCGATAGAATTCAGAAGCTAACGTTTCGGGATCATTGCAACAGGTGAAGTATTTGTTTGACAAACTGCAGTGCAAGCTGAACCAAGTACAAATTCTATTGAAACGAAAAATGGTCCACGGTGTTGGTCCCATCAAATAAACGGCTATAATTGAGTGTACTCTACTTCAGGATAGATGTGAGGCAAAACACTAAAAGGATTTAGTGGCTGTGTTTATTAGTTTTAAAATAATCGACGATTTTTTTAGGGTGGCAAACACATTGCCACCACCTTAAAAAGGTTTAAAGGCCTAAACTGCAGATTTGGAAAACAAAAGCAAGCTTTACAGAACCCTTATCCTGATATATGCCGCCCAATGCTGGTTGATAAGCAGCCAGATTTATATTTGATGGGTATTTGGTCCTGTTTGATAGGAGTATGAAGGTGCATGAATTGTAAACACGTCGCCTGCATCTTATTGATTATTTCAAGCGAATGAATAAAAGTGGTAGCCATCTGAGATGCCTTAGTTAGAAAATGAAATCAACTTCCACGACTTCGTACATGCTTAGCAGATCAAGAGGCACGGTAGGGCTCAGCCAAGTTCTTTAGCAACTTTGGCACTGCACCCTTATTTACACGAACCAACTCAAGCCATTTTGACCCCCCTCTAACTTGGCTTACAACAAAGCAAGAGACATCAAATTTATTGGGCAGCAGCAAGCTCCATACCAAATTTCAACTGTTTAACATCAGCGGTTCCTGAGCTATAAGGCCCAAAATTAGCAAAAACCGTTACCACTGACTCCCTGAAAGATCATCAAAACTATGAAGCACTTCCAATCATCGTAGAAGCGTAGAAATTTGGCACAGTAATAGGGTTTGCGGAGAAACCACAGGGAAAAATCCAACATTTGTGAATTTCCATTCAGGGGCGTGGCAGCCACTCACTTCTATGGATTGGATTCTATGGGTTGGATTTTGAACAAACTCGAAAAAAGTTAAATTTTGTTTCCTTTCCTTCTTGCCGCTCTCTTGACATTTCTCTTCAGTAAGGTTTGCCATTTCATGGTGGAAAGATATACGAGCCAACAACGAGTCGAAATTATTAAAATTTACTACCGAAATTCAGAGTCAGTGGCCTCAACGTTAAGAGCGCTACGTCCAATTTATGGTCGTCATAATCGTCCTAGCAGATCAACAATTGAGCATCTAGTGGTAAAATTTGAATCCACAGGCACAGTGCAAAATGTTCCCGAGCCCGTGAGACAAAGAAGTGCCCGTAGTGTCGAGAATAGTGCTGCCGCTGAGGCTTCAGTTGAAGAAAGCCCAAATGTGTCTCTCACACGTCGTTCTCAAGCGTTGGGCATCTCTGTGACGTCGTTGTGGCGAATTTTGCGAAAAGATATTGGCCTTCATCCTTACAAGATTAAATTGACGCAAGAACTGTAGCCGCTTGACCACCAGAAGCGTCGTATGTTCGTGAATTGGGCTGACCAACAACATAAAAATGATTCGGATTTTCAGCGAAAAATCATCTTCAGCCATTGGGCTCATTTCTGGCTGAATGCGGTATTGGTCAGGCAGCAATCTATACGTACTCCATGAGTCATCATTGCATCCCGAAAAAATTACGATTTGGTGTGGTTTATGGGCCGGCGGCGTTATTGGGCCGTACTTCTTCCGTGATGATCAAGACCGGCACGTTACTGTGAATGGGAATCGCTAACATTCAATGATAACCGAATATTTTTGGCCACAATTGGATGATATGGACTTGGAGGACATGTGGTTCCAACAGGACGGCGCCACAAGCCACACAGCGAATGTCACAATCAACTTATTGGAAACAAAGTTTGGAGAACGTGTTATCTCACGAAATGATCCAGTCGCTTGGCCGCCTCTGTCGTGCCATTTGACGATTGATGAACTTCGTACGAATATCGAACGTGAAATTGCAGCAGTATCGGCCGATTTATGCTTGAAAACCGTCGTAAATTGGGTTCAACGTCTGGACTTCTGCAAGCGTGCCCGTGGTGCCAATGCAAAAGAAATCTAATTCCATACATAATGGCATCGAACCTGCTTTCATAGGAATAAAGAATTCATTGATATCCAAAACCGTTTTTGATTTATTTTAAAAAAAACTTTTGTAGCGCTCTTATTGAAAGACCCGATACATATATCTTCAAAACTTCAAATTGGAAAACTTGCCAAATATAAAAATTTACCTAAATACTACTTTTTTAGATCTCAGTACTTTTTGTGGCTGACTTATAAGGCAAAAGTGATTTTTGTATAAAAGCTTGTCTTGAACATTTATATTTTTGGTGTGCTTAAGTTTTCCATTACCGTTTAGTAGCCGCTTTCATAAATCGCATTTTTTTTATGATATACGCGCACTAAAGGGATTTCGGATACCCTTATAATGAAGTAACACAGTGCGGGCATTAGGGAAGTGAAGGATTGGAAAAAAGGAGATACCGATGCACGTTGGTTTTAAATGTCTGTAAACTATAATGCGTAGGAAAAACAGAGCGTGGTACAGCATTCCACATTCGCGTTGTACGGTTAAGAAACGAATCCTTGTATTTCACTGTACGTCCGAATTCAGGCTTAAGGGCAACCTGATGTGCATTCCTAGCATGGCGAGTATTGCGGTTGAATTGCTGTAGGGGTGGAATGCAACTGGCTCTTTCATTTGAGCACTTGTGATGGAAATACCGATAAAACAATGACAAGCAGGAGACATTACGACGATGACTAAGAGAGTTAAGTGATTTCGCGATGTCTCGATCGCCAATAAATTTTACCGCACGTTTCTGGATCGTGTCGTGTCTCCAAATATGTTATTGGTGCACCAGACCAGATATGAGCGTTGTACTCAAGTTTTGGGCGAATAAACGCCTTATAAATTTTTGCCAGATCAGAAGGGGTGACAAATTGCTTGCATCGCTTAAGGAAGCCTAGGTATTTCGCAGCGTTCTTGGCGACATCGAATATGTGGTCATTCCAACGAAGTTTGTCATTAACGCACATACCGAGGATGGAAAGTCTTTCGGTTTCGTCGATGCAAGTGTCATTCATGGATAATGGCAGAGTATTGGGGTTTCGTTTTAATGACAGCAGACAGCATTGTGTTTTGGAAGCATTAAATTCCACTCTGTTGGTTTTACCCCATTTAAGTATGCTGTCGAGATCGGAATTTAATGAGGGACGTTGCCCAGGAAACGAATATGTAAAGTTGAGGGTACTGTCATCAGCAAAGGAATGGATTGGATTCGAAGTGACAGACAGGAGGTCATTGATAAAAATGAGAAAGAGAGTCGGAGACAAAACAGAGCCTTTAGGGACACCGTCCAAAACAACTTGTATTGAACGGTCCGAAAGGTAATTTCTAATCCATTGAAGAAGGGTCAACATCGATCCCAAATGCACGGATTTTCGACAAGAGAGCTTGACGCCAAACTCTGTCAAATGGCTTTGAAATATCAAGCGCAACGACCTTGCTTTCGCCACCATGGTGAATTGGTGATTGGTTCCACTTTTCGGATAGATATGTCATCAAATCAGCAGTGAACCTGTTGCTCCGAAAAACGTAATGCCGGTCATTATGACGATTTATCAGCGTTTCCATGACCTGGAAAAGAAGGGACGTAAGTGCAATTGGTCCGTTAGGAGGAGGGGGAGGAAGATTCGCCTTTTTTGGGACTGGCTGGAGAAATGCTGTTTTCCATGTTCTCAGAAAGAGCCTTGAAAAATAGGACAGATAAAAAAGCTTACGCAGTGGTTTTGCCAGCGTGGAAGAACACTTCTTCAGAACGATAGGGGAAATACCATTTGGACCAGCGGATTTATGTATGATGAGATCTTCAAGAACTCTTGCCACTGTACGGGTGCGGAAGTGGATTTGTCCAATGGAGTGTTCTACGCGCTCGAGTACAGGGGGAGATAAAGCACAATCTGGCAGCGTTGAGCTAGCTGCAAAACAAGCGGATTGGCTTTATCCGAAGAGCTGACAGCTGGCAAATAAGTGTCGGGATAGATGAAGAGGCCGAATTCTCAATGTTTTTCACAAACGACCAACAGTTGTTACTACCGGTGGGACTTTGAGTAATTTTTGCCTCAACTTTTGGTCGTGGGAGAATTTGACACGATTAATGTGGGCATTGCAGTCATTTCTGGCTCGTTTGAACTTTTTTCGGTTATCCTTAGTTGGGTTGGCCTTAAATCGAAAACATTCTCTTACTTACCTCTTTAGCAATGATAGCTTCTTTACAGCTCAAGTCACACCACGCGTTTTCCTAAGGTCTGTTAGGGATAAAGCGTTTCATACCATAATATAAGTACAATAATTTTGTCGGGCGTCTTTAAGCCTCTTAAAGTACCCAATGAGCAAAGCACATAAATAAATGCCTGTATCCCTTTTGTGCGAAAGGACATTTTAAGATATGTACTCCCAACAAATACCCACAGACTCACCCACCCACTTTATTGTTTCGCACGCTCAATCAACCACAACAATCTCAGTTCAAATTACAGCTCCCGGATATTCATTAAAAT
Source organism: Ferdinandea cuprea (assembly GCA_963576555.1). Lineage (NCBI taxonomy): Eukaryota > Metazoa > Arthropoda > Insecta > Diptera > Syrphidae > Ferdinandea > Ferdinandea cuprea. Next base: position 66,429,589 of record OY754958.1, read on the forward strand.
TTGCCTTTTCTTCTCTTCATTTGTGAATTGCAAATACAATGCGTCAATGTCACATCACCTCCATGTGATATGGATTTCTGTGTGTTTTTTTTTTTTTGTTTTTTTGTTTTCGTTTCACTTGGAATACCCTCGTGTTTATCTGGCGCGCAATCTTTTTCCACCCTTGTAAAATTAATTTTCTGAAACATTGACATACATTTTGCGCACATCGCACATCGCACAACACATACGCACACCTTGATTAATCAATTAATCAAAACGTATTATGCGTCAGCATTCCACGAGCCCGTATCGTTCTTTTGTTGTGCATTCTTTAAAATACAAACAGAAACAGAAACACACTTAGCCATTGAAAATGACGACTTGATGCAATTTGAACCCCACACTCACTGTTGAAATAGGTGCTTGTACATGTATCTAAACTTGTGTGTTGCGCCCGCTTAAATAGCTATAAAAATAGCTCTATCACGCGATTATTCGTGTTTATTTTCAAACATAATACCAATTTTCTTTCAACAAAATACACGAACACGAACGTTGTTTGTCTTTAAAAGAACAAAAAAAAAAAAAATAAAAAAAATATAAAACCGACCAAGTTTCCACTTTTCATAAACTAAAGCTGCTCTATTGGGTTAGGTCAGTAGCTTCCAGCTTGATGTGTTGCGTTGCGTGCACGTCGGAGAGAAAATATCGCCATGAAAAGTTGTTATATGCAGGATAATGGCTATACACGACGACGACGGTGACGGTGACAGACAAACATAAGTGCCAGCAATTAAGTCTATATTGATTGATGTTATCTCACTTCCGTTCTTCGGTTCCGTTTTTTTTTTTTTTGGCTAAAATGGACCAATTAATATAATTGCTTTGGAATTTATTTACCAAACAGCACAATGGTATTTCGAACAAAGACTGTCAGTTTCAGTTAACCATAAAAATAAAAATAAATAAATTAAGCGTGCGAAGAAATGTCAAAAAGTTGGGGTTTTTTTTTTGGCACCAAAACTGTCTAATTATATTACCCTGCTCATACTGCTTGGGAATTTATATTTCTGCGAAGATGGAGTTCTTGAACGAACGAACGAACCCCTTTTATTTTGCCAACCGAAGTGGGTTTTTTTTTGTTTGTTCTTTTTACGAGGTTGGAAATGACGGATGGGAATTTCAGAAAACTCATTGTGAATGGGCGGATTTTATTGATTTATAAATTTACAACTTGGATCGATTGGAAGGAACATCCGAAAGGATAGGAATTCGCGCAGAAATTTGTTTTAATTATGAAATTGACGTTATTAGTAAGTGCCCCCCCCCAAGCCAGTTGTAGTTGTGACGGAGTCAGAATGACAAGGGCATTCGGTAAGAGTTTTAAAGATCAATGGTTGTAAATAGCTGCCTCAGGAGATGGAAGTAATTACAAACAAATTGTAATTGTAATTAAAGGAAAAATGGGGAGTGGGGGGTTTGCATAGGAAAAGCTTTCCTAAATCGAATTTTGGGGGATTCGCGGATTGGGTCACGTATTGATATAGACTTTTGAAAAAAAATAAAGCCTGTTTTTTTACAGATTGGTTTTCCGAATAGAGATACAACTGACATTTTTGGGGTCGAATCTGGCAACTCTAATGTCATTTATGTTCTGTTTGGTTTGCCATTTCATCATGAACAGGTTGACAGATGAACAACGCTTGCAAATCGGGCAAATTTATTTCGAAAATAATATTTCAGTTCGCGAAGTTTACCGCAAGCTCCGTTCATTTTATGGTGGACATAATCGCCCAGCAGAGCAGTTAATTCGGGTAACCATGGATCGTTTTCACACTACGTTTACTCTATGTGATAATACGCATCCGCAGAGACGTCGAACAGTGCGCCCCGAAGAAACAATTGCCGCTGTAGAGCAAAGTGTTGAAGAGGACCCGAATGAATCGATTCGGCACCGTGCACAGCAATTGGAGCTTCGTCCATCAACTTTATGGACGATTTTGCGCAAAGATCTCTTCTTACGACCTTACAAGATCCAGCTTGTGCAAGAATTAAAGCCGCGAGCCCATGCAATGCGTCGTGACTTTGGTGTATGGGCCGAAAATGAGATTGATATAGATGCTGATTTTAATCGCAAAATTAAGTTCAGTTATGAGGCTCATTTTGGGTTGAATGGCTACGTCAACAGTCAAATTGACGCATTTGGAGTGAAGAGAATCCACAAGAGACCCTCGAAAAGCCATTAAATCCACAAAAACTGACTCTATGGGCCGGTGGAGTAATTGGGCCATACTTCTTGCCAAATTATGCTGGAGCCTCAGTTACTGTTAAGGGAGACCGGTATAGAGCCATGATAAGCGACTATTTTGTTCCCGAACTGGATGGCATGAATGTGGATGAGATGTGGTTCCAACAAGACGGCGCTACATGCCACACAGCGCACGTCACAATCGTTTTATTGAAGGAAGCATTCGATGAGCGCATAATTTCGCGGAAGGGACCTATCAATTGGCCACCAAGATCGTGTGATTTGACACCATTGGATTATTTTCTTTGTGGATATGTGATGTCGCTCGCCTACGCCAACAAACCAGAAACGTTAGGGGACTTGGAAGCCAACATTCGTGGCGTTATTGCCAGCTACAGCCCCAAATGTTTGAAAAAGTTGTTTGAAAATTGGACCTCTAGACTTGTCTTTATTCGAACCAGCCGCGGCGGCCACATGCCCGAAATCATATTGAAACATAAAATTTTCCTTCCAATAAAGCCAAATTGATGGCCATTAAAACGATTTTCTTGTGCTTTATTTCAATTCAAAATTCTATACCTCTAAAAGAAACACCCTGTACATAGGAAATTAGATTGACCAGGAACCTAATAAAGGTTGTTTTTTTTTAGATGTATAGAACTTGGAAATGGAATAAAACAAAGACGATTTGTTAAATTGCCATGAAATTTACTTTATTCGAAAGACAATCTTCTGACAATATAATTCAATGATTAATGATTTCTGACTCTGGACTCTGGAGGTCCAATTTGACGATGACTTTTTCCAACATTTGTGGCCGTATATCGCCAATAAGGCGGCGAATGTTATCCTCCAAGTAGTCAATCGTTTCGGGCTTACCGGCGTAGACTAGCGACTTCACATATACCCACAGAAAATAGTCAAGCGGCGTTAGATCGCACGGTCTTGGAGGCCAATTCACGGGTCCGTAACGTGAAAGCATGCGGTAACCGCAAACGTTTCCTTAAATAAATCAATTGTGGAACTAGCTATGTGACATGTTGCGCAGCCGTCTTGTTGAAATTTCAGTTCCTGCACATCATGGTTGTTCAATTGATGAACGAAAAACTCAGTAATTATGGGTCTATAGCGGTCATCATTGACCGCAACGTTCTGGGCAGCATCGTTTTTAAAGAAGTACGAACAGTCAGTTCTTGTGGATGTAACGGTGTCTCAACATACACTTGAGGATTATCATCACTCCAAATACGGCAGTTTTCTGTTCCATTTTTATCCATTGAACCAAAAATGAGCTTCATCGCTAAACAAAATTCCCGCGATACGTATTTCGAATAGAACCATGATTTTCAAAATAAATTTTCACATTTTGGAGGCGTTGTTCAGGCGTCAGTCTATTCATGTTGAACTCTAACCTGCTTTGGACATCTCCCCTTGATATTTTTAGTAGACAAATAAAAACCAACAAACCAAACCAACTATGATGAAATCTTGGTTAAAAACTAGTGATGGGGTGGGGTTAAGTGTTTTCTCTGACAGACTTAATCTTATTTTCTCCTCGCGTATTGCAGGCGGGAATAACGACGGTTAAAGAAGTCTTATATTGGCTGAAAAGGAACGTGATATCCTCGAAGGATGCTTCTCAAAAAAATGAATTGCCGTTCGGAATCGGCATTAAACTGTAGGTCTCTTCTACGTGTCAAAAATATAACTTCGCACACACAGTGGTGGGAGAAGCTAGGCTTTGGGTCCTATATGTCCTATGAGCCTTTTACGCCAAATATTTTTTGTTTTTTTTTTAGATAACATCAAAACTAATCTGGTATTGTCGTCAACTCCTTCTAATACTGCCCATCACCAAGAATGTACACTTGATCTGGGTGCCAGGTCACAGTAGACATGAAGGCAATGGGAGAGCAGATTAACTAGCCAGTTGCCAAGACCATTCTGTGGGCTTATTCTGGCTTATGACTACACACTACAAAAAGTTGTATCAGAACTTGGCTAAAAGAGGAAAAGCTACATTCCTGGAGGTTAGGAACAAGTTGTTCTCTTAATTCACTCTGTATATACGTAGGTACGTATGCCTTTTTGGATGTATGTACCAAAAAAGTTAGACCGGGTTTCATATATAGAAAAGCTACTTCAGTAAGTCCCCTCCATATAAATAGGCAACGAACTTAATTAACATCTTCACTATCCTACCCGAATAGCATCTTCATACAGAACGTCGATACAACATTAATCGTTTTTTTGTTTAAGGTTAGGGGCTTTTCTCAAGGCAACATTTCGGGGTACGTGATTTTCCACAGGCAGGCGCCTATGAAAATATAACCCTACCCGCGCGCTACGCTGAATGAATATAATACATAAACAGTTTCATTTCATTTTCATCACTCATCGAACCAAAAACAGTGTATTTGTATGAAGATGCTAACTAATTTTTTGGGAGGAGACGTACTGAAGTAGCTTTTCCATATACGCGATCGGGTTTCTTTAAAACATCGAACCTTATCTTCCTCAATAAGAAAAGCGTATTTAATATGGTCCATTGAATTTCCTTTATAAAGGTAACATTTAAGAGGAAAAAAACTATTGAAATATATCGATAACTATCGATAGTCAAAATCTAATTATCGCCAACTATCAATGGCACGGACTATCCATTTTTACACCGACGGATCAAAAGCGGACAGATAAAATCGTATTCTCTTCTTTCGTCTCCTTGGCCATTGTTGCCCACACACGATAAGCATTAGGAGCGGGGCCTTGCCTTGGCTTGTACATGCCGCTGTTACTGTCATTTTCCCAATGTTAACGAATTTAGACCGAGCGTTTTATTTTTCCCATTACAATTGCACTTCATAAAGAGAGAAAGGCAAACACCTACTTTGTCCAAAAAAGTCACAACCATATATTAAAAAATACGTATACCAACTTCGTCAGTCCAAAAGCCGATAACCACAATAATGGAGCAATTTTCAAACACCCTACTCCACATCACTCCATCAAATTATGCATAATCACCTTCAAAATAAAGGCAAACAAGGAAAGAAGCGTATTCTCCAAAACATTACCACCTGGTTAGCGGCAGCAGTAAAAATCAATAAAATGCGACAATAACATCTGATATACCCTCTCCAGTCATTATCTTTCATTTGCTCGTCACGCACACAAGACACCACCAGCCAAATCGAGACCAACTTGCCCGCACTTTCCTTGTCATAAATATGTAAATTGACACTTAAAATATTGCGCTCGAAACAAAAACCGTAAAACAAATACGTAAATCTAAAGCAAGCCTTATGAAGTCTTAAAAATAAATCCTTGAACATTTTGATTAATAGCTCCCAAATGGCACCCTCAAAATCCCCTGATTTATCTTTGCTTTGGACAAAATTGGGAAATATGTATATGAAGCGCCGTGGTCCCCTCAAGCAAGCATCTCAGCTTTTCACGGCAACATAAAATCCAATATGAATGAGGGGGGTTCCCCACCACCACCCCTTCCCATTTTTATAACCTAAAAAAAAAAAAAACAAAATGATTTTAACGGTTTTTTAATCAAAACAAAAACACGAAGGAAAACCAAAATGGTTACACACACAAAAAAAACAATGTCAACCTATTTTCAGGTTGTGTATCCTTAAGTGAAACTTACTACCCGCGTGTTGCTTAAAAATAACATTCTAGATATCAACCAAACACCATTTCGCGTGTACATTTTACACGCATACATCCTATTAACAGTACGAGGGGTTGGGGGGCCTAATAAAAACATTTACAGAAAGTCTCAAACTCAAACTCAAACCGAGCTCAGTCGTGTTTTCTTTTGGCTAAAGCATGCAGGAAGCGAGTGAATCCTGTGAGGAAGTATGCTCGCTGCAAAATAAATTGCCATGGCATATTATAAAGAAAAAACCACACACACACACACGCAGCGCTGGTGATGTAAGAAGAAGCAGCGGGAACTGAAAAGGGTAATAAAATGTAATAATAATACCATCATGAGGGAGAATGTTGTTCTCGTCCTTTTTCTCTGATTGAAAATTGGAAAGGTACACACAATCGGATGAAGGAAAATATTTTCCTTTTCCGTCGCCTAACCACCACCGACTTTCATCGGTATCAATGGAAATTTAATCGAAATTGTGAATTATACTAGGTATCCATATTTCAGCTGCTGTGCGTGTAACAGCACCATAACAAGGATATTCACTTCTCAGCCAATAATGATGATCCGGCATCGGTTCGGTTGTGAATTGTGGAGCCGATTGCCTGCTTAATTGATGTCTCCACTGGAATTGTGTTGTCGTGTTCCTGTTCGTTGTTATTGGACAAGGGACAGGGGTTCGGCTTATTAAGTGAACACTAACATACGAAACATGCATGTATTTGTGGACTGTTTGGGGGATAATTGATGGTGTAACTATGTTGCTCAAGATGTGGCAGTAATTATTGCTTAGTTTCTTCTTTGGTCAACACATTTTCTTGGGGAAAACTTATCGTTTGTGTTGAGGCGAACTATATTTGGCAGGACGATTAAACTGCATTTTATTTGACAAGAATATCAATATCAACTTCCTAGAAGTTTATCAAAAGCTTTTTCAGCAAATATTCTGCGAAAAGTTAAAATTTCTATGAGGTAATGTCATTTGTCCTGCAAGAACTATCGAGGCATATAAGATCCTATCCAACGTACTGTGTGAACGCCTCAAACCTTTCTGCAACACACCAATCGGCACGTACCAGTGTGGCTTCCGGCCCGGCAGATCAACTGTAGACCAAATCTTCACACTAAGGCAAATCCTGGAAAAGACCAACGAGTTTCAAGTCGAGACACACCATCTCTTCATCGACTTTGAGCGGGATCCTGTCAAAACTGATCCAGATGTGTAGCATGACAGTAGATAACACGCGATGCAATGTGCAGTTTGGCAGCAGCTCATCCGAACCTGAACTCTTTCAAACATGCACCGGATTTTGGCAAGGAGATGCGCTGTCCTGTGATTTCTTCAATCTTGTTCTTGAGCAGATAGTGCGCAAGGCAGGTGTCAACACGGAAGGCACTATCTTCAACAGATCAGTCCAACTGCTGGGGTATGCGAACGATACAGACATCATCGGTCGATCCCAACGTGCCGTGATAGAGGCTTTCACGGATATTGAAGAACAGGGGCGAAACTAGTTGGCCTTGAAGTGAATGAAGACAAGACTAAATATATCCTATCAACGAACAAACAACCATCTGTCCACCGACTAGGACAAAATGTCACTGTTGATAGTAGCAACTTCGAGGTAGTTAAGGAGTTCATCTACCTCGGGGTAAACATCAACTCCACAAATGACATCTTAGTGGAGATCCGTCGAAGAATTACCCTAGGAAACCGCTGCTACTTCGGTTTGGCAAAACAAATGGGTTCAAAACTCCTAACTCGAAGGACAAAGTGCATGCTCTACAGAACGCTTATCCTGCCAGTTCTGCTATACGGCGCCGAGTGCTGGACGATAAGCAGGAAAGCTAATCGAGCTAATACTGGGCTCCTTCGAAAGAAAAATGATTCGACGGATATTTGGTCCTGTGTGCGAGGAGGGCGAATGGAGGAGAAGATACAACCGCGAACTCTATGAGCTGTACCAAGATGTGGATGCAGTCCGAAAAGCCAAAAATCGTCGACTACATTGGCTCGGCCACATCGAGCGAATGGGCAACAACGCTCCAGCCAAGAGGATCTTCGAATCCCAGCCCCCCGGTTCGAGACGACAAGGAAGACCGAACATCCATTTTAAAGACCAAGCCATCGCAGATGCCAGAGTGCTTGGTCTGGACAACTGGAAGCAACGTGCTCGGGATTGCGGAGGGTGGAAGGCTGCCGTATCTCAGGCAGGGACTCTTCACGGGTCGGGAGCTCGTTAAGTAAGTAAGTAATGTCATTCGTAATGAACAGCATGGGTTTTTAAGAAACAGGTCCACAGTTAAAAATTTGTTATGTTTTTTTCGTGCATGTTCAAATTCAGTAAGGTGCGATCAGACGGTCTTCCAAACGTGTTATCCAGATGAGATGCTGGAGTCAGGTCAACGGAGTGCAAGTGTTTCAACGATGCAAGTGGAAAATCGAGCGATGCTATCCGTTGGACATTGTCATTCGGATAACACGTTCAATGGCATGCCGTATGACAGGCGATCACACTGGATGACAACTTCTACGTCATAGTGACGTCAGCAAAAAGAAATTCGTCAAGATAGAAAATAATAATAAAGCCGATTGCATGTACACCGACTCCTCTAAGGCTTCCGACCAGCTGTCCCATGAGATAATCAGAGTTAAACTCAGAGCTTATGGTAGTTTCCCACCGGGTTTTATAAAATCGAGTAGAGATTATAGTTTTAAATTTAGAGCTTTATTTTCTACATTTTTCAGTACTCAGTCTGGAGTTCCTCAGGGAAGTCACTTAGGCCCTATTTTGATCATACTTGCTTTAATTATGTCAAAGTATGTATAAAAGGCAGCAATATTTTAATGTGAACATTTCAAAATTGGTCAACAATCAGGATGACAGAAATCTTCTCCCAGCGAACACTAATAGTTTTACCAATTGGTGTAATAAAAATGGATTAATTTTGAACCCATCTAGATGTCAACATATGACGTATTCCTCCCAGATTTCATTATTCTTTGGCCCGTTTCAATAAAAACTAGTAAATGCTTTTACTAGACATATAAAACCTTCAGTGAGTTTTTATACTTCTGTGGTATTTACTTGACTTTTTTCGAGTTGGTGAATAGCAACTTGAAAACTCGCTTTTATATACTTTTCTGCTTCTGCAGCTATAATAAATAGGACTATAGTCGTGAGTCTTACTTTGAAGCAATCAGATCTCTATATTTATCGAAATGGCTGAATTTTTACGACTTAATTTCGAAAAAGCTTACAAAAAGGCGAAGGGTTATGGAGTCTAATTTTAAAATGCTTTACTGTTTTGAGATGCAAAACGTGAATAATTTATTGGTAAGTAATCCACTGTACGACTTTACTCGAATATTTTTAAAATTCCTATATTTTAAGGCAGTCAACGGAAATAAGAAGAAAAGATGAGGATCTTTAAGATACGTTGGGAATCCTGGGTCTCAAGTTGGCGTTGGGGAAGATATTGGCATACATTACAGTATTATTATTTTTAGAACAGTCAATTCTGTTGCGAAACTTATAACAGATAAAGCAATAGCATGATTGGCTTATCAAACACAGATTCCCATCATGTAAAGGACCTCCTTGTACTGCACTTATGTAGAAATAATGAAGCCTCACTTTTATTTATAAGAATGGAGGATGAAGGGCATGGAATTGCACTTTGGTTAATTACGCCTTTTAAGAATCCAACAAGTAATCAATAAAAGGCATTCAAAAGAGAGGATACGAATTGTAAGATGTTTTGGCCAAGTTTTGGTCACGTTGTCGTACCAAATTCTTAGGCTTTTGGAGGAAATACACGGTATAAAAAGGGCTTCTTAGCTTTTATAGGGTAATTGGTTGCTTCAAAATGGAAAGTGTTTAGGTTTTTTGTCTACCGTTTGAGTACAAATTAAGGCGGTTCCCAGGGGATGACTCTTGCATCACAACACCCCTGTCTTAACCTAATCTAACCTGGTCAATTCTACACAACTGCATCTGTCTCAATTTAGAAAATATTCCCAATATAATTGTCTCATGTTTCGTTTTTCACAATGCTGCAAAGCATTTAAATGATAACAATGATTTCCAATTGCCAGAAGGCGCATAAAATGAGACTTCCATTCAAGGTGATGAAGAACTAACGGCCAGTGTAATTCGAAACTTCGACGAATGGGGCAGATAAAGAGAACGGAATTGGTATAACCTATTTATCTTCTTAATAAAAAAAAAATAATAAAAATATAAATATTTTTTCCGAGCTTTATAAATTCAAGCAGGTCAATTTCACTTTCAGTGGTGGTGCTGGTGGACTTATACGTGGTCATTTTCCATTCTTTTTTTTTTAATTTCCTTCTGCTGCATTCGCATTAACTTTAATTGCTTCAGAAACACTAAACGTTGAAGTCTGCCAAAAGATAGATTTTTTGTCTCCTCAGTCTCATTGAACTTAAATTTTTTACGCTTTGTTACTGGAGAATCTCGGGGTAAACCTTCAATTTCATCTGTAGCTTCCTTTTTCGTTTGTATCCGAATGGGACTATCTGCTTCCACAGATAGACCACCTAGACGTAAACAATGCTAGTAGAAGTATAACAATTAGCTCTATAAGGCAATACGTACCAGGAATGCGAAAGATAGATGGGTTTTCATCAGCATTCAAAAGCTCTAAAAAAATGCCTTCCATTCTTTGATTATTTCCTATCTTCTTAAACTCTCTCATACAACTAATTAGCCTCTTATTAGAAGACCGGTCATAGCCCTATAATCACTAATAAATAATAGTATAGCTTTGGACTTCTCCTTTTTGATGCATGGTTGTTCTGACTTATTCAAAAGAACGGTATGCTCTTAAAAAATTCGCACAAAACCTAGTATCAATCGAGAAGCCCCCTTTTTGTGGCTGTTAGCTTTCGAATATACTCTACGAAGTAAAAATTCAAACGACATGTGCATAAGCAGACTCAACACTTTCTTTGGGACTCTGCCAAAATAGGAATAGAATTTTTTTTAAATTTTTTCCTTGCCCAGTTGCTTGACACTGCGACCCACAAGATCTGTTATAGCAAATAAGGGATGTTAGCCTGAGAGACGGGTGACTTATTTATTGAAAGTTATTACGTCCTCTTTTGAACGGAATTCTTTTTGGAAGATCCTTTGTCTTAACCAGGGCCGGGCATTGACAAAGAACGTGCTCGTGGGTTTCTACATCCTCAAGATAGAACCTAACTCAGGCGCGGATTCATTTTGTTAAGAAGATAACTTAAGCCGCACTGTGAGGAAGCCCACCAGCTTTCCTAATATTCTCTTTACTTAAAACCACGATTTCCTTGTGAATTTCAGAAAAAGTTGTTTTTTAAAATCGGTTAAAATCGCTTAAAGTAGCCTAACTAGCTCTGCAATAGAGTTCTGGTCCCATATTCTGATAGCCAGCTCGTCTGCAGATTCGCTGTCTGCAATACCTTGATGGCCCGGTAACCATCCAAATTTCATCTCATTGTGCTTGGCTAGGTCTTGCCGGGCATCGTAGCAGCACTTTACTGTGGAGGAATAGAACTCTTGGGAGAATTTTTTATTTAAAGACTTGAAAGAACTTTCCAAGAGTTCTGCAAAAGAGGTCACTACTATCCGATGGAGCGCTCAGACATTAATTGACTTAGTTTTCCCTTCCTTCGAAGAAAGATGAGAAAGAGCTCCAGTGATGAAGAGCTTATATATTCGTCACTCATTGTGTCAGCCCCCAAAATCCCCCACCTGATTCGAGCAAAGGCAGAAAAAGTGTTCCGCTGTATCATCGTCCTTACAATTTGGACAGTTGGTGGTGTCGCTCAAGCCCATCACATTTAAGTGTTTAGCAAAAGCTTGGTGGCCCGAAAAGATGCCACAAGCAGCCAGTAGTCGATTCTCCAAAGTGATAGAAGAAAAGACGCAGACCTTTTGCGAATGTCCGGGCGCAGTAGTAAGGTCTGTCTGCATCCATCGCAGTCACGCCACCTCTTGTGTTCACGAGAAACCCAAGCGTCAATGGAAGACATGACTTTAGATGGCAGGCAGACCCAACACAGGTTCGGGTCCTGCGAGAACTTCTTTAAAAACTAGCCTAGCAAGCTCATCGGAGATCTCATTTCCCTGGATGCAGTGTGACCTGGAACCCATACAAAATTCACTTTTACGATTTCAGAGAAAGATGGAGTTGGAGGAGCACTTACTTTGACAAGGTAAAAGAGTTGAGCAGAGCTTTTAATGCCTCTACCCCTCCACCTGTTGTTAACAATATAGCGCATAGCCATTAGGAGCTAAGTCATATATTACCTCATTCCACAAAGACTCCAGCACCAGACCCCTGTCCGGGTTTAGGGCCATCTGTGCCATTCATTCCATGGTTCAGAGCCTGACCGAAGCCATCCCGCAAGTTGAGGTGGTAGTTTTGTCGCAGAAGGATTGCTGGTCTCAGAGGATAATTTTCGAGAAAGTTCTTCGAAATTCCAGTAAAAGACTTGCTAAGATTTATAAATGCCCAGAAATGGTAATAGCCCAGGACACCATAAGAAATCTACCTCAATCCAAGTATGAAGGCTGACAGGATTCTTTCGTTCCGTAAACCCATCAATCCAACATGACATCAACGTAGTTTGAGCTTCAAACTAGGTAGGTCGACCAATAAACAGTTTAAGGACACTTATTACTTCATAGTATCATCACTTCAATTACCCACAAACTGTATAGCGCGTAAAGGGAATAGAAATTAACAGTTTAGGTACCTATAAAAAGTTATGTTTTGGGAATAGCCCCCCAATTGGTTTTATATCCACCTCAATCGTTTGTCACGCCAAAAACTATAAAGTTTTGCATACGTGTTCATGTTCATTCTCCAGGTTAACAAACCAAACTGAAGAATGACTCATTGTCATCTATGCGAGGAAAATCCACCGTAGTCAGCAGCACATTTACAGCACACCCACACATCCATAAAAAAGAAGAGAAGAGAAAAGGAAGGAAAAGCTCCTTGCTCAACCCCCCCATGTCATGATTTCGAATAAAATATCCACTATAGTTGTGTTCTGTTAGTTTCTACATCTCCGCTTCGCATTTCGAGGACGAACTAATAAAATTTATGGGCCAATATTCCATTTGTTATCTGATTTTATTTGGCAGAACAGAAAAAGTTGAATGACCATTTGTGCTTGTGCCCCGCAGAACTGTGCCATTTAAGGACAGATTGTCAGACGAGGGTTTTTTTTTTTTGGTTTTTGTGTGCTTGATGCCACTTAACCTTTTCACTTGTCAGTTGTCTATCTGACACGTGCGCTCAAAGTTTCCCAAAGCGAAGAACAAATGTTCTGCTAATTTTGCTGCCAAAAATAAAAGTGACACTTAAAACTTCAAGTCCATGTGAATATTTCATTTTATTGATTTTTTTTATTCGCCTTCTTCTTCTTCTTCTTCTGTATTCGCAGTGATGGTGAACTGAATGCAGTTGTATATCTGTATCTGTATCTGTATGTGAATATGTTCGAAATATAAGTTTGTCATCCCGCCGAATGGTTGCAAAACAAAAATTCCGAACACATCTCTCGGAATTGCCATTAGGAAAGTGGTTTTTGCCATCTCTTCTAGCGGACGGCGGCGGGGCGAAACAATGAAAGATGGAAAAGGGAGAAGGGAGAAGGGAGAAGGACAACTGGAAATTGCAACCATATCCACATCCGTCTGAATGTGGATTTGCAAAAAGGATCGATCGATACTAGTTGGCTGGTTGTTTTTTTCTCTCTCTCTCTCTCTCCCTTTTTTGTTCTTTTATACAGTTCCATTGAAGTTTGCGGTGATTAAATGGCAGCAAATCTACTTACAATGTTTTCATTTTCAACGAAGTGATTTCGTTATTTGCTATGACGGTTCAGGATTGTGAAAGGGTTTTCTGCGAAAAAAAAGCAGTACAATGAGAGAACTTTCCTGCTGGAGGTAGGGTAGAGCAAAAAAAAAAAACAAACCTATTGTCTAGCGAGTTCATGTCAGTGGACGGTGTGAGGGGGGAGAGGAGAATATGCCAGTTTTATTTTTTGTCAGAGATATCATATTGGAAGGATGTGCATTGGAGTTGTAATCTTGAGAAGGGTTGGCCATTACTTTCTAATATTGGACGTGGGAGTAATTGAAGTAGCTAGGTACCTACTTCTTAATAATGGTCGATGTACTCGACCAAGGAATTACGTAGATTGCTTTCCAAAATTAAAAAAAAAAAAGCATGGAAAATGGAAAATGGAAAAGCGTTCTTGTGCATGAGTGGAAAACGATTCGAAATCGATTGAAAATCTCTGTAATGTGCTTGTACATTGTTAATGGCTCAGTGAACGTAGGGCGTCGGATAACCCATGTTTCAAATGGAATAAACTAAATCACACCAAAAACACAAATGTTCTCTCATACAAACATAGCTTTTGCCTTAGAAGTCAGAAACACAAAAGGTACTAAGAGCTAATTGAAATTTTTTTAAAATTGCACAAATAGTATTTTGGTGCATTTCTATATTTGGCAAGTTTTTAAAATCGAGAAAATTGGGGCTCTATCGACAAGTAAGTCTTTTGGGGGAAGAGTTAAAGAAAAGGGGAGGCTACCACGCCCCCTGGAAGGGAAATCACAAATGTTAGCAAACCCTATTATTGTTTCAAATTTCAAGGTTCTACGATGATTGGAAGTGGTCCATAGTTTTGCTGATCTGTGAGTAAGTCAGTGAGGAACTGCTCATTTTAAACAGATGAAATTTGGTATGGAGCCTGCTGCTGTTTGTCCCAATAACTCCTTCCTGTCGCTGAAAATCTCCCTGATTATACCTATGTTTTAAGAGGAGATAGGGGCGGGGGTGTGGGGGGGGGTTAAAATGGCTTGAGTTGGTTCGTGCAACTAATGGTGTAGTGCCAAAGTTGCTAAAGAACTTAGCTGGGCCCTACAGTGCCCCTGAATATGCGAAAAAGCTGTTATTGAGCACGAAGACGAAATCCGCAAAGGAGCAAGTGTTAAACAGTTGAAATAATAGATGGGGTAAAGTGCAGTGCTAACATTTTGGTCCAATTTTTCCGCGTACTTTAAGCCTTGAAAGCTTCCAGAATCATGGCAGTTTTACGGCAGATAGTTCTATGTTTGATGAGGGCTATTCTCGGGCAAACATACGATCTCTTCAAAAGCATAAGGACTATCGGTCTGCAATTTAAGGTTAAAAGACTTCGTTTCCAGACAAGTTGCCTATCTAAGATGAGACCTAAGTATTTGGCTTCATCAGAGAAGATTAAGCTGGTACCTCTGATTGAAGGGCGGTCGACATGTAGGATTTTGTATATCCTACTAAAGTTCCTAACAAGTTCAGTTTTGTTAGGGTTAACGCCTAGACCACAACTTTAGCCCACCTTGTTATCTTTGTTAGGAGCGTTTTGTATAAGTTCTTTTAAGCTATCTAGGCGCTTTCCTGAAACAGAAATAACAACGTCATCTCTCCTCACAGGCTTACAAGCAGTTTGTTTACCATTAGATTCCAAAGAAGCGGGGATAGGACTCAAAGTCGTACAAACTTCGTAGTGTTAGTGAAAGGGTTCGCAATATTGTAAAGGGTCCGTCAAATAACTTTTTTTTTTTTTTAAATGCTATAAAAAAAAAACTACTGAATATTTTCTCAAATTTCTTTTTTTATTTGAAAGTACAATCCTTCCGGTTAATAATGGAAAATAATTTCATTCAAATGGCTGCCTCGGCCTACATGATCGGACCAATTTTTAAGCACATTATCGATTGTGTGCAGCTGTATTTCACCAAAAGCTTCACGAATATTGTCCTTTAAAGCGTCAATTGTCTCTGGCATGTCGGCGTAACACTTATCTTTTACGGCACCCCACAAACAATAGTCCACCGGTGTCAAATCGCAGCTCCGCGGTGGCCAAACGACATCAGCTCTGCGGTTGATAATGCGATCTTCAAAAACAGGGCGCAAAACATCGAGTGTAGCTTTGGCTGTGTGGCACGCAGCGTCGTCCTGTTGAAACCAAATGTTGCCAATGAACAAAAATTCGTTCAACATGGCCCGATAACGATCGCCATTGACTGTAACGGCCACTCCTTCCTCATTTTCGAAGAAAAATGGCCCAATTATGCCTCTGGACCAAAATCCGCACCAAACAGTGACTCGTTTTGGGTATATCGGCTTTTCAATGTATGCGTGCGGGTTTTCTGTGCCCCAAATGCGACAATTTTGCTTGTTTACATACCCGCCAAGATCAAAATGAGCTTCATCTGAAAAGATCATTTTTTTGGCATTGGATGGTCAGTTGGTCAATTGGACTTTGTATGGCGTCATACCAAGGTCTTTATGCAAAATTCGTCTCAATGATGTCTCCGAAATGTTCAATTGTTGAGTACGACGGTGAAATGATGTTGATGGCGCTTCACGCACACTTTCTGCCTCAGCAGCAATTTTCCCGGGTGTACGCACTATTTTTGGCTCTTCACGCTTTGGTTTATCGATGAGGATGGTAGTTTCTTTCACTTTTTTCACAAGATAACGAACATACGGAGCTGACGGTGCTTCTCTTCTTCCAAAATCCGTATGATTTTCAAAGTAATGTCGCAATATTTCCCAGCGTTGTTCAGGCGTATACACAACCACATTCGTTCAGCGGAAGGATAAAACTAATTATCTGTCAAATCAGACATGAGCTTAGTACTACCATTCGCGAAATAAGCACTAGTTGAAAAAAAAAACCTTAGATGGCGGACCCATCATCAGCATCAGAGTGCTGTGTTTCGACGTATGACGAGCAGCTACAAACTCTAATCACAATTCATAGGTTTGCTCAATTATTTTTAGGTTATTTTTGATTCAAATGAGTTCAACTTTGGGTTTGTTTTGGTGCAAAACTATTATAAAACGCGCAACCTAACTAAATATCTCCAGTAGCCCACTAGTTTTTTTTACAGTTTTTCCGAATGCGGAATCGGCACTCTTTACGATGGAGTCTTCACTTTTGCTCTATGTTTCTTCGTTGCCAAGATATTTTCCGAATAAGCACATCTTCTACTTCTTTTTTGCAATTATACAGGGTTACCCTAGATATATATCATTTTCTTATTTTTCTTTTTTTAGTCTCGAAGCTCTCCACAGTTGTGTTTTTATGTCAAGGCACTAGATGCACTACAACTTTGACTACTATTAAGATCCGAGACCTTATTTGCCTCAATATTTCCCGCAATTTAATTGCGTCTTGATATTTCTCCTTAAATTCTTGGGTAAAATATTATTACAACAATATGGTTTATGTGCACATAGAAATGTCCATATGAAGAGACAGCTGTAGATAACTATGAGAACAAATTTAAGACATTTAAGGAGACATACAGTAAGCAAGCAGCTGCAGCTAGCTACCTTTCCTCCATTAAGGACAACATATTCCAACTAACATTAAACACATCTGGGACAGTATTTCAAAAGCCCGCAATATCCCCTGCTCGAGCTCAGTATCAACGTACCAAATCTTTTTACAGGTCATTGTCCTCAAAGGCCCAATCTTGAGCACAACTTAAATCCACATCTAAAAGCCCCTTGTTGCCTATGCCTTATGTAAAATAGAATCATTTTTAGCGTTTCATTTAAGGAAATAAAAACAAGAAAACAACCCCGAAATGTAAGCCATAAGGGCGCATATTTTTTTCTGCCTGCCTCCAAAGGCGTTCTAAAAAGTACGGATATGACAGTATTATTATCATTATCTATAAGACAAAATTCACTGTTAGCTGGTGGCATTATACACATGTATGTTGTTTCGAAATATTTACATTCCCCAAAAACAAAGACAGAGACAAAGACAAAGTACCTTCAAGGAGCCATTGGCATTTTTGCTTATCTAGAGATTTTTTTTTTTTACAAAATATCACCATAAAACGTGTCGGTGAGAATTGAAGGAAATGAACTTTTCATCTAGAGATTATGGATAATGCTTAATAAGCAAGCACGTTAAGTGTGGGGTTAAAAAAAACAAAAACCCCCAACCCCGCATCGCATCGAAGAGGGTAGCTGTGTTGATTAAATAAACATCGAAAGGATTTCAACAACATTTCACGTGCTATATGTATCTGTATATGTATCCCACTTATTCGAATTTAAAAATGTTGTTTACTCTCACAAGCTTAAGAGTTTCAATTCGAACAAAAAAAAACACATCACTCGTGTTTGGCATTACTTATTTCAATCTTTTTGTTTGCAAAAAAAAAAAAAAGAAAGCTTTCGAATTCGTTAACGCTTCAATAATTACTAATCCCTATCAAGGAGCCCAAGTGCAAATATGCCAGAGATGTGTATCTAGAGGGAATCAAAAAAATAAATGTTAAAAGGGATTTTCAACGTTTTCGAGGGTCGCAGATCAGTGTGTTGTAAAAATAAAATAAAAGCACTCTGAAGAACGAAGAGAATTCTCTTTACTATTTGCTGTTGATGAGGTTGTTTTTTCTGTTAAATTCTACAGCTTTGAGTAAGAGGTGAATTAAATTGAAGATGCATACCTAGCTACCTGAGGAGGTTTGGAGTATATGCACGTTTTAAAGAGCAGCATTACTTAATTACGTACTCTCAAAGCATTACATTCATTATATTGAGATGGGTTTATTTCTTGCAAATAAAGGGTGATTTGTTAAGAGTTAAGTTTTTTAGGTTAGTAATGGCATCCAACATGTCGATTCGAAAACCGATAAAGCGCTGTCGACCTTCTGGCAGTGCAAAGGCGCTTTTGGTAAGACATGGGGCTTGTCTCCAAAACGGCCATGATTAGACCGCTACTCTCATACGCATCAGTTGTTTGGTGGAACAGGCTTTCGCGGAAACGTGTTACTGCTTCTTTTGCCAAACTTCAAAGAACGGCTTGTCTCGGCTGCACAGGGGCCTTCCCTAGCACCACGGGCTCTGCGCTAGATGCTTTGATGAATCTTCCTCCCCTTGACTTATATATCATGGGATGTACGCTAAAAACCATCTTTCGCTTAAAGAGAGGTGGTTTTTGGTACCATGCGCAATGGAATTTTGAAGAACTTGCTCGAGAATTATCCTTTGACCCCTGTCTTATGGATATGCCGTCTGATGCAATGACACCAGAAATCCTTCTGCGAAAAAACTACCGCGTCAACTTTCCACAGGTAACGGAATGGCTTCGGTCAGACTCTGAACCATGGATTGAATGCCATCGTATTTTCACGGATGGCTCCAAAACCGGGCAGGGGTCTGGTGCAGGTGTCTTTGTGGAATGCGATGATATACGACTTTACTACCCCTTGGGTAAACATGCCTCTGTTTTCCAAGCGGAGATTTTTGCCATCCTAATGGCAATGCGCTATATTGTGAACAACAGGTGGAGGGCCAGAGGCTGCATCTGCAGTGATAGCCAAGCTGCATTAAAAGCGCTTCTAAGCCCTCTTACCTCGTCCAAGTTAGTGCTAGAACTCAAGCTTTCTCTGAATTTGATCGGAAGACTGAACACAGTGAATCTTGTCTGGGTACCAGGTCACACTGGCATCCAGGGAAATGAGATCTCGGATGAGCTTGCTAGGCAAGGTTCAGACGAAGTTTTCTCAGGACCCGAACCTGTGTTGGGTCTGCCTGCGTCTTTAGTCATGTCGTCTATCGATCCTTGGGTTTCTCGTGAACACAAGATTCGGTGGCGCGATTGCGGTGGATGTACAGACCAAACTACTGCGCCCGGACATTTGCAAAAGGTCAGCATCTTTCTTCTATCTCTGAGGAGAATCGACTGTAGGCTGCTTGTAGGCGTTCTTTCGGGCCACCAAGCTTTTGCTAAACACTTAAATGTGTTGGGCTTCAGCGACCCCACTACCTGTCCTGCTTGCGGTGAGGAGGATGACACAGCAGAACACTTTCTCTGCAGTTGTCCGGCCTATGCTCGCATCAGGTGGCGGATCTTCGGGGCTGACGTGGTGAGTGCCGAACATCTAAGCTCTTTATCACTGAAGCTCCTTCTCGTTTTTCTTCGAAAGACGGGAAAACTAAGTACATTAATGTAAGGTGTCTGAATGGTAGTACAATGGACCTGTAGTTGTGTCTGAGCGCTCCATCGAATAGCAGCAACCTCCGACAAAAAAAAAAAAAAAAAAAAATGGCATCCAAACTTTATCTGTCACAGTGAAAAGTTTTCGGTATACTCTGCCATTTAATCATGGAAAGACTTACAAACGAGCAACGATTGCAAATTATTGAAATTTATTATCAAAATTCGAGCTCTGTGAAAAAATGTGAAAAACCGCTGTTTTATCGAAAAATTGTGTTCAGCAATGAAGCTCATTTCTGGCTCAACGGATACGTAAATAAGCAAAACTGTCGCATCTGGAGTGATGAACAGCCACATGCCATACGACAATGCCATACGAAAAAACAACAGTTTGGTGTGGTTTATGGGCTGGTGGCATCAAATCGGTCCAATCTCTCTTCAAGGACGACCGTGGATGAAAGGTTACCGTCAACGGCGAACGATATCGAGCCATGATACGTGATTGTTGGCTGAGTTGAACTTGGTTGATATGTGGTTTCATCAAGACGGTGCCACATGCCACACAGCTCGTGATACAATAAAAATGTTGAAGGATGAATTTGGTGAGCAGCTTAGCTCTCGAAATGGCTGCCAAGATCTATTGATTATTTCTTTTGGGGTTATGTAAAGTCGTTGGTGTAAGTGGACAAGCCGAACACGATTGAAGCCTTACAGGATAACATAACACGCGTAATTCGTGGAATACAGGCCGAAATGCTCGAAAAAGTGACGCAAAATTGGACCTTCCGAATGGACCATTTGAAACGGCGCCGCGGACAACATTTACATGAAGTTGTCTTTAAAACGTTAATGGTAAATGTCTATTTATCGGTTACAATAAAAATTTTAAATATTTGATGCAAAATGAGAAACTAAAATGGTTTGGCCATTAAACGTTCCTTTTTAATAGATATAACTGAAACCATAACATTTTTGTGAAATTGAAAAGTATAGCTCTTAAGGCTCATTAATATTTGGTTGCACCTAGTCCTAGTCCCTAGTCAATACACATTTAATCTGTCGTTAATTTTGAACCTTTTTTGGCGATTTTTCTCAATGCATAAATATTTAGACCCTTTTTTTGGTGCATAATATTAAGATATTTTCTGCTTAAATCAACGCGGGTGGCCCTTTCGTAAGAAACAAAATAATATGGCCTCAACTTGCTGAATCGAATGAGCTTGTAGGTGACGTCCACAAAAAGTTAAATTTGTCACTACCCAACTAACACTGGTGGTACTGAGTAATGGCGGATTTCTTTGCCTTCTGAGCAAAGGTGAAAAGTGTACTCGAAGATACGGAAGAGCTGGGCATTTAAATTTTGTTTTCTTTCAGTCTTTATTCTCTCCTTCAGTTTCTGCACTATACTTCCTAGTAAAAAAGATAAGTTTGGTCTTAGGTCCGTTAGTATCCGTCTAGGCGACTAATGCGTGCCCTACAGACAAGGAATTTGAGAACATTGTAAATTGACATGTTCCATAAAAGGGGAGAAAGAACTCTCCCGAACGCCGTTTCTTAATCAAGCTCGCGTTTAAGAACTGCCTAAGCCTAAGATGTCGATGTAGTCCGAAAAGCCAAAACTCGTCGACTACATAGGCTCGGCCACATCGAGCGAATGGACAACAACGGTCCAGCCAAGAGGATCTTCGAATCCCAGCCCCCAGGTTCGAGACGACAAGGAAGACCGAACCTCCATTTTAAAGACCAAGCCATCGCGGATGCCAGAGCGCTTGGTCTGGACAACTCAAAGCAGCGTGCTCGGGATCGCAGAGATTGGAAGGCAGCCGTATTTAAGGCAGGGACTCTTCACGGGTCGGAATCGGAAGGTATTATAATTTTTGCAAATGGCGTCGTACGTCAATCATATTTGACATTTGAGCACTAGACAGCTGCAGTATAAAAATAGACATGCTATGAAGCGCTAAACTCGCAAGAGCGTGAAATAATTGCGTCGTTCTTTTTTGCCAAAATTCGGTCGGTTGTGTTAGCGCAGCGTGAATTTCGAAGTCAATTTCCTAATCGTGTCGGGCCAACTGGGCAAATATTCCGGCGCTCAGCTCAGCTCAAGCAGGGCGTGGCCACCATCGAACTGGTTGTTCGGCCGAAAATATCCCGGCTGTGGGTGCCGATGTCGCTGAAAACGAAGAAACACCAAGTAGACGACGGGCAACGCAATTGGGCGTCACTAGACGGACTCTACAGCGAATTTTAGTGAAAGACTTACACATGTTCCCATACAAAGCGCAGTTAATGACTGCTGACCGTCAAGCCATCCCCAATCTCATTTTGTGTCGGAATCATGAGCGATGAGGCGCATTTCCACGGTTACATCATTAAGTAAAATCTTCGCTTCTTGGGCACTGAAAATCAGCGTGTGATGCACGAAGAGCCATTACATTTTCTCAAAGCCAGGGCGTAGTGGCGCGTTCATGAGAACGCTACAGGGCCATGGTAAACGACTTTTTACTACCGGAATTGGATGAGCGGGGCTTGGTGAACATGTGGTTTTAACAAGACGGCGTAACCGCACACACAGCAACAGCCACAATGGATATTGTGAAGGAAGCAGGATCGCCGATTTAATTATCACAGACCTCTTTTTTTGAGGTTACCTACTGGAAGTCGCAACAAGCCTCAGACAACCGCAGCCCTTAAGGAGCATATTCGACAGTTATATCCGGAAATCTTACGGAGAGTCACGAAAAATGCGATAAAACGGCCATAAATGTGTAATGGCGGCAGCCACTTGGCAGATATCATCTTCTTCACTTAACAGAAAAAATTGTAAAGGTCCAAATAAAGACAGAGCTTCGCATCACTCAGAATCATTCGTTTTTTTGGGTAAAAAAGTAATTGAAGGCAAAATTTGATGATAAGTTTAGTGCCACCCTGTAAATATCAAGTACATACGTCACAAACATGGTGACTTTAGTAGAACAACCCTGCTTTAAATTTGACACCTTTTTAACCACCAAATTTCAAAACAAAAAATAAAAACCAAATTTTAATAGCTAACACCTAGAACAATAGGCCGCTCCGCTCCATAGCCAACCACAAAATTTTAACCACAAAATTTCACCTAAAACAATTTAATTTTAAATACTCTCCAGGGACGGCATCATCTAAACCAGCCGTTCCTCATAGAGATACATTTTTCGCCACACACAACGCCAACCCTAATCCATGTCGGCGTGACAACTTGATACCTTTAGCATTCAGAATGGCCACATCCGGTGAGTAGGTACTCTGTTTTGACCTTTTTATGGTTAATTTAAAATTTCATTACGACACGGTCCCGTTGCGACAATCTTCCCAAAAGAAATAAATGTTTCCAATATGACACCTTTTTCGTATTTAAAATGCAAACTCTCTTTGCCCAACTTTGCAGTTGATTAAAGTTCTTTAAAAATGTCCTTAAAAATTTCCAATATATATAGAGATAAAACAATTTATGAATGTACACGATTCCTTTGAGACTGCGGAGTCGACTGCATTTCAGATAGCAAAAAAAAAAAAAAAAATAGTTGCCTAACTAAAACCCCTTTTTTTAAATGTTAAACGCATTGGACTGCCTTAAACAATTGCCCAATGGAATACAAACAGGATAACAGATATCCCGTTTTTTTTTTTCGCAAAATCATAAATGGAAAATGCCTATCAAAAGAAGTTAAAACACCCGAAAGCTCTTTCCCGTCACACGTCCCGAAATAAAAAGGGTTATGTTAACCAACAAAAACAAAGGCAATGATTGAAAGGACAAGAAAGCCTTGTGTTGTTGCCTCAAATTGTATTTTATTACATTTGATTTGATCCCTGAAAATTTCCAAATGGAAGAAGGCCACAACCAACTTAGGGATATAAGGATCTCTTTTGTTTTTTTTTTTTTTCATTCATTTCCATGCCAATGAATATTTCATAAGGGATTCAATTCAGCTAACAGATAGGAGGACATCCCCTCACATGTTGTAGTTTTCGTTTTCGGAATAGGCACCTTCGCATTCGTTATTTATACATGTATGGATATGTAGGCGCGCAACTTTAGTGTTTTAGTGGATAAGAGTTACGAGTTACCGAGTTCGAAAGGCCAACCAAGAACATCAGAAACTTTCTCGTTCTCCAAATTATATTTGTATTTACGAAAATACAGCAAAAGGACATTAGGAAATTTTCACTTTCGGATAGCTTAATTGATTACGGACAGCACTTGTAGTGAGTGTATGTGTAACAATGAATGATGGGAATGTTTTAAGGGCCCAAGTGCCAAGGGAATTGACACAAGACAGATGGCGAAGGATTATCGCATGACAGGGATTATTGTAATTTATTATTTGCCAATTTCAGAATAAAGGGGGGGGGGGGGCGGTACCGATTCGAAATGGAGCACCATAAAATGCAATTTGTGTAGTAATAAGTAGCGGATGACGGTATTGATAATGCGAAGAATCGCCTATAAATTATTCATTATGAAATTTTTTTTTGATTAAACATTCATAAGCGTTGGGCACAAATGACATGGAAATCTCGAGCCCATTACAAACTTTTCAGAACATAAATGAATAATTTAATGACTGTGATATAAATGAAAATTTTTCTTGTTCCCTAATAGGGCTGACGACCTGTGATGGGGGGGCAAGATTTTCAGGGATATAATTTTTTTGCGAGTAAGTAAGACAGCTGGGGTGCTTTTGCTGTCATCTGGGAAACAAAGATGAAATGGGACCTGGCAACTGCATAATAAAATCGGCAAATAAATTAAGGAATGTTATTCAGCCTAGAACAGCTCCTGTTAGTGGAAAGTTGAAGTGGTCACGAAACTATCTGGCATTGTTTGTTCATTCATGGGCACTTCAAAATGATGGGATTCCTCACATTCTTAATTTTTCGATGTGGACTAGAGTTTTAACCCTTGAAATATTTTAATACATTGCTCCGAAACGCAGCAGCAAGCCTCGGATACGGTATGATACCATGTCGATGACCTTTACCTATGGTTTAAGGAAGAATCCGAGGAAGCCTTCACGTCAAAGAACCCACCTCGAAAAGATTGAAGCACGACCGACTCAGCTGGTGTTGTCATGTTCAAAGGAGGGATCCTACGAACCCCGTCAAAAAGTCTATCCTGCGATAGATCCTGTACCGATGTCGGTATAAAATCGACATCTTGGGGCTGAGTGAGATAAGACGGTTCGATGCTGGGGAGTACCACTGGTATGCCCTACTCTGGTAAGCCAGCTGGAAGTGGCCGGAGGTCCGGAATAGGGTTGATGTTAACTCCAGCAGCGCGAAGAAGCCTCATGTCCTTAGAACCCCACAGCGATCGGATATTGACGGCTGGATTCTTGAGAATAGTAGGAAAAATCACCCTCATACCGTGTTATGCTCCAACTGAAGACGCTGCTGAGTATGGGAAGGACAATTTGTATAGCCAATTTGGGCCCGTCCACAATCAAATCCTAATGTGGGTATCTCAATGCCAAGGTAGGTAGCGACAAAGCCTGGGAGACCGGAATGACAATGGTGAGCGGTTTGTGGACTTCTGCAACCCCAACCGCCCAGTCATTGGAGGAACACTGTTTAAGCATAACACCTGGCGTTAGTTAAGTTGGGTCTCAACTGGCAGGCAGCGAACATTCAACCAGATCGTTGCTTTAGAAATTGTCTTTCAGACGCCCGAAACGGACGTGGAGCAGACATTGGACAGACCAGATATGAGCGTTATACTCAAGTTTTGGGCGAATTAACGCCTTGTAGATTCTAGCCAGATAAGAAGGGATGAAATATTGCTTGCGTCGCTTGAAAAAGCCCAGACATTTCGCAGCGTTTGTGGCGACGTCGAATATGTGGTCATTCCAACGAAGTTTGTCATTAACTCACTTACCAGGGATGGAAAGTCTTTCAGTTTCGGCGATGAAAGTGACATTCATGGATTAGTTAGTGTCCGAAGATGAGGGCCGTAAGCCCGGTAACGAATATGAGAAGCTCAGCATTCTGTCCTCAGCGAAGGAATGGATTGGATTAGAAGTGACAGACAAGAGATCATTGATAAAAATGAGAGAGTCGGAGACAGAACGGAGCATTGGGGGACACCAGCATTTATTTGGTAGGTTGCAGACTTGAAGCCGTCCAAAAGAACTTGAATTGAACAATCCGAAAGGTAATTTTTAATCAACTGAAGAATGGTATCATCGATTTCAAATGCACGCAATTTTTGACAAGAGAGCTTGATGCCAAACTCTGTCAAATGCCTTTGAAATATTAAGGTGCAACTTTCACTTTTCGGTTAGATATGTCATCAAATCACCAGTGGATCTTTGAGAAGTATTCGGGATTCAAGATATTTCATTAGCTGACGATTTATCAGCAGTTCCATGACCTTGGAAAGTAGGGACGTTAGTGCAATTGGTATACGCCTTCGTATTGTATTCGTCAATAGCAACCGCTCAAACTAACTTGCTAAGGGATCCCCAAGTACGACAACAATAGTCATGGACCATCTTGCCTCAGAAACAGAAACATTCAGCAGGGCAATCCAAGAGAACGTCTTTGGACACCTGGAGATGGCCTCAGCAGGAGAGGAAACCGAGCTAGAAGACAAATATCGCGTGAAAAAGAAGGCCATATTCACTTGCTTTAAGGGCTGAAGAGCCAGCCAACAGGTGTGACAATAGGACTGTTTACAACATCAACAAGGAGCTCATTGGTGGTCGGAACTCCAAACAACATCCAGTTATGAGTTTGGATGGAAACCTTACAAATTTCGGATGAGCACCCTAGTGAGCTGGTGCTGGTGGAGAGAAAATGTCGCTACAGTACTAAATCATCTTGACGTTGATGGTATGATCTAGAATTCAAATGACCAGAGACTCTATACGGGTCAGAAGCTCGTTAAGTAAGTAGTAAACTCCTTACCAACGTCTTGACTTACATTACTTCTCCATTTAAGCTTTTCAGGAAAATAAGACGAAGCTTGTGTAGCTTCATTGGATGTAGATATCGAAAGAAGTTTCTATAAATTACCCTGAATCAAACTTCGAGGAGACTTCTTCCTGGGCTTGCTCAATACAGTACATCAATCATTATCATTCCATTAGCGATGGAAAATGGCATAAACGAAAATAAGAACAAGATGCAATCGTGCTCGAGCTTCCGTAGTGGCTTACTTTGCTTACGACAGAAGCCTGAGCCTTCATAGAGCTTCTTCAATTCTTGCCTAAAAGAGCCCAAAATGCAACTTTATTTTCGTGGGATAGAAATGGGGTCAAATATTGAGCTAAATTTTAATAAAAATCTTTTCATAGGCTTTGCAGATAAACGACCATCGACAAGCCCAAGTTTTAATTTTATGTCTTGTACTACCATTCAGATACCTTACAGCAGTGCGACATAGGTCTAAGACAAGATTCACTGTGTTCAGCCTTCCGACCGGACGAGGTAAGATGGTTTAGCAGCGCTTTTAATACAGATTGGCTGTCACTGCAAATGCAAATGCCTCTAGCCTTCCAGCTATTGTTTAAAAAGCTATTGTTTGAGGTTTGAGCCCCTATTTACCCCTGTTATGACGAACTATAGTTTCATAGCATTCTTTTGAAAATTAAATCTTCCAAGTTTCAATTATTGAAACTGATATTTTAGTTGGGCTTATAGCAATTGAAACAAAATATTCGTAATAAAATTTACTAAAAACTCTAAAAATTTAAGGAAAATCCACGAAAGTATAGGAACTTTTCCGTTAAATTTATTGAAAAAAATATAAAATAAATTATTTTACAAACAAGAAGGTTTTCGACTGTAGATTTTGTCTTGCACAAGTAGGTACCTTAAATGCATTAGAACTCAATGTAAAGTTGAATTCTTAAATTATTAAGGCATCATAATAAGCAATCTATCACCGGATAATGTAGGTTAATCTGTTTTCCTAAAACTAACGGCGAAGTTATTCCTTCATCAGCACTTCATTGTGTTAACTCATGGCGAGGTAAATTCTTAATCAGAAAAGGGTGATAGCGAGCTGAATTTTAGGGGTAAAGGCTGATGTTAAGTTATTTATTGTTTTTGTAAGAAAAGTGAGAGTACCCGCAAATCGGGGAAATTGTTAATTTATGTCTTCATTTATGTAAAGATAAAGTTTGATAGTTATGGCAAATCTGGTTAAAGACTGGAGCTTTAACGACTTCTTTCATGGAAAAAATTGCATTGCAAATACATGTGAATAGTTATAGACAGGGTATAGTCCGGCCCAAATCAGTTGACATGTGAAAACCAATCTGTACTCCATTATTGCCATACCAATACTGCTACTGTATCTTCCATTGCCGTCGAATTAAGCAAATTGTTGTTCGTAAACTTCGCGTTGCTTTATAAGAAAATCAGAGAAGCAAACATAGCCGCCTTGATAATCAACCAAACTGTCAGCTGGAAGTCAGGTCTCCTAGGGCACAAACAGATTCTGAGAATGCATGTAGCAAACAATGTTAGCTCTGCCTACATGTCAATCTAAATGGATTTTGACAGACCCGATTTTACAGCGCCAACTCGATTGGATGTCATGAAATATCATTTCGTAGTATTGCCCGGTCTTTTCCGATTGCCAGAACCCTAGCTTGGAAAACACTATTGTGATCATGGAGTCTGATTGAGATGTATGTATTTTATATCTCTGAGTAAGACCCTCACTTGTTCTGCATTCTTCTTTTATATTGTGGCTGTCAAAAGGGCCATAGAAGCAGTTAATGCTTTTGAAATAAAATCCAAGCTGCTTCGTCGCTGTCACATAGCTTTTGGCTCGCAGCACCAGCTATGTCTCTGCGGGGTCCCCGGACACAGGAACATAACCGGCCACTCTGAAATTTTAGAGAACAAGTGTAAAACAGGATCAAAACATAAGGAAAAGCTACAGTCCGCTGGGGGCGAACAGAATGATACCCTATCCATATCCCTATATGCCCCAAAGAAAAAAGCATTAAGAAGATTTTATTTCATTCTATTAATTAAAAAAAAAAAATTTTTTTTTTTGAAAAAAAAAAAAACGCCCCCCAAAGTGGGCGTGGCCAAAAACTTTGTATGGTCGATATGTTGGAAAAAATATTGGGTAAATATCTTGTTAAAAATTTTTTTTGCCATCTATGAAAATTTTCGAAGAAAACAGCATTTTAGTAAAAAACGCCCACAAAAAGTAGGCGTGGCAAAAAACTTTATATGACAAACTTATGAAGGAGGGCAGTGCCTACATATCTTGTAAAGTTTGTAACACTCTATCTTTCTAACCTTAACCTTAAGCCTTAAAACGTTTTTTTCTAAATTGTGGGCGTGGCAGTGGGCGGATTTAAAAACATTTAACACTTTACCATTTCGGGACCCTAAGGAGTATATGCTCTAAATTTCAGCTTCCTAGCATAAATTTGAAGGCCTCAAAACTTTATACGGACGGACGGACATTGCTAAATAGTCTTAGGATTTGGTCCTGATCATAAATATATATACTTTTATGGGTCTACGACGAATATTAAGGGGTGTTACAAACTATGTGTCTAAATTAATATACCCTTAGGATAGGGTATAAATAATTTAATATAAAAAACTTTTTCTTTATATTTAAGTAAGGGTAAATCTAAGAAATCTTTTTTGGATGGCCTCAATTTTATTTATATTATTTATATCCATATTGCACGGATACCAAATAATAGACGCATACTCTAAGATACACACAACATTTAAGTGACGTATGGATCAGAAAATTCCCCAGCATACCGCCAAATCATTCCCCAAGCTCTGTTAGCCTCATTACAGATGTGTTCAAGATGGCTATTAGAGGATAATTTAGTATCCAGCAAAACTCCCAAATCTTTAATTTGACAAAAACACGGCATATAGGTTGATTGTCAAGTGTATAAATAAAAATTTAATTTAATGGTAAATAAATTTTAGAACACCAAATAGAAAGTTTCTGCATATGGGAATTTAAAACTTGTAAAAAAAATGTGCAAATCATCCGCAAACATCAAAATATTACACTTAGACAGAAATTGAATCATCATTAACGAACAGGATAAATAGAAGTGGACCGATGTGGCTTCCTTGTGGCACACCTGAAGTAATATCTGAAGCATTTCTAAAATTTACGAATTGGAGTCTATTTTTCAAATACGATGACAACCACTAACTAACAAACGGATGTGGAAACCCCAAATGCTTTGCTTCAGTCAGTATAGACTGCATCGACATATTGTAAAAAAAAGGAGTCAGACGATTTATTAAGAAAGAGATACCGGTTGAATTTATTTTCCATTTATGTCTTGTGTAAATAAACAAATCTAAAACATGATTTAAGACTTAGCAACTTGTGTTTTTATTTTAATTTTTTTTTGTAGAAAAACCCATTCCACGTGTTTTTATTTTTTGTGAATCACGATCAAAATCATTTGGCAATATCAATTGCAAATAGTACTAATCAAATTTAATTAGGTAGCCACATTTGTCAAATTCTCAACATAAGGACTGCTAACTAAATGCTAATCAAAATATTTTATTAGATCACCTTCAATACTATTACAAATATTTTGTTACCTTCTTTTTATTTTATTTCCACATAGACCCTTATCCACTTGAAAGATTGACATGTACTTCTTCGGCACTTTTGCGTTTTGTTTCGCGTAAAACACTAACCGAACAAGACGAACGAAGTTAAATACGGAAGAACTTGCCTTACAACCTCATGGAAAGACAGCTAATTCGCGTCTATATTCTAATGACCAGAGCCATTTAATAAGGTTAGAGTTGCTTAAAAATTTCTATTTATTAACTTTGACTTTGGAAACATTGTTGTTTTGGTTTCTGTATTTTTTTTTTTTTTATTTTTTTTGCCACAACTTGTCAACTTTGGTTTGTTTATCTACGCGCGGTTTTGGTCACATTCTTATCAACTTTACAAAACAAAAATAAAAATAAATATAAAAAAAAAGAAGAGAAAAAAGAAAAAATTAAAAGTAGAACATTTCCTCTTTTGAGGTTGGTTTAGTGCGCTCTGGAAAACCTCATTAGATAGTAGAACGCCAGTAGTTAGGTTCCCATTCATACCCATTGAGTATGAAAAAAACGAACGAGTCTCAGAGGTGGTTAGTTGAACGTTAATTAAAATGCATTTATGTCATGGGGGGTTGAATGACACGATGATGATGATGGGTGTCACGATTTTACGAAGACGAAGCGAGTTTAGTTGACAGTTTATTACTTGTGGTTGCATTCTCTTCGTCTTCGATGACCGATAAAATATACACGAGGTACAAAACACACTAAAATGGATGAAAGAAAGTAATTAAGGGCATGAGGCACTTACGAAGTCTGTGGATGATTGTTTTTTGGGGTCGCACTCATGGGGTTGTGCAGAGCTAAATGAAACTACCCTATTGTGGCATTTTAGTGGGGAACGTGATATAATTATTTTAACTCGACTTAGAAGAGGAAGGGTTAACGAAATTGATTTGGTTGTAGGCGCAGTCGATATTATTGGGGACCATGATTCGAAGCTGATAAAGCTGCTAACCCAGACAGTGAGGGATTGAATCGTGGAGAGAAATTTGGTGTTAAAACTTTGTTAAACGTAAATCTTTCAAACAACACCATTCTTAATGGCTAAAGGGAGCTGTGGCTTCACAATGGACTACTAGTTTTGTCACTTGGGAATTTCAAAATTCGATACTTTTAAAGAAAAAGGAGTAGTAGATTCGAAAAAACTGTGGTAGATTTATGAAGGTATACCTACCTCCTTTTTTTTGCTTTTAATTTTAATGGATTTTACAGTCTTTCACATTTCAAAAACCTTTTAAAGAAATAAAGCCCAATGATAGCTGTTGTCCGGAGGCAGATAAAGAATAGGAAATAATTCCCTAATTTGGGGATGAAATGATATCGATCCTTGAGGAAGGAAAAGGCGGTTGAGACA
Organism: Ferdinandea cuprea; assembly: GCA_963576555.1. Taxonomy (NCBI): domain Eukaryota; kingdom Metazoa; phylum Arthropoda; class Insecta; order Diptera; family Syrphidae; genus Ferdinandea; species Ferdinandea cuprea. The sequence continues at coordinate 66,461,498 of OY754958.1, forward strand.
ATTAGGGATCATATTACGACTATAAAGAAGTTCAAAAAAGGGGGTCCTACAACTCCGTACGTCCGTCTGCCCAGGAGGTGTAGCGCGGTTTTTCGGACTTTCTTCAAAGTTCGCATTTAAAGTTTTTGGGCAATATCGTGACATACACTAAAAGGGACTTTGGATACCCTTACATCACAGTGCGGGCACAGTGTGAAATGATGTACATTCCTAGCATAGCGTGTATTGCGGTTGAATTGCTGAAGGGGTGCAATGCAACTGGCATTTCGTTTGAGCAATTATGGTGGAAGTAGCGATAAAACAATGACAGGCAGGAGACATCACGACGATGACTAAGAGAGCCAATAAATTTTACCGCACGTTTTTGAATCCTGTCAAGTAGCTCCAAATATGTCATTGGTGCACCAGACCAGGCGAATAAACGCCTTATAAATTGTTGCCGCCAGATCAGAAGGGGTGAAATATTTCTTGCATCGCTTGAGGAGTTATAGACATTTCGCAGCGTTCATGGCGACATCGAATATGTGGTCATTTCAACGAAGTTTGTCGTTAACGCACATACCGATGATGGAAAGTCTTTCGATTTCGGCGATGCAAGTGCCATTCATGGATAAGGGCAAAGTATTGTCCGAAGATGAGGGCCGTAAGCCCGGAAACGAATAAGAGAAGTTCAGCGTTTTGTCCTCAGCGAAGGAATGGATTGGACTGGAAGTGACAGACAGGAGATCATTGATAAAAATGAGAGAGTCGGAGACAAAACTTTGGGGCACAGCAGTATTTATTTGGTGAGTTGCAGACTTGAAGCCGTCTAATACAACTTGAATTGAACGATTTGAAAGGTAATTTCTAATCTATTGAAGAAAGGTATCATCGATCTGTAAAATGCATTTGAAATATCAAGCGCAACGACCTTGCTTTCACTACCATGGTGGCTAGATTGGTTCCACTTTTCAGTTAGATATGTCATCAAATTAGCAGTGAACCTGTTGCTCCCAAAAACGTAATGTCGGTACCATTAGGACGATATATCAGCGTTTCCATGACCTTGGAAAGAAGGGACGTAAGAGCAATTGGTACGTTAGGAGGAGGGGGAGGAAGATTCGCCCTTCTTTTGGAACTGGCTGGAGAAATGCTGTTTTCCATGTTCTCGGAAAGAGCCCTGAAGAATAGGACAGATAGAAAAGCTTACGCAGTGGTTTTGCCAGCGTGGAAGAACACCTCTTCAGAACGCTAGGGGAAATACCATCTGGACCAGCGGACTTATGTATGTTGAGATCTTGAAGAACTCTTGCCACTGTACGAGTGCGAAAATGAATGGGTCCCATCGAATATTCTACGCACTCGAGTACAGGGGGAGATAAAGCACAATCTGACGGCGTTGAGCTAGCTGCAAAATGAGCAGCAAGCAGATTGGCTTTATCCGAAGAGCTGACAGCTGGCAAATAAGTGTCGGGATAGATGAAGAGGCCGAATTCTCAATGTTTTTCACAAACGACCAACAGTTGTTACTACCGGTGGGACTTCGTAGTATTTTTTGCCTCACCTTTTGGTCATAGGAAAATTTGATACGATTAATGTGGGCATTGCAGTCATTTCTGGCTCGTTTGAACTTTTTTCGGTTTTCCTGAGTTGGGTTGGCCTTAAATGACCGAAAACTTACCTCTTTAGCTATGATTGCATCTTGACCTAACAATACTATTTGGATAAAACTCAGGCCCCTCTTGTTATTTTTAAAATATTAGCTCGTGGTTCAAAAACGCTTCTAGACAAATAGTTTCACACTACCCAGTCTCGCAATTTACAAACACCCCACCTTATCACATCACAGAAAACGGCGGATGAACTGCGTTATCGGTACGCAAAACCACTTTATCAATTGTATTGTTTGGTTGTTTGGTTGTCAGCTGGTTTGCTGTCACAATATATTTTTGGGAAGCAAATTTCAATTGGTTTTATTTTATCTAATTGGTAGGAGCAAAATGGTAGTAACATAAAGCGCGTGCAAAGGGGTAACAAAATGCAGCATTTAGACGAGTTATTATTGAGAGACGTTCCAAGGGCTGATCTTGGAATTTTCCCAAATTCAAATTCCCATTTCCTAATAATGTTAGAATTTTTTGAAAATTAAATTTAATACCTGTTACTAGATACAGTTTTAGCTAACACTTTATTGCTTCTGTCGATTTTGACCCCTAAAAATTAAGAACAAATATGAACATTTGTATCGACGGCGTTTTCAATGATATCTATTTTTAAACACCTTCTTACCGACATTCGTTTGTATGATAGGAAGAAGGCACAATGCCTTTTGCAACTCCCTCCGCAGTCAATCCGCCAGATTTAATGATCGGGCTAATAAATTTGCTGAAATACTATACTTATTTCTAATGTTGGGGTTTAAGTTTTGGCATTAACTGAACGTTATAATCTTTCCAACCCAAGACTTGTGAACGTTTGTTAAATGCCAAATGCTTGACACCGGAGTGGAATCAACAAATCGTTTTCGTCCACACACTGAGCTGCAGAAGCAATATTTTTAGTTATGATGCCGTTTTAGTGAACTCTGACTTGACTAATGAACCCCACACATAGTTAGAAGACATGCATTCAGAAGGGCTTTGTGTCTAGTTTTCGTATGTATGGAGATGAAGAAGCATGGGTAGGAAAAAGCTGTTTAAAGGAGAATGATAAATAGTTGGTAGAATTTTCGAGCACAGTGGAAGATGTGGTAGATTGGGCAAATATGCAGATAAAGTGGTAGATCTACCACATTGTTGTAGAAGTGACAACATTGCTGCTGTCGGTAAGATTAATTGTTCAAACATATATTTTCAAAAGACGATTTCTACTATTAACAAGTTTTTGCTGAGTGCATCATCTCCGTTATAGTAGACACCACACGAAAGTTTCCAAGTGATTCAATCCAATTTTTCTAGCAACTTTTACACTACACCTCGATTTTCCATCCAGGGGCGTGGTAGTCGCTCAATTTTCTTAACTCAGCCATCAGAAGTCTTAAGAGTTATGAAACTATACGTCGAGGTAGGATTTGAAGAGCAAACACCGAAACAAGTAAAATAAAGTACACGACTGCGTCATACGAAACTTTCTGGCTACATGATGTGCATTTCGAAATCGCCTCCAAAAGATTGGTAACAGAAATTATTTTGAATACCAAATTTATTTGAATCAGTTTTTAGGTTTTGAAAATTTTGATTTGATAGAATTTCGTACATTGGACACTTTTTAGATGTCAAAAATGTTCAAAATACAAAAATTTATGAATAATAATGAATAAATTTATAGTTTTTGAGAAAATCAATTTAATTTAAATTTAAGAAAATCGTTGTATGACGAAAAGAAATAATTCAAAAATCGAAGTACAACGAAGTTTAATTTAATATCACAAAAAAAAATAGTAAAATTTTTCGAAATTCCCTTTATTAGTTTTTGGGATATTGGCGGTTTTAGAAAATTACCGTTAATCGATTTTTTTTTTCCAAAAACTGAGTATGCAAAATTGTTGACCCCATCCTAAATATCCTTAGTACAAAAAAAGACCAACATCTTTGGAACCATTTAAAAAATAATGATGTGATTTTCACAAAAAAAATTGTATGGCAGGTACCGTTATTTCAAACGATAAAGCAAAAAATAAAAAGATGCCCCGAGATGTAACCCCAAGAACCTTATATACGAACTTTGAAGCAAATCCGTCGAACCGTTTCTCCAGACGACGCCCGGACAGACGGACAGACCTTTTTCTACTTCTCTATAGTCGTAATATCATCCCTCATACTCAGTTTGAGGTCGAAATTGCCGCACAATGGCAATAATTTTCTCCTTAGTATATTAAAGCATACGAGAAAGTTAAGAACTTTGTATATTCCAAAAAAGAGGCATGGCAACCGCTCATATATCCTACTCATTCTATAGTTATGCAAATTTATATGTTGGTAGTTGTTTCTAAGGCAAACAAGAATCTATAAAACACAAATCGTCAAAAGCAGCGCAAACTACCCGCCATCTATTAGCAACTTGAAAAAATATATTCAGTCGTGGTTGGTGCATCGAATACTTTTGGAAAATGTTATCTTTCAATTAAAAGGGTGAGCCACGATTCAGTTACGTTTGCGGACTTCCAGCTTAAAGTCGATTTTTACAGCTAAGCCCTGAAATAACTGAATCGATTCCAAAATGCTACGAAATAGCGTATTTGGCTGTATGCCTTTTCATTAAGAAATAATGTGAACGTTCCCTGGAATGAAAGAGTAGTGAAGATTCTGTGATTCTTCGGAAATTTTTATTCGACTACACATGTACATATATTGTCGTCGGAGGCAATCCCGATCACCGACAGATAAAAGTCGCCAAAAGGAGAAAGAAAGGTTTTAAATTATAAAACTTAGGCTTAAGTTTCTGTGGTAAAAAAAAAACAGCACTTACATTGGCTGTCGCTTCATTTATCCCTGTCAACTCGTTGAAGTAAACTTATCAACGTACCAACTATAACTAACTTCATGTGTTTTGTCTATATTTGATGAGAAGCAGCAAAAGGAAGGGTTACTAAATACGAATTTTCGAATGGACACCATATCATTTGCTTTGACTTAGAAGCCGGACACTCGCATAGAGAATAAAGTGCAGTAAGTGCTGCTAGCAGCGTATGTGCCTATTGGTCGTATCGATGGCAACAAATCTAGCGGTGCCCATACGCATTCTATGGAATCTGGATTTGTTGAATGTTGACCAAATTTCCTTGAGATGGTGCAGAGGATCTTTCTGATCATGGAAACATTCCCAGTGGACAATGTTTTATCTGTGAAGAGGTTTGGGGAAGAAAAGATCTATTTTCATCTATGTTTCCGTTACCGGTAATAAAAATAAGACTGCTTGCGAACCGGAACGGCAGACCGGGCGGACCGGTCTCCAGTCTGGGCGATGTCTTGGTTAAGATAAGGGCCTTAATCGCCGCCTTGACCGTCGACGGTACGTTGTTAATGGGTGTCTTTAAGATCAACTTCCCTGGATCCTTGATCGCCAAAACCTGGATAAGTTTGGAAGTACCAAGTATCACCCGAAAACACGCATGCTCGTACTCCTGGATAGTAAATCAAGGTCTTCCTGGCCAGCACACAAATACTTGCAATCTTACTTCGCTGCATGCAACTTTTGTTTCAATGTGCAGATCTATGCCATAACTGTATGGCAACTGAGGTTCCAACTACAGCTGTCCTCTGGTCTCTACTCAGTTTGATGATATTGTAAGCTCTACTCAGGGCTGGATACCATACAAAGAAAAATATTAGGCGTAAACGGCCCATACAGGTCCCAAAGCCTAGGGACCTGTATGGGCCTAGGATTCTCCTCCTACTGTGTGTGCGAAGATATATTTTTTAACACGAATGGCTGGGACCAACAGTTTAATGCCGATTCCGAACGGCAATTAATTTTTGAGAAGCTTCTCAGGGCCGATCTTACCCTTGGATGTTTGTTAGACGTTCGCAAGAGGTAGGGCAGTGAAAAAGAACTTTCAAGTGGTACAGGTCGGGGTTTAAACAAGCGACCTCTCGCTTAGTGGCCCAACGCACTTAACCACTAAGCCACTGCACTCACACAAGTAAGGATTGGATAAAGAAATATTTTTGGTCCAAGGCCCAACTTTTTGAGAAAAGTTTTGCCGCAGACCTAGAATTCACTGTTCTGCTTCCAGTTGAGCTAATGGTTTACAATGATAGTTAGGCATTTAGGACTTTTAGACGGGGAAGTACGAAGGATCAAATTTTTGTTTTGCCGGTGAAACTTCAGTTTCGTTTTGTTAGAATTTACGCCAAAACCGCTTATCTTACCGAGAGCCTTTTCCATGATTTGACTAATCACGACAGGAAATTTTCCTTATACCAATAACAAAACCGCATCATTCACGACGACTAGGCATGCTGAGATTTGCATAAGACCGACCTGTCCAACCGGTCTGACCTAATATGATGCCTACACTTGATTGATACAGAAAATGTATTCACCGCTGGTGGACATGGTTAAGGAGGATACAGAGACTGTAAATGGCTTCAAGTCAAGACCTTGCCTTACCCCAGGGAACTAACATACGTGACAGCGTGCTCTATTTCTTCACCATATATTTTTAACTATTAAACAAAGTAAAATTCTCCGTAGTTATCGAGACCTACTAAGCCTTTCCAAAACATACATTTTGTTTCGAATGCACATTGGTGCTCCCATAAACTGCTGGTAATACAGCTTCTGGTGATCTTTCAAAGGAACTGCATGCCAAAGGAAAATGCATCCTTTGGCTTGTGGCAAACGATTTTTGTCCTTAAAATGAAAATCTTTTATGAAAACTCCTTTTAGCAACGATGAAGGTGGGCAAAACTTGTCAAAAGAAGAAGCCACATTCAGCGCACCCCCTATCCTTTTTCGCCAAAGAACAACACTGCCTACACCAGACATGAAGAGTTTTGTTCGACTTTTAATAAATTGGTTGTTAAAACGACCACACATTCCTTGTCTGGTAGCCCACATTCGATGTTGTTGTTCTCTCTGTTATTATTTTTCAAGAATTTAATAATGATCTATGGCTTTCGTCGTCTCAATTCAAAAGCACTTCTTCATTCCACTCTCCAACTGAGTAACCAACCAATTAGCACAGATAAAAACAAAAAAAAATTATAAAATGTCTCGTTGCTTTCTACGCCTGACATTTCCACCCGTCCGCCGACACGCTAAGCAATGCAATTGTTCATTCACCCCGTCTATGTTCGATACCGTTGTGCATATGCCATGCCGGTTTTTTCTCCTACGCCTGTTGTGTGAACAAGCAAGCAGCAGCAGCAGTGCCAAGCTGAACAAGCAAACATTGCAAAAGTGAGAAGTAAAAACTTAAACAACACACACACACACACACATGCTGCTGCTCAACTAAAAATAGTTGCTGCTCGCAAAACACAAAAGGGGATGGATGGATGGATGAGCAATTGGCAGCGTGTGTGGGTGGATAATGGGTAGTCTTCTTAGTCTCCTCGAAGAGGGCCGACGATAACGATGACGATAATGCGAGCCTCATTCTGCTTAAAATCTGTCATCGAAGCCGTATATTTCGAGGTTGGCTGATCAATTTTTATTTTATTTTCAAAAAAAATACAAAAACAACAACATTCGATTGCGTCGGCGGCGATTGCTAAACTTTTCTACCATAGAAACGCAAAAATTTGGGAGCACCGCACACAACACATGAGTCTGGGTGGCCTCTGAGCTTTGAATAGCTGTTTTGGTTTTTTTTTTTTTGCTGTGAATCATCGGTTTGAATGGAACTATTCGGATTGGATGATTGTTTAATGATTTTTTAGTGTATTCGAACTTTGAGTGTGTTTCTGTTTATTCCACCTGTGGACGGACGGACTGGGGGGTTAGATTGTACGTCAAAAAGAATTTGGATTTTATTTTGATATGATGTGATTGTTAGCTGACGCAGAGATTGATTTTTCGAACGTTTTTTTTTTGGGAAGAGACAGGACAGGTGCTGTATAAGTCCGACTCAAAATATCTATTTCCTTCATCATAAAGGTCGAGTGTCTTTTTTGAGTTCGTAAATGGTTGGATTTGTCTTCGATGGGTTGTTTTCTTGGTGTTTTGTTGAGTCCCCACGGCGGTGGGTAAGAGTGCAGACAAGTTTATGGATGCCGTAACCATTTCTGCCTTCTTTGACTTCTAAAGGGTGTTTTTGTTTTGAGGTATAGAACTTTGAAATATGACTTTGGGCATGTGGCCGCCACGGCTGGTACGGATAATGACAAGTCTAGAGGTCCAATTTTCAAGGATTTGAGCATGTATGTCAGCAATAACGCCACGAATGTTGGCTTCCAAGTCCCCTAACGATTCTGGTCTGTTGGCGTCCAGATCCCCAAAGAAAATAATCCAATGGTGTCAAATCACACGATCTTGGTGGCCAATTGACAGGTCCATTCGGCGAAATTATGCGCTCATCGAATGTTTCCTTCAATAAATCGATTGTGACGTGCACTGTGTGGCATGTAGCGCCGTCTTGTTGGAACCACATCTCATCCGCATTCATGCCATCCAATTCGGGAACAAAATAGTTGGTTATCATGGCTCTATACCGATCTCCATTAACGGTAACTGACTCTCCAACATCATTTCGGAAGAAGTATGGCCCAATGACTCCACCAGCCCATGGAGTCAGTTTTTGTGGATGTAATGGCGTTTCAAGGGTCTCTTCACTTCAAATGTGGCAATTTTGGTTGTTGACGTAACCATTCAACCCAAAATGAGCTTGCGGTAAACTTCGCGAACTGAACCATTATTTTCGAAATAAATTTGCACGATTTGCGGGCGTTGCTCATTTGTCAACCTGTTCATGACGAAATGGCAAGCCAAACTGAACATAAATGACATTAGAGTTGCCACAAAATGTCAGTTTTATCTCTAGTCGAAAAACCAACCTCTAAAAAAGCACCCTTTACTATGGGCATCCTTATAGTTTGCTCCGTGGATGGCCATTAGCCTTACAGTTGGCACAGTAAGCTTTAAGATCTGGGCTGTTCTCGCTCTTGCATTCTCCATCTTGGTGGTTAAGGCTGCACTGCACCCAAACGTAGAACATTTTGAAGGTTAAGGGCACATGACTCTAGCGCTGACAGCTTTTACACATTGTTGTCATCCAAACCTAAGTCCAACAAAGCTGTTGAAGCGGACGCCCTTCCGGGCCAGCTATTTAAAGCAGCGGAAGATAGCTTGGTAATCTGTAGAATTTGGTCGGATAAAAGCATGCCCGACGAACGGAACCTCAGCATCGTGTGCCCATTCGCTGAACTGCGTCAACTAAAGAGCAATAGGTCTACTGAATGTCGCGTAGAAGACCTTGTCGGCTGTATTGTGCAAAAGCCTTAAACATTTCGGCAACAACCTGATCGGGCCATATTAGTTTTGTTTTAGGTTTCAGGACAGTCAATCTTCGACCAAATTGTCACACTCCGACAGATCTTGGAAAAAACCCAGCAATTTCAGATCGACACCACCCATCTATTCATCGACTTTAAGGTCGACTGTGATAGAAGGACGAAATATACAAAGCTATGTTGAGTTTTGGCATCCGCGACAAACTGGTCCGTTGCTGTGCAGGATGACGATGGAGAAATCTCGCTGCTCTGTCAAAGTCGGCAAGAACACACCCATTTGATGCCGAAAAAGGTTTGAGACAAGGCGACACGTTCTTGAAGCAATTGTACGAAACTCACAAGCCAACGCAGGAGAGTGTCAAATTTTTCAAAACTCCGTTCAACTAATTGCCTATGCTGATGATCAATGGGAAGACGCGGCGAACTGTCAGTGGTGCATTTGTAAGCATCGAAACGGAGGCGACGAATATGGGATAGGTTTGTTGATGAGGACCAAACGAAGTATATGCTGTCAACGGGGACTCTTAACATCGGCGACGCAGACAAAATGTCGTGATGGACAGATACAACTTCGAAGTAGTTAAAGACTTTGTCTACCTGGGCTCCACTATCACTTCGCAAAATGACATCAGCGCAGAGATCAAGCCAAGAATCACTCTTGCCAATCGCTGTTTCTTCAGGCTAGATAGATGGATAAATAGATTGAGCGTCGGGAGAGTCTACATGGTGCACTGGCACTGCGGCTCCGAATGGAGCCTATTGTGCCTTCACTGATGGGGTCCTAGAGCAGTGGTTCAACTCCGGAGGAAGTCAGGAAGACAACAAATGTCTCTGGGTGTAAGGAAGTGAGGCTTGTTGGTGAGAAGATTTTCTTACCGAGATTCCATGAGTAAGTGAAGAGAGGATTCGTCACTCTCCAAACAAAGTCCACATGTAGGGTCCTGAGAGTCCCTTCTACTTTTTTAAGAAGACAATGACCACTGAATATTCCTGTTCAGGTTGATTGTAGATTTTAATTTCCTGGGGTGAAATTTGGGGAAGAATTGTTTGGTACCGTTCTGATCAGTTGATTTAAGCCAGACTTCATTCGGATAGGCTTTTAACGTAGTTCTTGAAGTGATTTTTGCTAACACCACAAAAGGGTTCAGGGCCGACAAGTGGTGTTGTTGCGCCGACTTTAGCTTTCGTTACCAGCAAAACCCCTGTGAGCTGGGATCCAGTGAAGAATGACTAAGTTATTCCTAGCAAGTTCATAGATAACCATAAAGGTTTCCAGAACAAGCTTTGAGTTAATGACACATAAGTTAAAGAGCTTTGATGGAAGCTTGGCTATCTTCTTCGGGCAAAGAAGTCATCTACGAAGTAAAGCCCTCCCTAATAGAACCAAGGAGATATTATATAAGACCTTAATCATCCCCATTCTGCATGATGGACCCTGTCAAAAGCGGATGAAACCTTCTGGGATGCTTTGAGAGAAAGATTCTTCGGGTGATATTCGGTCCCGTGTTTTGACGATGGAGTGCGGAGAAGAATATTCAGTGACGAACTATATAGCCTATACAGCGACGCTGACCTGGTCAAGAAGCGAAAAATACAACGGCTGAGATGACTGAGACACGTGGAGCTTATGGACAACAACGCACCAGCCCGATTAGTCTTCGAATCCACCTCTGAGGGACAACGCAGCAGAAGTAGCGCTCAGAATTGGAGAACGATCTAAATCAAGTTGGTGTGCGTAACAAGAGGCAGTTAGCCAAAGACCGCGCTAATTGGAGAGGCTTACTGGTTGAGGCCGTGGGCCGTGAGTGTCGCCAAAAGTAAAGTAAGACATCTTTGTTCTGGTGGCGTTACTAGCGAACTTTTTGGCTTAGAAGCAGTTCTTAAAGGGAACGAGTGGCATTGTTAGTGTATAACGCGATTCGTTGGAAATATCAAATGAGTTGTAGGATCTTTAAAATTTAAAAGGAATGCAATGCAAACCTCTTTCGTCGAAGAGTTACTTGTCGTAACTCTTACGATTTGTAGACGGAGCTTGGGAGACTTTTCATCTCATATTTAAAAGTGTATTTTAAAGAAGAAATTAGAAGGCTCTCAAAGGTAAAGCTGTTTAAAAGATGTGTGCCTTCAAATGCTTCATTCCAAAACGGAAAACATGTTTAGTACGTTCGAAGATGGAATTTCGGAAGTGTAAGACTGTCTTCTAGGTTGAATTCCATGCCATTTAGGTATACCTGAAAGAATGAATAGATAGCCAGGCGACTCTTCAAGGTCAGTTATCCCAATTCAGTTAAGTTCAATCTTTTGTATTACAATATAACATTTTGGTTGTTTTACTTTACAGATTTTTACGTGCAGAGGAGCCGCAGACAATGTGCAACCAAATTTGTTGGAATTCCGAATCGAAATTTATAGAACCAGAACCTTATTCCAGAGTATATTTTTCACCTTTTTCCAATATTCACCACTATTTAAGTCTATAAGAAAACCCTTATGTTTAGGGTAAGGAAAGTATCAAGCAAGCTTTCAGGCTGTCGCAGACCGTGATACAATATTAACAGCTTACACATTATGCTCTTAGACAGAATACAGGTTCCTGCTTAGGAGACGACACTTGTTCTTGTTTCATGGAAAACTTATTGGCCTTATATTAGCTCGCTGAATGTTGGCATAAGAGGGACAAGTGCAGAATGAAATATCACCCAGCAAAGGATGACATTTTACTGCGAAATGATATGTTGCAGTCTTCCACATGTCGGTTGTGAGGGATTTAATAGCTGACTTACTGTCCATTGGCAGTAGTGGCCAAAATAATAAGGACAACATTTCCCACAGAACGCAATATTCCTGAATATAGGACCACGTGCACGCCAAGTCTTTCCAGTTACAAAAACATACCTAAGAAGATAAATATTCCTTAAGTTTAGATGAAAAAAAAAGTGGTACAATAGTGGGGTCTACCATCACCCCAACTCAATATATATCAAGTTGAAGTAAATATTTACAATTTTAAGGTTAAACTGCTCTAAATGTTATAACTTGTGAAATAGTAGATGTAGCTACAAAAACTGCTAAATACAATTGGAAGATCAAATTTAATAACGCACAAAATTTTATTAGCATTGTGTGATTTTGTAAATCCAGAAAGAAGTCATAACGACTTAGGTAAGAATAAAAAAAAGTAAATATTTCCCTTTTTTACTTCAAATGCATTTTTCTAAAAACTTTATAGTTTTCCATGAATAGGACAACCTTGGGACGTCTCCGGCTAAGAGAATTTGAATGACCACGTTTCTTTCATAGGACTATAGGACTTTTAAGTTTTTTTTAAAATTTACTCACGCAAAATGTTGTCTTTTTTTTAAATTCACACTCACTTTATCTGAAAAGATAAAAAAATAAAATTGTTTTATTTCAAGTAACACACTGAGAAAATTAAAAATATATAACTAAATTTGGAATGGTTTAGATGTGTATTGTGGCAATCCACTGATGATCCCAAACAACTACATCCGGGTGAAACACCTTTGAAACTTTAGGTCGCTAAAATCATTTTATTGATATAAAGCAACTTTTTGACAAAATTTATTATTTTTTTTTTAACTGCGAGACAAAGCAAGCATTCGAGGGTACTAAGCTATCACCTCTTTTTGCCTTTTTCTATTAGGCATATACAGTGCAACCTCCTCCAGCGGACACATTCCATAAATGGATGCCTCCCTTGTACATACATCAAACCCACGACCGGCGAATTTAGTACTAATTCATACATTACAGACCAAGCTATGATGAATTCTCTCTCGAACGGACGCAGCTGAAGCGTTGGAAAGTCCTTCAAACGTGAGATAGAGAAGATTGTTGAATCGGAACATGACCATTTTGCCTTCTAATAGGCAAAACAACATGATTTTCCGTTTCTGCGATTTCGTGTTTTACGTTCTAATTCGCATCTGGCTGCATCGAATTAATTTATCGATTTGATTTAAATTTAAAATAGATCTAACAGCAAAGTAGAGGTTTTTCAAATTTAAATTTTTCTAATAATAAGCAAAACTTAAGTTGCACACACATTTTTTTCCTCCCTGCCCACACTGCCACCTCAAAGGTCTGTTAATCAAAAAGGGGATGTTAGCCTAAGAGACTTCCCTAGTGAATGTCACAAAGTCCTTAGTTGCAGAGTTTCTGAATTCTGCTGATGTACAGAAGTCTTTATTGAAGATCCGTCGTCTTAACCAACGAAGGGATGGACAATCAGATGGTCCGAAGTTGATATCTCAGGCCATAATGGCCTGTGAGGACACCCGCTAGCTTCCTAATATTCTCCTTACTTAATAGTTGAAATTCCTTGTAGGAGCAGCGCTTAATTAATCTTTTAGATTGTCTCAAACGCCGGACAATTTCCCAGTGGTTCAGGCAGAGTTGTTTTTCCAAACCGTTAATTAGCCTTAAAGCAGCAGCCCATTTGACTCTGCAGTCGGTTTCTGGTCCTAAGAACGCAGATTCTGATCCAGCTCTAGCCAGGTTGTCTTCAGATTCGTTGCTTTCAATACCTTTGTGACCACGGACCCATCCGAGTTTTACCTTTTTCTATTTGACTAGGTTTTAAAAGGCATCGTAGCAGCACTTCACTGTTACAGAATTCACAGTGTTGGATGATAGTGCCTGTAGTGCTGCTTGACTATCCGAGAAGATGCCAATTCTGGCACGTTTAATTCCTCTTCGGGATATCAAATTTACGCAGATCTCAATGGCAGGGATTTCCGCCTGAAAAACCCTGGGACACATACCCATGGACATCGAGACTTTGCTGTTGGCTCCAAAGTCACCAGCTCCAAATCCAGTTTCCATTTTTGATCCGTCGGAGTACCAGATCAGACTTCTCGGATCTAGTGTCGGAACACCATTTACTCACTTAGAACGGTCTTATATTTTAACCTCGAATAAATTCGTCTTTTTATCGCCGGAAACCTCCCCTTAAACGGACTAATATTTCAGTGCCATCAGTGTCCGCTTAAAAGAGGTTCGTCAGTGTGGGCTTTTCAATGAGAATTTATAAAGGCGAACGCCTTTCACACAGTATTAAACGCGTTTCCATTGTCATTCTACATATTCAAAGTTATTTGGTATGAGCTTTGACGGTTTGACAGACGTCATTAATTTTAGGGATGGGAAAGAAATCTATTTTCAGTTTTTGGGGAGTTGAGATGCTCAAATAAACCCACAAGGGTACTCGCTGACTGTGTCAATATGGGAATGTATTCCAAAATGTTAAAACGCGTGAACGACATTGCACCGCCCAAATATAATAATGCGCCCCTTAAAAGCAATCAACTTTAAACTTTTTAAACGCGAGATTCGTCATCGAGGAGTGCCAGATACCGCCATCGCAATTTGAACCCACTACTAGTGGACGTGCAGGTACTACCGTCTTCCAACACTGGTAAGAGTTTCATCAACGATGTCACCAGCGGGTGCGCTATAACCCGAAGTTTGTGGACGAAGACAAAGTCCATGGTCTCTTTTGCCTAAAAGTCTAGGAGTCTTTTTAACAGATTATGCAGAAGCTGCAGAGGTGCAGAAAAAATAGAGTCTCGCCTATGCCACTGCCCAGCCCTACAGGAACGCTGCTTACACAGCATGGGAGCAAGGTTCTTCGAAAGCTTGAACGACTTGGCATGGATTCCACTATTTGACATAAAACTATTCCTCAACAGATCGAAGTGGTTTTGTTAGTCATATGTCCCGACTTGTTGTAGGTGTATTCACAGTTCAAAATTGAACCTATAACATAATTTTATGTCTGCCCACAAATCGTTTGCAAAGTCATCACTTTTCGATTAGACCTCAATTAAAGCAACCCTCGATGCGCGAAACTCCTTAAATCTTGGCAATGTAGACTCAATAACTGCAACTTAATATAAATATAACTTGATAATAGCAACTTTTGTATAATAAATTGTTTTTTTTTTTTTTTTTTAAAACCATCAAAGAGCAAAACACAAAACCTGCGTGCTCTCTCAGTATAGCTTAAAGCAAAGTTGTATGTTGCGCTAATAAGTTTATGCTTATGCACCTCGCGATCCGCTGAATATTACCATAATGAATCGCAAATTACAGAAGAATGCCCTAAATATATTCTAACTTAAGCGCAACAAACAATTTTAAGGCTATTTATACCTCTAAGTTCTATTACGTTTAACGAAACCTAACAATGAGTTCGACTTGGGAATGCAAGTAGAAACCTAACTTATTGTCAAATATGACAACAAGATCTTTTACAAAGATCAAAACGTTGAAGTCGAAAATTATTTGTCAAATAATTACGCAAAATTGAAGTTCGCATACGATATGCTGAAAAATGTAAAGTTCCAAAGCATTGCGATTGTTGCACCACTCCGACAATCTACTATTTATCCGAGATATCAAGTTTAAATCATCAGCGAAAGTCAAAACCTTATAGAATTAGAATAAATAGCAATGGGCCCAAATGACTGCCCTGTGGAACGCCCGAAGTAACTTCTATAACGCGAGAAGTCAAACCATCGACTTAAACCATTTGCTATTTTTCTATTAGTCAGGTAATTATAAAACCTTTTTAGGATTAAACAATGAAATCCCAAAGACTTTAGCTTAGCCAGAAGAAGGGTGTGATATATACAGTCAGGGTAATGTACATCAACTTGTAATCGTTCATCAAATAAATTAGTAATACATGATCTACCGCGAACAAATCAGTGTTGACTGTTTGAAATAATGTTTTTTACCGCGAAAAAGAGTTTGCCCTTAACAATACTTCCAAACAATTTTGGTATTGCAATTCGCTTTTATAAACACGTGCTTCCATCACTATTTGCATTTCCTCCTTCCTAAAATATTCAGAGAAGGTTCTGCTGGTGTTGGATAACTTAACATGTTACGAAAATAACGGCGAGGTAAAAAGTGATGGTGAAATTATATTCACCATGTGATTGCCAGCAAAATGCAGCGCTTTCTTCAGCCGATGGGTCAAAATGTGATAAACAAAGTTTGGTCGGTAGCGAAGGGTTTGATTTGGGGTGCAAAGTTACGGCATATCATTTAAGACATGCCGCAAGGTTCCTAGCTAATTAATGGGACAAGGTGAAGTATATGGCAATACGGAAATTCTAGAACCCATTGATGGCTCTAAGGTATGGTCATTGTGTTGCGTTATAATTTACGAAGAAAACCTTGGTCCCCTCCATCACTCCCATTTCCCTCCACTTCCCTTTAATTTTCGGCCCTCACTCCTTTTTACCGTGGGGAGTTTCTGGATTATTTCCATCCAGCTCTCGCAAAATATCATACGCTGCAGCAAGATGACAACAGCAGGTTTACCAAAGAGCACAGACGGGTGGTCGGAACCTCTGAAGGACGGACAGTCCAATCAAAAATAACTAAGAGGACTGGTGTCCCCATCCCAAACCTGGTCCACGAACCAGAGTCAACATACGACATTAGTGGTCTTGAAATGAACCACTTTTAAAAAAAAGTTAGAAAGTTAGAAAATTTAAAAGTGTAAAAAAAAACAAAAGGAAAATTGTTTCATCCCCATCCCCAAGACATTATCGTTATAGAGAAAGGATAAGCAGATGTGAGTGGAGTGAATTGTATCAAAGGTTTATTTTATTTTGCATTCGCCTATTTTATGGTGGAAGGAAAACTTAGCTTTCGTTTCGTCTTTTGCTTCCATTGTCCTGTAAAAAGAACAGTTAATAAACGCGCCCCTTTCAACCGTACAGATTCACCCGTTATTAGTTAACCGTATGGTATTTCAAGGTTGTCCTTTGGCTCAAAATTCGCCGGGTTTTATTTAACGTAGCATTCTTAATTTTCAAATAAGAATTTTAGACGCTTTGCTTAATTTTAAATTTAATTTTGTTCATTTAAAAGCCTTGCGTTCAGGCTTCTCACTCGTGTCCAACAGAGAAGAACCCAAGTCGCGCCGTAAACATCTACGGTGTAAAGCGATGTTGAGAGCTCCCCAGCACTGTGATATTTTCCAACAAAAACAGAGCACTGCTTTTGTACCTTCTTTGTATTTGATAAATTGTTAAATTCCCAATAGGGAAATAAAACTTCTCTTTTATTTCAACATCTTTTTATTATACCCTATCCTAAGGGTATATTAATTTTGACACATATTTTGTAACACCTCTTAATATTCGTCGTAGACCTATAAAAGTATATATATTTATGATCAGGTCCAAATCCTAAGACTATCTAGCAATGTCCGTCCGTCCGTCCGTCCGTCCGTCCGTCCGTCCGTACGCAATTTTTAGGCCTTTAAAATTAAGCTAGGAAGGTGAAATTTGGACCACATACTCCCTAGGGCTCCGAAATAGTTAAGTGTAAAATTTTTTTGAATACGCCCACTGCCACGCCCACAATTTAGAAAAAACCGTTTTAAAGCTAAACTTAGAGACATAGAGCATTATAACCTTCAGAAGATGTGTAGGCACGGTCCTCCCAAATAAGTTTGCCATATTAAGTTTTTTGCCACGCCTACTTTTTGTGGGCGTTTTTGACTTAAATTCTGGTTTCTTCGAAAATTTTCATAAAAAGCGAAAAAAAATGTTTTTCAAAATAAACTTTTTTTTTTTTTAATTAATAGAATGAAATAAAATGCTAGCCATCATCTTCTTAATGCTTTTTTCTTTGGGGCATATAGGGATATGGATAGGGTATCATACTGTTCGCCCCCAGCGGACTGTAGCCTTTCCTTATGTTTTTAATCTAAATAATAGGTTTCGCATTCTTCCTTTTTAAAGACTGCATGGCGCCCATTTATCCCCCTTAAAAAAAAGCTATCCACCAAAATTATTATTTTTCCCAACAGCAATTGTGAACGAACCCACCCCCAGCTGACTAGCCAATTCAACGCATCAACGTGCTGACGTGCTGACGTGCTAACGTTTCGTCTATTATTAATTAAAGTGCAATAATTGGGGTATCAATTAATGATTAGCTTGAAGACTGTTTCGAAAAGCGATCTAGTACAAAGTTTTTCATCAATTCAAAAGCGGAAAACAACGAAAGCGATGGAGAAAATGGAGATGGGAGTAATGCCGCGTTTTACGCACTGAACATTTGCCTTC
Organism: Ferdinandea cuprea; assembly: GCA_963576555.1. Taxonomy (NCBI): domain Eukaryota; kingdom Metazoa; phylum Arthropoda; class Insecta; order Diptera; family Syrphidae; genus Ferdinandea; species Ferdinandea cuprea. The sequence goes on from OY754958.1 coordinate 66,479,544, forward strand.
AATGAGTCGACGAAAACTTAGCTTTAATGGATAACATTTTGAAGCTGCAAAAATTAAGAGTTAGAATTGTTTGATAAAATATTCAAAAATATGCCCCAACAGATGGCGCTCGAAAGACAAAGGTTATTATGAAATGGATTTCGATAAAAAAAAAAGACATTCTCCAGCCTAATTTTGGTTGCCCTACTTATGACGGTAGAGTATCTAGCATGAGTGTATTTAAATTACTTTATTTGTGCAGTAAAATTGCATTAATTCCTAAAAATAAATACCCATTAATATGTAGTTCCATTTCTCATAAATAAACAAACCCCATAATCGGTTAACATATTTATGTCGTGTCGTCCTATATTTCATTGTTTAAAATGTAAACATCCTAAAATTAATGCTCATCTAGTACCTACTTCCAATTAGGATAAACAAAAATACTCTTTCAACAGTTAAAATAATTCAACATAATAGACTAAACAAATATCCAGTTGAACAAACAAATTATCTCAAACACTGCACCACATTCTCATTTTTGAAAACATTTGTTTGTAATGCAATTGCATTATTAAAATAAACCCGCTTTCAGCTATAACGTGTTTTTGAAAAAAAAAAAAAATAATTCAAAACCAAAAATATTTGAAAAACCAATTCAAACCCAATAAATTGACTAGCAAAACTATTTCGATAGTTTTAAATTTTAGACGTAAAAATTACAACAGTAAATCCATCCTTTTGCCACACAGACTCACAAGATAACCAATTGCGCATTTTCAAATACAAATAGAGTTTTCTCGCATAAATCCAAATGCAGCTGCATCAGTTCTTGTACTGGAAAATAAAAGAAGATCTCACGCTCTAGGACGCGATATACGATATACCTATGCGAAGTGAAGAGATGATTTAATTAGTTCGTTTATTAAATATGCGGCTACGAAATGATACCGTTTAATTGAATTTATTTGCGCTGACAGATTCGATATATGCGCTCGGCTACTGCAAATGTGTGAAGGACATTTTTTTTGGTTTGTTGATATCGAAAAATTAATTCAGCAAATGCAATATGGCGATATGGAGATGTGCTGAGAATAAGGCAAATGAAGGCGTAATATGAGCAAATGGAAAATGGTAAACGGGAGGCAAATGCAATTAATTTTTCATGCGTCAATTTTTTTTCATTGTTTATTGTTTCGCAGATTTTTTACGATTTCAAATTCAAATATTGATTAATATTCATTTGTTGTGGAGAGTGATGGCGCGTTTTTTTATTTTATTTATATCTACAGTGGACGCCATAAGTCTGTGTACAGTTACTTGTATTTACGTATAAGTCACATCAGAATATCGCAGTATTGAACAAACTTTTTTATAAAAAACGCGCACTAAAGGGACTTTGTATACCCTTAGAATGTAGTAACAGAGTGCCGGCATAAGAAGAAAGGGAGATACCGATGTACGTAGGTTTTAAATGTTTGTAAAAACCAGAGAGTCGTAGATGTTTCCACATTCGTTGTACGGTTAAGAAAGGATTCGTTGTACGTTCTAATACATGCTTAAGGGTGAATTGATGTGCATTCCTGGCATGACGAGTATTGCGTTTGAATTGCTGTAGGGGTGGAATGCAACTGGCTATTTTATTTGAGCCCTAATTAAAGATAAAACAAGTGACTAAGTCAAGCGATACCGCGATGTCTCTATTGCCAAAAAGTTTTATCGCTCGTTTAGTAGCTCCTTCCTACGCTAGGGGTAGGCACCTTGTCGTGCGTGCCTTTCGAAAGGCGCCTGGTGCGGAGGATTCGTATTGCAATTAATCAACGGACTATGCTTTTCTAGTCATCAGAAGGGCCAACCATGGCAGACAGGCTGTTGCGGAGCGATCAACTTAGAACTGCCCACCCCAAAACATTAAAGGAAAACGAAATTTGCTTCTGGTGCAAAACAGCCCTCCTAACTTAACCTAACCTAACCTAGCTCCACATATGTAATTGGTGCTCCAGACTAGATGTGAGCGTTCTACTCAAGTTTGGGGCCCAACGACGCCTTATAAATTCTAGCCAGATCAGAAGGGGTAAAATATTTTTTGCATCGCTTGAGGAGGCCTAGACATTTCGCAGCGTTCTTGACGACGACGAATATGTGGTCATTCCAACGAAGGTTGTCATTAACACACATATCGAGGATAGAAAGTCTTTCAATTTCAGCGATGTGAGTGCTATCCAAGGATAATGACAGAGTATTGGGGTTTCGCAATTTAATAAGCTTAACATACGTTGCCGTTCCGGCTTCTCGCCAAAGATAAGGCACGTAAATCCCAAAACGAATATGCGAACCTAAGGTTGCTGTCATCAACGCATGAATGGATTGGATTAGAAGTGACAGACAGGAGCTCATTTATAAAAATGAGAAAGAGAGTCGGAGATAAACCGAAGCCCTGGCGGACACCAGTATTTATTTGGTGAGTTGAAGACCTGAAGTCCTCTGATACAACTTCAACTGAACGGTTTGAAGGGTAATTTCTATTCAATTGAAGAAAGATATAAACGACTCAAAATGCACGTATTTTCGAAAGAGCCGGATGCCAAACTCTGTCAAATGCCTTTAAAACATCAAGCGCAGCGACTTTATCATCACCACCACGATGAATAGATTGGTTCCACTTTTCGGAAAGATATGTCATAATAACCAGTGGATCTGTTGCTGCGAAAACCGTAGTGCCAGTCTTTAAGAAGTATTCGGGATTCAAGATGTTTCATTAGCTGAGGATTTATCTGCGTTTCCATGAATTTGGAAAGATGCGACGTGAGTGCAATTGGTCGGTAGCAAGAAGGAGACGAAAATTCGGCTGGACAAATGATGTTTGCTCTCTTCTCGGAAAGAGTTGTTAGTTTTTACTTAAAGCATCATAACTTTTTTTTTGGGCTTATAAAATCACACGGTGCTTCTAAAATTGTTTGCTTAGTTAAATTAGGTCTACAAAATATATTAAGTGGGTTTTGTAGATATAGCTAATAGTTCTGAAGTTATATCACTTAGAGTAGTTGTACCTCGAAATCGGACATTTTCACTCTAACTGGATACTGGCGTTGGGGTGATAGGAGACCCTAGTAGAGTACCATTTTATTTTCGCCGGATTTCGGTTAATTTTATCTTAAAAAGGTTTTTTCAATACTGCGACATTCTGATGTGACTTATACGTAAATATAAGAGAGGATACTTCGATTTGAAGTAAGTGTACGTAAATTTATGGCGGCCACTGTATGAAAAATTAAATACGGTACAGCTTGGGATGGTTTATTATGAGGAAAGGGAGGAGGAAATCTAATTGCATATCCTGAGTTATGGGTGAAATTGCGTTTCTATTATTGAGTGATTTTTCATTGCGAGTAATAGTGTGAAAATGTATGTCCAATATCCACCCAATTATAACCAGATATAGCTAAGGCTGAAGGAATGGTATTGTAACCAATTTGGGCTGCTACAAGCTGAAGCAACTAATAGAAATTTTGGCCAGTGTCTTGCTCTTTAGAAATTTTTGGTTGTGTCTTTTCTTTTCCTTAGCAGACTCTCGTAAGTTTTGTAAAATGAAAATGTTACAATAGTTGCTTTTATCGAGTCAGAGTCACAGTAAGCAAGTTATCCTTGCAGTTATTTAAATGTATTCATTTCATTGGTATATTTCGAAGATTTAGAAGAAATTTCAGACTATAGAAAGACCACTTGAAATAGGTCCTTCAAGAACTTTAAGCGGAGCTAGAGCCAGGCGTGTTAGCATCTTCTATAACCCTAATCTGTCAATTGAGTGCGGCTGTGAGATAAAGGCGACTACGATTTGGAAATGAAAAGATGGCCCGATCAACGTTCTCCAATAATTTGAAGAATTAAAAACATGTACTTTGAATATTAAGAATAAAATTATTTTTAAAAGAACTAACATTTTGTTTAAATAACTTTAACAGTTAGTCTACAACAGAAAAAACTTGTCGTAGAGAAGGACAAAATAATTCAAGGGTGTTGATATCAAATTCTACGAATTTCGAATTTCGTAGCAGTTTGACTCTTAGGTGACTTGCAGTTGACTTGTAACTCAGTTGAAAATCTGTGAACCGCTTGCCAACGGCTTTGTGGAACTGATGGAATGTGTTAAGAGGTGTGTTTGCTTCGACAAATTCGCCGTTGAAACCAGATTCTGAGGAGGTATCGTCGAAACCACATACAACAACGAGGTTTGGAAATCTGAAAAATGAATGGGAAACCTCCTGATTTCGATGGAGGTTTCAGGAGTTTTTGCGATACCTCAGATTTCAATGCGGTGCGAAAAGGGTTGATGATAGATGGCAGATCATTGACAGAGAATAGTAGTGGACCCAAAATGGAACCCTGTGGGACACAAGGATACAAGGCAAGTAGTTTGACACACAACTTTTTGAAAATCACAATGTTAAACGCCTTCGAAAAGTCAAGCAACACTAAAAAGGACATCTTATCTTTATCCATATTTGGCCGTAAATCTTCAACGACGTTCACTAAGGAGGTTATACAACTGTGTGTGACTTTTCCGTTTTGATGTCAAGAAATAGATTTATTTGCTTTTGTAAAATTCTTTCACACAATTCCGAAAGAAAGGTTATTATTGAAATGGGCATGAAGTCATTAACCTTTGCAATTTTGGGTATAGGTACTACTTTAGCCATTTTGTCACCAGATGTTAAAATTGAATTAAAAATATGTGTAATGTGCGGGATGAAGGTTGGTAATATGAGCTTTAAAATTCGAGGATTTATATCATCGAGCTCAGTTGCAGAAGATAAAATAGAGAGCTAACTTTCACCGTCTTCAGGAAAACGGACGTTTCTAAGACGTTTCTGTAGTACAGATTCTGCTTTATTTGGTATAAATCTGTGTGGGTCTCTTACTGAGGTCAGCAGATTAAAAGGCGGCCGATGCTTCTTTTGGTTTCTGTTTCAATAACAGTCATTTACAGAAGTAGCTATCTACTTGAAGGAAAACTGACGGACCCTAAAGTGAATCAGTTATTCTTTCCTGACGATACATCCGTCAAAAGTTCTGATCAGACTTCCCTGCAACGAGCACTTGATGTTTGTCTAGATGTTTTAGAAGGGAATGGGTATCGCATTAGCCAAAAAAAGACAGAGTATCTGTACTGCCCATTCTCTGACCCAAGTCAACCCATTCCGGACATTTGTTTGAATGGGGTGGTGGTTCCCAAGTGTGAAAAGTTGAAATATCTGGGATCAATGATCAACACTGCAGCAACAGTTGATGACGACATCAATCATCGTGTAAGCCTAGGGTAGATGAAGTGGGAAGGCCCTACAACGCAATGCTGGACAATGTACAAAAAGTATGAGGGCAAGTTGACAGCAGCTGTAACAAAGAGTAACGAAGCTTGATCCGAATTAGAAGTTCTAGAATCTGAGGAAGCCTTCACGTCAAAGAACCCATCTCGAAAAAAATTGAAGCACGACCGACTTAGTTGGTATTGTCATATTCAAAGGAAGGATCCTACGAATGAGAAACTCTTGGATCATAAAAATGCAGTTTCAGCAAATGGTGCTCCAAAAGACCCTAAACGTTTTTTCTTCGTGGGAACGCTTTTTTTAGTAGAGAGGTGCAAGGACAATAATTAACACTACGAGTAATTTTTACAATTAAATGTAGTAGATACTTGGTCAACTACATCGCAAGTAAAAATTTACAGAACGACAACATTTTTTAGGCACGCGTCGCCACTGATGCAAATCCATAAACGCTTTTCCCAAATAAAATCTGGTTAATGTTCTTCTTAACGATACGCTCCAGGAATGTAGTTTTTGACACGCGCCACGGTATCTCTTTGGCGAGATTTTTGACCGAAATATTTTTTTTGAACATCAAACGAAGGTGTTAACATTTTCTTTTAAATAAACATTGCCACATCTGGATTATGGATTATAGAATAAGTGGAATTCCATAATTTTTTCATAAGCGGCCCGACAAGATTTCAGATAAGACTGTAAATGTTGAATATTTTTCAAGGGAAGCATGAAGAAATATTTGGCAGTTATCCCACTTCTCGGCTGTCTCCATTTTGCTGAGTCCTTCTGAAGATTCTCCTGGTGAGCTGATAATAGTTTGGGGTTGTATGTCTTTAACGGCTATGTTTGAAAATTCGTTTCATTCAGTTCTGACGTGTGCGGGTACCCACGCTAAGTTAGCTCATGGAATTAGGGAAAGAAATTAAATAAAAAATATTAAGGACTAAAAGGCCCATACAAGTACCCAAGGCTAGCGTCGATAGATAATGTCCCTGCGAAGGTATATCTTTTGACACATATATTTTTCGACGTTACTATGACAGTTTTTACTCTTGGATGTTTTTCAGAGTTTCCAGCGAATAAAAACTTTTTAATGGGACCCGTCCTTAAAGGCGTAAATGACTGCAACTGATTCATGGTGCTGGATAAATATTGTGGAACAAAGCCTCTTTCATTTTTGCTTTAAATATTTTAGATAATGGAAAGGACTTAAAAGCTTGCTCTTCGAAAGACCTTCTTAAGTCAGATGTGTCCAAGAACGGGAGTCGCTAGCGCATAATGTGGAAACAGTTAATTCGAAATTTGTAAATGAAGTTTACTCATCCCAACATAAAGCAGTTCTTAAGCATTTACTCGGCGGAAAAGATAAAGGTTGGACCAAGTCGTTATATGGGTGAGTTGGGTTTTTTTTTATTGGTCGACTTTCTATTTTCTGATGCGTTTTGCTGTGATGCATCTGGGAATCCATAACCGGCGCGCGAGTATTTCGAGATGAATAAAGGAACGAATGTGGTTCGCGTTAGAGTTGAGACTACTTCGGATGCTTTCTTGGTTTAATCCAGTTCCTCCAGGTCTATTTAAAATGCTTGGATTATAAGCTTGCTTGGACCAAGACTGAGCGATGGCAATTCCATTTTGAACAGCCGTTAGAGTTGTGTCCATCTGCGTAGCTGCTGATGGCTACATGAAATATGGCCCCAAACCAAAAATGAAAAATGGGCCTAACAAATTTATATGGAAAACAACAACACGATAATTTCTGTGATTTGGGGCCATATTTCATTTTTTGGGTTGGGACCATTTTTTAAGGTAGCCGCTGCTGGTTAGTTCCGAAAGGAATCCTTTTTGGATGATTTTCAAGCTCAATCACAACCAGACTAGGTAGAATTTTGGTCCTTGCACGTGCGTCGGGGCAGATCGGACTGCGTTTTAAGAACCAATCTTTTAAAGGTCTATTCACTGTTACGTTTTTGCTATATATATCCAAACTTTAATTATTTTGCAGTGAATTTATTTTCCAAAGTGGAGGGGGATTGAAGTCAGTTTTGAAAGAATGTTTGGGAAGCTTGTACACTGGCTAGCTAGTAAGGTAAGTATAGCTCTTACGGTCCTCAATTACTATCTTAACTGCTCCCTTTCTTCCTACGTATTCGAATGATGTGTATCCAGCTTCGACTCGGAGTGCTGCAATAGGTGTAGCTTTTAATGCGTCAATTTTAAGTCAAATTTGAAGGGCAGTTTCAAGGTGTGACCACTTCCGTCTTGAACATATCGTCTTCAATGCGTAAATCCGCAACTTAAACAGGTTTGAGACATTGTTAAAATGTAAATCCCATTTAAGATTCCCGCTGGACCAATACTATTTGAGCTAGTATTTTGAGTTGTTTTTAGAGAGTAGGTAGGTAGGTTGGCAGATGCCGTTGTGACGGTAGACTCGGCTCACTTAGACCACAAAGTTGGGTTCATTGTGTCCTTTTACCTAAACAAAAAAAACTGAAAGTATACAAGAAGAAACCGCTGTTAGAGGCTCAAAGTGTCGCTCTCTCAGAACCATCCTGTTTGTATACAAATTTGAGAAGATCTTTTAGTTCAACTTTGCCTTCATCCTCCAGCTTATCGTAGAAGTAACTGCCGAGGGTCATAAACCTATGACTATGAAACCGGGCTTTTTAGGCCCGGACATACGCATAACAGGGACGGGCAGATTCAATTTCTTTAACGTCCCTGCAGCTTCTGCAAAAGTCGTTGTGCATTATGCCCAGTTCTACTCAAGGACTAAATTTAAATTGTTCGTGAAATGAAGCTAAGCGGAGTGCTTATTTCTTCGAGTGCCAGTGATGCGTTCATCTCCAAACCCGATTGGAGCTTGTCCGCTTCTTCGTTTTCCGGGTTATCAGCGTGCCCAATTACACAGCACAGAGTCCATCCCTAAGCTACTATAACATTGACAACAGTTCGGGGTGGGCCTTACTTATAAGCCTATTCAATCAGCCCAATCGTTGGCTAACTGCCTTTGGTTCCGCACTCGCAATTTGGTTGAGATGCTTTTGGGCGCCCCACCTAAGACGAGGCTTTACTTTTCAGCATTGTTTATCGGATATTATGTTAGCTTGAGCGTTGCTGGTCATTCGCTCTTAATATCGCAGCCTTCTCAAATACCCAATGCGCAGCTTTCTGATCAGGTCCGTACAGCTCGTAGAGTTCATCGTTGAATTGTCTCCTCCAGAATCCGTCAACACATGCTGGTCCCATATAAATACATCTTACAAAGAATTTTTCTCTCAAAATGATCAAAAATATAATATCTCATCCAACGACTTCCTACATTGATTCACGGCCCTTGATTTCACCACCTTTACGGCCGCTTAGCTGTCAGAGTAGATGAAGATGGCAGGTATTTCCGCCTGGAAAACGCTACAGCCGTCGTTAATTCTAAAGGATTTGCTTAATCCTAGACATCCGACATCCGACATCGATTTCGGAACCGTCTTGCAACTGACTTCTCGCATCATTACGAGGCGTCTCCGTATGGTTTATATATCCAGAGTCCATACTCTCTTAATCTAACGGCCGTTGTTGCCGCCTTCCTGCTGCAGTATATGTCTAGTGACGTGAGGTTTAGCAGTACCTCCAAAGCTGGAGTGAGTGTTGTATACCCATACAAGCCGCCCTTTGGCCCTTGGACCTTGGTGAGAGAGGAGGTATTTCTTCTCCGTAGCCTTGCACTATACTATACCGCGCCGTATGTTAGGACGGGTTTTACAACCGATTGTTAACTGTTACCTTTAGAGAGTAAACGAGAACCCACGAAGGATGACCAGCGACGTTGTACATTTTCTTTTTCTACAAACGGAGCGGAGAGCTTCTGTTTTGATTGGTGGTTGAAATCTGCTTCTTCTTGGATAGGGGTTCCAAGCTTAAGCATAGATTTTGTCAGCGCAAATTCCTATGAAGTTGAGGATATAACCTGTCTGCATTGAGCATTACTAATGAATTTTGGAGGACGAATTTCTTGAGTTTTTCTCGTTCATAAAGATGGTTGTGCACCTGATCAAGTTGCTTTCTTGCAGGTCGTGGGAAGGTTTACGGTACACGCTCTCTATGTACTAAATTTGTCAGAAAAAGATACACAGTACCCAGTACTATTTGAAATGGAACGGAAATAACCTAAAAATATTGCTCGGGTGGTGAAAGAATAAAAAAAAAACTAACAATTTGCGACCCCTTAACCCTATTGCCAACCTAATTAAATATTAATTTCACCCTTAGATAGGGATTTGTGGCGGTAAAACCTCCACTTTACACACCCGGTGATTTCAGTTTGGCACTTGGCCTATGCGACGAGTTAATGCTGAGAAAATTTACTTAATAAATAATGACAATCACTCCTATTTTACATAACAGAGATAGCAAGGTTCAAATAGCTCCCATCACACCTTATCTGTTTGAATAAACACTCAATCATCTCACACTCAAACCCAAAGCAAACACGTTTAATAAAATTCCAGTTATTTGGTTTAAGTTTCCATTAACGAAATAAATATACATAATTTGTGTTCGGCTTTTATTTAAAATTTTTTATCACTTTCGTTTCGAACAACGAACTCATTTTGAATCGCTGTGGGTTATCCGTTAATTGCGACAAAGAGAGGATTTTTTTCTCACATTTATTTTTTTAATCAATAAACTGTTCTAAAATTCATTCACTAATGGCATATCGCTGTGATGTTTCATTCCGTTATAAATGAATTGAGATACGAAAAATAAGTTTACGAATTTCCGCAATTATTTCGAGCAACTTCAACGAACTAAAAAGCTTGGGATATATCTCGGGAAGAACACAATATTAAGTCAATGGGTGTCCCCAAAACAGATCGGGGAAGAATATTTCAAGTTAACTTTGACGGTTGTAACTCGCCCTTAGTTAACCCATTTCCACCAATGCTACGTTTACAGAGGACTTCTGACGGACAACTGCTCTGACGAACAAACCAAACCTTATGAAGCCGGTTCCAGTGCCAGCGTTTTAATAATGAACGCATCCACTGTAACCGTAGCCTTAACCGGAAATGGGTTAACTTTGACGGTTACAACTCGTCCTTAGTTAACCCAATTCGGGGAAGCGTCGTAAGTGTAGGCTCAATAGAGATTTAGAGGGTTAATGTCTTTTAATCTAATCATATAATTTTTCAAAATACAGTGAACTCCCTCTTAACGGACACTCCTTCTTAAGCGGACAAAATGTAGTGTTGCGCTTCCTCTTTCTCTCATTTGGTTAAAAGTGGTGGCCAAAAATTTTGCCAAGCGGATGAATTTCACAAGTTTTAAGGCATCATCTGGCTGGTTACGACGGTTTTTTTTAAAAGACACAACATTTTATACAGAGCAATATCTGGGGAAGCTGTCGATGTGAGTACTCAAACCGCTGCTGAATTGACTACCCAAAATGGGTCATTAATTCAAAAATGTGATTCTAAGGATATTTTCAAACAAAGTCCTGTTCAGGGGGGGGGGGGGGGGGAAATCATCTAAAGAGGGATTAACGATGTTACATTGTGTTGAGCCATTGGTTGTGATTGGGTAATCCGCAAACCAACGCTGCTTCAAAAACATACCGAAAGCAAATCTGTCAGTGCAGTGGCTTTCAAATAAGCGGGCTTGGATGACAACCCTTATATTGACATAGAGATTCAATGCCAAGATGAGAAAACTTCGGAAGAAGGTTTAACGTTTTCTGGACAACGCCACTTCACATCTTCTTTATCCTCTTCTTTCTTTAAATAACATTACGTTGATATTTATCCCAGCAAATACGACATCTATTTGTCAACCCTTGGACCAGGGCTTCGTCAACAATTTTAAAGTTTTTTATCGGAGACGAAGAGACAGTGCAGTTGACGTCTGTTCTCGTCTGATCTCACTATGAGTCAGCTGTGGTAAGGGGGTGGTAATCTCAACCCGAGCGGAATGGAAGATTTTTTAAAATTTAAAAAATTAGTGGTTACTAAGTAAGTTTAAATGCAAAATATTATAATGTTCTTTTTCAAATTAAAGATTGTTTCTATTTTAATATTTTCCTCTTGGACGGACACTCCCTTATGCGGACAAAAACCTCCGGTTAACACATTTCCGACTAAGGCACTTAAGACAGATTTCACTGTAATATTGAAATATTGAACATTGAGTGTTGGAGTGTCAAAATTTTCAATATTTGGTTTTATTTTATTCGATAAAAAAGGTTTCATCGAAATCGGTTGATAAAAAGTGAAGTTAACCGATGCCCAGATTGGAGTTCAGGGCACCAAAAGTAGGAAAAGGAGGAGCCACAACATTTTTAACGTCTTTCCAACAGAATTGCCCGGTTTATCAATGTAAGAAATGGGAAAATTTGAGGCGGATGTAGTTAGGTTAGGTTGAAGTGGTAGTCGGAAGGCCGACTCACTTCGACGAGAAAGAGGTCCGTTGTGATACCACGTGGATCTATGCTACTGCTTTCCTACTCTATACTCATTAAACACTTTGGACGTTTGAATGTAGCGTCAATGGTGTCAGATATTCAATTACAGTTGAATTTTGGGCTACACTGGACTGGGGCTAACATTTTATCCATATCTTTAGCAAAAAATGATTTGCACTGAGAAGAACTCATGTGGTGTTTGAAATTTCATTCTTCGATTTTCAGTTAGAGCCTTTTAACCCCCCCCCCCCCCTTACTTTCTAACTAAACTTAAGGATATGCAAAAATACGTGTTTTATTATTTCTTTACTAGAGGTAATATGATAAAATTCTGGATTGGCTACACTTTCAGGAGACCAAGCAGTCCTTCGAATGAAAAACGAGTTGGTAGACCATAAACAATGTGGAAATCAACGGTATTGGACGAAGCAACAGCACAGCGTAAAACGTGGCCACAGCTGAAGTATCTGGCCGCAAATCGAGAAGGATGGAGGAAGTTTGTCGCCGCCCTATGCCTAACTCAGGGTTGAAGGACTCATATATGTGCATCCCTAAAATTTACTCAAATACACGCATTTCGTGACTTTCAAAAATATGCATTTTGTATATAACCCTCCTCAAAGGTTAAGGTTGCCCTTGGAAAGAAACGAGACTTCTAAAACGCCTTTCACGACTAGAGCACCCGAAAGCCTCCCGCTGCAAAAGTCATTCGAATACACACCAAGCCTTGTTAAACGCTTGCCTATAAGACAGTGATGACACTTATTTTACAACCCACGTATAGTCTTTCTAGAGAGTCACTAGACAAATTGTGCCACTTATCCACCTAAGGTTGCTTTTCTCAATAGCTTCCAATTTCAGCATGAGGTTGCCTTAAGCGACCAGAATACCTGAGGAACCCTTATTAGGTAAAATATCAGGCAGTATGGTTCCATGTTTTGCGAATTCGTCGGCCTTGAAGTTCCAGGGAATATCTGGAATATCGGGAAAATCTGCCCCGGCACCCAGCATCGGCTTTTCAGGGGTCCTTGAGCTTAGAGAAACTCAGCATAGTCTTTTTAACGCCGCCACTTGGCTGTCGTCATTCCAATAGTGCCTGGAATAATTTGGTAATCGGAATGAGAGACAGAGATCAATCAGAGAGAATGCCAACACTGACCCCGTCATCAGTTTTTGATCCACCGGTGATGGAGTGGATCGATGAATCGGAAAATCCAGGAAATCACTTTCCTCCCAGAACGATCTGGATGGAATGGTGACTAGAAAGTTTTTGTCAAACTGAAGGTGAAGTGTGGTGAAGTCTTTGTTTCTAGGAATAGTCCTTAACAGATTTAGAATAGCAGCATGGTCCAATTCCTTCTCTGTTCATTGGGGCTTTGAGCCGAATAGACGAGTTAGCAGCTAGAATGTCGAGTAGTTGGGAGCAGTACGAAGTGCGCCACTCATGCATAGACAAGCTGATCGCTGATTTTTTTTTCGATTGGTCCTATTGTTCACCAGACCACCACACTGTACATGAGTTTAGGTCTTACAACCGAGATATACAGCTAATGTGCAATGCTGGGTTGAAGTTCCCATCTATTACCAATTGTTTTACTGCTAGAAAAGAAAGCAACCTAACTCTTTCCTGTATATTATGTTTCCAGTTTAATTTTCTATCAAAGTTTTGACCCAGGTATGAAGCTTTGTCAAAGAAGACCAAACTGGTACCATTAATGAGGCGGGCAAAGGAAAAAAAATCATTCAAAAATGCTGTCGTTAAATTTTAAAGAAAACTCAACTCATTACTCATACTGATTTAATATTTAACCAACATTTAGGCAGAAACGCACCTTTTAAATATTCCAAACCGCTCGCATGCCTACTGACTAAAAAGCTAAAACACAAATTCTCTTCGTCTAAAACTACTTGAATTCTCTTCAAAAAAAAAAATGCTCTCCCTTGAAACTATCTTCAAACGATATTCCCCACAAACACATAGTTGACACTTTTCATTCAAATCTATTCAACTCAATTTCTTAAAAAAAAAAGCGAAATAAATCAAAACACGATAAGAAAAAGCTTCTTGCCGATAAGATAATTCTGTTAATAATTGTCTAACTATAAAAACAAATACTCCCACAACATCTATCACGATAAACAGCAAAAAAAAAAATTTATGTAAATTCTACCCTTGGACTGCGCTGTGCTATCCACTTAATTTTTTTTTTATATAAAAAAAAAATAAAAAATATTTTATTGAGTGAATCGATTTGATTTCACTTTAAATCAGAGATAATTTTTTATTTGTTTTCGTTTGCCCCTTATTCTTCGCAGTTGAAGTTCAGAGAATGCAATAAAATCTCACGAATCTCTTTAGCCGTGACGGAACGCGGCAGCAGGCAATCGTTAATGTCAACGCTTGAGTAGTAAACACTGAAGCTAAAGCGAATCACAATTATGGCAGATGAAAGATGTCAGATTCCCTCATAAAGGAATTCAAGGATCAAAGAAATATTTACATGACGTAGATAAGCAGAGCAAACCGAAAAATATGTTACGTATACGCCATGCTAATTTGATTTTAAACATTCGCAATCACAACAAGCTGTCGACATTTTAACACCTTTAGGTGTAATTAATTGTTCCCAAAAAAAAAAAAAGAAAAAAAACCTTTTACAATTTTTTTCGCAGAAATTATGTAATAACATTTTAATTGCATGCAACACTTGCGTTTCCGTGAGAAGAACCTTTGTAATTTTTTATTGCTTATTCTTTGGGGGCGAAAGGAGCTGTCCTTTTTTAATTAGCAAGCAAAACAGTTTTAGATGTCAGAAAACATAATTTTTTTTTTTGAAGTATCTTTTCCCTTTTTCTCTTTAAAAATCAGAAACCTTAGAAGGAAAATAGATACAAATTCAAATTTTTATTTAAAGACCTTTACGATACAATAAATTTAGTAGTTAACAATTCTATTACACGAGAAGAAAAGTGCAGTATTTCAAGAATAGAGTCATCGTGAGGTGTGATTTTCAATAGGCTTTTTTTGACAGATCGCGCTTTATCATTTTTGTTGAGTATCGGTTGACAAGTCTTAATGGAAAGACTCATACCACAACAGCGTCTCCAAATTGTGCAGTTGTAAAGGGTGTTTTTTTATAGAACTTCAAATTGAAATAAAACACAAGAAAATCGTTTTAATGGAAGAATAATTTTATGCCATTAATGGCCGCCACGGCTGATTCGAAGACAAGTCTAGAGGTCCAATTTTGAATCACTTTTTCAAGCATTTGGTGCTGTATGTCAGCAATAACGCCACGAATGTTGGCTTCCAAGTCGCCTAACGTTTCTGGTTTGTTGGCGTCCTGATCCCCAAAGAAAATAATCCGATGGTGTCAAATCACACGATCTTGGTGGCCAATTGACAGGTCCATTCCGCGAAATTATGCGCTCATCGAATGTTTCCTTCAATAAATCGATTGTGACGTACGCTGTGTGGCATGTAGCGTCGTCTTGTTGGAACCACATCTCATCCACATTCATGCCATTCAATTCGGGAACAAAATAGTCGGTTATCATGGCTCTATACCGATCTCCATTAACGGTAACTGACTCTCCAACATCATTTCGGAAGAAGTATCGCCCAATGACTCCGCCAGCCCATAGAGCACACCAAACAGCCAGTTTTTGTGGATGTAATGGCGTTTCGAGGATCTCCTTCACTTGAAATGCGGCAATTTTGCTTGTTGACGCAGCCATTCAACCCAAAATGAGCCTCATTGCTGAACAACATTTTGCGATGAAAATCAGCATCGATATCAATCTCATTTTCGGCCCATACACCAAAATCACGACGCATTGCATCGGCTCGCGGCTTTAATTCTTCCACAAGCTGGATCTTGTAGGTCGTAAGAAGAGATCTTTGCGCAAAATCTTCCATAAAGTTGATGGACAAAGCTCCAATTGCTGTGCACCGTGGCGAATCGATTCATACGGGTCCTCTTCAACACTTTGCTCTACAGCGGCAATTGTTTCTTCGGTGCGCACTGTTCGACGTCTTTGCGGATGCGTATTATTACATAGAGTAAACGTAGTGCGAAGACGATCCATGGTTAACCGAATTAATTGCTGTGATGGACGATTATATCGACCATAAAATGAACGGAGCTTGCGGTAAACTTCGCGAACTGAAACATTATTTTCGAAATAAATTTGCACGATTTACAAGCGTTGTTCATTTGTCAACCTGTTCATGATAAAATGGCAAACATTTGACCAAAAAATGTCAAGTTTTATCTCTATTCGAAAAACCAACCTCTAAAAAAAACACCCTTTATAAAATTTCTTTATTTGTTCGAGAGATTATATAGATAGGGCTCAGAAAATTTTATTTTTTGTAGATGTTTAACAGTGTTTCGTACTTTTTCATTTTTCTTTCAATAAAGAATAAAATCTGACTTCAACTTGATAATATTTGAAACAGTGAGGGCCAGGGGTGCTGAGCCTTAAAAAGGGGCGATTTGGCCAAACGGCAACGCTGTTAGTACCTGACATTAAAAACGTATCACAGTTTATTGTGCACAACATTCAATTTTCTCCGGGAGTCAAAGTTTAGTTTGTTGGAAACTTCGCAACAGTGAAAAAGGATAGGCAAGCGTAGGACCTTCACAAGTGGCATATTGACTTTAGTTGGAAGAACATTTTAGATGCCAAAAGACATTATATGGTTACTCTAACTTAAAGTTTTATTAAACACCGGTCCTAGGTTTCTAGCTGAGTTCGGTTGATGAATCCCCTTTTTTTTCGTCGGAGGTTGCTACTATCCAATGCAGCGCTCAGACACAACTACTGGTCCATTGTACTACCATGCAGACACCTTAAATTAATGTACTTAGTTTTCCCGTCGTTCGAAGAGCTTCAGTGATGTAGAGCTTAGATGTTCGGCACTCACCACGTCAGCCCCGAAAATCCGCCACCCGATGCGGAAATAGGCCGGACAACTGCAAAGAAAGTGTTCTGCTGTGTCATCCTCACCTCAAGCAGGACAGGTAGTGGTGTCGCTTAAGCCCAACACATTCAAGTGTTTAGCAAAAGCTTGATAGCCCGAAAGAACGCCTTCAAGCAGCCTACAGTCGATTCTCCTGAGAAGTAGAAGAAAAGATACAGATCTTTTGCAATTGTCCGGGCGTAGTAGTTTGGTCTGTCTCCATCCAGCGCAATCGCGCCACCGAATCTTGTGTTCACGAGAAACCCAATAATGAAAGACATGAATAAAGATGCAGGCAGACTCAACACAGGTTCGGGTCCTGAGGAAAATTCTTCTGAACCTTGCCTAGCAAGCTCATCCGAGATCTAATTTCCCTGGATGCCAGCGTGACCTGGTACCCAGACAAGATTCACTGTGTTCAGCCTTCCGACCAAATTCAGATGCTTAAATTGTAGCACTAACTTGGACGAGGTAAGAGGGTTTAGAAGCGCTTTGAATGCAGCTTGGCTATCACTGCAGATGCCAATGGCTCTAGCCCTCCACCTGTTGTTCACAATATAGCGCATAGCCATTAGGATGGCAAAAATCTCCGCTTAAAAATCAGACGCATGTTTACCCAAGCGGAAGTGAAGTTTTGTATTGTCGCATTCCACAAAGACTCCAGCACCAGACCCCTGTCCATTTTCGGAGCCATTCGTGAACATACTATGGCATTCAATCCATAGTTCAGACTCCGGCCGAAGTCATTTCGTTACCTGTGGAAAGCTGACGTGGTAGTTTACCGCAGAAGGATTTCTGGTGTCATTGAATAAGACAGGGATCCAAAGATAATTCTCGAACAAGTTCTTCAAAATTCCAGTGCGCATAGTACCAAAATCCACCTCTCTTTAAGCGAAAGATGGTTTTTAGCGGGGGAAGCTTCATCAAAGCATCAAGAACAGAGTCGGGCGTGGAAGGCCCCTGTGCAGCCGGGACAAGCCGTTCTCTGGAGTTTGGCAAAGAAATCGGAGAAAAATTTGATGTATCAAAAGTCACTGATTTTGTTCCGCATTTAAGGAATGTTCATTTGCTTAGGCCCACATAAGGATACCTCTTGAAACTTCATAAATTAGACTCGCGGCATATAAACGAACTAAAATCGGGGAATATTTGAGGAAACACATACTCGTATCTATATATTAATCATACTTGAAAGAAAGCAATTTCGAAATAAATAATTCACAACTCTAATTGTGCTGAGTGTGATACGACGACGACGACGATGACGATGACGCTGACGAGGACGACGGGTATATTAATTCTGTTATCACAATGGCGAGCCCCTCAAGAAGTACAAAAATGAAAGAAAACAGCAGTTTGAGGTTATTATTGCAGGCCAGACGTTTACGCACGCACTTTCAAAGGCTTCCAGAAATTCAGCTTCCTCTTCCTTTCATTCCTCTTCCTTATGGCCGTTCAGCCTCCCAATATATTAAGATTTATAGCCAAGGAGTTTTGTTCAAGCAAATAATTATAATGAATACAAAAGTTTTCGGATGTTTTTGTGTGTTTATTTTTTTTTTTATGAACATATGAGGGGTGGTGAATTTAATGTTGAAAGATTTATTAGAAGTGCTCTTCCTTGAAATGAAATGATGTTGCGCGTGTTTATTTTTTCTCGCAGAAGTTTTGTGTTATTGTTGTTTCCGGTTGTTGTGCCATAGGAGAGATTTGATTCACTTTTGAAGTTGAAAATATCTTTGGAGGTAGTAAAAAAAAAAAAAAAATTCCGTTTCAAGGACATTCGATTGTGTGTGCTTATGAAATAGGTATTTCAATGTTGAATGTTTTAATGATTTTTCGTGTGAGAACTTTCACATGCGGAAACACGACCTACACCTTCCAGCAATTGAGTACACATTTAATTGGTTGCGGTACTTTTTTTTTGAAGAATATACATTTGGTAAATTTTATTCCCTTTCCACTAACAATTCATCTCAGGTGGAAGGGAGGTGTTCAAAAGGTTGGTTTTGCTTCTCATTTGGTGTCTGATGAATGCCCAATACCTCGCCTAGAGATGGGGTAGTGTCCCGTTCCCGAAAAGGGGTGGCTGAATTCTAAGGATGGAATCAAAGGTGGCGTTCATGGTTCCAGTAAGTTCGAACTCGAAGTGAAAAAGAGTTGCTGACGGATGAACCTTTAGTTGGCCAACTGCAGCTCTCATCTGCCTGAGGTGTGTCAATTGCAACGGTCCGTCTACATTGGGGTAACTTTCTGAACAAATTAAAAGCTGTTTAGTTTGAAGGAGACACTTGTCAGAGGCTGATAATAATTTTCCTCGAAAGTGTGTACAAGGAATGTGTGGAAACACATAAAAAGCGACTCTGAAAACTTTCTTGGTGAAGTTAGAATAACGCGGCTACTGGCCAAGAAGAAAAAGTTGAGAAATAAAAAAATTTCAAGATGAAGAAATTCGACTTTGGGCGCCTTCTTAGCAGACATGGAGCAGTCAGAGCTATTTATTAACCTCCCGCAGTCGCCAACAACAAGTGGTCCCAGGATTGCGACAATATCAAAGAAACAGCCAAAACTATCCTAGGCTACCAGCCATCGCAAGAAAATAGCGCGTGCTATCATGATGGAAGTCTGCAAGGCTCAATTCGTGCTTAAAGATGTCGCCTTCCCTAACCCCGATGAAGTCAAATATCTGGGGGTAATACTCGACAGAAAACTTCTATGTTGAATCGAAAACCGAAGCACTGTCGACTTTCTGGCAGTTGGATCTATATGAAGCTGCCTTCTGCAAGACATGGGGTTATCTCCGAAAAGGCCCTTTGGATATATATGGCCATGGTTAGATCACTCCTTTCATATGCCTGGTTGTTTACTAGAAAAGGTTTGACAAGTTACATTTGAAGGTACTGCTCAGCCCTTTTACCTCATCCAAGACAGTGCTAGATCTCAAGCTTTCCCTGAATTTGGTCGGAAGGCTGAACAAGGTGAATCTTGTCTTGGTCCCCAGAGATATGAGATCTCCAATAAGCTAGCTAGGCAAGGTTCAGAAGAAGTTTTCTCAGAACCCGAACCTGTGTAGGGTCTGCCTACATCTGTAGTCATGTCTCTCTGTGGCGCGACTGCGATGGATGCAGACAGACTAAGCTACTGCGCTGGGATATCTGCAAAAGGCTTGCGTCTTTCCTTTTATCTCTCAGAAGAATCGACTGCAGGCTGCTCGTAGGCGTCCTTTCGGACCACCAAGTTCTTGATAAATACGTAAATGTTAGTGAGCACGATGATACAGCGGAATACTTCCTCTATTATCGTCCTGCCTTTGATCGCAACTTCCTTCAAAAGACGGGAAAACTGATAATAATAGACCAGTGTCTAAGCGCTCCTTTGGATAGTAGCAACCTCTGACATGTAAAAAGTATGCGCAAACCTGACAGAAGTTGCACACATGAAAATGTTGCAGTGGAAAACAAGAACTCTGTAGAGAGAAGAAAGTGCAGACAGTTTCCCATGTCAAGGAGATCGAAGAGTTCGACGACCGAAGCAACATCCAAAGGTTTTATAAGAATGCCAAGCAACTGTCTACTGGCTACAAGACCTGACCGCAGGCTTTTTGAAGCTGCGAAGGCAATATGTAGAGTGCGTGGTAGGGCAGGCAAGAATAGGACCCAGGTCCAGTCGATGAAGAACCTGTCTCACCAACGGGTATAGGAGTGTTTGGCTTTGCTATGGAAAAGCCTAAGAACTACAAGGCATCAGAACTCTTCAAATAAGGAGGTGATTCAATTCATCGGAGGCTTTTAGAGATTCGCGATAGATGCTTCTGAAGAACCGGCAAAATAGTTGCCCTTGACGTAAAAGTGGATAATATGCAGCAACTTCGAGGTAGTTAAGCAGTTAATCTACTTCGGGGTAAGCATTAACTCTACAAATGACATCTTAATCTTCAATAAAAGTTTCGCAGGATACCAAAAATTGGATGTTCAGAGCTTCCTTGCAAAATTCAATGAAGTATTAAAAAATTAATCTGACAAATTTGCTTGGATTTATGAGTAAAGAAGAATATTTAACGATACCTGTCCATGTCTTCGAAGGATAATCATTAAATGCCAAAGTCCTTTTTAAAGCACGCTCCGTGAGACATTTATTTTCAAGCAGAAGCACGTTCCTCATTATTTCCTTAGAAAAGAAGTAAATAAATAGAATATTAGGTCAGACGCCCTAACCAAAAAAAAAAATAAAATGGCCAATCAATCCTCTTGATTGACTTGATTCGCTCGGATATCTGTCTACTGCAATATCTACTTGATTGGCGTTAGAATATTTTTAGACATGTCTTGTCTATACCTATCTTATCTTTAAGAAGTCTATTTTGGTCAACATGCGCCATCCAGAAGTCGTCAATACGTTAAACGGTTTGACAGAGATCCATCCACTTTGGCATGATGTAGCACAGAAAATATCACTAGGTATCACAAAATTTATCTCAGAAAAACTCTAACCCATGAATCACTTCTAACTTAAAACAATTTGCCAAATTAATCTAAAAAAAAATTCAATTCAAATAAAATAAATGCCAAATTCATAAAAAAAAAAATTGTTGACAGTTTAAAAAAAAAAAACTTAAGACCCCAAAATATAAATAAACAATGAATGTGGCGGGAATTTGTTAAACATCAATCTAACATTAAGCCGATTAACGGAACTCTATGTAGTGATAAATAAAATAGAAGAATAAAACCCAAAGCACAAAATCCCACTCATACATCATTATTAACTGATAAATCATTTTCCCTTCCAATTAGTGAATAAACAAATAAATTCATTTTTCATGGAAACTTTGATTAAAAAAAAAAAAATATGAAACACAATGGGATCATTTTCGAAATGTGGGAATGTCCATTGTTAATTTGAAGTTTCATGATTGGAATGAGACAAATCGAGAGGGTTGTAGTTGTAGATGAGAATTTAATTGCAAATGTAACAGTCTGTTTTGATGGAAGCGTTCGATGTGTATGATTTATATGGAGTAGTCCTAAAAAGCAAGCCCCGACTGTTTAAATGCCTCCAGCCGAACTGCGGGGATGAATTCTTTGCCATAAAAAGTTGTATTGTTTATAAAGGATCTGCCATCTAACGTTTTTTTTTAAACTAGTGCTTATTTCGCGAATGGTAACACTTAGCTCATGTCTGATTTGACAGATAATTAGTTTTATCCTTCCGCTGAATGAATATGGCTCATTACTTTGAAAATCCGGGTAATGTTGCAGAATGTGTGCGAAAATTGCGTACGGATTTTGGGAGAAGAGAAGCACCGTCAGCTCCGTATGTTCGTTATCCTGTGAAAAAAGTGAAAGGAGCTGGCATCCTCATCGATAAACCAAAGCGTGAAAAGCCAAAAACAGTGCGTACACCCGAGAAAATTGCTGCTGTGGCAGAAAGTGTGCGTGAAGCGCCATCAACATCAATTCACCGTCGTTCTCAACAATTGAACATTTCGGAGACATCATTGAGACGAATTTTGCATAAAGACCTTGGTATGACGCCATACAAAGTCCAATTGGTTCAGGAGTTGAAGCCAACTGACCATCCAATGCCAAAAAAATCATCTTTTCAGATGAAGCTCATTTTGATCTTGGCGGGTATGTAAACAAGCAAAATTGTAGCATTTGGGGCACAGGAAACCCGCACGCATTCATTGAAAAGCCGATATACCCAAAACGAGTCACTGTTTGGTGCGGATTTTGGTCCAGAGGCATAATTGGGCCATTTTTCTTCGAAAATTAGCAAGGAGTGGCCGTTACAGTCAATGGCGATCGTTATCGGGCCATGTTGAACGAATTTTTGTTCACAAAAATTGAAGAGGAGAATATTCGTAACATTTGGTTTCAACAGGACGGCGCTACGTGCCACACAGCCGAAGCTACACTCGATGTTTTGCGCCCTGTTTTTGAAGATCGCATTATCAGCCGCAGAGCTGATGTCGTTTGGCCACCGCGGATCTGCGATTTGACAACGTTGGACTATTATTTGTGCGGTGCCGTAAAAGATAAGAGTTACGCCGACATGCCAGAGACAATTGACGCTTTAAGGGACAATATTCGTGAAGCCATTGGTGAAATACAGCTGCACACAATCGATAATGTGCTTAAAAATTGGACCGATCGTGTAGGCTACTGCATGGCCAGCCGAGCCAGCCATTTGAATGAAATTATTTTCCATTATTAACCGGAAGGATTGTACTTTCAAATAAAAAAAAATGTTATTTGGCGGACCCTTCAGTAAAATATGCCTATTTAATCACTACTAAACTGTCTAACTCCATTTTTATGATATTTGAGATTTGATATAAAGATATAAAGATCTTATAGCACAGTTGAGTCTTTTAAACTCAACTTTTTACCCAATCAAAACTAGAGAGAGCGAATTAGAATATTTCATTTCTTTTATCATATAGAAAAAAAAGACTGTAACAAATCAAAAAAACACAAATCATATTTTGAATTTTTTTACAAACAACATTAACCAATCTAAATTTGCGAAAAATATTGCGTAATTTACTACCTCTGAATGATTAAATCGATCAAAACTTGTAAAGGGTTATTTTTTAAGAGTTAATTTTTTTCAGATTGGCAGCACTGGTTACTAATGTCGTCCAAACGTCATCTGTCAAAGTGAAAAGTTTTCAGTATACTCTGCCATTTAATCATGGAAAGAGTTAGAAACGAGCAACGATTGCAAATTATTGAAATTTTTTTATCAAAATTCATGCTCTTTGAAAAATGTCCACCGTCCGCTGTTTAATCGAAAAATTGTGTTCAGTGATGAGGCTCAACGGCGGATACGTACATAAGCAAAACTGTCGCATCTGGAGTGATGAGCAGCCACATGTCATACAAGAATTACCGATGCATCCCGAAAAAACGACAGTTTGGTGTGGTTTATGGGCTGGAGGCATCATCGGTCCATTTTTCTTCAAAGACGACCGTGGAAGAAAGGTTACCGTCAACGGCGAACGATATCGAGCCATGATACGTGATTGTTGGCTGAGCTGAATTTGGTTGACATGCGGTTTCATCAAGACGGTGCCACATGCCACACACCTCGTGAAACAATGAACATGTTGAAGGATGAATTTGGTGGGCAGCTTATCTCTTGAAATGGCTCTGTGAGTTGGCCGCCAAGATCATGTGGCTTAACGCCTCTTGATTATTTCTTTGGGGTTATGTACAGTCGTTAGTCTATGTGGACAAGTCGAACACGATTGAAGCCTTACAGGATAACATAACACGCGTAATTCGTGGGAAACAGGCCGAAATGCTCGAAAAAGTGACGCAAAATTGGACCTTTCAAATGGCATTTGAAGCGGAGCCGCAGACAACATTTACATAAAGTTGTCTTTGAAGGGTAAATGGCAAAGGTCTATTTATCGATTACAATACAAATTTTGAAAATCACCCTTTATTAATTTTACATGTATAACTAACCTAAAACCATTCAAGAGTCCAAAATATTTGTGGTTCTACTGTTCAAATCGAGTAAATTTTGTTATTAATTTTATTGAAAACGCAATTCGACCTCTTAGACTCTTGAACTACGATCATACGTTTTCTATTTTTAAAGTCTAATAACTGCCAAATACTGTTGTTGTCAAACATGGTAGCACTGAATTAAACGAAGCAACGGCCGACAGCACTGGGGCAAAACAAAGAACAGTTGTCAAATATTAAACCATGCTTCTTCCGTTCGTGTCTCTGTTAATTAAAGAAAGTAAGTAAGTAGCTCTTATTTTGCAGGAATATCCAGATTTTGTTCCCTTTTTGCGTTAACCAAACCACATCTTCTTGTGGAATTCGGTTTTATTTTTTGAGATCCTTTTTTTCAGGTCTCAAAATTTCTCAATTTGAACAAATATGGTGTCCAAAGAAAACGGAAAAGTAAGACAAAAATTTAGTTACTCGGTTAACGCAGTAATGGAACTGTTTGTCGATTCCATATTGTTTCGGGATGGACGATTTGAACACAGTTGAATGTTTTTTCTGCAGTTTTTTGCCTAAATAACAGGAGTAATCCTTTTTATAATTAAAGAAACACGATTCTAATCAAATGAATGCTTCAGCTGTTGTCTGTCTATAGTTTGGAGCTCTATTTCACGAATAGCTTCTGCCCAAATTTGTGCGTGAAGTTGTTGAAACTGGGGTCAACCATTATTTGTTCTTCGATTTAATGAAGTTTTTTTTTTAAGTTTCCGTCAACTACAAAATCTAGAAAGACTTCATGCATTTCTTGTTATGGGCAAATAAAGCGGATCCGGTTTTTCGAGCGACAATGCCGTTTTTGGCCAATATCCACGAGGTTTATTAAGGGTTTACAAAGGGCAAAATGTATTAGAGAAACTCACTTCGAAATCCTGTAAACCTTCCACTTTCATCTCATACATACCGTGAGTCAAAAAAGTATTGGCACACGGATTATTTTTGAAGAGTATTTCTAATAAAAAGAAGAGGTTGGAGTTCGCTAAACTCCACGTAAATAGGCCGGACACAGATGGCTCACAAACAATATGGCGAAAGCCCAACAAAGAGCTACAAGAAAAAAAACATCAATAAACAATTGAACAGGCGGTGGTAATTTTGTAGAGTGGGGGTGTTTCGCGGCATCTTGAGTGGGCAATTTAGTTTTGATAAACGATAAAATGACCATTTGAAAGGAAAACCTATTCCCAAGTGTTGAGAAGTTTGGATTAAAGGATCAGCAATGGTTGTTTTAGCAGGGTAATGACCTGAAACACGCTTCATATCTGGTCCAAGGATAGCTTATTTACCATTGCAAACAACTAAAACCCCGCCAGAGTCATCAGATTTGAATCCTATTGAGCATTTTTGGCACTTGTTGAAAAAAAAAAGTAAGGAAATAAAGGGTGTTCTTTTTATTGGTTGGTTTTTCGAATAGAGACAAAACTGACATTTTGTGGTCAAATCTGCCAACTCTACTGTCATTTATGTTCAGTTTGGTTTGCCATTTTATCATGAACAGGTTGACAAATGAACAACGCTTGCAAATCGTGCAAATTTATTTCGAAAATAATGGTTCAGTTCGCGAAGTTTACTGCAAGCTCATTTTGGGTTGAATGGCTACGTCAACAAGCAAATTGCCGAGAATCGACATGAGACCCTTGAAACGCCATACATCCACAAAAACTGGCTGTTTGGTGTGCTCTATGGGCTGGTGGAGTCATTGGGCCATACTTCTTCCGAAATGATGCTGGAGAGTCAGTTACCGTTAATGGAGGCCGGTATAGAGCAATGATAACTGACTATTTTGTTCCCGAATTGGATGGCGTGAATGTGGATGAGATGTGGTTCCAACAAGACGGCGCTACATGCCACACAGCACACGTCACAATCGATTTATTGAAGGAAACATTCGATGAGCGCATAATTTCGAGGAATGGACCTGTCAATTGGGGATATGTGAAGTCGCTCGCCTACGCAAATAAACCAGAAACGTTAGGGGACTTGGAAGCCAACATTCGTGGGGCCCAAATGCTTGAAAATTGCACCTCTAGACTTGTCTTTATTCGAAACAGCCGCGGCGGCCACATACCTGAAACCATATTTAAGCATTAATGGCATAAAATTATCCTTTCAATTAAGCCAAATTGATTGCACATTACAACAATTATCCTGTGTTTTATTTCAATTCGAAGTTCTATACTTCTAAAAAAAACACCCTTCACTTCCATAGGACACTGGGTGCCCAGGTACTCGATAACTTTACATTTTTCAGTACACGAGTCGAGGGTTAAGGTATCGCTGGACATTTTGAAGTGAATGTCATCTACGGTATTCGACGGAAGATATTCCTTAGAGAACAATTGGGAACTGGTGAAGAAATACATTCCTCTTCTGGTAACGTTATCAGCTCCATACGGAATGTAGAGAACCTGCCAGAACCCTTTTCCTCGTGGGCTATTCCAAAACAACATTTGCTAAGCTAAGAAAATATAAGAAATACATTTTTTGGAAAAAAAATGTTGGATGTGCATGTCCAAGGACACTCACGATTGTCAGCTTCAGGAGTTGTGTGAGTTACCTAAAATTTGGCTTTTAACTAGTAAAACAGTTTTTATATGTATAAACAAATTTGTCGTGTTAAAAAATTTAAAGCAATTTGAGTCTTTGGTAAGGCTTCCGGAATTAGGTAAGCGGCATTACCTGTATCTCTTCTGGCACATGAATATGTGTTGGTATATCTGACTGAAATGGCTTTTTGAAGTAGAAGCTTCTGGATCTGATAACTTAGTGTGCTGAGCTAGTGGAATCTCATCTTACGGATCAAAACTGTCAGATTCAATGCCATATTCTACTTCACTAATAAAAATCACTTTAATTTCTTGGTCATCCTCAATCGATAAAACATCATCACTAATTAGCATGTCAAAAATACGGGACATTCTATTATCTATCTACAAAAAAAAATTTAAAATTGAAAGATGAACAAAATACTCGTTTTGGTGGTAAATATTGCAAAGATCGAACTCTAAAAATAAACTCAATCACTGATATAAATACAAGGTGGCGCAAAAGTAATCCTCCTATCACAAAATGCTATAAATTTTGCGATTGGCCCCTAATGTCAGTTCTGTTCTGACGTTTGTGTAGTAAACACATGCGAAATACACGTTAATAGACAATATTACGCTACACTGCTCCAGAACGCGGAATATTGGTGACTATTTATTTGAACAATAATCGGTCGGTGACTTTGGCACAACGTGAATTTCGTCGCAGATTTCCTAGCCGTCCAACGCCTACTGGTGAAACACTACGACGTTTAGCCGCTCGCCTCGAAGAGACCGGCACAACACGAGATGCTGCCAGGCGTGGCAGACCCCGGAGTAGCCGTTCTGCAGAGAATAAGATCAAGATTTGAAGATGTTTCCGTACAAAGTCCAGACGGTGAATCAGCTGTTAGCTGCTGACCGCCAATCGCGTCTAACATACGCTCAAGCCATCCTTAATCACCACCAAGAGGAAGATGATTTTTCATCAAAAATAATCATGAGTGATGAGGCCCATTTCCATCGTAGCGGGTACGTAAATAAGCAAAATTTACGCTTCTAGGGCACTGAAAGTCCGCGTGTAACCCACGAAGAGCCATTACACCCGCTCAAAGTCACTGTATGGTGTGCTGTTTTCGCTAAAGGAGTCATCGGACCTTTTTTCTTCGAAAACGTCGCGGGCCAAACGGTTACTGTGAATGGCGAGCGCTACAGAGCAATGATCAACGAGTTCTTTTTGCCGCAACTTCATGAATTGGGATTGGAAAACATGTGGTTACAACAGGACGGTGCAACGGCACACACTGCACGTGCCACAATCGATATGCTGAAGGATGCATTTCCCGGGCGCCTAATCTCCCGTTTTGGCGATTTGCACTGGCCAGCAAGATCGCCTGGACTCTTGCAGCTCTTAAAGACAATATCCGTCAAGAATGCGAGGACCTATCGCCGGAAGTTTTGGCCAAAGTGATGGAAAATGCCATAAAAAGGGCTCAAATGACAATCAACTGTGGCGGCGGCCATTTACATGACATCATATTCTCGACTTGATGTAAAAAAAATTAAAAGACCAAATAAAAATAATCCACAAGAAGAATCAAAGTTTTTCATTTTTTTTTTTAAATTACAGCCAAAAAACATCGGAAGGTTATTTTTGCGCCACCTTGTACTTTTTAAACAGAAAAAAAAATTCCAAAAACACTTTACAACAATTTATGATGACGGGACGGTTAGAGTCGCGGATTGCACTCGAAATACCGCAAAATGAATCTACGACAATTTCACAATTGTGTGGGGCAGAAGTAAGCCTAGTTAGTTAATTTTGCTTAATTTTACAGAGAAAATCGCAATTGTGAGTCTATGGAGCGAAAAGGGAGTGACTCTCTGACTTCAGTTCGTAGCCTTAGCTTAGAAAATGTTCGTAGTCGGCAAAATTTAAGCTGTTTTATGTCACTATAAACTCTTACAACTATTTGGAAAATTGCACACGTTTTTCTTTAACCCTTACTTCTGCACTTCGAAAAATATACGCACATGGTATTTGTGGGTCAAATTTGCCCAATATGTTTTCTGTGTAGTTATCCCAAATTGCGCTAGTAAATTTAAATATTTTATTAA
Source organism: Ferdinandea cuprea (assembly GCA_963576555.1). Classification (NCBI taxonomy): domain Eukaryota; kingdom Metazoa; phylum Arthropoda; class Insecta; order Diptera; family Syrphidae; genus Ferdinandea; species Ferdinandea cuprea. Next base: position 66,508,439 of record OY754958.1, read on the forward strand.
ATACTTTGTGCTTTGGAAATACATTTTGTGACGCCAAACTTCTTCTAGTTCCAACTAGCGAAAGTTTCGTTTTTAGAAGGTCTATTCTTTAGTTGTGTGAAGTAAATAACTTATCGCAAGTAATGTGTCTTCCATTTAGAAGTTTCAGAATCGGAGCACGACCAGCTCAGTTGGTATTGCCATGTTCAAAGGAGGAACAATACGAACCAACGTTCCTATACAAGGCAGATAAAGAGGTAGGCCTAAAGCTTTCTTTGATTTTAAATTGCTAATTAATTGTAGCTGTTGAAGTTTGCCTTCCTTTGCCGTGATTCTACAAATTCCCAAAACGGGCTTCCTGTGGGACCAAAAAATTCTAGCCAGCAAAAGTAGCCCAATATGGTGTGTTAGAAATCGCATCAACTGTAGCTTCGGTAATTTAATTCAAAAAATAAGTTGAAAATATCATATTGGGGTTAAACGGTTGTTCAGACTCCCTAACGTACTTTTCTGCGCAATATGAAGGCTAATTGCGATTATATTGTGGGGACAGTTAAAAAATCCAACGATTGTTAATCAAAGGTGGTAATATTGTCGCTCCTGAGGTCTTAAACGGTTGTATTTGAAGAGTGGTTTAGATTAGATCATCTTCACAACTTAGACAATATTACCAAAGCGCGTCTATCATTAACGCGGTTTATTTAAAAATCCCTTAAGCATCATCAAGTGGGTTCAAATTATTTTCCCGATGGTATTAAATTTAAACCCTCTCAGGAACCTGAGGGCTTCGCAATCACAATGAAATAGATGATGTCATCCATTTTCTAGGAATATGCCCAATCCTAAAGCGTGGTCCAACCATAATACACGATGTTAATTGTGAGTCACACCTCAGTCAACGTCTACTTTGTTGCCCAACTTAATTTGACATTTCTTTGTTTCAGTGGTTGACAAATTGAACCATGGAGAGGTACAGCGCGTTGCGATTGTTGAAGCCTTTTACGGAAATGGCCTTTTTCAAATCAAAATGCATTTCGTGCACTTCGTGATTTGTTTGGCCAGCATAATCGACACAATGTAGAATCGACCAATCGGTAGAATTGTGAGAAAATTTCAGCAAACCTGTGAGTGACTATTTGGTGCGGTTTATGGGCTGGCGGCGTCATCGGGCCGTACTTCTTCGAAAATGATGTCGGTCAAGCAGTTATCGTGAATGGTGTTGGCTATCGCGAGATGATAACGCACTTCTTGTAGCCAAAAAATTTATGATATGGACCTGGACGATATGTGCTTCCAACAGGATGGTGCCACTTGCCACACAGCCAACGAAACAATGGCTCTTTTGTACGAAAGAATGGCACGGCTCTTCTCACGTCTTATTGTTCTATTTCCAATTAAAATCGCGCATTTTCGTTGGACCACGCTTTACAAAAGATCCGACGACTTTACTTTGATATGAGCAGGCGAACCAGAGTGACAAGAGACTTGGTCGCTTCTCTCAAACTAATGTAAATTACAGAGCCACCTATATGTAGATATTTGCGACTGCATTTTGAGGTCCAAAAACGACTGAGAAGAACCGAAAGTGAAAGCAGTGGAAAATAATTAAAAAACGAAGAAGTCACATAATTAGAAGTAGTAGATTTCTATCTTCCCGCCATTAGACCAGCTGTCAAGGAAAAAAAAACGAAATCTTTGATCAGATGGTGTTGAAAGGGATTTATGTTCTTTTGGGACTTCGCTAATTCCTTCGTAAAAGTTTTCTAATTCCAAAAGAGTCTTTTTCGCCCGGCAACTGATTTGAAGCTTAACTTTAAAAAAACTAAACAAATATTAAAATCTTGGTAAACCTTCAATGGACGTGTTAAGAATCCATTTCCACGATGCTGATCTCGAATGCTTCATTAACGAAGCCATTTTTAAATCTCCGTCACTAGAATATCAAAAAAGGAGACTGGCAACATATTTCTGCCAAATAAAGGTAATGCAGCAAACATTTGTTCTTTTCTGGGCTCGCAAAATAAATTTATAAACAATGAACATTCTGTGTTCAATTTAAAAACAAATCCCGACCAGATTGTAGAAAATATCTCGCCCAGTCCAGTCCCTCCAACCCCTCCTCTTAATGTCCACCTTCCATAAGCATTAGCATAAAATTTTAATAAAATAAAAAATGTGAAACACTAAAAAATCACCTTTTTCTCCATCCCCCGTTGGCTGAAAGCACCAACCCTGAAACAGCAATCACAAGTTGATAGAATTATACAAAAGAAATCCCCCTCCCCCCTCTGGCCGCTCCGACTGTGCTCGTGTTGAACACGATATTCAGCACGGTTACCCCCGGGGGAATTCCCTTTGCAACACCTCCCCCCGTCATAGTCGTCCTCCTCCACCACCGATAAGGGTAGGTAGGTAATTACAAAATAGATTCAGTTACAGGAAACAAGGAAATCAGTCTTCTGTTCGCCCACCCACTAACACACAAACATACTCCAACATCGCATCTAATGTGAGCTGAAAAACTCGCAAATATTGTACCTACTACGCTATATGCTATACGCTGTCGCTATATGTGGCTGGCAACAGGTCCCCGGAAAGGAGTTCTACAGTTACACCTAAATTGTCAGGAAAATAGAAAAATTGCATTGCACACAAAACAATTTCATAAAACGTTTTCGCAACTAGAAACTCACAATCGCAGCACAGAAAGCCGATCTATCCCTCGCTGTATCCTGTTTTCTGTTTTCTTTACTTGTATATCTTTTTCACAAACGGATTGCACTGTAATCCTATCGCGCTACACACTGATTAATTTTCCATTTGCACACAGACACAGTATCCTTAGTCGAACAAAGGATATTATATTTTTCGCACATGAACACACACACACACACCTTAATGATATTCTATCGCGCAAACATTCAAAACAATTTTATTATTTCCACGATTGCAATCTCTTTGTTTCTTATGGATATCCTTTGGCGTTAGATATTTTGTTTTATATTTTTTTTTGAAAAATGACAGAGAATTCTATTATAGATGTGTATTGGGCTGCTAACAATGTTGATACCTTGATACCGACGCGGGGATAAACTCACGTTTCGTTCACCACCTTTTCGACAAGAGCTCACAGAAAAAGGATAACCATCGGATTTGACTACTACATATTTTTTTTAGTTAAACACTTTGATTTACTGCCCCAGTTAGGAAAGAATCATAATATCAAACGGCTGGTAAACTATTAGAGCGTATCCTTTTTTTGTGTGTGTGTGTGTTTTTTTTTTATTGAAGATTTCTTTAAGATTTTTTTTTTTTTCAAGATTTTAACTTTACTGTTAGGTTAATCCGAACAACTTCGTAGGTAAAACCAAACTGCGAAAAAGCCAAAAAGCTACGCTGGAGCGTTAAAGACTTTTCTGTGTTTACGCGAAAAAATTGGAACAGGCCAAAACGAGAGAGCTAGAGAGAGCACAAAAGAGTGAAAGCAAGAGAGCTTTTTCAAATGAACCATATCCACCCTCTGCTGCTGCTGCTGCTGGTTCTATTCCATGGAAGTTTGTTGACTCAAAAAGTTGAACTTTGAGAGTATAGAATAGAAAGACTCTTTTCTCGTAGCACACACACGGTAAGGTGTGGGTACTACGGCAGGTGCACCTGTCGAAAGTTGTTATTGGAGATTTTGCTGCAGGATGTGCCAAATTTCAGGTGAACAACGAACAACTTTGCCAGCTTGCTTGCTAGATAGGTCTATACATTTGGAAGGAGCAAAAGCTTCATTTATTTCTGTGTTGCCAGAGGACAAAGTATTTGACAGCTGTGGTGAATTATTTAACAAATTGATGTGCAGTGGTGGGTTACGCTTTTGGATCGAAAACTCGTTAATAATGATTCAAGGTTTCCTGATTCGTTTTCTTCTTCTCTTTAACGACGAGGTTATGATCAGGATTAAAGGGATTCCTACTGGTCCGCCTGTGGAGTTTGCCGGTTCGACCTCAGAAAATATCTGCCGGCCTCCTGGATTTTGAATCACTTCATCATTGAGGCCAATCAAATGCAGGTGTTTCTGCAGGAGTGATTCAGGAGTTTTTAGGCCTGCCCCTTTTACGCGATTGTAAGGGCACGTTGATTATCATTGCCTTTTTGAAGGGGTTCGTAGGATCCCTCCTTTGAAAAACATGTCAATACCAACTGAGTTTTTCGAGATGGGGTTCTTTGACGTGAAGGCTTCCTCGAATTTTGGAATTACCCTGTTCTTTACCGGAGAAGAACATCTTGTATGCTTTTGTCTTAACGTCCAAGACACGCGCTCGATTTCCGGTGTTTCGCCATTTCGTTTCTTGGACACACAAGACGTCCAATCGCCTTCTTACCACCATCTCCTCTTCCAACTCGTAGCTGCGACCATTCATACTTCCAACTCGCGACCCTTAGGTTTCGCCTAAGTCTTTGCATTATTTTGCTATCCCCGGAAACCGAATAGCTCTGACCCGTGCATTTCTGCTCGTCCCAGGATCACAACATGAAGTGCCTGGCGGGGTAGTGTTTCTTTGAACGTAAATTGCCATAATGCTAGATTTAGCGAGTTTGTTTGTTCAAGAAATGCATGCTCCTGATACAAGTTCTTGATTGATCTTACTTTTATGACACCGCTGATCTCCAGTCGTGTCAACCCACGGATTCACATGCACACTTGTGGGGCAGTTTAAAGGTGTTAAATATGTTGCTAGGCTCACCTGGATGTTAAAATTGCCTAGAAGTAACTCCTCCCTCTTAGTCGCCTTTTACGACAAGCTCTGGATATTCTTGCTTTCCGTCCCTGCACAGGACTAAAATAACGCAAATTATTAGGAAATATTTGCTGCATGCACTCGGCTCAGAGGTCATTGCGTTAGTATACTTAGAAAGGGGTCAAAATCCGTCTCACTACCACCTAACGCTGCCTCACCAGCTTCTTAAATTTGCAATAAACTCTAAGGTCCCATCCAAGAAGTTAGGATTTAGGTCCTTTTACGCTTAGCATTTATATGTATATGTATTCAGCAACTGTCAAAGATACCAATAACATCCAGCTGTCAAAACATTCAGTAAGGTTTGCCAGCTCTGGTTTGCCGGCTCAATTTTACTATGTAACGTGAATTTCGTCGTGAATTTGTCGCGTTGTCATCATGGCTTCAGTGCGCAGGCAATTCGTCTCACCTTGAAACAGTTTAAGCCCTCAACCAGACAGAGATCGGTGCGAAATGAAAAAAATATAGTCGCAAATCTCCATTCGGAGTCGATCGGTTGATTTGGGCATCACCAGAGGGTCAACACGGCTTATTCCGCTGTTGGATTTGGGCCTACATCTGTATTGAAGACGAACGACCATATACAATGTTGGGAGTCCACTAAATGGGCACTGGAAATGTTTCCCGATTTGTGCGAAAAATCATCCTCTTGCTCATTTGTAGCTTAGCGGCTAAAACAAGCAAAATTTTGCAAAGGAGAAACCGCTACCGTCCATGGTCTTTACTTAGGTAAAGAGTGATGTTAACCGACTTTCTGTGGCCAGAGATGGACAACATAGATATATCCGGTCTGTGGTTGCAACCAGACGGCGCTACCTGCCATACAAGCGACGAACACTTGATTAGTTTTTCTGGGACTACATAAAAGTTCCAAGTCCAGGCTAACAAGCCAACCACATTGAATGAGCTCGAGAAAAAATATTCGAGACGCTACTGCTGGAATAAGGCCGCACATTTTGGACTAAGTCATGGAGCTTGAAGCACTGCCAGCGAGGCGGCTATTTATACCACATATAATGACATGACTGTAGCTTCATTCCACATTCGGGTTATGCGGCTGGCTTTATGGTAAACTGATGAGCACTCCTGGCAAGATGGGTATTGCGGTTGAAATGTTGGAATGCAACTGGCTTTTTCGTACGAGTACTTATGGAATAGGAAGCTCGGTCTGAAGGTATTTAATCGTGGTAACAGCTAAGGCCAGTTGCGGCGAATCGGCACAGATGGAAGGGTCTTATTGCTGCCTTATGCTCCAGGAGGAGTTGAAGCGCTGGACATCATACATACTTATAGTATAAGTAACAGTAAAGTAACGATAGGCAGGAGACATTGCGACAAAGTCTAAGAAAGTCAAGCGACTTCGTGACTGCCAATAAGTTTTATCGCCTGTTTTTGAATTCTATGAAGTAGCTCCAAATATGTAATCGGAGCAATTCGCAGCGTTCTTGGAGACATCGAATATGTGGTCATTCCAACGAAGTTTGTCATTAACGCATATACCGAGAATGGAGACCCTTTCGGATTCAGCGATGCAAGTGCCGTCCATGCATAATGGCAGAGTTTTGGAGTTTCGCTTTAATGTAAGAAGACAGCGTTGTGTTTTGGAAGCATTAAATTCTACTCTATTGGTCTTACCCCACTTAAGAATGCTGTCAAGGTTAGAATTTAATGAGCTTAACATACGTTGCTGTTCTAGCTCCACGTCCGAAGATGATGGAATCCCAAAACAAATATGCGAAGCTGAGGTTGCTGTGACAGACAGGAGGTCATTTAAAAAATTGAGAAAGAGAGTCGGAGACAAAACAGAGCCTTGAGGGACACCAGCATTTATTTGGTGAGTTGCAGACTTGAAACCGTCCAAAACAACTTGAATTGAACGTTTCGAAAGGAAATCTCTAATCCATTGAAGAAGGATATCATCGATCCGAAATGCACGCATTTTCGACAAGAGAGCTTGATGCCAAACTCAGTCAAATGCCTTTGGAATATCAAGCGCAACGACCTTTCTTTCACCACCACTTTTATTTCATCAAATCACCAGTGGACTTCTTGTCGCAAAAACGGTACTATCGGTCATCACCACGTTTTCGGGATTCAAGATAATTCACAAGCTGGCGATTAATTGGCATTTCAATGTCCTTGGGTCTGGGTTGACAAATGCTGTTTTCCATCTTCTTGGAAAGAGTCCTGAAGAATGAGGTAGATAGAAAAGCGAGAACGGTATAGGAAATACCATCTTGGCTAGTGGAACGAACTTTTGGTCGTAGGAGAATTTGACACGATTTATATGGGCATTGCAGTCATTTCTGGCTTCTTTGAACTTTATTCGGTTTTCCTTCATTGCGAAGTCAAAATCTGTTAAATGATTTTTACCAGCTACTACAGAAGACAATTAGTGAAGTGCTGTTGGTAGTGCATCTATAAATGTAGAATTCGTTTACGAAACTCAGTCAACTTGACTATGGGGAAAGTTCATAGTTCTTGTTAAGTTCATGGTTAAGGTTAAGGTTGAACCGGGAAACATTACACAACACTAGAAATTTCAAAACTACTAGGGAAACCAGCTGAACTCACATTCGAAACAAAGACAAGCCTAAACAATTTCGCTGGTAAAACATAAAAGGCCCTTAAAGTCCATGGCGTCTATTTCCTCTAAGTTTTCGAAGAAGTATTTCCTAAAAAATGTTCTTCGACTACGAGCTGTTGCCTCACATTCCCACAGTATTATGTTCTCAGCAGCATGCAGGTCTCCGCTTGCATGTTTCTGCAGGAGACAAAGCCCTGTCAGAATACCTAATAGAGTTCTAAGCTTAACCCCGCTCAGTTTTATTAACTCGATAGATCCATAGTGTGCATAGAGCCTTAGATACCCAATCTCCCTCAAGACTTTTCTACCTTATATTGGGTGGCCTGATGTTTTTTTTCTTAATAGTGCCCCTTATTATGTAAAGGAGAGGTTTGATGTCTGCATCCACACTATTAACGAGTAGCCGTCCTATCCCTGCTTGCTTCCCTTAATACCGCAGTGTCCTGGTACCCAGCACAGTCTCACTCGGCTGTTGGTTCATTCCATTGCCTTGAATGCGGCTTGGCTATCGAAATAGAATATAGACAGCGATGTCTCTTCTGGATACCGGTCTCGTGTGCGTTAGCTTAGCCGCCCTGTGGACAGTCAGAACCCCTGATTGGAAGACACTAATTGTGTACGGTAATCGGAGTTCTGGATTTTTTAAGAACATACCAGAACCTGTTCCTTCCGCAGTTTTCGAACCATCACTAAAAATCGGAATTTCGTTCGATCCGGCTATTGAGTTTCTTAGCCAATCCATCCTCTCCGGATAAGACATATCATACGGGATGTCGAAGTCGACAGAAAAAAGGATTTCAGAAGTTTTAATTGGATTACCTGGGATCAGCTCCGCTAGTACCATATCATGTCCAAAACTACTACTCCTGATAGTGAGTCGTATCTTGATACATTTAGTAAGTCGTATACCACTCTTGCCAGCAAGTTTTTTGATCTATAAATCAAGCGGTGTAAGGTGCCGAAGGGTGTCTACAGCTGTCGTTGGGGTGGTTCGGAGTGCACCTGCAATTGCTATACTAGCCGTTCTCTGAAAAGCTTCTAATTTTCTGGCATTCCGCCCTACAAGTCTGCCATATGTTAATATGGTCCTTACCACTACTATTAAGTTTTTCCCACAGTTCTTTTGCAGACATTAAGATTCCAATTAATTTTTTTTGTCTATCCAAAAGGGACAATTCCACTCCGTTGTGTTTTGGGAGATTCCATTGAGACCACAGCTTAAGCTGATGGTAGAGTATATTGCATCCCTTGAAATAGGTACTTTCAAACAAATAAAATACACTCTGTAGTTCAGAGATAAACCCTAGAACATAGCTGTAGCTTAGGACACCCCTCGGTCAGTACGCTGTTATATCGAAAGAAGCCATACTGAGCAAAACAACGCCGGGTGAATGGTACTTTGACCGAAATGTCCGAAATCCTTAAGGTACAATCATGGTACAAAACATATGCTGCTCTAAAAGCTTTTTTAATGGTGCAAAACTGCACGTATACAAACAAGCTAGAGCAAATAAAGTATCCTTCCAGAATTTAAATTTTTAGCTTAACTCTGTTCGTTGCATTAGCGGTTCTATTCGAGCTCTGCTATAGTTCGCCTCTATTGAACGAACAAATTCTCCACCATCGACTAACGCAATAAAACGTTTAACCAAATTGTACACGTCATTGGCGTGGTGATTTCGTTCCCCGACCTCATATCTTTTTCGCCGAACAAAGTCGAATCTGTTCCAGATTTCGATAACTTTTCAGCTTCTTTCATATTTTTATTCGTTATTACTTCGCCGTCGTCGCCCCCAGATATAAACAAAAACAATATTTTTCGCAATCAAAACTCACACAGAGAGAGAGAGAGCCAGAGAGAGAGAGAGAGCAATTGAGGGTGAAATGCAAAGTTCAATGAAACCTTGAACGAAGAAGAATGATTAAGTAAGAACAAACCGAAGCTTTAGCTGAAGAAGCTTTTCTTTCTCTTTGCGACGCTCTCTTAAATTCCACTCCAACGGGGTATATTCAATTCATATCTGTTCTGTCTATCGTTCATTGATTTATTCGTCCATGGTTTTATCTATCTTCAAGCGATTTTGCTTGTCGCACAATTTGTAATTGTTTTTACTACTCTCAATCATCACGAGCAGAAGGGACGGACGCGAACGCAACATGCTGAAAATTAAAGAACAAAAAAATGAGAAAGTACAATAGATCGGCTGCCGAACAAGTTGCCAAACTTTTACCCCAAGTTGCTGCCGGCAAATTTCTATTCATTACGCATACAATGACTTTTAGCGTTTTCCTCAAAAATGAATAAATAATCATTTTCGCTTGATAATTTTCCAAACACGCGAGAGAAAAGAAAAAAAACACAAGAAACCGTCCGTCGTACCTTGAATGGAAAAGAAAATAATCCAAAACGGCCCCTCTTCTTGGGGGTGACGCAGCCAAAGCCAAGACACGCGAGTTCTTCATTGTTTGTGTTTCTTTTTTAATCCTTCAAAGTGTGACAAAGTTTTTTTTTGCCACAGAATACAATGAACCTAGAATAGCTTGCTAACGCCCCCGATGTCGCAAGTATACGGGGTTGGTAAATTAGATTCGTTGGGGTCGTGTTGTTTTTTATTTTTGTTCTCTTCTTCCACCGTAAAGTCGAGCTCGATTGTTGTTTGCAGTTGCTTTTTTTAGGTTTTTTTTTAGGCGTAAATTACTTTTACTTCATCGTCGTCGTCGTCGGCGGCGGCAGCGGCTTCTTGGGAACGGCAGACAAACGAGACACGAGGACGCAGCAACAAGTTATCTGCTCTCACCGTTCTAAGGGATGATGTTTGGGCGAAAACCCCACTGGCAACGCAGGTCGCAATTGAGGACAAAAAAACAAATACCTGCCACAGAGTGAGGAGAAAAATCGATTCGAGGTGAAAATGAGAGAAGGAAATATTTTATCTGAGAAATATGTATGCAAACGGAAAAATAAAATCAAAAGATAAAACAGGAACTTGCCAAAAATGTATATAAGAAAGGAATAAACATATTCGACTCTGTCTGAAACTCTCTCATTTTTACTTTTAACCGAGAAGGAAATGGATTTGAGATGCTTGGGAGTATTTTAAATCCAAACAACGGAATGTTTTTTTTTTTCTTTAATGTAAGTGTGGGTGTAATAATTTGAAGGTCCTTTGATGGTTACTTAAGGTAAAAATTATTGCTGATGCAGTATTGACACTCATGGAATTCCACTAATAAAGCACTTCCCGCTTTAAAAATAAAGTGCACGACTGCGTCATACGAAAGTTTCTCGATGCATGAGATGCGTTTTTCAATCGCAAAATGAATCAAAAATGAATGGTGAGAAATTTAATTAAATAACTTTTTAGGTTTTGAAAAATTTAATTTTCTTAAAAACGCCACCTACGATTTTGGTGTAATTTCGAACATTGGACACTTTTAACATAATTGTTCGAAATACAAAAAGTTATCAAAATTGTTAGAGCCGTTTTTGAGAAAAGGAATTTAATTTAAATTTAAAAAAATCGTTATATGAAAAAAAACTTGAAAAAAAAATGATTTCAAAAATCAAAGTATGCAAATTTGTTCGAATTTATAATATAAGAAAATCAGTAAAAGTTTTTGAAATTTCCTTTGTTTGTATTTGAGATATTGCCGGTTTTAAAAATTACCGTTAATCGATTTTTTTATTTTTTCAAAAACTGAGTATGCAGAATTTTTCACCGCATCCCAAATATCGTTAGTACAAAAAATGACGAAAATCCTTGAAACCGTTATTTCAAAAGATAAAGCACAAACTAAAAAGACGCCCCGAGATGTAACCCCAGAGACCTTATATACGAACTTTGAAGCAAATCCGTCGAACCGTTTCGCCATACGGTGCCCGGACAGACAGACAGACAGACCGACGGACGGCATTAGCGGAACCACTTTTTTTAACTTCTCTATAGTCGTGATATCATCCCTCATACTCAGTGTGAGTTAATGAGAGAAAGGAAAAGGAAATGACAGGGACATACAAAATATGTTCAAGAGATGAGACGTTTAGACCATCAGCAATATAAAGGTTTTCGTTTTTGAGTCTTTATTTTAAGTGCAATAGGTTAGGTTGAAGTGCCTGTACGGTCCGTTGTGACACCACGGGGATCTGCGAGAACGTTTCCCCCTAATCGTTGAACCAATTTGGAGCTCCTGGCGAAGCGAAGAAGACATAATTGATGTCATTTTTGGTGAGATCGCATGTGTCATCGTAGGAAAAGGCACCGATTGGAGCTTCCTTTTCCTGGAGAGAGCAGGTAAGGGATCGTTTGCTCCTCCTCCTCAAAGTCGTTCGAGAATGAACCAAGTCTTCTTGCATGTTTACCTATAAGACACGGTCCAGTGCTGACACCTACAGTAGTGTCTGCTTAGAGAGATGAAATTTTTAGAGCGTTTCAGATCCAGCTTAGGCCATATCCGTTTGGTCGCAAGACATGCGAAACCACTTGTCCATCTAAAGTTTGTTTCCTCCATAGCAGCCAGCCTAAGCGATCATTTAAGTAGCGAATGGTATTCATATCTCCCTTTATCTATCTCAGCACTGGTCCGACATCTCCTGCTATAGAGTTTAAAAAGACCGATTTAAGGGACTTGATTGGCGGTTGACTGTCCGAGAAAATACTGATATCCTTCGAGGGTACTACGTTCCACGTTTAGACAAGATCCGACTTCTTTTATCGCCATTACTTCCGGCTGGAACACGCTACAATGAGCAGAAAGATGGAAGGAGAGACTAAGATATAGTCTGTCAGAGAAATGCATCGGTCCAAGGAATGGTAACATGAAGGATTTACCAAATTTATATTTATATAAGGAAGACCGAACCTCCGTTTTAAAGACCAAGCCATTGCGGATGCCAGAGCGCTTGGTCTGGACAACTGGAAGCAGCGTGCTCGGGATCGCAGAGGGTGGAAGGCTGCTGTATATCAGGCAGGGACTCTTCACGGGTCGGGAGCCCGTTAAGTAAGTAAGTTCATCTATTTTCTCACATAAAATAAATGGTACATCTCTTTTAATTGCAATCTTTAGAAAAGACCTTGGGGTAATTTTCGACCAAAAGCTTAATTCCGTTGAATATGCTGACTTTTTAGTCGCCAAAGGTTATTCAATGTTAGATTAGAATGAACACACTTTAAATTGGCTCTTTTTTGCGTTTTTTTAGATTAGCTTTAGAATATTGCCATACTATTTGGAATCCTTTTTCTGAAGTTCACACGTTTAGAATCGAGAGAATACAAAAACGATTTACAAAAGAATTAGTGAAAAAACTTTACTGGGATATAGGTACACCTTCCTTTGGAACAAGTTGCAAATTATTTGGGATCTCGCCTCTTAACATTCAAAAAAACTTCACTGAGGTTATGTTCATTCGCGACTTTTTAGGTAATCATATTGATTGTTCTGATATTTTAGGCTTTATTGACCGTGAGAACGCTTAGAAACAGATTGTGTTTTAACATTCCATACCATAGAACAAATTATGGAAACATTGTCTAGCTCTAGGTGGTAAGATATGATTTCCTTTGGTAATCTTAAATGGTGGCAATGTTTAATAGTTATTAATCGAGGAATATTCCCTATTATATTTAAGATGGAAGCATGGTCAATAGCGTTATCAGTCCATTGTGACGTAGCTTTGAGACTAATGGCTGTCTAAGTAAGTTTGTGGATACTCATAAAAAAAACAAAAAAACGGGTACTAGTGACTGGGCGGGTACTGGTACACTTACCCCTATTATATTTGGGTACAACTCTTAACCTAATCATTTCGGAACCAAAACCAATAATGGAAAAAAACTCTGTTTTTTCCAAGTAGCGGTTTCCAAAGTCTGTAAATTCCTGTGAATGATTTAGTGGAACATCTGAAAGTACTTAATTGTCTTCCGAAAACAGACATGTTCAGTACAATCCCAGGCACTATGGTTAGGGAATATTGTTTTGATAGTCTGTTCAAGGTAGAAATATTGAAAGAAAGATCTGAATTGGGGACACCGATGGATCAAAAATGGTTTCTGTAGTTGAAGCTGGCGTCTTTGGACCCAAAACCAAAGTTTCTATACCAATTGGAATGTGTCCCGCTGTGTTTCAAGCTGAAATCCATGCCAATGGAGTCTGCGTGAGATAACGTTGTTAAACCTATCAAAGGCCCTAAAATATATATCTTTTCAGATAGTCAAGCGGATCTTCAAGCACTGTCGTCCAATATGATGCTCTGCAATCCCTGGCCAAACTCAACAAACTCAAACTTGGATGGGTCCCCGGCCGCCAAGGAATTGCAGGCAATGAATTGGCAAGAGCTGATTCAGAATCCGCGTTCTTTGGTAGTGTCAATTGGGCTACTTCCTCGAGACAGATTGACTGTTGGGATTATCAACTTCGACTAGCCTACAGGGGAAAATGTTCCGGCGCTCAGTCCATCCAAAAGACTCATCAAGCCTAACTCGTTCAAGGAAATATTGTGCCCGGAGACAGAACGTAGGTTCTGCATGGAAGAGGACGAATCCTCTGAGCTTATTGTATGCGAATGTTCGGCACTACATTGGTTAAAAAAACGTGCTTTCAACAAAGAAATGCGTTCATCAATGGAGATGACCAAGGACGTACTTACCTTAGTTGAGAAGCAATATATCCCTTGGATTAAATTTCCCAATGACACCAAAGATCTTTAAGGTCGCAGTGTCAGCTATATAGGCAAGGGAATAAATTAAACAAAAAATAGCCACTGCCCCCGCATTGAATTGCATAAGTTCCCTAGATCATCACATTCGTTTGACTGACCTCTCTGACCACGTGATACCATTTTAATTAAAAAAAATAAAAATATCTCATTTTAACACTAAATCCGATTTACCGCTGCACCCATAACGCCCCTCACCCGCGAGGCTATATATTTTTTGCAATAATTGTAAAATACATTTCAACCATAAATTTTCCATTGATTTCCCTTTAAATGGGGGCGAAAATCATAAATAAAATTTTACATCATTTTCTGCATACACAGGAAATGGATATCATAACTTTTTATGAACTAGAGACACTAATTAGTTTATACAAAAAAATAACCATGAATCGTAAAAGCTATTCTCCTGCATCCAGCTATTCCCGGATGCAGAAGGTCGTCGTCAATAAAAATCGTCCTTTTTTTTTGTTATAACCGTCATCATAAAAATGAGAATATTCCTCGCTGGTGAATGAAAAAATGGAACACTCTGCTCGTACTACATATTTATATCTATGGAAATAGTTTGTTCTTGTGTTCTTGTCTGCTGGCCACTAGCATTCTACTTTTGCCATTTTACTTAAATATTACATTTATCCTTTGGCGTTTGCCCGGATAATCCTGGGAATGTGTTCACGGAAATGTTTTTCTCATGTTTTAAGAGAAAATAGAAAATAGCTTTGTGTAGATTAAAGAAATTATGAGTGCAGAAGTGGAAGTGGAAGGATAGCGAAAGAATGGAAAGGGAAGAAGTTGAAATATTTTATTTGTGATTCAACAACCTGTTGCTTTTCATGCTTGTGAAATCTTTAAGCGAATTGTGCAAATGAAGTAGCAAAAAAGGCCCACCCAACTGAGGAAAGCTGCAATTATCATCTTAATCGTGTCAAATTCGCCTACGATCAAAAGGCAAAAAATACTACAAAGTCGCAAAGGTAATAAAAAATGTTGGTCGTTTGTCAAAAACATTAAGAATTCGGCCTCGTCATCTGTTTCGACGTTGCGTAAGCTTTCTGTCTGTCCTATTTTGCATGGCTCTTTCCAAGAAGATGGAAAACAGCCCGTCCCAAAAAAGGCGAATCTTCCTCCCCCGCCTCCTACCGCGCACTTACGTCCCTTCTTACCAAGGCCATGGAAACGCTGATAAACCGTCAGCTAATGAAATATCTTGAATCCCGAAAACTTCTTAATGACCGGCAGCGCGGTTTTCGCAGATTTGATGACATATCTAACCGAAAAGTGGAACCAATCTATTCGCCGTTGTGGTGAAAGGAAGGTCACTGCGCTTGATAATTCAAAGGCATTTGACAGAGTTCGGCATCAAGCTCTCTTGTCCAAAATGCGTGCATTCCAGATCGATGATACCCTTCTTTAATAGACTAAAAATTTCCTTTCGGAACTTTCGATACGAAAGTTGTTTTGGACGGGTTCAAGTCTGCAACTCACCAAATAAATACTGGTGTCCCCCAAGGCTCCGTTTTATCTCCCACTCTCTTTCTCATTTTCTTCAATAATCTTCTGTCTATCACTTCTAATCCAATTCATTCGTAATTCCAGAGACAGATAGCAATTTCTCCGAAGACAAAACCGATCAACCCAAAATAGCGTCGGAAAAAAAAATAAGACTACCAAAATTAAAGGAAAATTTAGACGACTCTAACGGAACTAATTTTAAATTTAATGGAGTAACCGGAAGTTATTGGAAAACTTGAATCACCAGCTGAATTTTTTCTCGTTCCTATGTATATCCCCGAGATCTTATTGAAAACATAGTTAAATTTAAAATCTGCACAAACAAATATAAACAAACCGGCTAACATAATTAAACACATCTAAATAAATTGAGCAGTTTATTTATATGTTTATAGTAAAAAATTAAAGGACAATCCCAAATAATGCGAAATAATGACATGCAATAGATTTGAAACCAAAAAAAAAATGCACTTCAATGATAGCAACAACTTTGTTCCGTATGGCAGTCCAGAATATGATAAACCTTTTAAAGAGCGTCCACTTCTGGAGGGGATTAGGCAGCAGCTTTAGCTTGTGCCAAAAGATGCAATTTTAAGCAGTCGATGAAATTCTTATAAGTGGGGATACACAAAACAAGTTCCGAGTGCGATTATCGGGGTTTAGCTATGTTTTTGATATTTTTGCTGGCGACCAGAGTAATACTCGTCCTGAAGGCAGGAGTTAGCGAAAATATCGTTATTCGTCTAACAGCCACTCTACCAAGACATGTAGACCATCAGATTGTCTTTAACAATTGTTTCAACAGTCCCAAACTCCAGGTACTGAGCGTCTAAACCGTATCCCCGATGCTGAAAAACATGAACGCGGACTTCGTTTAACTGAAAAACAGAGATACTTCCGAAAGGAAAAAACCGTTAAAGAACGTTACATGCCCTCAAGCTGTAGAAATTTATAACAAACATATGGGAGGCGTTGATTTATTGGATTCTATACTTCGTCTATATAGAATTTATTCGAGGTCAAATTAATGTGAAGTGTCAATTCTCTGTCGCCTGAATAATCCAGTAACATATATGACTTTAATCGATTCTAGACAAGCCGTCGCCGAACATCTGTGTAAATCCGGTAAGACCGTAGCTGCACGAGCAAAGGCACATCCTTTGACAGCTGATGGTTCACCGTATACAAATCAGGGAAGTCCAGACCCATCAAATCCTGGTACATCAACTCAACTAAAGAAAGCCAGAACAAATAGGGCGAGGCATCAAGATTTCTGTGAGAACAGACCATATGCCGGATGGCAAACAAATCGTCATAAATACCAAGTTTGTGGACAGAAATCATACACGATCAATACACAGAAAATGTCAAGTATTTTTGAGCTACAATAACAAACGCAATTGCTTGACTACTTTCCATGACTAAAAAATATTTATAATCATAACAATTATAATAATGAATAATTCCTACAACACCATAAATAGTTTCTTTTTTTTTGTTCATTATATTTGTAAAAAAAAGTATATGTACTTCATTTATACTATATTCATTCATAATTCATGCAGTAGAGGGTTAGTTAAAGCCAGCTGCCAGTTGCTTGACTTTCTTCGACTTCCCTTCCTTTCCGCTGCAGCGTTCTTTTGTATACATCTACTGATTTCTGTATACATTTTTTTTGGACATGATCCTAGGTGGTTTTAGTTACCTCGTGGATCATGTCGCCATTTTGGGAGTACTGGTTGTTAGCTTTATAGAAGTTAATGCACAGTGTAAAGTGACACTTAGGACTGTAGGTAATTCAGGTGCACTAAGTCCCCCAAGTAAAAAAACAGCACAGACAATCTTATCGACGGAACTACCAGCAATGAAAATAACCAATGAAAATAACCATCTGTGTGGACAGTTAAGCAGCAATCGGCTCCAACCTTGTTAATGCGAAATGTGTTACAGATTGCCTCTTGGCACTCAGGGCCATCACTCAGTTCTATTCTGCTGGGTTTGTTGACACGTTGGGGAGGAAGGGAATGAAAAGCGAACGAATTGGCCAGATACGGCTCTGAAATGTACCCTCAACTAGCGGACGGAGAGGTGCTACCGCCTTTCAACACTGCTAAGACTTTTATTGACGGCGTCACCTCACAACTGGCTAAGGAACAATAGAGCAACACCATCAGTTGCGTCAAAGGCAAACGACTTCTGCAGAAGCTGCAGAGACAAAGAGAAAATAGAGTCCGTGGAACATCTCCTATGCTACTACCAAGCCTTACAAGAACACGGCTCATCCTGTATGGAAGCAAGGTTCTTCGAAAGTTTGGACGACTTGGCTGGGGTATCTCTATCAGACATAACACTATTCCTCAACAGAAAGGAAGTGAATGTGGTCCCTGTTCAATTTTGAACGCTATTAAAGTTGGAAATCAACAACATATTCGGAGGAGATTCTCTCAGGATTATATTGCAACAAATCATAGTCAACAAATAGGGAAGAATGACAGATTTGAATGTATCCCTATGGCCTCCAAATTACGGTCGGTTCTTCCAATCGGAGATTCTAGATGCATTTAAGACCGCGTAAATAATTTACTGCTAATGAAGATGATATCTGGCAGGGATATCACCATATACATTAATAGTCAGGCCCCCCTCTGCCATGCCCATAATTAAGAAATAACCGTTTTGAATAACAGTTGAAGATATGAAGGGTTCGAACCTGTAGGTACACTGAACTCTTTCACTAGTTTGCAATACAATGTTTTTTGCAACGCCTACTTTTTAGGGCGTTTTTTTTTTAAATTTTGTTGTTATTTTTAAAAATTGTATACAATGAAATAAAATGCTATCCATCATGTTCTTAACGCCTTTTTCTTTGGGGCATATAGGAATATGGATAGGGTATCACACTGTTCGCCCCAAGCGGACTCTAGCCTTTCTTTATGTTTTTTAAGTTGGTTCTCTCCGCGAATACAATGGTCATAGCTGTCATAACTCTGCTAAACCCAACTTAACTTAACCCATTCCCTACACCAATTTCTAAAGATTCTTAATAACAAGACTACACGGAATTCGCGAGATATGACTCCTTTCATGATATTTTTGGCTTAATGATCTCTATTTCCTGTTAGCATGTATGTGGCAAAACGCTCGCTATTCAATGTTGGCACTACTTAAAGATCCCTTCTTATCTAAGAAGGTCGCTTGACTTAATTAGCCAAAATGTAATAGTTGAACACTACATTATGAAGTGCCTTTTCTATCGGCTTTCTCTTCTTGTATGACTCCCTAAAAAGATGGCAGGTTGAATGGTCTGGAATCTTTGGCTGCCGTATGCTCCTGCTTTATAAAGTATCATACAACCATCTGGATCTTCTAATACTTGTTATACACTTGTTAGGGTATGAGGTTAGGTTAAGTTAGGACATCTCTTTGGAATGTCGTGGTTTCCAAGAAAGGGCCACTATGACTATAATACATGATAGGGGACATGTGAATAACGAGACCATTTCGATCTGCTAATGAATCTGTTCAGGTCTGATAGGAATGCCTTTTCTATAGAGCTTAGCAATGGCATAAGAGATGTGCCACTGATTCAATCTCCTCCACATTCCTTCTTCCCTCTGCAGAAGTCATTAGTAAAGACTCTAAGCCTTGAAGCCATAATTCCAATGATTCCAATTATTCCCCGACACGCACCCGGACTTGGTTCTTCTTTTTAAACTTTATTTATCCTCCTGCCTTATATAACACAACCCAATGAAATAAGCCAAAAATTGTAATGGGAATGAATATAGACCCATAGCTGTGCTCCCTGTTTTATCTTAAGTATTTGAGAGGGTTGTGCAAAAACCAACTTAATGTTCATCTAAGAGTCCACAACATTCTCTCACCCAAACAGTATGGCTTCCGCCAGAAGCAAGTGCAACTATACCACCATAATAAACATCGCTGAAGACAGCAGAATTGTTTTGGATGAGGACTGTGTCACGTTCCTGGTTCTTCTTGATTTTTCCAAAGCGTTTAAATTTCAACTTTGTACGCGTTGTCTCATCCTCTGCGGTACGTTTGTTATCAACGTATTTCTGTGGTCGATAACAAGCAGTTTCTATCGGCAATTGAACTTCTAGTTTTCTCCCGACCGTTAGAGGGGTCCCCCAGGGTTCGATTTTAGGACCTCTGCTTTTTTCTCTGTGTCTATATCAATCATGGTTATCGCTGTGTTGCTCCACGATGCTGGCTAATAAAGCTTTTAGATGTATTCCTTCCTTTGCACAACGGAAAGGGAGATACATGAAGATCGTTGAGCGAATAAATCAACAACAGATGCAATCCAAAGTGCAAGAATTATAATGAAAAAACATCGCGCTTTTGGCTGATTTTGAAAAAGCATTCCTTAAAAAATTTCCTGATTTCCTGAAACTTAGGTTAGGTCAAGTCAGAAGCGGCAGTCGGATAAATGTTGGACTTACTTAGACCTAAGTAAGGTCCATTGTGATACCATGTAGATCTAAAGTTCCTAACTACTCGTTGAACCAACGACGTTTTGGGTCGGTCAAGTTAAAATCGTTATTGAAGAAGTAAGCTCCTAGATGGAGACTTCATTTCCGGGAAAGATCAGGGCATGTGCAAAGGAGGTGGAGAGTTGTCTCTTCCTCCTCCTCATCTGCACAGCTCCTACAAAAGTTTTTTGAGTAAGCGCCAAGCCTTTTTGCATGCCTGCCTATCAGAGAGTGTCCATTGATGATACCAATTGTAGTAATAATGTGCGATCTATTGAGGGTATTCAAACTCTTAGAGCGTCTCAGATCTAGCATAGGCCAAATCTGCTTCATTGTCGGACAGGTAGTACCGCCTGTCAATCTATGACTTATTTTTTCTATTGCATCCAGTTTCAATAAGAGTTTGCATGTGGAAACTGGAATGCCAAAGGAGCCTTTTTCAGGCAAGATTGAGAGGGTAGTTCCAAGTTTGGCGAGTTCTTCCTGAAACCGAAGTACAGAGTTGATCATGGAGCAAGGAAGGGAGTAAGCAAAGAGTTCCCAATCAGAAATGGTGCGCACCACGGAAGCGTCCTAAGCCTTTTTTTTTCTCGAAAAACATGCAGCACGACCATAGGGACACTAAAAACCTTGTCAAATGTGCAATATCAACCAACTTTCCTATGAAAAAAGGGAAGGTACAAACCCAAACAAACTGCCTACTCCAATGTGTCTGGGAACCCAGTAGAACTGTACTGAGTGATGGATGGATTTTCTAAGTGCCAGGAGGCATTCCTTCGTAATATGAACCGTCCGAAATTGAAGATTTACCAGACTAATCGAAAAGCATCTACGACGTTCCCAGTGAAAGAGGGAGAGAAATTATTTAGTGGAAATCAGGGTTTCTTTAACCTCTTTCCTGCTTTCGGGCCATGTTCCGATATTTTCATTTTTACGATGCTAAAAACGTTTATACCTTTTAAAGGCATTTTCCGTTGATTGGCTCTAAAGCTCAATATGATTCCTCTTGAAGAGTAAAAAAAAACTGTTGATTTTATGGACTTATTCCACTGTAAACTGTTGCTATGGTTATACTGCAACTGCAGATTAGCCAGAACCGATATGGAACAGAATCACCAAATCTCGAATGCACATCTTCCAACACTACCGATACATTTTCAACCTGAACGCATTCCTTTTGAAAGTAGTTATTTCCGTTTCTTTAAATTCCTCTAAATTTCAAAGCGCGCACTACAGAACCTAACCAGGCGTCATCGAGCTATTACCAAGTTGAAACGCTTTTTCCGGGAGTATTTTTTGAAATAAAACCAATTACCCCGGAACAACACAATGGCATTGTAGACTAAGTGTATCCGCTCGGCAGGGACGCACAACGAAATTCCTCGGATATCTATCTCTTTGGTAGGTGGCACGTCGAGTAAGATATAGGTACATACCTGCGAATCCACCACTATACATATTTACCTTTCCTCAGGGTTGAATAAGAAAATTTCCGTTTTATCTGTGTTCTGCGTTTGTGAGTGCGCGTGGGTATCCTTGTGGAAAACGTTTATCTCCAATGGATCTGGGTCGAGAATTAAACGTCACAATATTGCTGCGAGGCAAGGTGGTTGGGTGCACAACACAACATCATCGGCTATAAAACCTTAATTGTTGGCAACCGTCACACAAACTATTCGACTCACTATACCCGCACCGTCAGTCAACACTGCTACTAAACTAATTCGCGTTTTTTGTGTTTGTCTACCTGTGCAAGTCGGGTCGGGTTTTATCGCAACAAATTCATTCATTTTGACAAATGGTCATTGTGAGTCGATCGCGTTTTTTTTTCTCTCTCTCTCGGAGTCCTTGACTTGTTGCCGAACAGTTTTATATAGAAATATAAATTTTTTGCTTGATAACATTTAAAATACTACAACCATACTGTTGTTCTTCTTCCCTTCGCCCTTCCAGCAGAATGGAGAGGGGGAGAACACAAAATAAATTCACATTCAACCCATGGACTGAACCATCTAGTCTAGCCCACTTTAGAACAAACCTAAAGCACAAAAGCAAAAGTTAGCTCCGTTTGGAATGGCATACATTGTGGATGTGAATGGGGAAATGTGTGTATGTAGTTGCGGCTATCGAATTTCATGAAACCATGAAGCGATCGTTTCGCACGTAAACTATAGAAATAACAGTTACTCTGAAGGTGGCTATTTGTTTTTTGATGGGGAAAGGGCGCAGGGAGCTTCAAGTTAAAAATTGTATGTGCTATTGAATTCACAAATGCTGAGAGGGTTGTTAGGGTTGCAATGATACGCTAGACTTTACTCCCGTGGAAATTAACTTTTGAATAGGTTTGGTTAGCTAGCGAGATGGAAATTGAAATTGAAATTCATATACCTATATGGTGGAGGAACTGCACTGCAACTGATGAAATGATTAAAGCAGACGAATAGAATCTCTCCGAAGTCATTCCGGATGAATTTTGTCTATGAATAATTTTCAGTAATTAAGGGAAAAGTTTTGTATTCGAGGCTACCCGAATTGGGGTTAACAGTGAGTAGTTTCATAATTTAATAGCTAAAAAGTTATGAAGAGCTTAAAATACTTTTTTTTTTTAAAAAAAATAAGTAAATAACTTTAAAATTGGCACTGACAAACAACACTGAAAAATAGTAGGTAGTTCATTTTCAAGGCGACTATTGAAAGAAAGAAGGCATACAGAGACCACTTTTAAGCCACAAGTCCAGGCTATTAACTTATATCCTTCATGACGGAAGTTGCGTAGCGTGGAAAACTAAAAGTTTTCAAATGTATTCAATACAAAAAAGGCTTCTTAACCAATGTAGTACCAGAGAATGCAACATGCCTATCAGCGCGGAAAATCCTGTGAGACTGCGCTTCAAAACTTTGTTGGTAGGATTGATAGTGCCCTTGACCGGAAGGTGTACACGTTGGGCATTTTCGTCGATATTGAGGGTGCTATTGATAATGCGACCTCTGACAGTATGTGTAACTCAGCCAGACAGCATGGTGTAGATGAAACTTTGGTGTTGTGGTAGCGGATGCAGATTGTGGCAAGTGCGTCATAACAGGGGTAAATAGGGGCTGCCCTCAAGGTGGTGTTCTGTCTCCCCTCCTATGGTGTATGGTGGTAGACTCTCTGCTTACGGCTCTCAACTTTCCTGGAAACTACACTCAAGCTTATGCGGATGATGTCGCCATTCTTTCTGTCGGTTCAAATCTAGGGGATGTCTGCTCTCAAGCGCAGAGATCCCTGGATTTGATCGATGTCTGGTGCACTAGTAATGGGCTTTCAGTGAATCCTCTTAAAACCACGGTTGTTCTCTTTACGAGAAGGAGAATCATCACTGGCCTGTCCCATCTCGTGTTTAAAGGTGTCACCATCCCTATATCCGATGAAGTCAAATATCTGGGTGTAATCCTTGGGAAAAAAAACTGCTATGGTCCAAACATGTCGAATCGAAAACCGATAAAGCGATGTCGACCTTCTGGCAGTGCAAAGGCGCTTTTGGTAAGACATGGGGCTTGTCTCCAAAACGGGTCCTTTGGATCTATACGGCCATGATTAGACCGCTACTCTCATACGCATCAGTTGTTTGGTGGAACAGGCTTTCGCGGAAACGTGTTACTGCTTCTTTTGCCAAACTTCAAAGAATGGCATGTCTCGGCTGCACAGGGGTCATCCTTATCACGCCGGGCTTTGATGAATCTTCCTCCCCTTGATTTATATATCATGGGATGTACGCTAAAAACCATCTTTCGCTTAAAGAGAGGTGGAATTTTGAGGGAGAATTATCCTTTGACCCCTGTCTTTTGCAATGACACCAGAAATACTTCTGCGAAAAAACTACCACGTCAACTTTCCACAGGTAACGGAATGGCTTCGGTCAGACTCTGAACCATGGATTGAATGCCATCGTATGTTCACAGATGGCTCCAAAACCGGGCAGGGGTCTGGTGCTGGAGTCTTTGTGGGCTGCGACGATACAAAACTTCACTTCCGCTTGGGTAAACATGCGACTGATTTTTAAGCGGAGATTTTTGCCATCCTAATGGCTATGCGCTATATTGTGAACAACAGGTGGAGGGCTAGAGCCATTGGCATCTGCAGTGATAGCCAAGCTGCATTCAAAGCTCTTCTAAACCCTCTTACCTCGTCCAAGTTAGTGCTAGAACTCAAGCTTTCTCTGAATTTGGTCGGAAGACTGAACACAGTGAATCTTGTCTGGGTACCAGGTCACACTGGCATCCAGGGAAATGAGATCTCGGATGAGCTTTCTAGGCAAGGTTCAGAAGAAGTTTTCTCAGGAGCCGAACCTGTGTTGGGTCTGCCTGCATCTTTAGTCATGTCTTCTATCGATTCTTGGGTTTCTCGTGAACACAAGATTCGGTGGCGCGATTGCGGTGGATGTATACAGACCAAACTGCTGCCCCCAGACAACTGCAAAAGGTCTGCATCTTTTCTTCTATCTCTGAGGAGAATCGACTGTAGGCTGCTTGTAGGCGTTATTTCGGGCCATCAAGCTTTTGCTAAACACTTAAATGTGTTGGGCTCAAGCGACACCACTACCTGTCCTGCTTTCGGTGAGGAGGATGACACAGCAGAACACTTTCTCTGCAGTTGTCCGGCCTATGCTCGCATCAAGTGGCGGATCTTCGGGACTGACGTGGTGAGTGCCGAACATCTAAGCTCTTCATCACTGAAGCTCCTTCTCGTTTTTGATGGGAAAACTAAGTACATTAATGTAAGGTGTCTGAATGGTAGTACAATGGACCTGTAGTTGTGTCTGAGCGCTCCATCGGATAGCAGCAACCTATAGCGATGCACAGTGGTTCCTCCCATAGGCCAAAAGTCAAAATTTCAAAGATAAAAAAATTGTTTTTTTTTTAATTCAGTAATTATCTATGATAACGGGACAGTTAAGTGACAGTAAGATTTCTAATTTAAAATTAGTTGTTGGTTGTCAGTCGCATCACAAATTTGAGTGTTGTTTGCAGTTTAAAAAAAAAATCTGAAAACAGGACTTAGCTTTAATCAAATTTAGTAGATTGTTTAAAGTTCATTTTGGAAAAAAGGTGATGCGAATAATAAAAAAATATATAATGAAGGGATTTAAATGGTTTTCTAAAGATTTTTTTTTTACCTCCATCGATATTTTTTTAACATTTGGCATTCGGTGAAATAAGGTTGCAGTTATGCAAAATCTAATGAAACATGGACAATTTTTAAACAAATTTATAAAATCGAAGATTTAGAAGCAAGAAAGAAGAAAAGTAACCTCTGTAAATCCTTTCAAAGAAGATGGGAGGCTTGGTCAAAGACAAAAAAACATACTTTTATCTAAAGGGTGATTTTTTAAGAGGTTTACAACTTTTTTAAAAAAAAAAACACAAAAAATTCGAAAAAATGAATGAAATATTTATTTGAATCGATAGTTTGAACCTTGCAATTTAATGTTTAAAGATAATTTCATGCAAATGTTGACCGCGGCTGCGTCTCAGGTAGCCGATCCGCTGAGTCCAATTTTGGCATACTCTTTCACACATATCGGCCGGTATCTCACGAATGAATGCATGGATGTTGGCTTCCAGTGCGTCAATCGAAGCGGGATTGTCCCTATACACATTAGCCTTGGCATACCCCCACAAAAAATAATCTAATGGTGTCAAATCGCACGATCTAGGCGGCCAATTGACCGGCCCGAAACGTGAAATTAACTGTTCACCAAACTCGCCTCGCAATTGCGCCATTGTTTCGCGTGCTGTGTGGCATGTGGCACCGTCTTGTTGAAACCACATATCATGCAAGTCAAGAACTTCCATTTCGGGCAAAAACAAACTTTTGTTATCATCGCTCGGTAGCGTTCACCATTGACAGTAACGCTGCGATTCGCATAATCTTTGAAGAAATATGGCCAAATAATGCCGCCGGCCCATAAACCGCACCAAACAGTGGCTTTTTCGGGATGCATTGGTAGCTGTTGCAATGCTTCTGGCTGATCTTCACTTCAAATGCGGCAATTTTGCTTATTTACGTACCCATTCAACCAAAAATGAGCCTCATCGCTGAACACAATTTTTCGATAAAAAAGCGGATCCTCGGCCAGCTTTCCAAGAGCCCATTCACCAAAAATTCGGCGTTATGGTAGGTCGGCTGGTTTTAGTTCTTGCACCAGCTGTATCTTAAAAGACTTTACGCCCAAATCCTTCCGCAAAATTTTCCACGTAGTGCTGTAACAAAGGCCTAACTGCTGGGAACGGCGCCGAATCGACATTTCGCGGTCTTCTGTCACACTAGCTGATACGGCCGCAATATTTTCTTCAATACGCACAGTACGTAAACGTGTTGGTGGTTTAATGTCCAACAAAGTAAATTTGGTGCGAAATTTGGTCACAATCTTCCGAATAGACTGCTCAGAAGGTCGAGAATGCCGATCATAAAATGGAAGCAGCGCGCGATGAACATTTCGAACCGAGCACGAATTTTGATAGTAAAATTCAATAATTTGCAAGCGTTGTTCATTTGTAAGACGATCCATGGTTAAATTGCAAACCAAACTGAAGCTGTTTGACAGTGACACAAGGTACTAAACACACGTCAGCTGTCAAAACCAGTGTTGCCAAAACCAAACCAGCTAAAAAATCACCCTTTACATAAAAACAGTGCCTGGCTTGATTTCGAGGAAGATATTAGTTCTGTACAGACCAAAAAAGCCATTTTTGGAAAGCTCGTCGAGAACGAAGAGGAGACGTATTGCAGAGATCGTTGACGTCATCGATGAAGATATCGCTTGTGCTTTAAAAAAATGTCAGTCCAAAGAAAATGTTCAAATTAAACAACTTGATTCAACTGATGCTTTGAAGCTTTTGGTTGAGGCAAAATTGTCAAAACATCAGTAGCAAGTCATCAGGAACTTGGTAGACCAAAAAACTGAAGCCCATGTTTTTCCAAGCTATGTAAAAGTTCTTAAAGTGAAACAAAAATGTTACCCAGCACTTCAAACAATAAAAGTATCGCAGTTTCGCTTCAAGGACTCATTAGTCATACAGCTGAACGGCTAGTAGAATCCCAACGAGAAATTTTTCAAAATTTGGATTTCGGTAATAATGTTTAAATACAACTTTTTTCGCAAGAGGGCTCTGAATCTTAAAAGCAAAATCCTCGACCAGGATCAACTCGATACAAAAGAGGTGAGCAGAGCTGAGCAAGAATATATACAGAGCCAAACAAACGAACTTAATGAAACAATTATTAATATATCGGACCGTTTAATCAGCGTAAGGCATATACTTAAATTGACAATGGTTGACGGTAAGATATGCAATGCCTTGTCACATACGGCTTCACAACAAGTATGCTATATTTGTGGATTAAAACCAAGTATTATGAATGACGTTTGAAGCTCCTTAGAAAGAACCATCAATGAAGATTTCTTAAATTTCGGCATATCTCCACTGCATGCATGGTTAAGATTTTTTGAATTCTTCATTCATTTCAAAAAATGTCGCACAATGAAAGCAATGAAAAACATCTTATGGACGCACTAAAAAACGTATCCAAGAAGAATTTAAGAATCTTGGGTTGATAGTTGACAAGCCGAAACAAGGTGGAGGGAATTCAAATGACGGCAATACTGCCCAAGATAATCGATTAACGAAAGATGTGCTGATTTGCAATTAATGCAGAAACTTTTCAAGAATACGCACAAGAAACAGCCCGAGAAATCGTTACAGAATACCCTTGGTACCCACTGCCAGCTTCAGTGCACAAGGTTCTAATTCATGGAGGACAAATGGTGAAACATTCAATACTACCTATAGGCCAATTTACGGAGGAGGTAGCTGAAGCTAACACGAGACCAAATATTAAGGATATCAACAAACATCGATTTGTTAAATAGATTACTGCTGATTTCAGACCCTTTGCTTTCTAACGAAAGAATTTAAAAAAAAAAATTAAAAATCGACTTTGCCCAAAGAAATCCTAAATTTATTGATATAATTCTTTGAAAAATAAAATAATATTTAAAACAAATCACTTTTTTAATTATTTATTTTATATTCCATTAGTTAAAATTAAATTTAGAGTTTTTTTTTTTTTTTATAATTTGCACGTGCAAAAGGGATTGTTAGCACCCTTATAATGTTAAGGAAATGAGGGATTAGAAGAAAGGATGAGAAACCGATGCACATTGATTTTAAATGTTTGTAAATTGTAATGGTCAGGAAAAACAGAGTGAGGCAGAGCATTCCACATTCGTGTTGTACGGCAGAGGAACGAATACTTAAATTTCACAGTTCGACCGAATATAGGCTTTAGGGTGAACTGATGAGCATTCCTCGCGTGGCGAGTATTACGGTTGAAGTGTTGAAGGGGAGGAATGCAACTGGCTTTTTCGTTTGAGCACTTGTGATGGTAGTATCGATAGAACAACGATAGGCAGGAGACATTACGACGATGACTAAGAGGGTCAAGCGAATTCGCAATATCTCGGTCGCCAATAAGTTTTATCGCTCGTTTTTGAATTCTGTTAAGAAGCTCCAAATATGTCATTGGTGCGCCGGACCAGATATGAGCGGTGTACTCAAGTTTTGGGCGAATTAACGCCTTGTAGATTCTAGCCAGATCAGAAGAGGTAAAATATTTCTTGCATCGCTTTAGAAAGCCTAGACACTTCGCAGCGTTCTTGGCGACATCGAATATGTGGTCATTCCAACGAAGGTTGTCATTAACACACATACCGAGAATGGAAAGTCTTTCGGATTCAGCGATGCAAGTGCCATTCATGGATAATGGCAGAGTATTGAGGTTTCGCTTTACTTACCATACAAATGGAACCACTGTGCGATGGTAACAAAAATAATTTACACACTAAAGATGCACAGGTTACACAGATTACACACTAAAGATCTAAAAAGGTATTACAAATGCTACGTATACTAGCACAACATTCTGGAGAATTACTGGCAGCATGGCCCCTATATTGCATTCGATTATTTTTTCCGCTTTATTTCCATTAATTTTTTTTAAAAATATTTCGTTTTGCATAGTGAAATAAAGTCCAATTGGTCTCATTTCATTTCTGAAAGTGAAATAATGTCACATTTGGAATTTGGCTTTATTTCGTTTGGAGTTATTTCACGGCATCGTCTAACCCAACGACGCCGACTTTACTATTTTAAAACAAACATAACTAAAGCGGCGCTTTTTCCCAAAAACAGATCAGATGAGCACTATATATTTTTTTCAATCGCTGTTTATGTATTTGTCACTTTTAATTCACTTTAATAAAATGGGAAGAAGCGACAAAGCACATTGCAAAGTTTGTAATATCGATCTCAGTATTTTAGCTGGAATAAAATGTTTGGAGAGCAGAGAGGGATTACAGAAACCTATGGTCTCTAGGATTTTATCCGCGGATGGTTTGATGGGGATTCAGACGCCAGTTCTTGGCCTGCAAGGGATATTCTCCCTTGCAACAGCTTCGATCTTTGCACCCGGCCAGAGTTTACCAAGAAATCCTACGACTAATTTATAGAGATGAAAAGATCTCTCGTCTTCAGAGGTGATGAGCTTTATTGTGGCCTTGATGCCACCAGGGTAATGGATAATTCTTCAGGAAATCTATTGCTGCAATCGATTATCGCGATGACAATTTTATCTTTAAGGACGTCGCTAAAAGACCTTAGAGATGTGTTGGTGGGGGGAGTGCTGGTGTTTTGCACTCTCAATCTTTTTGAAATTGGAGCGGTTTCTTCCACCAATATCTGACGCTTCGATGTTAAGTCTCCGCTGGTCTGTCCTTTCCAATAAAACCTTGGGCCCATTTCTGTTTGGAGATTTGCTTTTGGTCTCCAGAATATCTCCAAGGACCTTCTTTGTTGTAGTGTCTTGAGGGAGTGCGTTGAATGGGAGTTGCTTGTACTCATTGGGAAAGAATTGTTCCCTTTAGCATTGGGAACACATCCTGCTGTTTCCTTACTGTCGCGAACAGTGTATCTCCTTTTACCGGAGTTATGATGGGAGCAATACAGGGAACACAAGTTTTTCATTGCATCGTTACTAGTCCGCCTTAAAATTTCGCGGATCTGACCTCAATAAATGTGAGCAGATCTCCCGGTTGAGTATCACTTCGGCACTAAGGCTGGCGTTGTTGTTGGATTTGCCTCTGCCTCTCTTTTCGCGCTTGTATAGTAAACATTGACATTGCGTTTTTGACGGGGTTCGTGAGGGTCCCTACTTTAAACCTGGTAGTACAAACGAAGACGGTTGTGCTCCAATCCCTTGAAGTGTAGGCGTTCTCGGATCTTTGGACCTTTGATTTGATCTTTACTCCAGCGGTTAGCTCCTGTCGATTTACCCTCAAACTTTCTCTACATTTTGAGCTGGACGGACAATTGCTGTATTCTTTCGATTTGCGATAGCAGAAGATAGCAGCATGTTAGTTACACGATTTTCTTATACGATTACTTTGCTATTAATCAAATTTCTCAGATATTTAAACTTTTCCACTTCAAATAAGTGTCTGAAATAATCCTTCCCCTCCAAAACATCCGCTTGCCGCTTTTAGGGTTCAGAGAACGATAGATTCGTCCACAAGATGTCACTGTTTGGTGCGTATTTGGCCATACTTTTTTGAAAATGAGCATGTCCTTTCTTCTGTGGTTTCAACAAGACGGTGCCACATGACATTCAGCCCGTGAAACATTTCAATAACTTCCAGGTCTTGTCCTCTCTCGTTTCTGTTGATTAGCATTAGCCGAGATCATGCAAATTCTCTTTATCGACTTATTTGAAGTCAAAAGGGTCTATCTATGCCAAAAATGGCCACAACAATGGTCATGCAATATTCATGGTAGATAAATGACAACGATCTGTAACTCAAACGTATTTAATTTTTATAATATTTTTTTTGATTGTTTCCTGTTCTTATCCAGTATGGTACGACAGTGAGTTAAGGAGTTTAAAAAACCAAAGAAACAAAGAATGGTCGATCTATAGGAAAACACGATCCGAATCGGATTTATCTGATTCATAAAAGAAATGATTTTATAAGAACTTCGGGTTTGAAGTACTTGAATTACATTCAAAAGGTACAACAAGATCTTAAAATAAATCCAAAACAATTTTTGAATTTTATGCAGCAAAAAAAAAGACCGCAATTGTTATCCGTCTGTTCTGAAGTATAAAAGTATAGCCAATTCATTCGCCGACTTCTTTCAAGCAGCATATCCGAACTGTGATAATCTTGACGAAAATGACAAACTCTTTGATCATTTGAATTATTTTACTCACTTGACTGATATAAATTTTGATGATGTTAGCATCGAAACTATATCAAGCTTTATATCTAACCTTGATGACAATCATGTATCAGGACCAGATGGCATACCACCAATTGTGTTAAAAAAATATGTTGTCGTTTCCAATATCTATTTTGTTTGACCATTCTCTGTCTACATGTAAATTTCCTGAGGCTTGGAAGATGTCTTATATTATTCCACTTTTTAAGAAAGGTAAAAAAGAAGATATAGAAAATTACCGTCCAATCGCAAGGCTTTCGACAATTCCAAAATTATTCGAAGCATATGATATGTCAATCATTGAACTTTGCAATGTTGAACTTACACAATCATGTATTGACTCATTCAAGATAAAAAAAACAAACAGATTGTGTTCTAACAGACTTAAGCAAAGCGTTTGACAAATTTTACCATCGCGTCTTACTTTTAAAGTTGAAAAGAATGGGTTTGAAGTTAAGTTTCGTATAATGGCTTGAGTCATATTTATTAAACAGATCTTATGCAATCGTATTTAATGGTTGTTCATCGCATTATTTCACAGTCAATTCTTGGGTTCCACAAGGCAGTCCTTTGGGTCCGATCTTATTCAGTTTATTTATAAACGACTTAGTGTCTATTTTAAAGCATTCGAGCTGCCTAATGTATGCCGACGACGTTACTATGTTTAAGTCTGTGTTGCCAACTATGATGATTGTTACATTTTTCAGTGTGATCTAGATATGTTCTATTTGTGGTGGGTCAAAAATTATTTGTACTTAAATATAAGAAAGTGTAAGATTATAAATTTTACACGAAATAGTTCAATAGTGTCCTATGGTTACAACTAAATAGGGAGTTGCTGCCTAACATTGACAATGTGGCAAGAGTACTTCAAGATCTCAACATTCACAAATCCGCTGGCCCAGATGGTATTTCCCCTATAGTTCTGAAGAGGTGTTCTTCCACGCTGGCAAAACCACTGCGTAAGCTTTTCTATCTGTCCTATTCTTCAGGGCTTTTTCCGAGAAGATGGAAAACAGCATTTGTCCAGCCCGTCCCAAAAAAAGGCGAATCTTTCTCTCCCTCCTCTTACCGACCAATTGCACTTACGTCCCTTCTTTCCAAGGTCATGGAAACGCTGATAAATCGTCAGCTTATGAAATATCTCGAATCCCGAAAACTTCTTAATGACCGGCAGTACGGTTTTCGCAGCAACAGATCCACTGGTGATTTGATAACATATCTAACCGAAAAGTGGAACCAATCTATTCACCATGGTGGTGAAAGCAAGGTCGTTGCGCTTGATATTTCAAAGGCATTTGACAGAGTTTGGCATCAAGCTCTCTTGTCGAAAATGCGTGCATTTGGGATCGATGTTGACCCTTCTTCAATGGATTAGAAATTACCTTTCGGACCGTTCAATACAAGTTGTTTTGGACGGTTTCAAGTCTGCAACTCACCAAATAAATGCTGGTGTCCCTCAAGGCTCTGTTTTGTCTCCGACTCTCTTTCTCATTTTTATCAATGACCTCCTGTCTGTCACTTCTAATCCAATCCATTCCTTTGCTGATGACAGTACCCTCAGCTTTACAAATTCGTTTCCTGGGCAATCATCTTCGGGCGTTGAACTGGAACGGCAACGTATGTTAAGCTCATTGAATTCCGATCTAGACAGCATTCTTAAATGGGGTAAAACCAACAGAGTTGGTTCCCCTTACATAAATCGACTTCAGCTTATTGATTTACCAAGCCTCGAGAGTAGACGGCTATATCTTGTATTTAAATTAATTGAAGGACAAATTGAATCGATGTATCTTTTGTCTCGTCTATTTTTCAATGTTCCTCAAAGATCGTTCAGATATATGTTAAATCCTTTTTATTTATCTCACTGTCGTACCAACTATGAACAGTTTTCTCCGTTTAATAATTTGTTGATTATATTTAATAGATAATAATAGTACAAATATTTTTAGTAAACCTTGATTTTTAGTAAACGTGGAGGACATTTGCCCGATTGCAGTGCCAGGTATTAGAAGAAAGACATCTGTCATTTTCGAACACAAATAATGGTCCCTTTGTTGCGTATGGACTGCAACAAAATGAAATCAAGAGTTAAAGGTATAAATTGAAATACTTGGCCTTTGGCATTTCGAATGCTCCTTATTTAAGTACTCCAACTGCTTGCCACGTTTCCACTTGCCTACTTCTGTGCCTGCTAGTGCTATTAATATCCCCTTAAATCGTCTTACTTTTCCGCTTAGTTAAACTGTTGAGCAAGTATTAACCGCAATACACTTCAACTCTAGAGTAAAATTCAACAAGTGTAAGTCCCCTCCCCACGTGCAGAAGTAGGTATGTGTGTTTCAAGGATGAAAAGTTCAAGGGATAGGGAAACACTCAATGTTTGCATCCATCTTTGTGGCGGGGTGCGCGCGCGAGAAAAATAAAAACTTTCCTATTACCATAATTTAATACTTTATTTCCCTGTTACTTCCTCATCATAATACCGTGCCACCTACTCCGGCCATCTGGTTTGGAGCAACCTCAGCCCATGAACCCTTGAAGTGATCTCCTAAATTCCGAAAATGTGTTGGGTATTTTTTTTTTTAAGTTCCTCTTCCTTCGCACTTGTGAGTCGTTCTTTTGAATGCACATCAAGGATACGTCGTAGTCGTCGTCGTCGTCGTCCCTTCAACAAAAACTGATTGTGTAATGTACTTTTAATGTGCTGGAAATTATCTTCCACTACAACAACAGCAACAACAATGAGACGAGCTGTAGTAAGAAAATAAATAAATAAACATATCCAACATTTTTCAGACTATGTGGCAGCGCAGCGCCCCCTTCTATAACGGAACGCCCAGCAGCAACATTCATACCAACGGACAGACAATGTGAATTTAAATTTAAAATTAATGCATGAGATAGATGGTCGTGTTACTTTCGTCCTTCTGATGATCACACAGGACACGAACGAACGACGGCATCCAAAGATTTACATCTTCATTTGGTATTTTCATTCTATACGAGTGGCAGATTGTTGGAGTTAATTTCCGGTCGATTAAATTGGAACTACCTTTGGAGTCTGTTTTATTTTTATTTCTTTATTTTTTTTTTCGTTTGCTTTTGCTTTTGCTTTTGTTTGGCCAACACAACTGGCCGTGGTGGTTTATGAGCGGAAAATTTGCTGCCGCATCACGACGATGGACAAAAGAAAAAATTAAATTAAATTAAGAAAGTGAGAGTGTCCTTAATTTAGAGGAGAAGATTTTGGATTCAACGACGCAACTTTTCCATATTACCGTTATCTGATGGCTAATAAAGTTGATTGTAACAGTTTTCGTTTTCAATTTAGTTCTTGCAAGTTCTTATTGAAATGTAAGTATGTGTGTATGTGCTCGGGAATGAACATATTGTATACCTTTGAACAAGGTAGGTAGGCTTTGCCTTTTAAGAGTTTATGTCAAAGGATTCTTTTAACGTGAGGTCGAGAATATATTGAAAAAGAAAATTGTTTTAGTTTCATGTTCTACATGGGTAGATGGATAGAGCACGGAAGAAAAAATAAACTCGTAAAGGGGAATAAGGGGCGATAGTTTCAAAACCAAAGGATTCAGGGTATCGTTGATATTTGGCAAAACCATACGGATATGGTAAGAGTTATGCATAGAACTCATAGAACACGTACTTGCTCTTCATAACTTTTGAGAGCTCCTAGAACCCTAAAGTAAGGGGTCCGCCAAATAACTTTTTTTTTTTGAAAATGCTATAAAACAAACTACTGAATATTTTCTTAAATTTCTTTTTTTATTTGAAAGTACAATCCTTCCGGTTATTAATGGAAAATAATTGCATTCAAATGGCGGCCTCGGCTGGCTATGCAGTAGCCTACACGATCGGTCCAATTTTTAAGCACATTATCGATTGTGTGCAGCTGTATTTCACCAATGGCTTCCCGAATATTGTCCTTTAAAGCGTCAATTGTCGCTGGCATGTCGGCGTAACACTTATCTCTTACGGCACCCCACAAATAATAGTCCAACGGTGTCAAATCGCAGCTCCGCGGTGGCCAAACGACATCAGCTCTGCGGCTGATAATGCGGATCTTCAAAAACAGGGCGCTAAACATCGAGTGTAGCTTCGGCTGTGTGGCACGTAGCGCCGTCCTGTTGAAACCAAATGTTGCCAATGAACAAAAATTCGGTCAACATGGCCCGATAACGATCGCCATTGACTGTTACGGCCACTCCTTGCTCATTTTCGAAGAAAAATGGCCCAATTATGCCTCTGGACCAAAATCCGCACCAAACAGTGACTCGTTTTGGGTATATCGGCTTTTCAATGTATGCGTGCGGGTTTTCTGTGCCCCAAATGCGACAATTTTGCTTGTTGACATACCCGCCAAGATCAAAATGAGCTTCATCTGAAAAGATGATTTTTTCTTAGCTAAATCGGCATCTTCTCTAAGTCGATCGCATTGGATGGTCAGTTGGCTTCAACTCCTGAACCAATTGGACTTTGTATGGCGTCATAGCAAGGTCTTTATGCAAAATTCGTCTCAATGATGTCTCCGAAATGTTCAATTGTTGAGAACGACGGTGAATTGATGTTGATGGCGCTTCACGCACACTTTCTGCCACAGCAGCAATTTCCTCGGGTGTACGCACTGTTTCTGGCTTCTCACGCTTTGGTTTATCGATGAGGATGCCAGCTTCTTTCACTTTTTTCACAAGATAACGAACATACTTCTCTTCTTCCAAAATCCGTACGCAATTTTCGCAAACACATTCTGCAACATTACCAGGATTTTCAAAGTAATGTCGCAATATTTCCCAGCGTTGTTCAAGCGTATACACAACCATATTCGTTCAGCGGAAGGATAAAACTAATTATCTGTCAAATCAGACATGAGCTAAGTGTTACCATTCGCGAAATAAGCACTAGGTGAAAAAAAAAAACGTTAGATGGCGGAGCCTTTACATAAATATTACAAGAAATTTGAAAACCTTTCCTTTTTGACGCTTCATAATTGCATTTGTGGAAGCTCCTTTATCCGTCATATAATAAGTTAGCTTGTAAAGAGTTTCATTTCTCTCTCGGATATTCAGGTGGAGAGCCACATATAAATAATATAAAAGAATATAAACCCTTTAAACGATTTCGTTCAGAAATTATATTTATACTTCTAAATATTCCCTTGAATATGGAGAGCATTTCAACCGAGGTAGAAGTTGATTGCCTTCTAAAGGACTTTACAGAACATGTTCTGTTCTAAGTTCGGTAGAAGCAAGTATACCTAAAGTCCAAATAAAATAACGGGTGATCCAAGTAGAGCTACTTTTTTCAATAGCCTTTTTGACAGATCACGTGTGAGTCGTGTCATGCTGTCATGTTATTTTTGTTTAGTATTGTTTGGCATTTCATAATGGAAAGACTTACGCGTGAACAACGTTTACAAATTGTTCAACTTTATTATGAAAATTCACGTTCTGTGAGAAATGTGTTTCGTGCACTTCGCTCAACTTATGGTCAACATAATCGGCCTACTGAGCGTACTATTCGCAACACCATCACCCATTTTGAGACCCAGCATTCATTATTGAATAATATTCGACCGAATAGACCACGTTCAGCACGGCCGTAGCTGAGAGTGTACACGAAGACCGTAGAGAGTCGATTCGGCGCCGTTCGCAGCAACTCGGACTGACGCATGGAACGACTTGGCGCATTTTACGTCAAGATCTTAAATACAGCTTGTGCAACAACTGAAGCCGCTAGACCTTCCAAAGCGACATCGCTTCGCTCTATGGGCTCTTGAAAAGTTCCAAGAAGATCCGACGTTTTCGAGGCAAATTTTGTTTAGCGATGAGGCCCATTTCTGGCTCAATGGGTATGTAAACAAACAAAATTGCATTTGGGACGAAGAGCAACCTGAAGAGATTGAAGAACTGCCACTTCATCCAGAAAAAACAACGGTTTGGTGTGGTTTGTGGGCCGGTGGATTCATCGGTCCATATTTCTTTAAAAATTATGCCGGTGCGCACGTAACCGTCAATGGCGACCGTTATCGTGCCATGATAACCGACTATTTGATGCCTGAAATTGAAGCTCGTGATCTCGGCGACATTTGGTTTCAGCAAGACGGCGCCACTTCCCACACATCGCAGCAATCAATGGACTTATTGAGAGAACATTTCGGTGAGCACATAATTTCACGTTTTGGGCCGGTCGATTGGCCACCAAGATCGTGTGATATCACACTGTTAGACTTTTTCCTGTGGGGATATGTAAAGTCCAAAGCTTATGCCGACAAACCCGCTTCGATTCAGGCCTTGGAGGAAAACATCACGCGTGTCATTCGCCAGTTACCAGTCGAAATGCTCGAACGAGTGATCGAAAATTGGACTCAACGGATGGACCATCTGCGACGTAGCAACGGCCAACATTTGATAGACATAATCTTCAAAAAATAAATGCCAAAGAATGTTCTTTCAAATGATAATAAACATTCTCCATTAAATTTGAATTTTCTGTGTTTTTTTCTTTAAAAAAGTAGGGAACCTCGAAATGGATCACCCTTTATATTAGGCCAGGCCATCAAGCCAAACGGAATCGAATGCCTTTTCGATGTAAAGTATGACCATATCAGTTTCTCTTGCATATTCGTAGTGCTTGATAAGATGTATTGTGATGACGCCTAAATCCAAACTGTTCATTTGGGTAGATATGAAATGTCTTCTATGAACTTTTGAATTTGCTCCTTTAGTAACATTTCATAAATTTTACTGAATTCGCTTAGTAAACAGGAGCCTTACCAGCTTTTAATATGGGGACAACTTTTGCAAGTTTCCATACATCCGGAAAGTACCACAAATTTTATACTTTCTGTGGACAGGAACTTGAGGTAAATGTTTATGTCCAGGCCGCCTAATTTCTTAGATCAAATGTTAATGATTACAAATTCTACATCTTCTTCATTGACACAGAAGGTATTATTTGTTCTTTCTGACATAAAATTATGCAATGTATTGGTATGTGTATCACCTTAATTTTGAGAGACATTGGCCTTTTCAACATCGTGAAATAGGTACCCGATGAATTTTATAGAAAAGTAAACTGTCGGTTTTTTTGTTTATACCCTATCCTAAGGGTATATTAATTTTGACACATAGTTTGTAACACCCCTTAATATTCGCCGTAGACCCATAAAAGTATATATATTTATGATCAGGACCAAATCCTAAGACTATCTAGCAATGTCCGTCCGTCCGTCCGTCCGTCCGTACGCAATTTTTAGGCCTTTAAAATTAAGCTAGGAAGCTGAAATTTGGACCACATATTCCCACATATTCCCTACGCCCACAGCCACGCCCACAATTTAGAAAAAACCGTTTTAAAGCTAAGGTTAGAGAGATAGAGTGTTACAACCTTCAGAAGATATGTAGGCACTGCCCTCCTTTATAAGTTTGTCACGCCTACTTTTTGTGGGCGTTTTTTACTAAAATGCTGTTTTCTTCGAAAATTTTCAGAGAAAGCGAAAAAAAATGTTTAACAAAATATTTAGCCAATATTTTTTCCAACATATCGCCCATACAAAGCTTTTGGCCACGCCCACTTTTTAGGGGCGTTTTTTTTTTCGAAAAAACTTTTTTTTTTAATTAATAGACATAAATTAAATGCTATCCATCATCTTCTTAATGCTTTTTCCTTTGGGGCATATAGGGATATGGATAGGGTATCACACTGTTCGCCTCAAGCGGACTGTAGCCTTTCCTTATGTTTTTTACTAATCTTATTATGTTCGAGAACGGATTACTTTTTTTCTCAAGTAAATTGAGTTTTTGGTTCTAAAATGTTATTTAGTACCGAAATAATCGTTGCTGCTCCCTTTGCCAGTTTCTTCTACAAATATTTCTAAGCTTTATCAGATGCAAGATGTACGAAGGTAAATTTGAAGAGTAGTAAAGGGTGATCCATTTCGAGGTTCCCTACTTTTAAAAAAACAAAAAAAACACAGAAAATTCAAATTTAATGGAAAATGTTTATTATCATTTGAGAGAACATTCTTTGGCATTTATTTTTTGAAGATTATGTCTATCAAATGTTGGCCGTTGCTACGTCGCAGATGGTCCATCCGTTGAGTCCAATTTTCGATCACTCGTTCGAGCATTTCGACTGGTAACTGGCGAATGACACGCGTGATGTTTTCCTCCAAGGCCTGAATCGAAGCGGGTTTGTCGGCATAAGCTTTGGACTTTACATATCCCCACAGGAAAAAGTCTAACAGTGTGATATCACACGATCTTGGTGGCCAATCGACCGGCCCAAAACGTGAAATTATGTGCTCACCGAAATGTTCTCTCAATAAGTCCATTGATTGATGCGATGTGTGGGAAGTGGCGCCGTCTTGCTGAAACCAAATGTCGCCGAGATCACGAGCTTCAATTTCAGGCATCAAATAGTCGGTTATCATGGCACGACAACGGTCGCCATTGACGGTTACGTGCGCACCGGCATAATTTTTAAAGAAATATGGACCGATGAATCCACCGGCCCACAAACCACACCAAACCGTTGTTTTTTCTGGATGAAGTGGCAGTTCTTCAATCTCTTCAGGTTGCTCTTCGTCCCAAATGCGGCAATTTTGTTTGTTTACATACCCATTGAGCCAGAAATGGGACTCATCGCTAAACAAAATTTGCATCGAAAACGTCGGATCTTCTTGGAACTTTTCAAGAGCCCATAGAGCGAAGCGATATCGCTTTGGAAGGTCTAGCGGCTTCAGTTGTTGCACAAGCTGTATTTTATACGCTTTCAATTTAAGATCTTGGCGTAAAATGCGCCAAGTCGTTCCATACGTCCGTCCGAGTTGCTGCGAACGGCGCCGAATCGACTCTCTACGGTCTTCGTGTACACTCTCAGCTACGGACGTGGTCTATTCGGTCGAATATTATCCAATAATGAATGCTGGGTCTCAAAATGGGTGATGGTGTTGCGAATAGTACGCTCAGTAGGCCGATCATGTTGACCATAAGTTGAGCGAAGTGCACGAAACACATTCCTCACAGAACGTGAATTTTCATAATAAAGTTGAACAATTTGTAAACGTTGTTCACGCGTAAGTCTTTCCATTATGAAATGCCAAACAATACTAAACAAAAATAACATGACAGCATGACACGACTCACACGTGATCTGTCAAAAAAGGCCATTGAAAAAAGTATCTCTACTTGGATCACCCGTTACATGATGATTGTATGATTAGTTTAAAATTTCCTTCATATATCTGTAAGGTAGTCTACCGTTTCTTGTGCAGTCGTTCAAAGACGCAGAGCTAGGCTTCTCAATCACGGCAATGGAGAAGGAATTTAATTACTAAATACTGCCAATATGGTCAGAAGGCTAAGGCGGCTAAAACCGCTTGAGATACTATGATAGTTAGCTAGTTTTAAACATATTAAGAAACTTAAGAAATAATTTCATTCAAAAAGCAGACCTTTGTCGGTTTTAATATTAATTTTTAGTATAAATAAAAAATATTCTATATTAAAATTGCTGTGTAATACGCTTACGACAGACGTTAGTCAGTCATCGGGGGTTTTATGTCGAAAAATTATGTAGAAAACCATGATTTTGTAAATAATTTTTTTTTATTAAAATTATTTTTCTTCCCCTTTCAAAAAACTGAATGCTTAAAAATAAAAAAACACGACCTCAATGTCTGAACTTCCTCAAATGCATTATATGGCAACCATTTAGATATATAAATTACGTCATTTGGGCGTTAAAGGGTTAATGGGAAAATTGGCAGCGGTTTCAGGTGAAATATTTAACATTGCATTACTTGGATAACTCGTACCTTTGTCAAAAAAAAATTTAAATAAGCTTTGCCAAAATTTAATTGTAGAAGTAAAAAACGCTCGGGATAGCTATTATCATTCTAAAATACAGAAGGCAAATAGGAATCATAAAAAACAAAATCCCATAATCAACCTACTCAACGAAAGGAATGTATATGAAAAACTAGGATAAGCTGACCTAAGAGTTAAACCATCCAGAGGTACACCTCAGTGCAGTGTCATCTTTCCACTACAATGGATCCACGTATCAATGGATCTTAACGAATTATTAGAAAACTCACTCCCTCGCGAAACAATGGGATCTTGGGATAAATCCCCAAAAGACCGAACTAAAACCAGCTATCGGGGGATCCCTCTAAAGGTGGCGGAGAATGCGAAGTAACTCCAGATTGAATGTCAATGAATGGGTAAGGAAGGCAGCAAATGCATTTTATACATGCAACTGGGTCTTCGAAAGAAAGTGGGGATTAAACCCCAAAACAAATTCTGTGGATGTAAGCCGCAAGTGTACAACCGATAATCACATATGGCAGTATAAACTGACACTAGAGCATTTGCTAGGCCCGTAGATGAATACCATTCAACGTGGAATACATGGAAATGGAAGAGACTTCTTAACCAAGGTTCTTTTGAGTGAGCACGAGCTCTGGACTCATCCCAATAAGACTATGGTGGAAGTTGCTCTGCCTGATTGTAGCAAAATTTCTCCGGTAAGTTCAGATTAACCTCGAACTCTCCAAAACGGCTTCAGCCTCTCTTCCTCTCCGTCTTTTTAAAGATAGAGAAGATATTGTGCTTATACAAGAGCCATGGAATGTTAACTACATGGTTCGAGTACTCAGGACTCCTGGATTGGATACGACCCCATAAATGTGTCAGATAAAGGTTACCCTAGATCTTCTAGTGAAAAGTAGTATATATATTTGTTCTTCCCCAGGTCTTAGACAGACCAAAAAGGTTATACAGCCCTTCAGAAACAATGCCAAGAAGATACTTTATGCATCTGCGAGTCAGAAGCTTAAAAAAGAAATATTTTCTTCCTAAATTCAGCCATCGGGATACAACCGCGGCTAAAGTAATAGACTGCAAAAGGCACTGTATGGCTGTTTCCGGCATATATTGCACACAACCACGAGGGATCGTTACCTAGAGAGAGATTGATGGAGGAAGTGATTTTTCTAAACTCCAAAGTGGCTATAGAATGCCGATCCTCCCTGTCGATCCGATGTCGAAGCAGTTCAACATTCATCTGCCTAAGCCTAAGCTGGATCTGAAACGCTCTAAGTGAAACGACTGCCCGTCGGCTCTATAATAGGTTTTATCGCTGGATACTCTCTTATAGGCAGCCATGCAACCGGGCTTGGTGTGTGACTTTTGCGGAATGGACAAGAAAGAAGATGAGACAATCCTACACCTGTCCTGCTCGTAAGGCCCACCTATAAGTCTTCTTTCATGACGATCTTTAAGATCTATAAGCTACTGGCGATAAAGATCTCTTCCGCTATATGCAAAGCTCCAAATGGTTTAACGAGTAGAGTAGTTAAAGTGGCTCTAGGAAATAAGGCCCCCAAAAATAAATAGGACCCCAATTTTAAGAAAAAATTTTATTGTTGTTTCGCGTTTATATTTTTGGGGCCTTATTTCCTAGAGCCAGTTAAAGTATAGACCCACGTGGTATCACAACGAACCCTTTTTTGGTCTAAGTGAGTCGGCCTCAACCTAACCTAACCCAAGGTTACCCATAGAAAGTGCAAATAAAAAATAAAGCCACCATCTTCACACTTTTCACACCCATTTCGTTAAAAATTAGTCCAGGAAATGCCCAAAAAACCTTCCATTGAATTTGCATTCTTTCAAAGATATATAAAAAAAAACCTTACCATCTGACTGACAATAAAACCACACCAAATGGACTTATCTCGCACTTAGAAAACCCGTGCGTTTTTAACCCCAATTCTGATTGAATCACACGACAACTTATCACACACTAACTAAAGCATACAAAATATTAGAAGGAAAAAAAAAATGAAGCCATAAAACATTCACCGAATAACCTGTGTCATGCAGGTACGAAATTATGATGAATGGGACAAGTGTACTTGCCAGAATCGCGATTAAATGTCACCTTGTGAAACACCTCGCGATGACAAGACAAATGATTAGATATAGGTACAACGGAACAGTTGTGAAAACTACAAAGTCGTGGGTTATTTTAATTTTGTTTTTTTTTCATTTTACAGGAATTTCATTACCTTTCTTCAATTTTGTTGGGTCCGGTTGCATTTGGCGTGGTCAATGATCGATGGTTAGTTACGTTGGGATTGAACTAGAAAAATATAAAAAAACAGAAAAGAAAATTGATTAAATTTTATGCAGTTGTTTTTAAGTATCTAATAGTTAAATGTCTCATTCCGATAAAAAATAAAGTACACGACTGCGTCATACGAAACTTTCTCGATACATGAGATGCGTTTTTCAATCGCAAAATGAATCGAAAATTAATGGTGACAAACTTATTAGGTTTAGGTTTAGAAAAGTTAGATTTTTTCAAAAATGGCACCAGCGATTTTGATGTAATTTCGCACATTGGACACTTTTAACATAATTGTTCGAAATACAGAAAATTATCAAAATCGCTAGAGGCGTTTTTGAGAAAACGGATTAAATTTAAATTTAAGAAAATCGTTGTGTGCAAAAAAAATTAAAACAAAATTATTTCAAAAATCAAAGTTTGAAAAATTTTTCGAATTTATAATATCGGGTTTTTCGATAAGAGCGCTACAAAAGTTTTTTTTTTTTAAATAAAACAAAAACGGTTTTGGATATCAATGAAATTCTTTATTCCTGTGAAAGTACTTTCGATGCCATTAAGTATGGAACTGGATTTCTTTTGCATGGCCACCACGGGCACGCTTGCAGAATCTCCAGACGCTGAACCCAATTTTCGACGGTTTTTAAGCATA
Organism: Ferdinandea cuprea; assembly: GCA_963576555.1. Taxonomy (NCBI): domain Eukaryota; kingdom Metazoa; phylum Arthropoda; class Insecta; order Diptera; family Syrphidae; genus Ferdinandea; species Ferdinandea cuprea. Next base: position 66,552,630 of record OY754958.1, read on the forward strand.
AATCGGCCGATATCGTCGCAGGCTTGTTGGCATAGACCATAGACTTGACGTAGCCCCACAGGAAATAGTCTAACGGCGTCAAATCGCACGACCGAGGCGGCCAAGCGACTGGACCATTTCGTGAGATAACACGTTCTCCAAACCTGGTTTCCAATAAATTGACTGTGACATTCGCTGTGTGGCTTGTGGCGCTGTCCTGTTGGAACCACATGTCCTCCAAGTCCATATCTTCCAATTGGGGCCAAAAATATTCGGTTATCATTGAACGGTAGCGATTCCCATTCACAGTAACGTGCCGGTCTTGATCATCACGGAAGAAGTACGGCCCAATGACGCTGCCGGCCCATAAACCACACCAAACCGTGATTTTTTCGGGATGCAATGATGACTCATGGAGTACGTGTGGATTGCTGACTGACCAATACCGCCATTCAGCCAAAAATGAGCCTCATCGCTGATAATGATTTTTCGATGAAAGTCCGAATCATTTTCAACTTGTTGCTCAGCCCAATTCACGAACATTCGACGCTTCTGGTTCTTCAGTTCTTCAGTTCTTGCGTCAATTTAATCTTGTAAGGATGTTGGCCAAGATCTTTTCGCAAAATTCGCCACAACGACGTCACAGAGATGCCGTGTGAGAGACACATTTGGGCTTTCTTCAACTGAAGCCTCAGCGGCAGCACTATTTTCGACACTACGGGCACTTCTTTGTCTCACAGGCTCGGGAACATTTTGCACTGTGCCTGTGGATTCAAATTTTTTCACTAGACGCTCAATTGTTGATCTGCTAGGACGATTATGACGACCATAAATTGGACGTAGCGCTCTTAACGTTGAGGCCGAACTGACTCCGAATTTCGGTAGTAAATTTTAATAATTTCGACTCGTTGTTGGCTCGTATATCTTTTCATCATCAAATGGCAAACCTTACTGAAGAGAAATGTCAAAAGAGCGGCAAGAAATATGGCGTCGTTTGCTGTCCCTGTTGCTCTACTTTTGTAGCGTCCCCGTTGAAAAACCCTGCATAAGAAAATCAGTAAAATTTTTTGAAATTCCCTTTGTTAGTTTTTGAGATATTGCCGGTTTTAAAAATTACCATTAATCGATTTTTTTATTTTTTCAAAAACTAAGTATGCAGAATTTTTCACCCCATCCCAAATATCGTTAGTACAAAAAATGACGGAAATCCTTGAAACCACTTTCAAGAAAAATAGTGATAAGTGATCTACACGAAAAAAATTGCATAGCAGGTACCGTTATTTAAAAAAATAAAGCAAAAGCTAAAAAGATGCCCCGAGATGTAACTCCAAAAACCTTATATACGAACTTTGAAGCAAATCCTTCGAACCGTTTCGCCATACGGTGCCCGGACAGACAGACCGACGGACGGCATTGGTGGACCCCCTTTTTGGACTTCTCTATAGTCGTAATATCAATCAGTTTGAGTTCGAAATTTGTGCACGATCGCAATAACTTTCTCTTTAGTATACTCATGTACCCGAGAAAGTTAAAGACCCAAAAAATATTCCCACCAAACGCCAATAACAAAATATGTATCTCATTTTGATGAGAGGAGGAAAGACGCGGCAAAAAAATTCGCGCGCGCATTATCATTTAACCACTTAGCGAATGCAAACAAACTCTAATTACAGCGCCAACAATAGATACGATTCGCGTGAGAGTCTCAAATGAGAGTATCTACGCATCATAATTGTTGCAATTATAATGGTTTAGAGAGACAGAGAGAGAGAGATGATTTAAGTGTGTGGTGACAATTCCGGTGTCTGGCCAGCTAATTTCGGATTCCAGAAAATTGCTCTAAAAATATCAAATGAATTGAAATCGAAAAATACTTTATTTGCACTAAAACTTTAGAAAGATACCTGCTGTATTTGTGATTCAATTGAAGTTGACAAATTTTCCATCGTTAGCTTTAAGTTGAACGAACAGAATGCCTAAGATACTTATTTAACTCGCACATCTGCTTGGAGGCAGAGAAGTATAAATGTATGTATTTTTTTTTTGTTCGCTCATGGCTGTAGCAACGATTAGGTAATTTAATGATGTTGTCCATTGAAGCGTGAAGCGCCACAAAGTACAAGTATCTAAGATTACATCAATGTTAACTAATGGTAAGCTTTATTCTGGGTCAAGGTTGTTTGTTTGTCTCTAAATGGCATGCAAAGGTTCAGAGTATCAGCTAACGTTATTGGAGACGACGACGACGTTTGTTCTAGTCCATGAATACTTAAAGCTGCAGTTAATTATCTTGTACTTTTGTGTTGGGTTCGTCAATCACATGACATGTGTGACATAAGATGGACATTCGATATCTTGTCAACAGAAGAGTGTTCTTTTATAGTTTGCAAGGTTTTTGATGGCACTTGGAGGGTGAGTGATGTAGTTGCGACCTTTTCGTAAAATAGAACTTAAGGTAGTTTTATGAGAGATATTTGAAAGCATCGATGACACTTCTTTATTTAGTCTCTCAAAATCATAGGTGGTGGCGACTTAAATATGTAGTCACCTATTAGTCGAGAGTACTCTAACTGAAGGCATGAGGTGCCTTAATTTATTTCCTATTAATACAAATCAAGTTCCGCACACTTTTCGCGGGAATCAGGCATTCGCTAAGATATTTTTGTTCGTACAGTAAAACTAGGTTAAGTGATTAAATGCACCTATAAGTACCTCTTGCGGATACTTATAGGTGATTTTTAGCTCGATCTCCTACTGTGGAACATCTCGATCTTAAATCCCTTGTCAACAGAGGTATAAAGATAGCCGCTGATGATAGCTGATGACATAGTTGTACTAATGACAGGAAAGTATCTTTCCACCAATAGAGGCAATGTGGATTCTGCGTTATCAGAACTATCCAAATGGACGGAACACAACGGCCTTGCGGTTAATCCAAAGAAGACCGAACTAATTCTGTTCACCAGGAAATATAAGGTACCCACCCAAGCTTAAAGGTCTCCGCCTAAATCTTTCAACTGAGGCTAAGTACCTGGGTGTGGTGTTCACATCCAAACTGAACTGGAAACGGAACACCGAAGAAAGAATGAAGAAAGGACTTAATGTCTTCTATGCCTGCAGAAAAATATTTGGAAAAAAATTAGGCTTACAACCGAACATTGTGCACTGGGTGTACACCGCGATTGGAAGACCCATTCTGACCTACGGTTCAGTTGTCTGGTGGGAAGCGGTTAAAACCAAATCTTACCTCAAAAACTAGAACAAGGTGCACAGAATTGCTTGTCTGGGCATAACAGGGGCAATTAAATCCACACCACAACTAGGTCTGGCGACTTTATTGTACCTGCAGCCATTGAGCTATTCACTAAGAACGTGGCAGTCAAAGCCGCTTTCAGATTAAGATACAACAAACTTTGGAGGCCTGGCTATTGCGGACACTCGAGCATACTTGAAACCTTTGATAGGAAGGGTCTCATGTCACGTACTGATTACGAGAAACCCAGGTAAACCCAAAAGACAGGACTGAGACTCAATCAGTACAATTATTAAAGGTGTACCCGTCTACACGGATGGTTCTATAACAGATAAAGGTACAGGAGCCGGCGTCTTCTCGGAGGCACTCGCCATGAACGAGTTGTTTCGACTGACAGTGTCTTTCAAGCTGGGATCTTTGCGGTTAGGAAACCAGCACAGACTGTCCTATCGATGGGAATACCAGCAATGGAAACAACCATCTGCGTGGACAGTCAAGCAGCACTTAAAGCAATCGGCTCTTACCTTGTAAACGTAAAGTGCGTAACAGATTGCCTCTTGGCACTCAGGGCTATACGTCATCACTCAGTTCTACTCTGTTTTGTTCCTGGACACGTTGGGGTGGAAGGGAATGAAATAGCGAACGAATTGCCCAGATACGGCTCTGATATGTACCCTCAACTAGCGGACGGACGGTGCTACCGCCTTTCAACACTACTAAGACTTTTATTGACGGCGTCACCACACAACTGGCTAAGGAACAATGGAGCAACACCATCTGTTGCGTCATAGCCCGAAGTCTGTGGCCTGTGGTTGACGCCAAAAGATCAAAATCCCTATTTTCTCTTAAAGAGTGGTCAAATCCGGATGCTCGTCGGGGTATTAACCGGACACTGCGTCATTGGAAACATGGCTAAAACGCTAGGGCTCTTTGCAAATGACTTCTGCAGAAGCAGCAGAGAAGAGGAAGAGATAGCCCGTGAAACATCTCCTATGCCACTGCCCAACTCTACAAGAACCCTAGGGTACCTCTATCAGACCTAAAACTTTTCCTCAACAGATCTAAGTGGTTTTGCCCTCCTAACCCAATCTAACCTTACCTGTTTCGGATATGTGCTCGTAATATTTGCAAATGTGTTTTTCTTCCTCATACGTGCCCCTCGCTTAAGAACCTCCCACGGTTTACTGCCATCTGTTTCGGAGTTCTTAAGTATCATTTTTCTTTCACGTTATCACGAATAAGAACCTCACATGAAAAATTAAATCAACTTGTGAGTACTTCACTCTGTAAATAATGACAGCAGCAGGTGCCAATGAAATTAGAAATATTCAAAACAAACTTGCAGCGCTGGTTGAAGATGCTGGATCAACCACGGTTTGTGCTGATTTTCAGATAAGAAAAGTATCGCTGATCGAACTGTGTCATGAAATAAGAAAACTCAAATTAAACAAGGCTCCTGGATGTAACCTTATTACGGGACAGGTCCTTAAGGAGCTGCCCAGGAAAGCACTAATTAAAGTTGTTTATCTCATAAACGCTTCTATTAGGCTATTGTACGTTTCCCGACAATGGGAGATAGCTGAGGTGATAATGGTTCTAAGCTAAGCCAGGAAAACCTCCAACAACGTCGAAGTTATTCGATAAACTTATATCGAAGCGATTGAATCCGTACGCCGATTAAAGCTGGATCACCAATTCGGACTTAGAACTTTACCATTGACTAGGTTTACAGAATTATCAACGAAATTTAACAAGCACTAGAGGAGAACAAACTTTGTTCTAGCGCTTATCTAGACGTCTCTCAAGCTTTCGATAAGGTATGGAATAGGGGATTAAAATATAAACTTAAAAAGGCAATCCCAAATGAATTTTTTGAGATCCTTAGAACTTATTTAGCGGACAGAATCTTTCGTGTTAAACAAGGAATCCAGTACTCCGAACTCCGGCCGGAGTTCCGCAAGGAATTGGACCGATTTTATATCGTTTGTACACCCGAGATATACCGCAAGAAACGGATACTATCGTAGCGACGTTCGGAGATGACTTGTCGAATAAAGACAAGTCTAGAGGTCCAATTTTCAAGCATTTGGGGCTGTATGTCGGCAATAACGCCACGAATGTTGGCTTCCAAGTCCCCTAACGTTTCTGGTTTGTTGGCGTCCAGATCCCCAAAGAAAATAATCCAATGGTGTCAAATGTTGGTGGCCAATTGACAGGTCCATTCCGCGAAATTATGCGCTCATCGAATGTTTCCTTCAATAAATCGATTGTGACGTGCGCTGTGTGGCATGTAGCGCCGTCTTGTTGCAACCACATCTCATCCACATTCATGCCATCCAATTCGGGAACCAAATAGTCAGTTATCATTGCTCTATACCGGTCTCCATTAACGGTAACTGACTCTCCAGCATCATTTCGGAAGAAGTATGGCCCAGTGACTCCACCAGCCCATAGAGCACACCAAACAGTCAGTTTTGTGGATGTAATGGCATTTCAAGGGTCTCTTCATGCGGCAATTTTGGTGGTTGACGTAGCCATTCAACCCAAAATGAGCCTCATCACTGAACAAAATTTTGCCAAAATCACGACGCATTGCATGGTCTCGCGGCTTTAATTCTTCCACAAGCTGGATCTTGTAGGTCGTAAGAAGAGATCTTTGCGCAAAATCTTCCATAAAGTTAATGGAAAAAGCTCCAATTGCTGTGCACGGTGGCGAATCGATTCATACGGGTCCTCTTCAACACTTTGCTCTACAGCGGCAATTGTTTCTTCGGTGCGCACTGTTCGACGTCTTTGCGGATGCGTATTATCACATAGAGTAAACGTAGTGCGAAAACGATCCATGGTTACCCGAATTAATTGCTCTACTGGATGATTATGTCGACCATAACTTGAACGGAGCTTGCGGTAAAAACTAACCTTTAAAAAAACACCCTTTATAAACCTTTGTATTTATACCATACGTCCAAACTGATTTAGCACTTGCTAAACCCTTTGGAGTTGTACATGTGGGTGCAGTGGCTCAGGGGTTAAGTGCCTTGGGCCAGCGAGAGCTGGCTGGTTCAAATCCCGACCTGACCACCTGAAAGTTTTTACTGGGTGCCCCACCTCTGCAAAACGTCTGACAAACAACCAAGAGTAAGAACAGTCATGAGAAGCTTCTCAAAAATTAATGGCATTAAACTGTAGGTCCCTTCCATACGTGTCAAAAATATAACTTCGCACACACACAATGGTTGGAGAAGCTAGTCTTTGGGTCCTGTATGGGCCGTTTACGCCTAATATTTATATTTATTTTATGTTTTTGGAGTTGTTTTTGACTAATGTTAAAATTTCACAAACTGTCCAAATAATGTTCTTAGACAAATCGTTAAATTTTTTTAAGTTATTTAATGGAAATAATTTTTTTTTCTGTTTAAAAAATGTTATAATCTAATATAAATGACAAAAGACATTTTAATATCTTTTTGTTCAAAAGGACTTTATTATATTTAGTTTACGTTGTCCCAGACAGGTTTCTTGACAAAAGATGGACCTTTGACAGAGTTGGTAACCGTGACCGCGTTAGCCTGCCGCTGTTAGCAAGGCACCTTTACGAATCCATATAAAGCGAAGGTCATAATGACCCTAACCAGTTCAACACCCTCTCACATCATAAACTTAGGATATTCAGTTCCATGACGTACAATTAAACTACCTCATCGTTTCATACCTCTGTAAATGGCAGCTTCATAAAATGAATAAATTTATCCCACATGTGTACTAAACAAAGGTTTCACTTACGCGCCCATAGTACTTCAAATTATTATTATGCAGTCATTTGCGAAACCATTAAATCAAAGGATTTGGTGACCCGTTAAAGTCGTACCAACAAAAAAGCAAAGTTTATACCCAGACAGCCATCAGCCATCAGGCAATTTCAATTACATACAACAAACCTCTCTCGCAGCTCGATTAAATTTCGATGAAACCTTATCAAATATTCACTCTCATCTTTACGATGTAATATCTCGAATAAAGTATCTTTTAAGAAATGCTTACGTTCCATTGGTTTTTTTTGTTTTTTTTCCTTTCTAAAGAGCGGCATGCATATTTGATACTGCATTAAGCAAAGCATATTTGTGTTTCATGGTTTTAAGTATAACCCGAAAGGATACAAAAAAAAAATCCCCGTCTACGGAATGAATCTATGGAATCGCATTTCTAGTCCAAGGATGGGTCGGTCGCTCAATAATGATATGTAGAGTCGAGTTGAGTCAAACAGTAATGGAAGAATATCGATTGTGCCTTATCTACCTGGGAATAGGCAAAAAGATTCCATTTTAATTTTTAATTGGCCTCCTCAGTTGGGTGCGGGTGCGGGGTGGGATGTGGGTCTTAGAACAAGAAAACGAAAACATGCTATGTAAATTTACATCATTCGATTGGCGTAAGAGTAGAACGCATTTGATGTTCCAAGAAACGATATTGATATTTTCAATTGAAACTTTGTCTTTGTGACAAAGGAAAGGCGTACTATGTATCTGTGGTAAAGTAGGGAATTTCCAATTGGAAATGTGAATTTTCATGGATGATTTTATGAATTTATTTCAACCGCCCTCAGCCCGGGATGTGTTTACTTAAAATTCTTTTATTGTCGGATGCGGAGAAAGAGAGAGAGAGAGAGAGAGAGAGACGTATTACACCTCCACTCTTTAACTCATAACTAAAACAATTCAACATCTACCCAAGTCACTTATTTGAAGACCTCCAATGGCATATTTACCTAAAACTGAAAAGGTACTTGAACACCTCTAAACTACTCCAAAACTACTCCATTCTGACATTTCCTAAATACACCCCCCTCAACTAACTCCACTGGCACACACATACACATTAACTCTTCACTCATCGCAAATAATTCCACTCTTTCCAGTCAAGTGTTGACTGCCACATCCCTCTGCAAATGAATTAATAAGGACAATTAATATTTATCACTAATTTGCCCCCACCCCCCTTCCACCAAATAGTGGGGAGCAACTCCTCCTCACCGCTTAAAGATCGATAATCTGATTGTCAACCTCGTTAGAGGTTGCAAAGTCACAGCTTCGTCCTCGTCGCCTGCTATGTGTCAAGGCGGACACAATGGACAAAATTAATTACTGGATACACTTTGGCTCGTTCCCCACACAGCCGTACAGACAACGTCCCTGCACCCCTGCGTCCCAAGGCTAAATGATGAAGTCAAATTAAAATCTTCTCACTTAGCCTCGGTGTCCGACTCCTCGGGGACAAACGAGGCCAGCTGCGGGCCACCTATAAGTAGCCAACCATCCTCAAGGATGTATGTTTGCGTGTATTAATGTCAATAATGAATGACTACGAGTATTTAATTAGATCCTTTTGTGCGCGGTGACGGCGTTTCGTTGCGTCGCGTCGTTGGCTTATTAATGGACAAAACAAAGGGTTTCGATTCGTTTCGGATCAACTTTGGTCGAATAGGTCGATGGTGGTGGCGGTGTTCCGCGCACCGGCGATGGTGTCTTGCGATGTGATCACTCAATTAAATAATAATACTAATATCGTGATTAAGCGTACGTATTCGTTTAATGAAAACAATCAACATGGCATGTCGAATAAAGAGGATGTTGCTGCGTTAGCTATTTATGACTTCTGTCTGGGGAGATTCGTTTCGTTAATGTCGTCGTTCGTCGGTAGCATGATGAAAATCAAGATGATGCTGCGGATTCTGTATGTTAGTTGAAGCGAGATGGAATTACATATATTGACGTCATGATAACGACGACGACGACGACGACGATGACAACGGCCGTGGTGGAGGGTAGTCATTTAGATTTAATTTAATTTCCGTCTTATGATGTACTTAACCATCGTGAGAGACTCTGTGATGGATGCGACAATTGCGAAAGGGAGCCGGCAGCCACCAGGAGATTATGTTTTGTGTCGCATTGCGTTACTCGACAAATAAATTGAGTTAAGGAGGGTCTTAAGCCCTTTGATTTTGTTAGGTTTATGGCCTTAAATTGAATTCGTATCTTATTTTTTATTTTTGTTTTTAAAGCTACATGAGGTATAATTGGAGCTAATAAGATATACAGGCAACATTGTATGCCTTGCGAGGGAATATTCACATGCATGAGTGGTGTGGTTTATTTCAGAGTAAAAATGAATCCGAAAGAAGACCATTTTAACCAAAAAAACGGGTCACTGAATTTAAAAATTAGTATGTCTTCCTCATATTAGGAACTTATGTCACCAATTAAAATCAGATCAAACGATTTCGCATCTGCTCTGTCTGGAGTGCCTTAAGGCAGCCACTTAGGATGTATTCTGTTTATAAAGGGTGTTTTTGTTTTAAATGTATAGAAATTTAAGTTGGCAACACTATTTCAACTGGCGGCCATTTTGTCAGTTGTCAATGTGAAAAGTTTTCAGTATACTCTGCCATTCAATCATGGAAAGACTTACGAACGAGCAACGATTGCAAATTATTGAAATTTAACGTCTAATTTTTGGTGAATGGGCCTTAGAATAGCTCCAATTCGCTACTGCCGATAATATCTCTCTCTCTCTCTCTCTTCATCTAGGAGTTGTTTTTTTTTTCCAAAATCATCTCAACAGCAAATACAGGGTGTTTTTTTTAGAGGTATAGAACTTCGAATTAAAATAAAACACAAGAAATTCGTATTAATGTCCATCAGTTTCGCTCTATTGGAAGGATAATTTTATGCCATTAATGTTTAAATATGATTTCGGGTATGTGTCCGCCGCGGCTGGTTCGAATAAAGACAAGTCTAGAGGTCCAATTTTCAACCATTTGGGGCTGTATGTCGCCAATAACGCCACGAAAGTTGGCTTCCAAGTCCCCTAACGTTTCTGGTTTGTTGGCGTAGGCGAGCGACTTCACATATCCCCAAAGGAAATAATCCAATGTTGTCAAATCTCACGGTCCTGGTGGCCAATTGACAGGTCCATTCCGCTAAATTATGCACTCATCGAATGTTTCCTTCAATAAATCGATTGTGACGTGCGCTGTGTGGCATGTAGCGCCGTCTTGTTGGAACCACATCTCATCCACATTCATGCCATCCAATTCGGGAACAAAGTAGTCGGTTATCATGGCTCTATACTGGTCTCCATTAACGGTAACTGACTCTCCAGCATCATTTCGGAAGAAGTATGGCCCAATGATCCCACCAGCCCATAGAGCACCCCAAACAGTCAGTTTTTGTGGATGTAATAACGTTTCAAGGGTCTCATGTGGATTCTCTTCACTCGTAGCCATTCAACCCAAAATGAGCTTGCGGTAAACTTCGCGAACTGAACCATTATTTTCGAAATAAATTTGCACAATTTGCAAGCGTTGTTCATTTGCCAACCTGGTTCATGATGAAATGGCAAGCAAACTGAACATAAATGATCTTGGAGTTGCCAGATTTGACCACAAAATGTCAGTTTTATTTCTATTCGAAAAACCAACCTCTAAGAAAAAACACCCTTTAGAAGAAAAATTGACCAGTTTCTGAGTCTGAGTGCTTCAGCGAATGTGAAAAGCTGAATTTCTGGTAGTCCCTTCTAATACAAATCTAATTTTCCACTTCCCTTCACCAATCTACTACCTACCTACCGACCAAATCTACGGTATGACAAATTCACTACCTACCTACCGACCAATTAAGGACGTAATTAGTTACAGTTACTGACCTAATTTGCATTTTATTAATCAAATTTCCCTTTCCCCAACGAGCAGTACGTATACTTCCCACAAATGAATCTAAATTGAAATTAAAATAATAAGATGAGATTATTTTGAGAGAATACGTCTGGCGCTGTGCTTCATCTGTCTGCGTCGCCCTGCCATCCGTTTGTTGTCCGTCCATCGCCTTGGAAACAATTCGCGTCTCACTTCAATTAAACTAAATTGATATTGAATTCAATAAATCTCTTCAAGTTGTTCCGCCACCGTCGGTCGGTCGGCGTCGTCGCTGAACAACCGCTGGCAAACCTCAAAACCTCTTAATTGCCGAGATAGTTTTTTCTGTTGTTATGTATATTTTTTGATCTATCGCCGCCATCGACACACTCGCGACTGTCGCCATTCGATATCTCATATTAAACTATCGAGAGTGCCTATCTAGAGAAAGGTTGGACAGTAGCTATCTATCTATCATCAATCGCGTGCGGGGAGATGACTTGATCTATCTACATATTCATGATATTCATGATGCGAGAAGGAGACACCTTCACAGACATAAAAGCGCGCGCGGGACAGACAACAAAATCGCGAAGCAACATCGCGGCTAAGTCAATTATAATCAATTTAAATTCATTTGAGCGGAATTTCATTTTGTGTAATCATGGTCCCCGTTGTCGCACTCGATCGGAATTATAAATGATGAATGAGGGGATTCGCGTGAAACAAAGAAATGACACAAAATCAAGCATACATATAGTATCTACAAGTGCGCACTGAACTCTGTTCTTTCTAATTGAATTTTTGAATTTTTGGATTTTTGAATTGTTTTTTCAGACTCGCCCCCACATACTGAATCCTTGGTCCCGTTGAAAGCAGATAATCTCTTCGTCAGCTTCTCTATGTTGGGATTTTCTAATCGATTTTTTTTTTTTTTGAATAATTAAATTCGAACAAATGTGTCAGAGGAAAATCCGTTTGGTTAGTAATAAGCTTTATTGAGCCACCGTATGTGTTTGCTGCGGTCAGAATGATGATGTAGAGCTGACGATATCGATGCAAATTATGTTCTTCCTTTCGTTTCCAGCATCGGTGATTTAGGGATGTGCTATTGCGGTGTTTGCTTTGCTAAATAGGTCGACTTAGTGGAATTATTGGTTTCTCTGTTCGCTTGTGTGCATTTTACACGTACATAATTCTATTCAAAATTGAGTGATTTTATTTTTGCTTTTAGAGCTTAATTTTAAATCCGCATTAATCGGGACGAATTATTTTATTACATAAACGATTTTGATTAATTCCCAGCAAACGTATTGCGCGCTATATTAGACCATTCAAACAGCTGCTAGTTAAGTTGGCTTATGACGCTCTGAGGTAAAAATCACGTCACAAAGCAATCATTTAAATGACGCACGTGTGATCGCCATTTTTGAGCTGACATCATTTTCGGTGTCATTTAAATGACATGAATTTTGTGCCATTTAAATGACGGAAACAAATGGCCGTGTGATCGCTCTTTAATGACGCCTAGGACAAATGCCTAAAACTTTGTGGCGGTTGTGTCATTTAAATGTCAAGGCACGAAATTTCAGCTATGCCATTTTCCTACGCAAATGGCAAATGACGCAGCATTTAATATGATATCTGTGCTTGCATTTGGATTTTTGTCTCGTGGCGAAAGGACATAATAATTAATAAACTGTTTTCTTATTGTTGTGGTTGTGTTGTTAAGTGACGTCATCATCAATTGCAAATGGTGGAATGTTTTTTTGTCACACACACATAATATGGGCCTTAAATGAAAGGCTTTAAAGAGTAGAACATGCAAACATTGACATTCTTGAGAAATGTCCTTTTTAAAGAACCTTCGTCGATGTTGCAAGGACGTATGAGTGAAAATTCATAGCAACAGCAATTTGATACGTGATTTTATAGACATTTACAAATAAGGTCCTTTTTATAGGATGAAGTTACATAACCCATTTGGTTCTACTTGTCAAACCCTTTCATTTAAGGCCCATATCTTACGGGTTGAGAAGAAAATATTAATAATTTCTTAATGGCTAATTTTTTTTACACCACAATTAAGGCAGGCTGAGAAATTTGTGGAGCTAATCATAGTTTTATATCTCGCATAACCAAGCAAATAATAAAGTTTTGATATCCTTACATAAACATATATGAATAGGTTTAGTATCGTACACTTTCGTACCGGTACGAACAGGTACGAAACTATGGGTTTAGTTTCGGATCACATCTCTGGCTCGTACTCAAGAGCGTCTTCACTGCTTTCCAGCACACACGCTGCTCCACCATCATTTTAAAAATAATATTTTTTTTTAATTAAAAAAAATCGTACTAAATGACAATAGCTATATTTTTGTCATTGGTCATTAAAGGTGACATTTGTCATTTTAATCAGGCATGGCATTACCATGTGATCGCCATTTTTTCGCTCGTCATTTAATGGCACCTCAACGGAAAATTTTAAATGACTCGTAGCGTCCATCATTTGATTTTGGGACAAAAATGACAATGTTAGTCATTGCGTGTGATCGCCATTTTTTCGCCAATGACCAATGGCGAATCGTAGCTTCAATGTCGCTCTAGTGCGCCATTTTTTCCTGATTTCACAGTGTCATTTAAATGACTCGCAAAAATGGCCGTGTAATCGCACCTTTAGTTCTCTGTATTTGACAAATTCTCTATGAATTCAAACAAGAGCACAAATTTTAGACAAATTTTACATTACATGTATGAAACTTTATAATCTTAAATTTTGGACAAGATTACTTCTTTGGTGGTTGGGTTTTCACTGAGCAACTGGTGATTTGTGGATATAAAAAGCGTCAGGAGAACCTGCATGGGGCTCTGGCACTGCCTTCCTATTGTGCCTTCCCTGGAGGGTTCCAAGAAGAATGGTTACAATCCGGAGGAAGTCAGAAAAGCAAGAATCTTCTATTGGTTTTGGGGAGTGAGGCTTGTTGGTGAGAAGATTTCCTCACCGACGATATTCTTCCTGAGACGAAAGAGAGCCGGACAGTCCACGAGTATGTGAAGAGAGGCTTCGTTACTCTCTAGACAGAGTCTACATGCAGGGTCCGGTAAGAGGCCAATGCGGCGAAGGTGTTTATTCAGGAGACAATGACCACAGAATATTTTTAGACTATTCCTGTTCAGGTTGATTAGGAATTTGGATTTCCTGGGGTGAAATTTGGGGAAGAATTGTTTGGTACAGTTCTGACCAGTTGATTTCAGCCAGACTTCATTGAATTTGATAAGGGATAGGCTTTTAGCGTAGTCCCTGAAGTGATTATTGCTACCACCACAAAAGGGTACATGGTTGCGATTTGTAACTATATCTATCAATCAATTATGCTTACTTTGTCAATCGTTGTAGGAACGTGATTCTGGCTAGTCTTTAAGCTCGAAAATTGAACAGAAAAAAACATTATAATTCTCTGTCTAAAGTGTACAAAGTTGAATGAGTATTTGAAGCTAGTTTAAGCACCAACGACGTTGTCAACGCTATCATGGCAGATACCATACGCAAGCTTCTTTGATATACATATTTCGGGCTGAGGTAAGTACAAAATTTTCAGGACAAGACAGGGTTGTGGAAAATAATTGATGGCCGGTGAGTACCTTATGGGCCAAATTTTACATCCCTGAAGTGGGTTACTTCTATTTGCTACCGAGGTTACTTCTCAACGATATAAAAAACAATTGATGATGATAAACACACAGTTAAAATAAATAAATATTAGGCGTAAACGGCCCATACAGGACCCAAAGACTAGCTTCTCCAACTACTGTGTGTGCGAAGATATATTTTTGGCACGAATAGAAGGGACCTACATTTTAATGCCGATTCCGAACAGCAATTAATTTTTGAGAAGCTTCTCATGACTGTTCTTACTCTTGGATGTTTATCAGACGTTCGCAAGAGGTGTAGGGTATTACATATGCCATAAAAGATAGCATTAATTAGGATGTGGATTCACCGTGGAAAATCGGCTCAGGTCAAAAGATGCGATCGGCATCAGAGCTACATTCCATAACATTAGCCTAATATGTACACCCGCTCTGACTAGAACTCTAATGACAACTTTGTGCTTAAAGACGTAAATACTAAAGTTTGCTGCAAAACATCTTTGACGGGTTTCTTGGTAAGCACAGCCTCCACGAAACGACAACAGATACGGCAAATTGTTTCTACAGCAGCTTGCCATATAGGTGTACAATTAAAGTCTGAATCTAAGGACCTTTGTAGTGTTGTCTTAGCAGAATGGCACAGGGACATTAATCCAAATTTTCGGACATATATCCAACTTAAAGTGTTGCAAAAGGAAATACAGTCTGTGGAACAACTCCTATGCTACTGCACCGCTCTACTGAAACGCCGCTTATACTGCATGAAGCACAGTTCTTCGATATCTTAAGCGACTTCGTGGGGTAACTCTATCAGACATCAAACGATTTTAAGTGGTTTTGTTGGTCACGTGGGGAAAATGGGCATTCCTGAGCTCTCCTAACGTATCGTTGCCTAACCTATGTCCCACCTATACCAATCCGTTCTAAAAACTTAAAATTCGAAAAAGTTTAAAATTGTTATATACAATTAGTACTTCGGTAGGACGCGTCGCGGAATTAAAGGATTTTTATTCACTCTTTGCAGGCAGAAGGCACTGCTCACGCAACTTCGTTGCACCGCACGTGGTATGTTATTTTAATCAAGCGCCAATGACAACACTTTTTATTATAGAAACAGAGGCGCCTGGATCAGACAAAGAACATAATTCGAGCAGATTCATAAACCAAGTATGGATATAAGACAGCACTGGGACTATACGCCCCATCTTCATCCTATCTCTTGCAAAAACAATCGAGTCATATCCTTAATAAATGTCGCAAAAAACACCTTTCCAACGTACTTTCTGAACGAATTTGCAACACACAAATCGGCACCTATCAGTGCAGCTTCCGGCCCGGAAAATCGACTTATTCACAATAAGACAAATCCTGCAAGCGACCAACGAACTTAAGTTAAGACACATAATGTTTTTATTAACCTTAAAGCCGAATGCAATGTCTGTACTCGGGATCCCGGCAAAACTGATGCTGTTAAGATTTTGGCAAGGTAAAGCACTATAATGCAAAGATCAGGTATCTTCTTCTCTCCATTTAACGACGAGATTATGATCAGGATTACAGGGATCATAACCCTCCCACTTCACTGCATTCCTACTGGTCCTCCTGTGGGGTTCACCAGTTCGACCTCTGCAGGCATCCCGATTTTGGATCACTTCATCATTGAGGCCAATCAAATGCTGGAGTTAATGCATTTGTGTGATCCAGGAGTTTTTAGGCCTGCCTGTCTTACGCGATTGTAAGGGAACGTTGATTGCCATTGCCTTCTTGACGGGGTTCGTCGGATCCCTCCTTTGAAGAAAATGCAATACCAACTGAGTCGGTCGTGCTCCAAATTTTTTCGAGATGGGTTCTTTGATGGTATAAACACTGAAAGCACTGGAATATGCTACTGGGATATCACAACGACATTAACATCTCCGAATGCTCCAAAGGGTTCCATGAAAGATGCCTTCACTGCTATTAAAAAACAGGCGAAGATATTTCGTCTTAAGTAATTGAGGACGAAACTAAATGTACATGCTATCAACAAACGTCCAACGGCTTGGACAGACTGTCAGCCTTAAGAGCAGCATGTACGAAGTAGTTAAGCGATCCTCCATGTAAGCATTAATTTTCCGAATGATAACTTCGTGGAAATGCAGCGAGGAATTACTGTAAGACATCTTGTGTCACACAGAACCCATTTACTCAAACACAAACTCAACCCAGTCGTATGTTTCCTACCAAAAAAATATAAATGAGTCGAAGACGAAAGGATAAAAATGAGACACAACAAGTAGTATTCTTCGCGCACGTTCAGCTCAGCTTTCGGAAAGTGAAGCACTATTTGTAATTGCACGAATCTGACGAATTTTAAATCCTAATCAAAAAAAAAAGGAGCTACTAAAATGCGCTCAGCTCTGTTTGTTGTATAGGGAGGGAAGGAATTTTATTATTAGGACTAGGATGGTTTAGAATATCCTATGTAGTTTATGAATAACTGAAACGTCATTGTTCAAAACGACTGCATTATTCTTACTTTTCACTTGGAATAGAGTAGTTTCTCTCCGACTAGCTGGAGGGAAAAGCATTTAAAAACAACTAATCACCAATTCCGCGGATTACCCATTAACCATTTATAACCTCATAAACACCATTTGTTCCATGAAAAATAATCTGTGAAGTAATCCTCAAGCATTTCCGTATTCCTGGTAACCCGATTTTATGTCATCTTTTTTTTTCTAAGATTTACCATGACCACTTCGAGTTGCATACAAAAACATGCACAACAGCAGCCACTTCCCAATACACATCCTCATCATCATCATCATCATCATCATCATCATCGCGAAGGATAACAGAAAAAAAAAAAAAAAACTATCAGTATCATCATCATATCCCGAGGATTACCACCTTCCCCTTGGGCATATACTCGAAAGGAGGAACGCTGCATCCAATAATATTGCTGGCGTCAGTCGTCTGCTCCTGTTGCTGTTGCATACCTCTTGCATGCTCATCAGATAGTCCTTTTCTCATCTCTGGAGATTTTTCCTCCTATGTCATATGGAACGTGATGTGGTTCGCGCAACCCGCAACCGTGGTTAATTTCCAATTTCATATCATATGCGGCAAAAAAAAACGAACCTGATAAAAAAGGACATATTTTCCGTATGCAAAAGAGGCGACTTCTCATTCTCACCCACCACCAACATTGTCAACGAAATGCAATTTAATTGATTTCATTTTTACCAACAGGAAAGGACGACTGCCCCTGGCACCTCCTCAACGGGGCAGGAGATGAAATGTATCAATTTTGTCAGCTGTAGACTGGAGATGCTTGAGCGGAAAGGGCATAGTTTTGGTTTAAAAATTTTTGGCCGAAAAAGATGCGCTTTTGTGCAATTTAAAGAGCTTTATGCAAAAAAATACAACAAAATTGCAGGAAAAGTTAGATACAGATGTCCTCTGATAAGGTGAGAAGGTTGTGACACAAAGTCGATGAAGCCCAACGGTATCCCGTAGCTGAAGGGAGCGCCATATATAAATCTTAAATTCCATAAATATATAAAACCCAGCAATGAGCTAGGGCTGTATGGACTCGCATGGGAAATGTACTATGAAGAATCAAAAAACGATAGTTCGTGTTATACAGGGCGAGGTCGGCTTTTGGTTATAGGGGCTTTTACAAGCTGTGGTGGAAAATGGACTTATGCACTCACCTACCTACCCACTTGTATACAAAAATTGTAAAGACTATGCATGACCTTGCGAAATGGTTGAGTAATAGGGGAAAGGGCTTATAACAAGGTAGGAAGGTCTCATAGTCAAATTTCCAAAAAACTAAAACTGAATTAAATTTAGACGATTTATACGAGGTGCTGAAGGAGCAATAGAACGGAGATAGAGCGGATTTCATCATTATTGATGCCGCCGTTTGCACTTTCAACGAAAGTTATCTACTTGCGTACTCATATAAGTTACTCGCATGGTCTGATTACTAAAGACAGGCTGCTTTGGGCGCTGCAAAGCTTTAAGCTATACATATCTGCAGGACCAGATGGCATAATATCAGCCGAATTACAAAAAAAACCTCTGATATTATACTAAAAACGCTAGTGGTAATCATGAAGAGTTGCTTGGAACTATTCCGCATTCCTCAGTTATGGCGAGAAGTCTAAGTGGTTCTTAAACACAAAGCTGACAAATGTTGCCATTTAAATCCCAAAGATCAAAGAACTGTTATCTTTTCTAGAAACCTTGGGAAGATGGACAGATATCCATTAATAAGAGACTTTTGTCTACGGCTCAACAGCTCATGAGCTGCCCTTCTCTGTAACTTAGTGCTGAACGAGCTGCTAATACGCCTAGACGGAGAGGGATTTAGCCTATACAGATGATGTTGCTATTGCCGTCTCAGGAAAGCATCTCAATAAGCAAAAGAAACTCCTTCAGAATGCTCTTAACAAGCTTACAAGCTGGACAGACCGTTAAAGGCTGGGGCTAATTCCCACAAAACCAAACTTGTCTTTTGCACTAGGAAGTACAAGGGTACCAGTCTAGTCTTGTCTGACGAAGCAAAATATCTGGGTATAATCTTTGGGAAAAAAAAACTAACCTGGAAACCTATGCCTATGCATGAGTGGTGCACTTCGTACTAATCCCAACCACTCGACATCCTAAGCAGGCAATCAACTGCTAACTCTTCTATTCGCCTCAAAGCAATATCCAGTGGACTAAGAAAGAATATGGCCACTATACTATACAAGTCTATTTAAGACTCTTCCTAGAAAGACTCTTCAAAGATTACACCAAACCTCAGCCTCAGTATGACAAAAACTGTTTAGTCACCATTCCAGCCAGGTCATTCTGGGAGGAAAGTGATCTCGCGGCAGATGAATCGATCCACTTCTGCACCGATGGATCAAATGGATACCTTTCGCTATATCCAGAGCTGCAAACGGTTTAACGAGTAGAGCAGTAAAAGTTCAGATCTACGTGAGGATCTAGTGAGTCGGCCTCACTGACTTGCCACTTCAGCTTAACCTAACCTAAGCTATCTCCTTCTTGGAAAACCTACAAATGAAAGTAACATACCGTGATTAAATTAACCAGCTATCGCGGGGATGCCCCTGAAGACTGCGCAGAGTGCCAGTACCTGGGTATAGTCCTTGATATGTAGCTTTAATGTATATTGAATCTCAGTGACCGAGTGCATTCGACCGCATCTTAGGCAGAAAGCGGGGGCCATGTACATACATGGCAAAAACATTATAATCTGGTGGCAAGGCTGGAGCAACTGTTGGTTTGGAAGCGATTTTAAAATTGCCACCTCTGCATTAATGCTAGCATGAATCTGCTACTATCGGGGCCTTTACAGCCGAGTACAGGTCACTCTAAGTTGACTTTAACAGACCATTCTTCTGCTCTTTCTCAAGCAGGGAAGAATGGAACAGATATTAGCCCACGAAAAGTCCATGTCAATCTCGGAACTGGCACGTATTGTTTTAAAGCAACACTACGTAAAAAGTCAAAGATCCACCGAGGCAAGTAAGCTCCTTGGCTCTTGGCTTGCAGAAAAAAAACATGTCTCTGCTGGTTTTCTTGACACACGGATGAATGTAGCTGGCAATGAGATGGCTGACGAGCTCAAAAGAAAAGGACCCGAAATGGATTATGACCGGGCACTTCAGTCGAGCCAATAACAGCAGATAATTCTTAACTACTGAGGTCAAATATTACGGTCAGAGTATAATTTAAGTAGAACTACCAATTAGATCCTGCGGTACGATGGCGGCTTAAAAAGATCACAATTTTCTAAGAAACAAGGCATTGAAATTAATTTCGAGAATGACGACACTTGAAGAGGCAGCGGCGAAGAGCAGTCCTACGAGGACACAACTCACTATCGCCATCACTTGAGGAATAGAACACTTCGAAGGTTCTTTGTCCAATGTAATGAAGAACTATCTGATGTCTCATTTTAACAGGTTTCTGAGAGCAATATTGGGTAATCACGAGCAGCCGGAGAAAATGACTAGGATGCCAAAAGATAGAAAGAACGTTACAGGGTAACAAGAGCCGAATAGAAACCTGCGGAAGTCAAAAAAGGCTGCCAACCCGCCGAACTATTTAACACAGCACGAGATGACTTCGTAGAGAGCATAAACCAACTTAATTCCAAGATTTGCGCCAACTATAGAGGTTTCTGTCTCCTAACATCGAACAAAAGATCTTGTCTGCCGTATTGAGCGAGCGCCTAAAACCATTTGCCAACGATCTGATTGGACCCTATCAGTGCGCATTTAGGCCCGTTAAGTCCACTGTTGACCAAATATTCACACTGCGGCAGATCCCGGGGAAAACCCAAGAAGTTCAGATCAATCAAGCCAAGTCAAGCCTTCTTTGTCAAGTTCGCCAGTTTGTGTAAGATGATGATGGAGTAAGCTCTCTTCTGCCAGTTATAGCTTTAAGGTAGCAGGGACTGTGCATACCTCAGTTCTGCTTTCAAAGAATAACAAT
Source organism: Ferdinandea cuprea (assembly GCA_963576555.1). NCBI lineage: Eukaryota > Metazoa > Arthropoda > Insecta > Diptera > Syrphidae > Ferdinandea > Ferdinandea cuprea. Next base: position 66,573,707 of record OY754958.1, read on the forward strand.
TACCGATCTCTGTTTCTTGGCTTCTTAGCTTCTCGCATATAACAAACGCTCTGTATGGCCTTAATTATAGCAGTCCTGCTATTATGTGAAGCTTGGGCTTTTTATAAAGCGGATGAAGGTTAGAGAGAAAACTTCTTCGGCGGACCATCGTCCATTCAAGCAAATCCTCACTATGAGGATTTTAAAATCGAGACTTGCATTTGCTGAATGGCATCTAGCGAGTCTTGCTGGAACACAATATCTTATTCAAAAGAAGGCAATTTAAAGAGCCGCGGTCGAGGAGTGTGTAGAGGCGAGGCAGCTCTCTTTCACTTGGCTAAAGTTATTTCGCCAATTTAATGAGGGCGTTATGAAAGACTCATATATTATGGCAAATAGTGAATTTAAGACGTTATGTAAGATACGTCACTGCCCGAGCCTCTGTCACTTGAGAAACAGAACACTTTGGAGCTTTTACTTCCATGATTTACGAGAACTTTCTGATGTTACTTTGTCTAATCTTTACAGGTTCTTGAGGACGTCAGGATGGCTGGACGGAGTCGGGTAAATGCAAGAAGGATGACACAAGCTGACCATCAACAACACCGACGGTTAACCCCCAACAAAAGGGAATCCCAATGGGTCCACAAGGACCTGAGTGTGGTATAGTAGGGTCTACCCTGCTCTACCAACGCACATACCTAACCTAACCTAAGATAAAGAAAAGAAATCACTAGTAGCAGAGGCTCGAACTCTGGCGCGTTGTAGTAATTCAGCGGACTTTTGGAAGCTGACAAGAAAACTCAATGGTGGAAAGCATGTTATGAGCAATAATCTAGATCCGAATATCCTCTCATACCCTTTCGATATGACATACCAGGGCACCAGAATGAAATTTTGGACATACCCATCGCTCTTCATGCATTTATTCAGGTTCTACGCTCCTTAGAGGATGGTAAAGCTGCGGGTCCGGAATTTAAGAAGCATGGTACCAATGAGCTGCACCTCAGACTTATATGTTTAACACCAACATAGAGTCAGGAGTGGCGCTGGGAAATTAGGCCCAAGAAAAAAAGCCCCAAAATAAAAATGAAATAAGGCCCCTTTTCTTTAGGGCCTTACTTCATTTTTATTTCAGGTATTTATTTCTTGGGGCCTTATTTCCTAGAGCCGTCAGGAGCCCCGCAACGATTTAAGGAATCACTTATTTTTCCTATTCTTAAAAAAGGTTCGACTACAGATCCAGTTAACTATAGGGGAATTTCATTTCTATTAAATAATCACAGCAATAATTCAAAGCCGACTTTATCAGTGGATAGGAGAAAACAGGTTGCTGAACGAATTTCAAATCGGGTTTAGACCCGCATATTCTACTGTTGATCACTTGTTCGTTTTAAATATGTAAATTTGAATCATCGTTGAATCATTTTGCCAGCAAGGTAAAAAAACTTTATGCATTCCTTGTGGATTTGAAGGCAGTCTTTGACACGGAAGACCGCAACTCTTTGTTTTAAAAACTTCACAGCATGGGTATGTCTTGGAAATATGGACTTGCTATTCGGAACCTGTATAGTGATACTAGAGAAGCTGTGTGGAACGGAATGGTTTGAATCGTGCTCTGGGGTAAGACAGGGTTGCTCGTTAAGTCCAAGTCCTTTTGCGCTTTTCATTGATGACATTATCGACTTCTTGCCTGCAGGAATAGTATATGCAGGAGTACTGATCAAGGCCCTTCTATTCGCAGATGGCATAGTGCTGTTGACCTACTCTCCAGAAGCCTTACAGCTTATGATAAACCGCCCTTAGAGACTATTGCAGGTTATGGAAATTAAGTGTCAATTTGGATAAATCTAAGGTCATGGTATTAAAGAAAGGGAAGGACAAACTGCTGAGATTTTACCTCAAAATAAAAATGTATCTCCCGCCCAACACGCTAAATTATATGTTAATGGCGGAAACAGGTCAAGCACCTCTTTTTACGAAGACGCTGAAACTCCAAGTGGACTATGTAGTAAAGGTACTTAGCATGCCGGATTTCCTAAAACAGCAGCTTTATAAGCTATACGAAGTAGAACAGGATGGTACAAGGAGTGGTTGTCACATGCTCGAATTTGTAACCACGATGATGTAAGGGGTTTGAAGAATGATTTTATTGAAGTCACCGATGAACAGGCTAGGTTATGATACTTAGAGTAAGCTACGGGATCTTGAGGCTGCGAGACGAACTTCTTCAACTTAATTATGTGCCACACAGGGAAGATCTACGTCAATTATGCAGCATGTTTAACTTAGCAGAAAGGGAGGGTACACATCACTTCAGTGGTAGGTTTGCAATATTGAGAGACACGAGGAGGAATATCTTGGGAAGTGATGTCTTCTCAGAGAATCAAGTTATAACGCTCCTCAACGATGTTAATGCTCTCAGTTTATTTAAATACCGTAATATCGCATTTCAATCCCCGTGCAGGGAAGGGAACCTTACTTCCCTTACTATCCCTGCAGCAACAGAGCTTGTCGTAAAAGGCGACTAAGGCGGAAGAGTCGCTTCTAGGCAATTCAAAAACATCCAGGTGAGCCTAGCAACATATTTAACACCTTTAAACAGCCCCACAAGTGTGCATGCAAATCCGTGGGTTGACACGACTGTAGATCAACGGTGCCATAAAAGTAAGATCAATCAAGGACTTATATCAGGAGGATGCAATTGTTGAACTAACAAACTCGCTTAATCTAGAATTTTGCCAATTTACGTTCAAAGAAACACTACCCCGCCAGGCACTTCATGTTGTGATCCTGGGACGAGCAGAAATGCACGGGTCAGAGCAATTTGGGTTTCCGGAGGATAGCAAAATAATGAAAAGACTTAGGCGAAACCTAAGGGTCGCGAGTTGGAAAGTTGGAAGTATGAGTTGTCGCGGCTACGAGCTGACAGAGATCGGAAGGCGATCGGACGTCTTGTTCGTCCAAGAAACGAAATGGCGAAACACCGGAAATCGAGCGCGTGCCTTGGACGTTAAGACAAAAGCATACAAGATGTTCTTCTCCGGTAAAGAACAGGGTAGTTCCAAAATCCGAGGAAACCTTCACGTCAAAGAACCCATCTCGAAAAAATTGGAGCACGACCAATGTTCTTCAAAGGAGGGATCTTATGAACCACGCCAAAAAGGCAATGTCAATCAACGTTCCCTTACAGTCGCGTAAAAGAGGCAGGCCTAAAAACTCCAGGATCAGACAAATGCAGAAACATCAGCATTTGGTGGCCTCAACGATGAAGTGACTCAAAATCAGGAGGCCGGCAGATATTTTCTGAGGTCGAACCGGCGAACCCCACAGGCGGACCGGTAGGAATGCAGTGAAGTGGGAGGGTAATGATCCCTATAACCCTGATCACAATCTCGGCGTTAAATGGAGAAAAGAAAATCACATTTCAATATCGGAAAAAATCTATTCAAAATCGAAGTTCTCAAGTTGTGGCCACAGAACTTTACTTTACAAGTAAAAATTGTGTAGCTGTTCTCGGGCAAATAACAACAATTGTGCTTCTTAACAAAGCTTTACATCCCAAAAAGAGCTTCGTCTAAAGCGATGATTCTTTGGTCGAACTCAGGACCATTTTTTCAAGTGCGCAAGTCCTCAACCTGGATATGTATGCAGAAAACCCCAATTGCAGCTGCAAAAAAATAATGTCAGATGCATCTACGTTATTTAAAAAAACACTGATAAAAATTAGAGACTGGCATCCATGCCGGCATAACCAGTCGATGCAACCGACCATCACTTAAAAGTGTAAAAACCTTCCAAGAATGCAACACCATAAAATATTCCCCTTTAAAAAGAACAACAAACTTCTATGGACACAAACAAGTAAGACTTTGGTCGCGTTGAAACCAATTATTATGGAATGCCTGCATCTGCATCTACCTCTCATCCGAGCCATCATTTGTTATTTTCTGTCAAAAGAAATACCAAAGGCATTGCCATGTCTGTCGTCCGCCAGAGAAGGAATTGAAGGAAATCGTGCAGCTTCCGAATAAGGAAAAGAAATTGTTTCCATTCTACTTCATAACCAAATGGACCATAGAATTCAACACTAACCCAAGAAGTATCTATCCATACGAACATATAAATTGTATAAATTTTTCCAACTAAATCCGGTTGTATTTGCCAATCCACATTTGGCAATCGTTTCGTTAGTCGGTTTTGGCTTGGGCTTCCTCTTAAGTCAAAATTTCCATTCGCCTGAGTCATGGCCCCCTACATCAAAACCTACGCATACCGCGTGTTTGTTTACACAAAACGAGTGTAGACTCGAAACAAGCCCCCAAAATCCCATGGAACGACGTTTTGTCGTCTTTTGGTGGAGGTGTCAAGATAGCGTGAATCCGTAAATCACTTCTAATGCCACTAGCGTTGACGCAAATTATAAATCAAAAGGCTGTGACTGACTTAACACGTGAGTGGTTTGTTTTGCTTTGCGCAGTTTTTTTCTTTTTTCTTTTTTGATTTTTTTGCTCTAAATGGCTACGAAAAAGACAACATAAAACACAATGAAAAAATGGATTAAAAAAAAAAAAAAAAAGGAAAGAAATAAGCAGCTGATCACTGGCACAAGGCATGCAATTGGCTTCGTGTTGCATTTTAACGAAGCGCGTCCGGTTCTACGTCGCGTCACGGGAAGGAAGAAGGTTATTTTTTTGTATTTTTTTGTTGAGATATTTTTTATTTTTTGTTGGAAAAGCAAAATTGGATAAAGCTGTCTTTAAGAGGAAGACGATTATTAGTTATGTTGAAGCTTGAAGGCCTCACGTCGGACGGTGTTGTGTCTTTGCTGGGGGAACAAGAAAATAAATTGACATCGATGGCCATCGAGATAATGGCGAAGACCGTTATGTGAACGACCTTAACGCTGTGAGAAAGCAATAGCAAAGAGAAGTGGTCGTCTTGGTGTGGTGGTGCGTGTCGGCTCCCTGAAATTACGCCCAAAAATCTCCATACAAAAGTGTTGCACTTGGCAGAATTGCCAAGAATTTTGGCCTTTTTTTCCAAAAGTTTTCAGGCGTTTTTTCCAACAAAACAATCGAATAAAACACTCAAATTAGCATCAAATATTCAAAAATTTTGTGGTAATCGATAAATAGGCCTTAGCCATTTACGTTTTAAAGACAACTTCATGTAACTGTTGTCCGCGGCTCCGTTTCAAATTGACCATTCGGAAGGTCCAATTTTGCGTCACTTTTTCGAGCATTTCGGGCTGTTTTCCACGAATTACGCGTGTTTTTTTTATCCTGTAAAGCTTTAATGGTGTTCGGCTAACGACTTAACATAACCACATAAGAAATAATCAATAGGCGTTAAATCGCATGATCTTGGTGGCCAACTCACAGGGGGAGATAAGCTGCTCACCAAATTCATCCTTTAACATTTCCATTGTTTCACGAGCTGTGTGGCATCTGGCACCGTCTTGATGAAACCACATGTCAACCAAGTTCAACTCAGCCAACTGGGGCAAAAAAAAGTCACGTATCATGGCTCGATATCGGTCGTCGTTGACGGTAACCTTTCTTCCACGGTCGTCTTTGAAGAAAAATGGACCGATGATGCCACCAGCCCATAAACCACACCAAACTGTCGTCTTTTCGGGATGCATCGGTAATTCTTGTATGGCATGTGGCTGTTCATCACTCCAGATGCGACAGTTTTGCTTATTTACGTATCCGTTGAGCCAGAAATGAGCCTCATCGCTGAATACAATTTTTCGATAAAACGCTGGATTTTCACATTTTTTCACAGAGCACGAATTTTGATTATAAATGAAATGAAGCAGTGTTAGGCAAAGTTAAAAAGTTAAGTTATGTATATCTGAGCGATCTTTGAGGAACAGTGAAAAGGAAACGAGACAATTTAAATACCAAGTTGAAACAAAGATATAACCGCCTACTCCCTCTCAAGGCTAGATAAATCAATAAGCTGAAGTCGATTTATATAAGGAGGCAGGGTATAGGCTTCTTGCCAATCTAATCCTCTCAATGTAAATCTTAAAAATCTTTGTTGAACTTGTTCGATGCGACCAATGTTACAATCGTAGTGTATGGTGACGATACTTGGCATGCACATTCAAGTATTGGCCTTACATATGTAGTTAATAGATGCTTCACAACATAGGGGTCGTTAAATTGCTTGAATTGCCTTTTTAATCCTCTTGAGCTTACGATCTTATAAAACACCGAGAACGGACACATTGGCACCGTTTGAGAGCAACTCCCCATTTAAGTTGTAACCATAGGACACTGTTGAACTATTTCGTGTAAAAGTTATAATTTTAAACTTCCTTATATTTAAGTAAAAATAATTTTTGACCCACCACAAATAGAACATATCAAGATCACACTGAAAATTGTAACAATCATTATAGTTGGTAACTGTCTTAAAAAATAGTAACGTCGTTGGCATACATTAAACAACTCGAATTTATAAATAAACTGAATAAGATCGGACCTAAATGATTGCCTTGTGGAACTCCAGAATTGACTGTGAAATAATGCGATGAACAACCATGAAATACGATTGCATAAGATCCATTTAATAAATATGACTTAAGCCAATGTAAGAAACTTAAACTAAAACCTTTTTTATTTTTAACTTTCCAAATCGAAAAGGAAACAAAAAGCCAAAAAGTTTAATAGCAAACAAAAAAGGTTCTAGAAAGTTGTACTTTATGTCTCATTATTTATGGGAAAACACTCTCAAAAACGTCCATACAAAGTATTGTCATTTATTCTTAATAAAAAGCGGCCAAAAAAATTTTTGGTGCTTTTTCCAATTTGGAAAATTGGAATTGAATTGCTTTGCTTCCAAAACGCAATGCTGTCTGCTATCATTGAAGCGAACCCTAATTCTCTGTCATTATCCATGGATGGCACTTGCATCGCTGAATCCGAAAGACTTTCCATTCTCGGTATGTGTGTTATTGACAACCTTCGTTGGAATGACCACATATTCGACGTCGCCAAGAACGCTGCGCTTAAGCTTCCTTAAGCGATGCAAGAAATATTTCACCCCTTCTGATCTGGCGGCAACAATTTATAAGACGTTTATTCGTCCGAAACTTGAGTATTACGCTCATATCTGGTCCGGTGTACCAATTACATATTTGGAGCTACTTGACAGGATTCAAAAACGTGGGGTAAAATTTATTGCCGATCGAGACATTGCGAAATCACTTGACTCTCTTAGTCATCGTCGCAATGTCTCCTGCCTGTTTTATCGGTATTTCCACCACAAGTGCTCAAGTGCCAGTTGCATTCCACCCCTTCAACAACCCTGTGAAATACAGGTATTCGCGAATTTGGAATGCTCTACCATGCTCTGTTTTTCTGACATTTAAAACCAACGTGCATCGCACTATGTTACTTCAAATGTTCTTTTTATTTTTTGGGGGTTTTTTTTTTTCAAAAATATTGCGCCCAAATTATTTTGGCCTTTTTCCCAAAACACTTTTTGGTGTAATATCAGGGAGCCCAGCGTGTCCTTTTGAGAGATTCTCTCGTCAGTCGTTTCCACATTTGACTACGGAGAGAATTCTTTTAGATTCACTTGTTTTATTTCTCGTGACAGTTATTGATTGGAAGCAGACGAAGTGTAGTACTTTACGATCTGTGTATAGTTTTGCCTTGCAACAATTTCCCTTTTCATCACTATCTAAGAGTGACCGTTTTCCTTGAGAGCTACTCTCAGAATGTTGGACCCTCGACAGCGACTTGAGGGCTACACTCAGCCGTTTTTTGTTCTCAAATGATCACGTAACTAGACTCATATTGGTTTTCTTTGAAACAATAACATTCCAATGAATCAAAAGTTGAGGGCGTAATTGAATTAAATTAAAACGGCACTTCTCTTGTTTATTGGTTGGTTGTTTATTGAGCATTCTGCGAGGATTAGTTTACATAATCTTCAAGGTTTCTTAGCGTATCACGTAAGAAACTTTAGCGCTCCATTGTAAATGTGATTCATTAAAGTGGCGAGTAGAGAAAGTAAACAATTGCAATTGAACTTATCAATCGGGGCAAACAAAACCCTCAGAGATTATTTATTTACTTTTCAAAGGCAAAATGACCGATAAATCTGGAGTGGCTATACTTAATGGACTTTAGACAGCGTTGAGTATCCGCCTGCTGCTTCTTTGTCGCCTTTCCTTTATAATCGAAGAGGAAAGGATCATTGGAATAATAGCCTCCAACTTTAATGCATCCTTAATGGTGGCGCTACCTCGGAGGACACGCAACATGTTACTACATTCAAGTTGAGAAAGTGGAACTGGGAATTCACAGATTCCAGTCCGAAAATAGCGCACTGTTGCTTTTTCTGACGCCCACTTAGGGCGTAGAGTTCTCTAGCAACAACATATGTAACAGAAGGGCGTGTTGAATAGGGGGGGTTTTTTGTTTTTAGAGCTTGGTCTTTCGAATAGAGACAAAACTGACATTTTGTGGTCAAATCTGGCCACTCTAATGTCATTTATGTTCAGTTTGGTTTGCCATTTCATCTTACAGTGCGCCCCGAAGAAACAATTGCCGCTGTAGAGCAAAGTGTTGAAGCGGACCCGAATGAATCGATTCGTCCATCAACTTAATGGAAGATTTTGCGCAAAGATCTCTTCTTACGACCTTACAAGATCCAGCTTGTGCAAGAATTAAAGCCGCAAGATCGTGATTTTGGTGTCTGGGCCGAAAATGAGATTGATATCGATGCTGATTTTCATCAGAAAATTTGGTTCAGTGATGAGGCTCATTTTGGGTTAAATGGCTACGTTAACAAGCAAAATTGCCACATTGTGAAGTGAAGAGACCCTTGAAACGCCATTACATCCACAAAAACTGACTGTTTGGTGTGCTCCATGGGCTGGTGGAGTCATTGGGCCATACTTCTTCCGAAGTGATGCTGGAGAGTCAGTTACCGTTAATGGAGACCGGTATAGAGCCATGATAACCGACTATTTTGTTCCCGAATTGGATGGCATGAATGCGGATGAGATGTGGTTCCAACAAGACGGCGCTACATGCCACACAGCGCATGTCACAATCGATTTATTAAAGGAAACATTCGATGAGCGCATAATTTCGCGGAATGGACCTGTCAATTGGCCTCCAAGATCGTGTGACACCATTGGATTATTTTCTTTACGGATCTGGACGCCAACAAACCAGAAACGTTAGGGGACTTGGAAGCCAACATTCGTGGCGTTATTGCCGACATACAGCCCAAAATGCTTGAATATTGGACCTCTAGACTTGTCTTTATTCGAACCAGCCGCGGCGGCATACAATTATCCTTCCAATAAAGCCAAATTGATGGACATTAAAACGATTTTCTTGTGTTTTATTTCAATTCGAAGTTCTGTACCTCTAAAAAAAAACACCATTTATAATCTAAGACTAAAATCGTTCTACAGTAAATGTCCCAATTTATATCTCAACTACCGAGGAATTAAGGAAAGTCTGTGACTCACATTAAAGCAAATAACTCGGTAAGGGATAGCCTCAAAAACTTCATATAGGGAATCAATCATGTTCTTTGTAACAGCGTTTTAGTTATGACAATATCTCATTTGAGCTTCGAGACACAACATTTTTAAGCCACTTTCGATTTTCTTGAACCTGACATGAAATTCCAAAAAGCTACATTTTAGAGGCTTTGTTGTGTCCTGTGCAGATGATCCTCTCAAAGCGCTACACAAAAATGTCAACGATCAAATCAGGTGATACAGAAAGAAAGAAGAAGAAGAAAGAAGAAAAAAAAACGAACTTATCAATAACAGGAATGAATGACGCAATTTCGGTACATTCCACCTGAGTTTTTAACACAAAAAAACCTCAAACTTGAAGTTTGTACAAAACAAAACAAAACAATTCTCAATAGAACGAGAGTATGTATCTAATGGGTAGTTCCCACCGCACACAAAGATCGATGCAAATGAAATGCAAATTTTCCAAAGTGTCACTCGCTGTCAATGATGACCATTTAGCCTCTATCCCTCTTCTGCTTCTCGTAAGCAAAAAGAAAAACAGACACACACACACACAATGTTCAAATATATCAAACCTCAAGTTCTAAAACACGAATGCAAATTTACTGATAGCAATGATGCAGTTTGTCTGATTCAAAGTCCAATTCAAGAGAGACGACAGTTGTTGATGTTAAAAAGTGCTAGCAATTCTATTATCTAAAGAGATATCTCTCGCACGTGACAATTAATAAACATATGGCTATCGATGCGACAGAGAGAGAAACAGAAACAGATTTGTTTACTCTCGGAGAATATCAAACATTGCGCTGCTGCTTGACGGGGAACAAAATGACATAAATTAGAATTTTATTGGATTTTTATTTTGATCGAAGTGCTGCTGTGTGCAGGCGCTGTAGAAGGCTTTCACGGCAGCTTGTTTGGTTTTCTCGATTGTTTTATGCTAATTAAATATATTTTTTTAACTATTTTGTCTAACTGTGAGGCTAATTGTTTTGGAAAGTAATTGAAAGCTGAAGGTCATTTAGTTGCTTAGAAAATGATGGTGTAATGGGCGATTTGGGGTTCGGTTTATGGTATAACGAGTTTGAAGCCCTTTCTTAGAAGGAGGAATTTTTTGTTATTGATTGGTTTAAAATCTTTAATGCAACGCAAGGAATAATTTGAAGTATAAGTTATGCATAAATGGGTGTCACATTTGACATACCTTGGCACCTGTCGTAACCACATAAATGGGCTTGAAAACTATCGACTATCGGAAGTTTTGGCTGAAAGATTATTCATCAGGCAACACCTACTTTTTCTCCACTTTTGGGCCCTGGGATACGGCAGTATTAGAGAAAGAGACGAGATACCGATAAACGTCGGTTTTAAATGTCTGTAAGCCGTAAGGTTAAGGAAAACCAGGAAGTGTTACAGCACTCCACATTCGTATTGTCCTGTAGCTGGCTACTTCTGATGGTAGTAAGGATAAGACAAACATTGCGACGATGACTAGGAGGGTCAAGGAACGCGATCACATAAGACTTTGCTACCCCTTGGGTAAGCATGCATCTGTTTTCCAAGCGAAGGTTTTTGCCATCCTAATGGCTGTGCGGTATATTGTGAACAACAGGTGGAGGGCTAGAAGCATTTAAATTTGCAGTGACAGCCAAGCTGTATTAAAAGCGCTGCTTAACCCTATTACCCAAGTTAGTGCTAGAACTCAAGCTTTCTCTGAATTTGGTCGGAAGGCTGAACACAGTGAATCTTGTCTGGGTCCTAGGTCACACTGGCATCAAGGGAAATGAGATCTCGGATGATCTTGCTAGGCAAGGTTCAGAAGAAGCATTCTCAGGACCCGAACCTGTGTTGTCATGTCTTCCATTGATGCTAAGGTTTCTCGTGAACACAAGATTCGGTGGCGCGATTGCGGTGGAGGTAGACCAAACTATTGCGCTCGGACATTTGGAAAAAGTCTTCATCTTTTCTTTTACCTCTTAAAAGAATCGAATGTAGGCTGCTCTTGTAGGCGTTCTTTCGGGTCACCAAGCTTTTGCTAAACACTTAAATGTGTTGGGCTTAAGCAACACCACTACCTGTCCTGCTTGCGGTGAGGAGGATGACACAGCGAAACAATTTCCCTACAGTTGTCCGACCTATGCTCGCATCAGGTGGCGGATTTTTCGGGGCTGACGTGGTGAGTGCCGAACATCTAAGCTCTTCATCACTGAAGCTCTTCGAAAGACCGCAAAACTGAGTACATTAATGTAAGGAATCTGAAGGGTAGCACAATGGACCAGTAGTTTTGCCTGAGGGTCAAGCATCATGAGTCCACTGAGTCCACATGAGTTCCATCACTTAATGAATCCTAGACATTTCGCAGCGTTCTCAGCGACATTGAATGTGTAACCATTCCAACGAAGGTTGGAGACCCGCTAAATTAGGCGGCGCAACAGTTTGAGGTTTCACCTGGGCCTCAACCAATAACCCTCCCCAATTAGCGCGGTCTTTGGCTTACAGCCTCCAATTACGCACTTAAAGTTGGGTGAGGTCCAATTGCATTTGTGCGCGCTACCTAATTAGAGCCCAAGATTCTGCGGGCTAGAGGGTTGCTGCTCATTCGCTCTACATGTAGCGTCCAGCCATGTCAAACGCTCAATGCGTAGTTTTTGACCAGGTCGATGTCGCTATACAGCTCGAAGGGTTCATCGTTGAATTGCCTCCTAACGGTTCTATATAGAGTTTTCTTAGATGCCCGGGGGAGGGCTTTACTAAATAGTTGTCTTCTCAGCCCAAAGAAACAGAGATTGGCAAGCGTTATTATTCGTTTGATTTCTGAGGAGATGTCGCTTTCAGACGTGATAGCAAAGTTGAGGTGGACAAAGTCCCTTAATAACTCAAAGTTTAAGCTGTCAGTTGTGACATTCTGACCGATTTGTCGATGTTGTGAGTGGCCCTCTTGTAACCAGCATACACTTTGCTTTGGTCTCGTTTACCGCTAAACCCATTTTTGCCGCTGCTGGTCCTATACTCGCAAATCCACCAGTGACATATCGGCGGCGTATGCAAGTAATTGAATAGTTTTTTGAAAGATCTTACGTCGTGTGTTGGCTTGTGAGTTTTGCAAAATTCTTTTAAGTATAATGTAACAAAAAACACATGACAGAGCTTCGCCTTGCTTTAATCCTTTTTTGACATCAAGGGGGTTAGGTCGTTCCCGACCATCGTCGCACAAACGGACGTGTTTGGCTGGGATGCTCTGTATAGCGATAAAAGGGTCGTGAGTTTCGATCTGAACTTCTTAGGTTTCCTCCAGGACTTGCCGTAGTCAATTTAGATACTGCTAAACTTGCGAGCGTTATTCCAGGAGTTACACCCCTCTATTTGCACAAAACTTTCAACCGGATAGATATATAGACAACAGTCCACAAGGTTTCCACACATCTTAGCGATAGCGTTTGCGACAGCGACAACAATCTGTCGCAGCACATGTATTCAAGTTAGGTAGGTCACGCACGGCGAGCGCGATATGCATAAGCAATTGTTGCGCCCGACTTCAATCTAATTTCCCTAGATACATATTATATTTTATCGCTCTGTATACAGTAGTAGATATGGTTTGGATAATAATGGAACAAAACTAAACAGATCAAGCGATGAATCAGGAAAGAAATGGGCTTGGAGCTGGATGCACGTACTTTCAGTCAGACTCAGTATCTTTGTTAGATAAGATCTTTCAGTAAAATTCAGTGTCCGGTTAATAACTCGAGCACCCGGAGTCAGCTTTAATCAGGAGAGCCTAATTTTTGGTGTTAAAATTGGGCCACTAGAAATCTGTTGCTTGGCCAAATTTGTAGTGACACAGTCGATGAAATTCTTAGTTGAAAAAGGCGGTAGCCCCTGTCTGACCGTTAGTAGTGGGTTCATCATATCTGGCTAGTTCATTAGCTTTTTCGTTTCCTTCCACTCCAACGTGTCCAGGAATCAATCAGAGTAGAACCCTTAATGCCAAGAGGCAAGTTATGACGCATTTCGCTTTTACAAGCTTGAAGCTTTAAGAGTTGCTTGACTGTCGACACTGATGATTCTCCCCAGTCTGAGCCGCTTTCTTAACCGTAACCATAAATCTTAGCTTGTCACTAATAAGTCAATAAGAGTGGTTAATATCAAGTCCTTTGAGAAGACGCCAGTTTCTGTAGCGAGAACGCAATAAGATGTAACTTTTCCGCTGAAACGCGGGCGTTTGTTTTGCCAGGCGCGTCAACAAATTATAGAAGCAAAACTAATCCATAGGGATTAACCTGGGACAGCGGGAATTAGGTTCGGAAGTTTTACCAACGTGTAAAAAAAACCGCTGAGACTACAAAGCCTGCAAGGACGAACATGGAAACATCGCCTTCGATGCTGAGGATATGAAAGAACTACTTCTGCAGACTTTTGGACGGCGATGATGAACTAAATCCCGCTGTCAGGCAGAATGCACCATTCAACCTGAACGATGAAGACCAACACCCGACCTGGATGAAATTCTTATTGAAGCACATATTTAAGCTTAAGTCCAACAAAGCCGCTAGAGCAGATGGCCTAACCGCCGAGCTATTCAAGCGGCAGGCGATGACTTGGTTAGGAGCATCCACCAACTCATCTGTAAAATATGGAATTTTAACCTCAGCATTGTTCGCCCGATCTCCAAGAAAGAAGACCCTCTGAACTGCGCCAATTACAGAGATATTAGTCTTCTTAAAATCGCTTACAAGAACTTATCGGTCTGCCGTGCTGTTTGAACGCCTGAACCTAATTTTTCCCTATCAGTGTAACTTCAAGAAAGTCTACCATCGTCCAAATTATCACACGTGGGCAGATCTTGGAGAAAACCTAAGATGTTCAGATCGATACCCATCACCTTCTCATCGATTTTAATAAGGCCGCCATGAGAGCTTTTATAGAGACGAGCTGTACGGGTTATTGTCTATTATTGGCATTCCTGCCAAACTAGTCCGTTTCTGCAGGGTAATAATGGAGAATGCACGCTTCTCCATCAAGTTAGTAAAGAACTCACCGAGACCTTCGATGCCAAAAAAGGATTTAGACAAGGCGACGCGCTGTCATGTGACTTCTTCAACATTGTTCTTGAAAGAATAGTGCAAAACTCATATGCTAACACCAGAGGCACCATCTTTCGAAAGTCCGTCCATCTACTCGCCTACACCGACGACATCGACATAATCGACAGGACGCAGCGGGATGTCACTGGCGCGTTCGTGAGTATTGAGACGGAGGTGGCAAAGATTGGTTTTGGCGGCCAACGAGGGCAAGACAAAGTATATACTGTCATCAAGAAAGGATACCCAACACCGACGTCTCGCACAGAATGTCACTTTAGACAGATACTATAACTTTGAGGTAGTCAACGACTTTGTCTACCTAGGCTCCGCAATGATACCAGCGCTGAGATTAGACGAATACAAACTCTTGCCAATCGCTGTTTCTTTGGGCTAAGAAAGTAATTGAGTAGCAAAGCCCTCTCTCAAACAACAAAGGTGACCCTTTGTACGACCATAAAACCCCCAGTCCTCCTCTATGGTGCAAGAGGCATGGACTCTACCAAAAGCGGATAAGGCCATTCTTGGTTGTTTTGGAAGAAAAATTCTTCGACCAACTTTTGGTCCCGTCTGCATAGACGGTGAAAGGAGGAGGAGTTACAACGACATCGACTTAGCCAGAAGATTGAAGGTCCAACGAGACTGAGGTGGCTGAGTCATGTAGAGCAAATGGACGTGAATGCTCCGGCCCGGAAGATCTTCGAATCCACACCCGAGGAACGGCACTGTATAGGAAGTGTTAGGGTGCCTTAACCAACTTAGCGTGGGAAACTGGAGACAGCTGGCCAAAGATCGTGCTGACTGGAGAAGCTTTTTGGTTGAGGCCCAGGTCCACCACGGACTGTAGCGCCACCTTAAGTTAGTAAGTAAAATGTCTGAAGATTTACCTTCCATTTACCCTCGGGGAAAAAAAAGAAGTGATAACTACGACCTCTAAGAGCCCTAAAAGTACACATATAGCTCGTAGGTCGAATGACAACAGTTTGAGTTTGTAAAAAAAAAGCATTGGAGTCTTGAAGTAAAAATGTAGGAACGAAGGATCAATATTAGCGGATCATCTTGCAGATCAGTTTTAAAGAAGAAACTTTTTAAGTAAAAAACTCATAGAAACTGAATGACCTTACTCTAGATTTCGCGCACGAAGACTTAACCGTTAACAGAATATAACTAATCAGAATACAAAAACAAAACATTTCATATAACGAAATGGTGAAGGACAACACAATGCTAGCTTCAAAGGATGTGCAAAGATGCCAGATCTGTCGCTTACCAATTTTAAAGATACTTTGATGATGCACACGTAAATATTTGTCTGCCTCCATTGCAAACAAACCTAACCTTCCCCGAATAAAATATTTAATAACATTTTCCATGAATGAATTGACATTCTCTCTAAACAATACTTCAAAGAGCCTGATAAAAATCACAAACCAAACAATTGTGGCGGAATTCGGAATTTTATTTCGCTGGCAAAAGTACACAAAGCCCCATCATTGCAAAGCTCGGCGGAAAGGAGGGTTTGTGAATTCCTTTTTGATCTCTGTGTTTGCAACAAATTTTTACTCTGTTGTCAGGTCGATGTTTATATCTAACGTCAACAGCTAACTATACGCGAGCAAGCGTTACACCATGTATCCAAAGTGCATCCACCATAAAAATCCTGTTGCATTCTTCAGGCTAAATAAGTCCGGTCTCGTCCATTGGCATTGGACCTACCCGCCGAACAGGCTTTCCAACAAACTGCTGCTGCTGCTGATAATGGCGTGCGCTGACTGTCTGTGTGTGTGTGTGTGTGTGTGTGTGTGTGTGTGTGTGTGTGTGTGTTTGTTGTACTGCACAAAGTGCGTTCGTTTTACTCGCTTTGCGATTTATCCATCCACCATCATCATCATCGTCGTCGTCGTCAACCATCCCCTCAACAGAAGCAGCAAAAGCCAAATGGCTAATTGAGGCTCAGCATACCACAGTAATTGATGGCACGCACACTTGGTCAAGTTCTTCTCCTTGTTTGTGCGACTCTCTGCGATGCAACGAAGATGCCACCATCGGACGAACGGATGGCTAAAAAGAATTGTTAAGAAGATACAGCGACGACGACGACGACGAGTAAATTTTTTTTATTTTGATTTTATTGTTAATTTGAATGAAATAAAATAAAATCGATAGCACCGCACACACCTAGATGTAGGGTGGGCAAAGCAAAGTGCTTGCCGGCTAGTCGCGCCGCATCTATGTGGAATGCGACGAGTGCTGTGCACCGGCTAGCGTATGGAGGAGGCAGCGCCCAGCGTGGTTGTGTTTATTGTCGCCACCGTCGTCGTCGTATATTGTTGTTCGTCGTTTGTTTTTGTTGTAGATTTAGCCGTCGGACTTTGTGCGGAAAGTTTCGTTATGAATGTAATCAGGCCTGGGGGCGACTCGCGCGTTGTTTTCGAGTAAACAATTCACCGGATGTTGGCGATGAGTGTTGGATTTCAGTGAGGTTGTGATGGCGATGGTTGTGGATGTTGCACTGATTCTCTGATTACAGTGTTGGAGAATAGAATGCGTTGCCTGGAAGCGGAAAGTAGGCTTTAGGCCTGTGAAAATGTGCCCACGGGTGATAGCGAATATTCAGGTGCATTTAAATGCTCTAAAATGTCGATGAGGGCTTTAAAGGACTGGCAAAGGGACTAGAGTAAGTAACACTGTTACTTAGTATTATTGCTTTGGATACACAAAATGATGCTTTGCCTATTTAATTGCAGATTTATGGAAGCCGCCGAAGTGCAATTTAATATAAAGTGATGGATTCTCTTTGTGATTGTGACTCCTAAAACAACCAAAGCCTATTTTCCTTGACGTTTGTTACACTTTCCAGACGTCTGTTGTCAATTGTCAATGAAACTTAGTGTCAGAAATTTTTCACACTTGACTAGCTAACGGCGGTTGATTAACTAAGTGTTACGGTTGAAGTTTTTACGTTTGAGCGTTACGATTCGTTTCTTTAAGGTTAAGGGGATTTTCTTTTGTTTTGTGCAATTCGCCCTTGATAACGGCGAAACCCATTTAAGCATCTTCCATTTGTAACACTTTTAAGTATCATTTGGTCAGCATAAAAACTTATGCTGTTGAGGCTTTAAATTAGAGCTAGAAAGGTAAAGTTAGGCAAATATTCTTCTTAGAGTCTGTGAACAATTTCAAAGCCAATCACACAATCCCGTCCAACGTGAACTTGTCGAAACCTTCAACAACACACCAATCGGCGCACACCAGTATGACTTGAGCCTCGGCAGTTCGACATGGAGATTTTACACCAAGGAACATCCTGGAAAAGTCCAACGAATTTCAAGTTGAGACGCATCATTTCGGCATTTACCTTCGAGATATCGGTAAACGTGTGTTTCGTGACGACTCTAGAGAAGACACGGTCCTAGCAAATGGGTTCAAAACTCCTAAATCGAAGGACAAAGTGTAGGCTCTAAAGAACCCAGTTTACAGTCCAGCAAGAGAGAGAAATTCCTCATCGGATATTTGGTCCTGTGTGCAAAGAGGGCGAATGGAGGAGAAGATACAACCGCGAACTCTATGAGCTGGACCAAGATGTGGATGTAGTCCGAAAAGCTAAAACTCGTCGACTACATTTTCTCCGCCACATTGAGCGAATGGACAACAACGCTCCAGCCAAGAGGATCTTCGAATCCCAGCCCCCAGGTTCGAGACGACAAGGAAGACCGAACCTCCGTTTTAAAGACCAAGCCATCGCGGATGCCAAAGCGCTTGGTCTGGACAACTGGAAGGAGCGTGGTCGGGATCGCGGAGGATGGAAGGCTATCGTGTCTCAGGCAGGGTCGGGAACCCATTAAGACGAAGAAGAGGAGGATCCGAAATGCACTGGATTTCGGGAAGGTATTGCTCTAATATATGACTTCTTTTATCTTGTTCTTGAGTAGGGTTTGAAGATGAACTAGTGCGGTGTTAACACAACCCCAATTCTCAGGATAAAAAAGACGAAACCGAAGTTTTTAAGACCAAGTTATCGCGGATGGCACAGCACTTGCTCTGAATAACTGGGAGTAGCATGGCCGAAATAGTAGCGGATGAAAAGCTGAGGTGATAAAGGTAGGGATACTTCAGGGAAAGGGAGCCCATTACGGTCTTCATAGAGATAGGTTTTTTCCTTCTTGCAAACGCACCATAGACAGCGTGGCGTGTGCTTTTGTGGGTGCCGTGGCATAAGGCCGTATTTCGGACGTCGCTAGGCCGGTGATCGTAAGTACGGTCCTTTGGGCAGTAGCCACCCACGCTGCCAAGCTCGACATACGGCGCTTTACAACAGCCACTGCCGTAGTTAACGATGACGTTATTAAAGCGAAACCAAGTTTAAACTGCTATGCGGGTGCCCGGCCAACAACGAGCGCTTTGGAAACCATTCTTTGACGACCTTTCGAACATATCACATATCGGTCTCAATGACATCATAACATTTCTCAATTCCACCGGGTGGATCTGAGTAAAATGACACAACTTCAACCCAATATTTCCAAGTTACCTTAGGACCGTGTGTCCTAAAAACATTCCTTGCTTTGGGTAGCTATACTCGCCAAGAGATGAAGAATAGGAAGGTCCACTGAGACAGCCCTGCATGAAGTGGTGCGTACCATAGAGAGGTCCATCAAATATCAAAAATATATGCTAGTCACCTTTCTAGCTGCAGAAGAGTTACTTTTAATAATGTCCATGCTGATGCAATCCAAGAATCTCTCATCGAGTCAGGCGCGGAGGAGTTCTTCAGCCAATGGATTGTCTCCATGCTAAGAACGAGGATAATTCAGGCTAAACTGGGAAGCAGCCTCTTAACCAAATCCTTTAGCAGAGGCACATATCGGGGTGGAGTTATCTCCGCTATGGATTATGATGCTTAACTCTCTCACTACTCTCCTTGGATGTCACTTTAGACCCCAAGTTCAACTAGAAGCATTCGACCATGGCCATGTACAGCTTCTGACGATGAATACTATCATATGCGGCTTTAAAGTCGATAAAGAGGTGGTGTGTCTCAAGTCTTAGGGTGAAAATCTGGACTATGGTCGATCTGCAGTGCCGGAAACCACATTGGTACTTGCCGATTAGTGTGTTGCAAAAGGCTTTGAGACGTTCACACAGTACGTTGAACAGGATCAGCAGCTAGAAATGCTACTTAAATATATACAGAGCCGGCGACCTTGTTGTTCTTAAGTTTTTTTTTATAGCTAAGCTAACTTCTACTATACTGGGTGGGAGTACTATTCCTCTACTCTACTCTACTATTCCCTGCTGTTTCAAAGAGCCTGTGTTCCGGTCTTGAAGCTAGTAGATGCTGTGCTTACCAACTGACCGGCCAAAGATGTTTTCCTTTCCGACTTTAGCATTGAAGTCCCCGAGAACAATTTTGACATCGTACTCCGGACAGGAGGTCATAAAATTCCTGCTTGATTGGGTCTTTAGTCTCGTCGGTACGAGCGTGTACACATATTAGGCTTACATTTTGGAATGTACCTCTGATGCAGGCGATCACTTATCGGATTGAAGTCAATAATTTACAATATTTGGTTGCAATTCCATCCCTATTGCTATGGCAAACAATATGATGCACTCAATCAACAAGAACCCATCTATAGCAACGGACTAACCCATCCCTCTTCACCAGCACAATTCAAAGTATCTCAAACAAAAACCTGAATTCTTTGATTGGCATCACCAATCGATTATAATCTATTCAATTTCCAACTTCATGCCGAACATCTGGTGAAATCAGATCCGACACACCTCCTCTCTGATTCGCTGTGTCAAATTGCAAAATAATAATGAGATTGGCGGAGCATTTGATTGATATGCTGCTGCTGTCGTCGCCGCCAGGTCATTATACTCTTCGTTAAATCTTCACAGTCGGAGCGGTTCCGTGTTCAGCCAGAGAACCGATATTATAATGACTCGATTCTGTTTCGATCTCGAGATGATATGACTCGCAAAGATCCCGATTGATAGCATGGCTTGGAGCCGAGTCATCGCACAGCAGATAGAAGGAAAAAAAGCGGGCAACGAACGATCTTGACCTCACGTTCAAGCGGCGACGATGGTTCGTCTTTTGCGCTATTAATAGAACACCACTGTCGGCCACCATGCAGAGAGCAGAGCAAAAAAAAAATTTAAAAAAAAAATTCAAGACCATCATTTACTGCGTTTTACCACCTCTTCTTCTTCTTCTTCTTCTTCAGTTTGTGGTAGGTAGTCGTGTATACCAATGCCACTCCCCTCATTTCAGTAAAAAAAAAAAATTATTGCAAATAGATTGAGACGTGTAGGCACAAAGTTTTATTCTGCGATGAGGCGCGGCCGAATTTTGTTTCAAGGAAACAATTACCAACACACTTGTGAACGGGCGGGTCACAATATTGAGTAATGAAAACATCACAATTGGTCAATGGCCCATAAACTTGATTGGCTACAGGCTAATTGCGACGTTGAATATCGTCTCACGGGATTAATTTGATGTCCACATCTCAAGCGAAACTAAGCCCATAGAGCTTCGCTCAAATCTATTTGAGGCCAAAGGTGGCTGGTGCAGGAACATCCGCGGCATAGAGTAAACGCAGTAAAGCGTGTCCAGAGCACCTGCAAGCAGCGTTGCCACAAAGATACAATTGTATCAATTTGGATACATTTTTGCTTTCGTGCAAACATTTGATACATAGATACTTTTTTTTCAATTTGATAGTTTTTTTAAATTTTCATATAAAATCTGCGAATTCTATCTTTTGTCATATATTTTTATTTAATGCAAATAAACCGCATTGAGATATTGCTATCTACATCGACAGCAAGGCCGCAGTTAAGGCAATGGAATCAGCAAACATTAATTCTGACATATTCAGGAAATGCAATCAGAATCGATTGCGACTATGCTGCGTGCCAGGACACTGCGGTATTGAAGGAAATGAGCAGGCGGATGAGCTTGCGACAATAGGAGGGCTACTCGTTAGTATTGAGGTTGTTGACATAAAATTTTCCCTCTGCAGAATCAGGGGTTCTATTGACAAAATAACCCTAAGGACTGGCAACCTAAGGTGGTCAAGCTCTATTTCTCGACTGTAAGAGTTCCAGGAAGTTTAAAAAACTTGGCAATATTAATAGGAATCCTGACAGGGCATTGCCTCTTGAGAAAACATGCAAGGAAACTCGGACGGTCAGATACAGACATCTGCAGATTCTGTGGTGATCTGTAGGCCGTTAAAGATAAACCGCAAATATTGTGTGAGTGCGAGGCAATTTCACGTAGTCGGTGTCATTATTATATTTCAAAACAAATAATTGGATTGAAATGGTGGTTCCAAGAACCCTTTTGTATTCACTGCAAGAAACTCTAGTGCAAACTTAGAGTTATTATCCATCTTAAGCGCCACGAGACGTCAGTCTTATTACAAAAAATTACATTACTTAAAAAAGTCAACTAAAAACATTTATACATTTAACAATCTGAAATAAAGATACATATGATACATTTTTCAAAAGAAAAAGATACATTTTTAAAAAGGTCAGCGGCAACACTGCCTGCATGGATGGACACAGTTATTTCGTTGCTACTTTAGCAAAAAAATTCCGAACGTTCCTAGGAAAAAAAAAACCAAACCTACCTACAGAACTGTAACACTACAGTAACACAAAAAGGAAAGAGCCATTTCTGCAGATCGCTTAAAGGTGACATAAGGCCAGATAAATGCAGGATATCAATACTTATAGTCCAACACGGCAACAGCTGCTGGTTGATTTAAGGGGTTATTCGGGGAAAAAAGTTTTTAAAGATATATTTGAAGATACTTTTGAAAAAGAATTTCTGAAAATTTCAAAGGAAAATATTCAAAACTCCGTCATTGTGACGACATTTCCGGTGATCCCTCGGAAAAAAGGTGCATCCGTGTTGACAGTAGAACTCGTGGCGGGATCATCAGAAGTGGAAAAAAATGTGTGTTTTAGGTAAGACCATAAACTAGAATTTGGACGAAGGGGAAAAAAGTGAAAATTGGATTTTTGGCAGATTTTTTTTTTAAAAAAATGCAAATTTTGGTAAAATTTGCTCAACATTTTTTTTGATATAGTTGTGATGGAAAAAAATCCTTCGTCCAAGTCCTTGTGAATTGTATCTCGAAGACCTGTGTAAAATTTCATTAAGATCGGTTGAGTGGTTTTCGGGATCTTTTGACAACCACAAGTTTGGATAACCTCAAATAAACCTCGTGATTGAGTGCACACCTTCTTAAGGCTTTATCTCCAAAACTTTTGCTCGGAATGACTTGAAAAATTTAGGACAATATTCTCGGGATGTTGTAGAATTTAATAAGACAATAACAAAAAATCGATATTTGAAGCTGTAAAACCCATGTAACCCCTTAAGCGACCGGATGACTTGATAGGAATCAACCACCAATGCATTTACATAAGAAAGAGTGCTCGATTTTTCACCTTTACTTTTGCTCACATGATAGGAAGAAGTTTGAATTACGCCAACTCATAGAGGCGGGCATGCGTCTTCTAAGCATTGCATAATCTTGCCGTATAGCGCGCACCCTATCAGTGTGGCAAGTTCAAATAGGCAAAACATATCAACTATGGTAGATGCAACCGGGAGGAGTAAAGACATTTTTTGAGGTCAAATCGGCGTACGACGCAGGCGGACCAGTATGTATGACGTAACTTCTTCGATAAAAGAAGAGAAGAAGAAGAAAAGAACAGAAATGCATACAAATGATAATGTTCCTAATATTTAGACTTAAGGTGCGATCAGACGGTCATCCATCCTGGCTTCGCTTTGACGTAGACAACTAACTAAAGTTGTCATACAGTGTGATCGCCTGTCATCCGGCATGTTATTGAACGTGTTATCAGAATGACAAGGTCCCACGGATGACATCGCTCGATTTCCCACGGTGTCATCTACCATCGGATGAAACGTTTGCATCATTTAAAGTTCATGTGAAAACAATTACACTCGTATGACCTAACGGATGAGGCTTTCTGATCGGGTGTCATCTAGCAGATGACAACCGAATTACACAAGTTCTCTGACGTCAGCATGTCATCTGGGTGACCCTTTCGGATGACTGCCTGACTAAGAGCTTTTGATAATCTAAAAATGTAACCTGCAATGAGAAATGCATATCGTCCCCTTTTTGCGTTAGCTACTTAACTGCATTTGATTTTAAAATTCTGTTAAGCCAAAAGAGTTGGGAGGTTGGCTATTTTCATTTTTCTTGAGGTCATCTTCATAAAGGAAGTATATGCCAAGGATAGTCCATTTGTGTTTGCAAAAGCCCCCAGGCATTCACGGATAAAGTTTCGCAGTTTCGTCATTGTCCAGCCAACGAGTTTCTAACCCTAATTTTTTGTTACGATGCGCGTTGAGAAGACTGAAACCGGTGATAAGGTTAATTAAGGATCTCAAGTCACTTCTTTGTAGTCCTAGCAGATTAACTACTTTGAATGCCAGTGTTTGGTAAGTTGTAGACGTAAAACCGCAGTCAATTTGCTTTTGTAAATTGACCATCCTATGGATGGTTGTAGGCCAACAAAGGCTGATAATGAGCCCTGTCTGGCAAGATCGTCAGCTCTTTTATTACCAGGGACCCAGGTAAGGGTAACATCTTCCCAACCTATTCCGATTGCTTAAGCCAATTAGTGATCGCAGCAGCAGAGCAGACTTTAACAGCAGCTTGACTATCTGAATACATACACAAGGTAGCGCCTTTAACTCTTACAAAGAATATTCGCAGCTTAAAGACATTGATTTCTCTAAGTAAGGATTCAGATAATTTTCTCCTATAATCGCTGGAGCAGACTTCGGCTCCAGAAATATCGTAAATGAGGGCCTCATCATACAATGCTATCACTTGATCTAAGGGCCATCCAACCATAGAACTCGAAAGCGGTGCTCAAAAATCTGTATTGGACACATGGAATCCGAGTGTCCAATCATGTCGTCAAAAAACGTCCTGAACCTAGCATCTCTGGTCCCTTTGCCAATGTTGATCTGCACACATATGCGACAAAAGCGCTTTTCTGGCTTCACTTACAACAAGGAACTCCAAGGGAGTTAAACAGAGCAATACTTTTATAGTAGCTCTCATTGCAACTGAAGTGCACAAACACGCAAGATGTTGTAGCTTAGTTCGACGTGTCCTGAGAGTGTTAGCTCTTGGTCACCAAATAACCAAACATAAGTAACTAGTCTGGGGCTGAGACGGCACTCCCAGAGAATGTTTGTGGCTTTAAGGGTTCTAGCCTCTATGTGTTGCGCGAATGAAAGTCTTTGGTCGAGGCTGATGCCCAAATACTTAACTTTGCTAGATAAGGTAAGTTAAGCGCCCAAGAAAACCGTACAATTTCTATTAGATATGCTTCTTCTTGTTGCAAACAAGATTAGCTCCGCTATCGTCGGGTTAACTAATAGAGCTTGTTCACAGGACCAACCACAGTTGCTGCATTTGCATGTTGGCTGGCTGCCATTAATACCCAAAGTAGGTGGAACACCTAGCTTTGGCTGCAAGACAATCAATTTTAAGGCTCTTGAGCAGAAATGATGAAAGCTTTTTGGAAGATCATAAGCGGTAAGAAATAAGGCCCCGCCTTAGACCACTGGTAGCTCTATAAATCCTCGTTAACAATGGGACCACTATATCACTATTCGCATAAATGCAATCCGGACAGGGTGATTTGAAAGGAAAGATAGTGAAGCAGCAGCCCGCCACTGTTCACTGGTAGCTCTACCACTGTTATTGTCCTCGTTACAGCCAGGAAAATGGGTGTACATCAAAAACTAGGGTTGGTAATTGTCCATCGATTTTAGAGTTGGGCTCAGCGGAAAGCACTTTCTGTAGACTAGACACCTCAGTTCACCGCAGAACCTCTACTATGTAAACGTCTCTTGATTTTAAATTTAAACTTGGATTTATTAAAAAACCTGTTTCTTTTGCTTTGACAACTAATCTCTTACTTCTCTCAGTATAAGTGTTTGGAACCTTGTAACAAATTTTAAAAGAGGTGTTCAGAAAGTGATACACCTCTGAGGTATTACCTTTTGGTGGTGCCAAATATTCAACTTAATTCCAGTTCATACCAACTAGGTTGATTGCTTTGCTTTCTTAAGTCGCTTCTTGAACTCTCTCTCTCTATCTCTCTCTGCATGAGAAGGCCAATCAACTTCCGGGTAAGATAACTTCCTCTCATTCCACCAACATGTGGTTTTAGCTACTCCTACCTCTGTCTTTCAGGACAGGCACTTTATTCAGATCAGCATCTGCGCTACTGTGGATCCAAATAGGCTGTTCGCCTCTCTTTCTCCGCAGCTCCAATGAATAGGCGTGTCGCAGTGTGTCGCAGATAATTTGCAAATGCACCTTTACACTGAAAACAATATTATTCATAATCTTATGAATTTTTGTTCATTAAGTAAAATTCATTGGTTCAATGCACGAATTCTTTGGCTCAATGAACAAACCACTAAAAAAAATGTTGTTTTAATGAACAGTCCGTTAGTTTAAAGAAAGTGTGTTCTTAAATATTTTGGAATAGTTCGAACGTTACTACTTGTTTTTAATGAACAGTTTCTTTCTTTAAAGAACTGTACATTAACCTCCGCTATCAAATATATTACTATATCTTTTCTTCTATTCCTTCTTAGGAATTTATATGACCTTCTTTTCTATGGTTTTAAGACATCTTTTCGGACACTTAAACTTATAATGTAGACAAAGTATTATTTTGGGGGCGCTTTTGGCATCATTTATGTTCGTAACTTAACGTACGATACATTGAAGTAAAGTACTGTTTTCATTGAATAATGAGAACTACCCATATATTCACTTTAATTGAATCTATTTTTGTCGAGTCAACAAGGTTGGCGGGAAAATTTTATTTATATTTTAGGCTCTCAACCGAAAAGATGGGTCAGTCTTCAGGTACATTTCAATTATTGATGAAGTTAGCCGAGAAATTTAAGTAAATTTAATAATAAAGTGATATTTTTAAAAACGTGGAAAGTAAAAAAAGTTGTTTAAAAAAGGAAAACTGACAAACAATAGAAAGCATAAAGGTTAGTCTATTTTTTTTTACGTATACAATACATACTTTAATATCTATGTGTTTATTTTTTTTTTTTTTTGTCGGAGGTTGCTGCTATCCGATGGAGCGCTCAGACACAACTACAGGTCCATTTTACTACCTTTCAGACACTTTCATTAATGTACTTAGTTTTCCCGTCTTTCGAAGAAAAACGAGGAGCTTCAGTGATAAAGAGCTTAGACGTTCGGCACTCACCACGTCAGCTCCGAAGATCCGCCACCTGATGCGAGCATAGGCCGGACAACTGCAGAGAAAGTGTTCTGCTGTGTCATCCTCCTCACCGCAAGCAAGACAGGTAGTGGTGTCGCTTAAGCCCAACACATTTAAGTGTTTAGCAAAAGCGCAGTAGTTTGGTCTGTCTACATCCACCGCAATCGCGCCACCGAATCTTGTGTTCACGAGAAACCCAAGAATCGATAGACGACATGACTAAAGATGCAGGCTGACCCAACACAGTTTCGGGTCCTGAGAAAACTTCTTCTGAACCTTGCCTAGCAAGCTCATCCGAGATCTTATTTCCCTGGATGTCAGTGTGACCTGGTACCCAGACAAGATTCACTGTGTTCAGTCTTCCGACCAACTTCAGAGAAAGCTTGAGTTCTAGCACTAACTTGGACGAGGTAAGAGGGTTTAGAAGCGCTTTTAATGCAGCTTGGCTATCACTGCAGATGCAAATGCCTCTAGCCCTCCACCTGTTGTTCACAATATAGCGCATTGCCATTAGGATGGCAAAAATCTCCTCTTGGAAAACAGATGCATGTTTACCCAAGGGGTAGTAAAGTCGTAAATCATCGTGTTCCACAAAGAGCAGACGCCTGTCCGGTTTTGGAGTCATCCGTAAAAATACGATGGCATGTTTCAGAGTCTGACCGAAGCCATTCCGTTACCTGTGGAGAGTTGACGTGGTAGTTTTTGCGCAGAAGGATTTCTGTTGTCAATGCATCAGACGGCTATCCATAAGACAGGGCTTAACGGATAATTCTCGAGCAAGTTCTTCAAAATATGAGTGCGCATGGTACCAAAAACCACCTCTCTTTAAGCGAAAGATGGTGTTTAGCGTACATCCCATGACATATAAGTCAAGTGGAGAAAGATTCATCAAAGCATCTAGCGCAGAGCCCGTGGTGCTAGGGAAGGCCCCTGTGCAGCCGAGACAAGCCGTTCTTTGAAGTTTGGCAAAAGAAGCAGTAACACGTTTTCGCGAAAGCCTGTTCCACCAAACAACTGATGCGTATGAGAGTAGCGGTCTAATCATGGCCGTATAGATCCAAAGGACCCGTTTTGGAGACAAGCCCCATGTCTTACCAAAAGCGCCTTTGCACTGCCAGAAGGTCGACAGCGCTTTATCGGTTTTCGATTCGATATGTTTGGACTATAGCAGTTTTTTTTCCCAAGGATTACACCCAGATATTTGACTTCATCGGATATAGGGATGGTGACACCTTTAAGCACGAGATGGGACAGGCCAGTGATGATTCTCCTTCTCGTAAACAGAACAACCGTGGTTTTAAGAGGATTCACTGAAAGCCCATTACTAGTGCACCAGACATCGATCAAATCCAGGGATCTCTGCGCTTGAGAGCAGACAGCCCCTAGATTTGAGCCGACAGAAAGAACGGCGACATCATCCGCATAAGCTTGAGTGTGTTCATCTTACTAGCTCAAAAATTAAAACCTCAACATCAGTGACCAAAGGATTTATTCACCTAATATACGCCTGGTAGCTCACATTCCCCCTTAATGACTATAGTGAGTTTAAAAATGATTAGCATCTTAGTGCAATTATGTGCACATTTGTCCTGCTGCGTGATTGATGTGTGATTTTTTTTAACTTTCTCGAATAAAAGGATGAACTATATACGTTCAATTGATGAACATAATACATTGAGCCAACGAACACAATTCGTGAATTAATGAATACAATACATACATTTATGAACAAAGTTCATTGTCTTAATGAACCAAATTCATTGACACAAAGTACAAAGTTCGTTGATTTAATGTTTGGAGTGCGTTGATTAATGAATGAAATGCATAAATCAATGAACTGATTTTCATTAATATAAGGAATGATTCATTATTTAATGAACGGGTTCATTGATTGATGAACGACCATTCTTTGATTCAAGGAACATGTTCATCGGCTGAATTTTAATGAATTTAATTTTAATTCTTTCTAATAATGAACTTTTTCTTTATATTTAATTATCTTTTTGGTTCAGTGTAGTTTAAGCCCAAGTTAGTTGGGCACTTCCAAGACAAAACCCCTTCACAAATTTCTCTCAATCCAGCTACATCCCTATCAACGTCAAACGTCATACGGCACTACACACGCTCAGTCATCTCCAAGTCAGCTATGGCCAGCTTTATAATCTCGTCATTTTTCTTAGTAGAAAATTTTCCACTCAAATATGACGGAATTACAGCAAAAACTTAAAAACAGAAAGAAGAAAAAAAAAACCAAGAAAACAATGTAATTGCATGTAAAGTGTGTACCTATCTACCCACACTTTGTTGGACACGCATAGTGGACGCACTGCCTAGACGCAGCCACCACCAAACTGGTAGCTCTATGCCCGACAGATTCGAATAGAAAAACCGGATGTGTACCAAATTGAATCGGTTCGAGCTGACCTTATCAGTCGCAAAAGTTTTCCCCTCATCACCACTGGCGTTCTCTATCTCGTTTTCTCTTGCACTCCTCAACCCCTGTCTGCCTTGCTTGCACAGCGAGATTATTACAAGTAATAATAAAAAAAAAAGAAATATCTAACTACGAGTACGGCAGCGAGGCGATAGCTGCGCGCGTACATTTTCATTGCAGCAGCACATTATCGCACGAGGTACTACTTAAACGAAAGATAATAAAAAAACACAATAAATAAGCAAACAAGTAAATACAAAGCAAGAGTAGGTCCTGTTGGGGCTTTCGAATTATTTGTTATCGTTGCTTCTGCTCTCTTGTTTACTTCTTGAAGAACATTTTTTTTTTTGTTATTTATTTTATTGACGTGTATCTTCATCATGTCTGGATGTGTAGTTCTTTATACATAATTTGTTTCGGCGAAAGCAGTAAATATGCAGGAATGTGGGAAAAGGGGGTGGTACCTACAGTGGCTCACATCTTATTTGATCCAGCTTAAAAAATAATGATTAACATGATATTAAGGAACCATTTCAAGAATCTTAATATTTAGTATGGCCCCCTTTGTTATCTCTAACCGATTTAATCCTGTTAATGGATGCCACCAATTTTTGGGTAGTTTCGGGATCATTTTTCTTACATAACGGGTGATCCAAGTAGAGATACTTTTTTCAATAGCCTTTTTTGACAGATCACGTGTGAGTCGTGTCATGCTGTCATGTTATTTTTGTTAAGTATTGTTTGGCATTTCATAATGGAAAGACTTACGCGTGAACAACGTTTACAAATTGTTCAACTTTATTATGAAAATTCACGTTCTGTGAGGAATGTGTTTCGTGCACTTCGCTCAACTTATGGTCAACATAATCGGCCTACTGAGCGTACCCATTTTGAGACCCAGCATTAATTATTGGATAATATTCGACCTAATAGACCACGTCCAGCACGCTGTGAAGAAAATATAGCGGCCGTAGCTGAGAGTGTACACGAAGACCGTAGAGAGTCGATTCGGCGCCGTTCGCAGCAACTCGGACTGACGTATGGAACGACTTGGCGCATTTTACGTCAAGATCTTAAATTGAAAGCGTACAAAATACAGCTTGTGCAACAACTGAAGCCGCTCGACCTTCCCAAGCGACATCGCTTCGCTCTATGGGCTCTTGAAAAGTTCCAAGAAGATCCGACGTTTTCGAGGCAAATTTTGTTTAGCGATGAGGCCCATTTCTGGCTCAATGGGTATGTAAACAAACAAAATTGCCGCATTTGGGACGAAGAGCAACCTGAAGAGATTGAAGAACTGCCACTTCACCGAGAAAAAACAACGGTTTGGTATGGTTTGTGGGCCGGTGCGAACGTAACCGTCAATGGCGACCGTTATCGTGCCATGATAACCGACTATTTGATGCCTGAAATTGAAGCTCGTGATCTCGGCGACATTTGGTTTCAGCAAGACGGCGCCACTTCCCACACATCGCATCAATCAATGGACTTATTGAGAGAACATTGGCCGGTCGATTGGCCACCAAGATCGTGTGATATCACATCGTTAGACTTTTTCCTGTGGGGATATGTAAAGTCAATTGGCCAAGCTTATGCCGACAAACCCGCTTCGATTCAGGCCTTGGAGGAAAACATCACGCGTGTCATTCGCCAGTTACCAGTCGGAATGCTCGAACGAGTGATCGAAAATTTGACTCAACGGATGGACCATCTGCGACGTAGCAACGGCCAACATTTGATAGACATAATCTTCAAAAAATAAATGCCAAAGAATGTTCTTTCAAATGATAATAAACATTCTCCATTAAATTTGAATTTTCTGTGTTTTTTTCTTTAACAAAGTAGGGAACCTCGAAATGGATCACCCTTTATATTGCGCTTCCGGATATTTGTGTCCAATATTGCCCATAAATTCTCTATTACATTGAGATCAGGTGACTGTGCCGGTGGTTTCATAAGGTGGCAACAGTTCCAAATTGGCCAGGTTTGGACTATACCCGACGTATGTTTGGGATCGTTGTCCTGGTAGTATCGAAAACTTTCCTTTATGCCTAGATCCTCAGCACTCTGGAGCAAATTGTTTTTAAGGATATCAAGGTATACATTCTTATCCATTGTAGTTTCGATGAACTGTAGTTTTCCGACCCCCGCGGGCAGACATACAGGCCCAAACCGGTTGCTTTTAAATGTTTGTTTTGCAGCTCTGTATTAGCTTTACGCCAGACGTAGGGAACCACCCACCGGAACCGAAAATATTAAATTTCGACTCATCAGCAAATATTACGTGCTCCCAAAAGCTGGAATCCTTGTTAATGTGGTCTTTTGCGAATTGAAGACGACGTTTTTGATTTGTCTTACTAATAAAAGGCTCCTTGCGTGCAATTCTTCCATGTAAATCATTTTTTCGAAGCACTCGACGTACGGTTTCTGCACAACATGACTTTCCCAACATTTCCCCCATCTCACTAGCTAATTTTGGTGCCGAAATCTTAGGGTTTTCCTTAACTTTTCGCACGATATCGATCGCTCATCTGTGGTATTAAATATTTTGTTTGGAGCGATTCTCCCTTTGTCTTCCACTCTGTTTTCAAAAACGAAACGATGAATTATTGCCTTTACAGTGGAGACTCTGGTAAATTTCCAAATTGAGCTATTTTCCGACGAGAAAGACCATTTTTGTAGTGGTTTAGTACCAACTCCCGCTGTTCGATGGTTGGGCGTTTTCCCATTGTGGTAACACGTGTTCCGCTAACGAAATCAAACTAAAAATGCTATCTCCAGTTGCGAATATAATGACTTTAACGTCGTGGGTCAAATAAGCTGTGAGCCACTGTACATAGTTCTGACCTATGATTTGTCTGACAAAAGGGGAATCCCCTTTCACCGATGAAAGGTTTAATAGATTGTGACCTTGCCCAATGTAATGTTTGGAAAATATGAACCGTAAGTTTTAACGGCTTCCGGAGTATGTAGCACAAGTTCTACAATTGCAATGCAATTTCATCATCGCACTTCATCAATCTGATTCACACTGGTTTCCGCAGTCAACGTTAAAAAACCGCAACGATTGAAATGCACAGCTAATTGAGAAGAATCTTTGCATCTGTTCAGGGAATGATATAATATGTAAATAGTTAAGTCAAGTCGTCGCAGTCGCGGTCGCATCTGCACACAATCAAATCAACTATCAGTGTTTTCCTCTCAGCGACTACGCGACGTGTCAGATGCAATGCAATCGGAAAGTTGGCGCTACTTATTACTTACATTAGGTATAGATGGAATGTAGCTATGTATGTAGGAGTAAGTACCTATGTACGTGCTGGACGCTCACTTGGCGACGGTCATTCGGGTTAGACATGGCGAATTGCATTGGTTATCACGATTTATAGGCGGCAACAAATTATTGATGTTGATTCAACCGCGAATTATACTGATTTACCAGTTGAAACTGATAACGATATTTTGATATTTTTTTTTTTAATAAATAAAATGGAGAGATGTTATTTCGTTGCCGTAGAATATTTTATTTTATGCACGTTTAACTAAACAAATGGTGGGTGCAGTGGCTTAGTGGTTAACTGCGTTGGACGAAGCTAGGGGTCCCAAATTCGCCTTATAGCACCAGAAAGACCTTAATCGCTGCCCCACCACTTGCAAATGTCTGACAAACATAGATTATGTTGGGTATGGTGAAAACGATCCACTACACAACACTAGGCACCAAAAGGGCCCATAGCGATCCCTGGGGGAACCAGCTGAATTCACAATTCAAAAGGCTTAAAACCTAAGCAATTTCCCTGCAGAGACCTAAAAGGCCCTTGAAGTCCATGCCATCAATTTCCTCTAAATTTTCAAAGAAGTATTGCCCCAAAAATGTTCTTGGACTGCGCGTTATTGCCTCACATTCGCAGTCACATAGTATATGTGTTATGTCCTCAGCAGCATGCAAATTTACGCAGTATCTGCAGCATTATCTGACAACCATCCAAGAGTAACAATTGTCATGAGGAGGTTCTCAAATTGGTTTGTAATTGGGGTACAACTGCAGATCCCTCCATTCCTATTAAAATATATAACTTCGCATACATTCTGGTTGGAGAAGCTATGCTTCATGTTCTGTATGGGCTGTTAACGCTGAGCATCTAATATAATCTCCTCGCACTTCACGACGAAGACAGAGTCTAGGTGGAGTATCTCAAAAACGACTTGGCCCAAATACAACCAACCAGAACGCTTAGCCTCATACACAGGAAGCGAGCAGATATCGGAGGCTGGTAGCCGTTAGCACGGGCCAAGTGCAGAAGGCACAGGGATAGGACAGACCAGTGACGATTATCCTTTTCGTAAAGATAAAAACCGTGGTTTTAAGAGGATTCACCGAAAGCCCATTACTAGTGCACCAAACATCGATCAAATCTGTGGATCATTGCTCCTGAGAGCAGACAGCCCCTAGATTTGACCGGACAGAGAGAACGGCGACATCATCCGCATAAGCTTGAGTGTAGTTTCTAGGAAAATTGAGAGCCGTAAGCAAAGATTCTACCACCATACACCTTAATATACCACAATCTGCATCGGCTACCAACATCCTGTACATTAGCATTGCTTTAGTCCACAACACCAAAGTTGAATCAATCCTGCCAACAAGGTTTTGAAGCGCAGTCCTACAGGATAGGCATGTTGCATCTCAGAGAAAGGATGGGATCGAAGAGCGACTTTGCGCACATGCAGCTCAACAAGTCTCTCCAAACTTTTCAGTGAGAAGGAAGACAGACTTATGGGTCTAAAGCTTTTTTCTAGAGTCAGATTTACCAATTTTTGGTATGAAAACCACCACTCCCGATGCAATATACCAGCTGTTCCGCGTGGTTTTAGTCGGTTCAAATGTAGCCACCGTAGTTTGAAGGCCTGAAGAACACGTAGTAACCTGTCTCAAGGAGAAGACTGAAAGTCTCCGCCTTTGTCTCAGTGTTCCTGCCATCAGGTTTAAGGATTGCATCCAGTTTACTTGGTCAGTTCCTTTGGAGGACTTTAACAAGCCTACTAGTTGCACTAAGAGATTCGACCTCTTCACAAAACATTTTTCGACTTGCGAATAAGTCTTTTAAAAACTTTTTGTTTCGATCGATAAAAATTCCAGTCTTCTACCAAGTTGGTTTTTAAAAACCCGTTCGCTTTTCTCAGATTTCTCCTCTCTTGCGAAGGTGGCAGTTCGCAGTAGATTTGAAAAGTCGATCTCCCCTTATGTTGCATTTGCTGCTGCCCCAAACAGTGTTTTTAGCATTAGCATCGCAGCACAAGACAAGACCCAACATTTTGGATTCACAATGCTCAACGAGCTCCACAACAGCCTTTGGCGGAGGGGGGATAGAGAGTCATAGGGGAATTTATCCGATGCAGCGACAAAGGTTTCCCAATTATCATTTGCTTGGTAAGTAATAGAAACAGCTACCAAAGCTTTTAATCATAGTAGCTGTAAAAGATTTCGATACAATGGGAAAATGTCATTAATAAAGGAGAAATAAGGTTTCTCCTTCTAAGCGGGTGTCCGGCTCTGGCCAGGGCTTGGGAAGCTATTCTTCAACGACCTTTCAGACATTTCAGACCTCACACTTTTTTAATGAACTAGTGCTAAAGGCAATTCTGAACACCCTTAATTTGTTTTTACACAGCACGAGTGGGAAGGAAAGGACTAGTATACGTGATTCACTTTGGTCTTAAACCACTGTGGGTTAAACCAAGATTTACTGAACCAACAAGCCTTTCCAGCCATCTCAGTCCATAAATCGCTGGCTTCAGTTACGCACACCAAGTTAGTTTAGGTCGACCTCTACTTGCGCGCTCCACCTAAGGTGAGATCTACCTCTGCTACGCTGTCCCTAAGGAGAGGTTTTCTGGGAGTAAGCTCAATGGGTCTCAGCCATTTCAGCCGATGTGTCCTCAGATTTTTGACAAGGTCAGCTGAGGATACTTTATAGCCTGTAATGCTCGTCATAAAATCTTTACCTCCACATTCTTTCAGAAAATTTTTACCGAGAAGATGCGAGATTTTATCATCCGCCACAGATAAACGAGTTAAGCAGAGATGCCGAGTTTGCATAGTTCGTCCATATAAAAGTCTGCAAAGTCTTATATTTGTCCGAGTGTAAAAATTTGGTCGATCTTTCGACTTTCCTGGCCTAACATCGCACTGATATGGGCCGATCAAGTTGTTGGCGAAAAGTGTTAAGCGTTTACTCAATACAGCTAACAAGATGTTATAAGCAACATTAGGGAGACTTATACCTCTTTTATTGTGGATTACAGCTATGGGGAAAAACAGCTGGTGGTTTGGCCTGTGAATGACAGTGCGTCCGGAAAAAGGCTTCAGGAGGGTTTACTGATCAGCATTCGATGAAGAACGAGTTTTTCGGGAAAAATATAGAAAGCGCGGAATGCAAGTGGCTACTTCTGTTGAGCACTGATAGTTGATGATGTTGAAGTAAACAAATCTTTTTTTTGTCGCTCCTATCCTTATCAGCAACGCAAAAGTGGTTTTGGTAACACCTGACCAGATATCATACTCAAGTTAAGGGCAAATAAAAGTCTCATTAGCAGTTGAAAAAAAATGTTCATTTGCAACGCCGAAGAGCAATGTGGAGAGTTTTGAAAGGAATCTGAGAGCACTATCGTCAGCAAAAGAGTAAATTTAAAGCAAATTGATAAATAGTCGTCGGCGTGTTTTAGACTTTTGGACTATGTACATCCACATCTTGGTACAACTCGTAGAATACGCGGCGCTCCATTCCCCCTTCCTTCAAATCTCCAATCCAAATATTAACCGATGAATTTTTCTTTAGAAAAAGCCCAAGATTTCCAACATTAGGCGCCATCTAGCAGTCAGGAGTTTTGAATGTTATTTGCTTCGAATAACCGAAGTAGCAACCGTTTCTTCAGGTAATTCTTCATCGGAGCTCCACTAATAAGTCATTCGTTGAGTAGATCTTTACACCGAGCTGGATGAACTTCCTTACTTCATCAAAGTTTCTGCTATCAATAGTGACACATTCTCCTATTTCATCTCTTTAAGGTTTGTTTTTCCGTTGATCGAGTATATACTTAATTCTATCCTCATTTAGCGAAAAACAAACTGACTTTGCCTGTCCTTCAATAGCATCGTTAAAGCTTCTATCACGGCACACTGGGTGCTTCCGATTATTTCACTTTCGTCCTTAAGTCTTTATTGACACCTGGTCCTGTGCACTATCTATCTATCGTTTGATGAGATCTTATATGCGACATTTAGCAGCGATGTGCGTCGATATTTCAAGAACTATCCCCTATCCCTTTAGCAGCTGCTGGACGCGTGGCGGAGACTACGTCTCCTTCGCTGCTTCAAAGAGCCAGCATTCCGGTCTTTTACTTGGACTCGGATATTGTTTTGATATCTCTGAGCCAGACTGCTGCGTACTCTCCCTTCTTTCTGCGCAGAATCTCCCTCCCTTGTTTTCCGCGGCAGCATCTTCTGTCCTTTTGCCCTTTGGAAGTGGGCCACCGTTGGCCCTGGTTAAGTAAATTCGAAACTATATCTTTTCCAGCGTCCTAATAAGTTCATTAAAATTCTTTAGCTTTAGCTTCGTCAAAGTAGCTCACGTATTTATGGTATCTGCCATCCTGACTGTTCACGAAAACGTTCATTTAACCTTTTAAATGTTTCCATTGTACGAAATCTTCTTACTTCTGGGACTCAGTCAGCGAGTTCTATTTTTGACAGTCCATTTTTTTTTTAGCGACGCTGTTGTTGCTTTCTTCTTAGCAAGGTCAAGGCCGTTTGGCATAACTAATGATGTATTCACAGCTATAACTATTAACCAAAAGCGTGAAACCCCAAACGGGACATGATATGACGTTTTCTTTGACATTAGATGGCGGAAAAAGAAAAGCGGTTTCAATTAAAATATAATGTAGGCAGGTAAGTACATACGTACAGGTGTCGCATTCAAGCGTTGGTTGCGGTAAAGAAAGGCAGATACATACATAGATACTTGCACAAATACACATATCAGCTTTGAAAACTGATAAACGACAACCTGTCAAACACACTATTTATACCTATTTAATGTAACCACTTAAGAACCATGACCAATCCGGACATTTGCGTGTGCCGACATTTCAAATTAACCAAGTAGGTAGGTTGCTACCTATGTATGTCTGTAGGTACCTACATTCATTTGGCAAAATATGATTACAATCACGCAATTAGAAAACTCAAAAGACCTTGGCAGCAACAATCACAAACATACTAGGTACATGTACATATTGATTTATGACTTCTACGAACTACCGGTACCGTGCACGATAAGAAACATTTACCTCTCGAAAAATAACGATTATCGCCAAAAAAATTTCACCGGCGTCATAATGTCTGACCTCTACAGAGTCATATCGCCAAAAAAAAATACAAATAAAAAAAATATGATCCATCAGAGTTCGCTGACACTGACACTGACACTTACCGGTGTCAAATGTCATCAAAAACCGTGTTCACTGAACTTGCAATACAACAACACAACAAAAAAATTAGAACCTTACCCAATATCTACGGGACGGGAAATATCCATTGAAAATAAAGGAGCGACAAAAAAATCGCATCTGTCAGTCGCGTACGTGTTTCCATTCAAATTCACAGGCCCCTCTCGGTTATTTCATTTTGAGAATTTTATTCGCGCACCAACACACCGAAATTATTTGAATATTTTTTTTTTTTTGTGATTTAAAAAGATCAAGTTCGTTTGTTGCGGCGACAACGCACGGCGCGGTGAACGTTTAACTGATAACGAGCGAAAAATGTAAACACAGAGAATTCAAAGAAATAGTAAAGATCCAAAATATTCGTCTTCCATTTCCTCTCTCTCGCGCACTCACACATGCGCGCACTAGAATACTGGAATCACACGATCACTGAATAAATTTTTCACACAGAAAATTGGAAAAAAATTTTTTTTATTTTCCAAGAATAAGTGGGAAACAGATAAAGGAGAATAGAGAAGTGATTGCAAATAAATTAACAGTATATTTGTGTGTTTTTATATACACACTTGTATCTACATAAGTGTCGATCAAAACAAAAATATACGTCAAACGTAGGCCAGAGCAGCACCAGAAGAGACACAAACAAGACCGACGGATGCCTGCCGCCACAGATAACGACGACGACGGCGACTACAACGATGAACGAGAGACCGACAAACGACGACGACGACGACGACGACAACGTGCGACCGAATTGTATTGAAATTGAATATAATTCCTTTTCCAGTTCAGTCAGTGTTTTACTTGACTTTTGTCACCACACGCACGGTACGGTACGGTCCAGTATCCATCCACAGGTATGCATTTGCAATAATTTACTCGATCGTTGCAACATGTATCGGCGGCAACCAAAATCAAAGCAACATGTGGCTGTGGTACGTCGACAACAACTTTACATCCACAATCCACATGTATCGAAGTCCTGCAGCATCTGATGATGGAAACGCAACAACAAAGCCAAGAATCGTTGTCGTCGGTCGATACGATACGAAATGACACAAACAAAAAAAGACACAACACTAATACATAGAAAAAATCCGCGCAGCGATAATATTTTATGTTTAACTTTGATTTTATGTATAAAAACAGAAAACAATCTACATCGGCGACAGTCGGACGGGCTGCCGACTTTGACTTCAATCTTTGATCGGACGAAAAAAATCAGCGAGACAACAAAATAAAACAGCAACAACAACACTTTTCAAATCCAAGTGAAATAAATTAAACAGAAAAAAAAACGTAAAATGAAACTACGACGAGCGAGCAAGAACAAACGCACGGATTAAAAGTCGAGAAGTATCTGCTGAGCCAACGCAATCAGCGAGCACCGATCACTGATCTGAAACAGCAGCAGCAGCACAGTGAGTACGAATAGGAACAGCAAGCAACAACAACTGCATAGGGTAGGTAGAGTGTGTATGTAGCTACCGCTAATATTGTAGCGGTGCGGTGCGGTGCGGCAGCCGTTGAGTTTAGTTGCGTGGTGGTGCTGTGTGTGTCGCTCTGTGTGTAATGTTTCATATGCACGACGAGGGGAGGCAATTGGGCTTTGCTTTAGTAGCGGCGAGTACTCGTTTTTGATTCTCCGCTCTGCGAATTGAATTTAAGTGAGAGCAATCGAATCCAAGCTGATGGTCATGGCATGGTAGTGGTAGCGAAGCGATACGACGACGATACGGGTACTCTAACCATCCACTCTCTAGCAAGCTAAAGGTATCGTCTTAGTGTTGCCATTGGAGTTTACATATAAACACCAACGTACGGTTGGTTTACGTTCTGTTCGTTACGTATAAGAGCTGCTCTCGGTAAGTAGAATAGCATCAGTAGAATAGTTGTTTCATTTTTTTGACAAGTCGGTTATAGCAATCATTGAAAAATTTCTGTCAGTGGAAGGCCACTGGTATAGGTTTTAAGGTTAGAATTGATCATTGAAAGCAAAACTGACAGCTGAGAATCGAACACATAAGTGGAACGATTATGTTCAAATTGTAGAAACGGTTATCAGCTGTTCATTGAAATCGATTTCTATCAGTGAAATAATAAAAATAGATTTAAAGAAAAGTTTAAATCAGAATTAAGTAATTTTGTTTGTAGAAAAATCCTATAAGTGATTAGCTTTATTTTGATACCGCTTAAAGCCAATATGGTTTGTTTAGCCGTCTTAAATTGCCCCTAATAGCAATCAATATCCAGCAGTGGGTACGCGGTGAACACGTTGATTTGTATTTACTTTTTTTGAGTACCTTTAAAGTAAATCATATTTTATTCAACACGAAAGTATTTTTATAATTACACGTGTCTCAAACCGTATTTGGCTTTGTTCCCAATAAGTCAGAACAGAGGCATTGCACTATATAGGCCCTGAGAGTTGGAATCTAGTTAGTTCTTTTATACCCTGTTCACACCGCATCGAAATCTGAGGTTTCGCAAAAACACTTGAAACCTCCATCGAAATCAGAAGGTTTCCCAAACATTTTTTAGATTTTGAAACCTCGTAGTTTTCTAAGTTTTCAATGAAACCTCCTTAGGATCTGGTTTCAATGGTGAGGTTGTCGAAGCAAATGCACCTTTTAAGACATTCCACGAAGCAGTTGACAAGCGGTTGACAGATATTCAACTGTGTTAGGCCGCGTTTCCATTTGCAAGTAAACTTGCGGAAGTCTTGCAAAAATAAAATTATATACTTAACATTGCAGTGTGGCAGTATAGACAAGCCGCAGACAAATCAATCAATCTTACGAAAATACAGAGACTAGCATGCATAGGGCCAACTGGTTTCGTAGTGAGTCTAAATTTGCTACCCTTGGATCTATACTTGCACGAATCAACTGCCAAGAGCGCCTTAGGAATCAGCCAAATAAATATTCAGCTGGAACATTATTCTACCTGGGATACTGTCGCACACATCATCGATGAAGAGTGAAAATAGTAATGGAGTCAACACACAACCTTGAGGTACCCAAGATGCCCGTACAAATTTTAAGGACAGATGGATTGCTGCTAACTTTTATAGCAGTGGCTTTCTGTTCAAGTATCAACCGCAGCTCTCAGGTCCAAAAAAGCAACACTACAATGCTCTGTCGCATTTAATGACTGATAGAGTCTCAGAAGTCTTACATCAGCATCTCACCCGTACAGCGGATGAATTCACTTGATTTAATCAACGGTGGCGTCAACAGTCAATTTGGCAGAAACCTCTCTTGAGCTACTTCGACATACATATTTGGAGCTGAGGTCAGTGAGGATTTTTTTTCCAGGACTAGTCAGGGTGCTGAAACAGAGATGGTGGCGGATGAACCCTTTATGGGCCAATGGCCAGCTCTCAAATCCTCGAAGTGGGTTACTGACTCCGGAATATCCGGCTCCTTTTGTCCAAGTGCTCCAGCAAAGAGCCTGGGCCTCCAGGTTGTGTGTGGGGTTAACTATCCAACCACGGGAAAAAAACTATGGTTACAAGGCAACCAGAAGCCTCGGATATAAATGGATCTATTGTTGACGACCCTGCAAAACGTAAAAAGGAAAACATCACGGCAGAGATCAAGCCAAGAATTACACTTGTAAATCGCTGTTACTTTGGCCTAAGAAGGCAATTGAATCAGGGAGACTCTGTATAAGACCCTAATCATCCCAGTCCTGCTATATGGTGCAAAGGCATGGACATTATCGAAAGCAAATGAAGGTATCCTTGGACGTTTTGTAAGAAAATTTGTTCTCCCATTTGCGTTGATGGGATTTGGAGAAGAGGATATAACAGAGAACTCTACAAGCCGTACAGCAACATTGACCTGTTCAGAAAAGTGCGGATCAGCCGTCCGACATGGCTAGGACATGTAAAGCGAATGGATAACAGTTCTTCAGCCTGAAAAGTCTTCGACTCCAACCCAGATGGACAACGCAGCAGCGTAAGACCTCGCCACATAAGGCACAAGTGGAAGGAGTGCGCAACTGGAGGCAGTTATTCAAAGACAAAGCTAACTGGAGAGGCGTA
This sequence comes from Ferdinandea cuprea, assembly GCA_963576555.1. Classification (NCBI taxonomy): domain Eukaryota; kingdom Metazoa; phylum Arthropoda; class Insecta; order Diptera; family Syrphidae; genus Ferdinandea; species Ferdinandea cuprea. Next base: position 66,615,625 of record OY754958.1, read on the forward strand.
CTGGTTGAGGCACTGGTCCACCCTGGACTGTAGCGCTATCTAAGTAATTAAGTAAGTAAGTAATTCCAGCACATACGTATTTGAGAGAGCATAGGAAAAATAGTTTTGATTCGGGTCCAAGAGTAAAAGACCTCTGACGTGGTTTGCAAGCAAATCTACTTCCACTCGTGCAGACAGTTTATTATATGACCTTTTGCGTATGTAGGTTAAGGTAGTTTCAACGAAGTAGTAAACTCCAACCCCAAGCTTCTTACAAACTCTGAAGATGGGTTCCATTAAAAACATTTCAACCTGACTATCATGAATATCCAACATTGGTAAAAACTAACTGGTTAATCTGCAGATAAGCTTCTGATATTCCGATAGTCCTAAGGCTTTTGAAGATATCGCAGAGTATACTACTGTTAATGGCTTTACTGCATCCATGAAAGAAGTAAGTGCTGATGTAGCTCATCTTTAAGAGTTCGTCAGGGTTCCAAAGTGCAAAAACTAAGAAGAACTTTAGAGCCTCAACACCGCATGCCCTTCTTGGCTACTTGAATGAACATTCCACAGAAACACATCCCCTCGTATCTTAAAACTAAGAATTGTCATTCATCTCTATGTTTCAATATTCTGCCGCATGAACAGATATGTTCCCAAAGAAAAAGCTAAAATGAATGAGAGGTAGAATGTATAAGTGCCTAGAGGCATCTTATCAGCTGTAAGGTCGATGAATAAATTGCCGCTTCAGTCGAAACCACACACACACACTGACAATGGAAAATATATGCTCTCAGAGAGAGATGTGACATTATTCTTATGCCTGCGCCCAACTAACTGCAGAGACAAATACACTGCAACAATGTTTTTACATCTGTGATTTAGTTTTGTTTATTATAGGAGTATCTATCACGCAGTCCAGTGATCTGATCTCTGATGGGCATCGTTTGATGAACCGCAAACCACGCCGGCTGCCGTGTGATACCCATGGCGGGCGGTTCGATGAAAGGCAATCAAATCAAATTGAAGGAAATGAGTTATTTCAATTGAGTTCGAATTGAATTAGAGACAATTTTGAGGGTGTAGCCATACGCAAGCAATGGAACGTAAAATTTGAATAGATTCGCTTTAATCAATATTTTTGTTTTCTAAATCAGACGGAGTCGTTTTTTTTCCGAGGGTAGGTGGAAAATCTTCCATAAGACACTATGAGAACCGACCGCACGTGCTCATAATAGTGTGAGATTTTTACTCACTAAAAACACCTCCCTTCAAGTTACTTTATACTACAACTAGGTTATTTCCTATCTAGTAGTTAAGATTTAAAAATTTATATCCTCGTTTACCAGACAGCTTCCCATCAGAGGCACCTGCTTGTACCGCCAAAAACACGCGGTTAAATGGTATTGCACTATATCTGTTGAAGCCGGCGCACTAAATTTGTATCGTTCAAAATATATATCATTTCGTTATTACAATGACCGCGAAGACGAGTTGCCGCATCCAAATCTCTGTGGATATCACTATTTCTTATATACCACGGGGCGTTTAAAATTCTTCTTAGCACTTTGTTTTGAAAAGTTTGTAAAATTTTGATGTTATTTGCTTTGGTACAAGCCAAAAGTTGTAGACCATACGTCCAAACTGGTTTCAGAACTTGCTTGTATAAAAGCAGCTTGTTTTGCATGCTGAGTTTGGAAAACCGACCAAGCAGCCAATGCATTTGATTATGCTTAATAACGAGCTCTTCCCGTTTCCTTTTTACGTGCGATTTCCATTTTAGTTCCGCATCAAGTGTCATTCCCAAATATTTAGCTTCATTTGCGTACGGAATTTGTACAGAGTCTATGAAAATGGGTTAAAGCGTATTTTCATTTCTGTCAGTAAATAGATTTTGTTTCATTGAGGACAATACGCCAAGTCTTTGTCCACTCGAAAGCGCTGATGATAGCCCGTTGGAGCTTGTGAATTGCTGATTAAACCGTATTACTCATTACAGCCACATTACGTCGCTACAGTTGTGCCTTCTTTCTGCAGAATATATCGAGGAAAGATTAGAAATAAAATCGGACCCAGGACGCTTCCTTGTGGAACTCCTGCCGCGATTTCTTTGAATTCGGAATATTCGTTTACGTGCTTAAAACGGAAAAGTCTGTCCGCTAAATAAGAACTAAATATCTCATATATTTGTTTGGGAAAGGCTAATTTTAGCTTATGTTTTGATCCCATATGCCATACTTTATCAAAAGCCTGGGAGACGTCGAGAAAAACGCTAGAGCATATTTTTTTCTCCTCAAGGGCTTTTTCAATTTCATTGGTTATTCGATAAACCTGGTCGATTGTAGAGTGTTTAATTCTGAACCCGAATTGGTGATCAGGAATTATTCCGCCTGATATAGAGATAAAACTGACATTTTGTGGTCAAATCTGGCAACTCTAATGTTCAGTTTGGTTTGCCATTTAATCATCAACAGGTTGACAAATGAACAACGCTTGTAAATCGTGCAAATTTATTTCGAAAATAATGGTTCAGTTCGCGAAGTTGTGAAACCCTTGAAACGCCACAAGAACTGACTATTTGGTGTGCTCTATGGGCTGGTGGAGTCATTGGGCCATACTTCTTCCGAAATGATGCTGGCGAGTCAGTTACCGTTAATGGAGACCGGTATAGAGCCACGATAACCGACTATTTTGTTCCCTAATTGGATGGCATGAATGCGGATGAGATGTAGTTCCAACAAGACGGCGCTACATGCCACACAGCGCACGTCACAATCGATTTATTGAAGGAAACATTCGATGAGCGCATAATTTCGCGGAATGGACCTGTCCATTGGCCACCAAGATCGTGTGATTAGACAGCATTGGATTATTTTCTTTGGGGATCTGGACGCCAACAAACTAGAAACGTTAGGGGACTTGGAAGCCAACATTCGTGGCGTTATTGCCGACATACAGCCCCAAATGCTTGAAAAAGTGGTTGAAAATTGGACCTCTAGACTTGTCTTTATTCGAACCAGCCGCGGCGGCCACATGCCCGAAAATTATCCTTCCAATAAAGCCAAATTGATGGACATTAAAACGATTCTCTTGTGTTTTATTTCAATTCGAAGTTCTATACCTCTAAAAAAAAATACCCTGTATAAGACCTTAATCATCCCGGTCCTGCTGTATGGTGCAAAAGTGTGGACGGGTGAGTCTTTAGGTGATATTCAGTCCAGCTTGTGACGATGGATTGTGGAGAAGAAGATTCAATGACAAACTATACGGGCTATACAGCGAAGCACACCTGGTCAAAAAGCTAAAAATATAACGGCTGCGAAACGTGAAGCGTATGGACTACAACGTATCGGTTCGACGAGTCTTCGAATCCACCACAGAGGGGAAACGCTTCAGCGGAAGACCCCACCATCGGGACATAAGTCCCACAATATTTTGTCGAAGAAGGGACACAAGTCCCAATTTATCTGAGAGATAATATATAGCAAACCATTCTGAATTTCCATTAGACCTCCAACACTTTTACCGCTATACCAGCAATTTAAACACAGCTAGCGAGCGACTGAGCTGTGAAGAAGGAGAAGATTGAGTCGGAGAACGGATTGGATGCAATGGCACAGGGTCCAAGTATGGCATCTTGCAAATATTTTGACGACAAATAAAAAAAAAAGAGTCAAAACTGAGTCTGGGGGTATCGTCAACATAAAGGGAGTCTAAGAGGAGAAGGTCCAAGGTGCTGCCTTTTCGAACACTAGAAACGGCAGAGATTCGAAGAACCTGATTGACGGAATTAAGTATCTGCTTGCACTAAATCATCAAAAGCTTTTATCACTGGTCTCATAAAAGTAATAAAGTTGTAGCCTCGAGAAGCCTAGGTGAGTGCATTCTGAAGGCTGACGGAACGCCATCACCTTTTATCTGTGGATGAAGCTAATAAAGCTCGCTAATCATCTTCACTTTGCTAGTCAACCATCTAGATCGGTTGTCAAGTAACCCTAATAAATATATAATACAAACATGTTGATTCCTGTTCAACATCTCAGTATGGGAACTTCAATGCATGTCCAACCCCAAATTCCCAATAATAATAATTACAACGTTTCAAAAGTTTCTTAATATTGCCAAGAAGTTATCGACAGGAATAACCCTGGCAATTTCTTAAAGTTGTGTTCTTCCCCTCTCCACGTTGACATGGGTGGGGCTAGGTTGTGTAAACAATAAATCGAAACTCAAGCACATGTATCCGAGTAATCCACTGCCATCAGCTCTAAGATAAGTACTACTACAACGCAAGTCTCCGCACCTCCACAAAGGATAATCACTTGGAACAAGTCAAAGGTCAGACGACGATCTCTAACCCCAAACCTGTATAGATGTGTAAAAGTATGTACTCCAGCCGCAATTTCGCATCCACTCTCGCACTCACCCGTTTCAATGAAAGTGTCTGCGATGAAGAAAACTTATGTTGCCACAGGACGAAAGTTAATTATTCTGCCTTCACCTGCAGTTGTTTTCTCTCTCGTATACAACCGCAAATAGATCAATAAACAATGTCTTCCCTGGTGTGTTCTCTTTGTCATTTTGTCTGCTTTATCGTTCCCCCTCCCCTGATGTCTGAAATAGAACTTCAAAGCATCACCGGGAAACGTGCTGCTAAACGAGTAAATTAGTCAAAATTAAGACTTTTACCCATGTCGGTCGTACGTTTCGCAAGGACTGAGTTACCGAGTTACCGCCAAGCGATGAGTATGAGTTGGATTTGATTAGTTTATGCCGAGGACTTATTTTGTTGCTCGATTTTCTATTGTCTTTGTAAGACGTCGTCGTAGGTGTCGAATTCGGGTATGGAATGGCGCTGAAAGCTCATCCAAGACTCATCCAAATGGAAGACAACAGAAGTATCTGTAATTAACTGTAAGCACCTTTAGTCGTGTAGATATGTTTCTGTTGTTTCGAATGGAGATATTTGAACCCCTCGGGATTGTGATTGTGTTTTTTTTTGTCCACCTCATGGAATATAGGGAAACTTCTGGACGTGATGGACTGTACATTAGGGCGATAGAGTCGAAATAGGGACATAGCTATGGCATATTTAAGTAAGCAAAAGAAATGGAATGGATATGGAGCAGTTTGGGAACTCATAATGATGGACATCAGTCAAGGAATAGAACAGTAAATTTAACTAACAACGATGGGCAGGTGAAGTTTGATAAGAAAAAATAAATGGCAGTTGTTGGAAAAGTGGAAAGTAATTATTCGAAAAGCTTTTAAGACTTATGTTGGTTAAGGGTTAAGGTCAAAGTACTTACGAAAAGGGGCATCAAGAGGTAACTGAACTTAATGTTCTTAAGGAATCTTCATTTTGAAGCAATTAAGGGTACCTTTATCTGCTTTTGGCGTTATGAAATGTATTGTAAAAACAAACGCAAGCTGAAATGTACCTACGTTATGTCTTTGGCCTACGAATGTACGAAAAACCGGCTGTATTATCTTGTCCTATGCCCATAGCCATGGGGTGTTTTATCACGGCAGTGCACCGTTTTTTTCCCCGAGGTTAGGTAGAAAATCTACCATGAGACACTATGAGGACCGGCCGCGCGTGCTCAGAATAGTGTGAGATTCTTACTCACTAAAAACACCTCCCTTCAAAATACTTTCATACTACAACGTTTGACATCCCAACGGAAGCAACTGCTTTACTAACAACAACGTGTGTTTGCATGTTATAGTGCTAATTCAAAGGGTTTTATCCTTTGTAGTCGGCGCACAAGATATCTGTGGTCTAGAAGTTCTAATACAGCGTCATTGCAATGGCCAAGAAGGCGAGTGCGTCGTTTACGCGCGAAATTATGTATTTCATCTTCCATGTTAGTTATACCTAGATCTCTATGGATATCAGCGTTTCGGATATACCACGGATCATTAAAGATTTGTCTAACATAACTTGGTTTAGTGCAACCACAAAATTGTATACCATACGTCCGAACTGGTTTTAAATCTGATAAAGAACTCCGCGTTTCTCCTTAACATTCGATTTTCATTTTAATATTGCATCTCATGTCATTCTTAAATATTTAGCCTCATTTCCGTACGGAATTTGTACCGGTCAATAAAAATGGGCAGATTGCTTACATTTCTGTAGGTAAAATTAACTTGCGTGGATTTTTCCCATACGCATATTTTGTCGATAGTTTGTTGGGGCTTTTTTCCACACGGACTGAATCGAGTGGCGAACGTCGCTACGATAGCATCCGTTTCTTGCAGTATATCTCGAGTGTATAAACGAAATAAAATCGGTCTAAGGACGCTTCCTTGTGGTACTCCCGCCGCGATTTCTTTGAATTTGCTTCCTTTGAGTACTAGTTCCCGTATTTAACACAAAAGAGTCTGTCCGGTAAAAAAAACTTAGGATCTCAAACAAAAAAAAAAGTTTCTCCTCTAGTGGTTTTCAATTTCCTTGTTTATTTATTTTTCGAAAATCTTCGGCCTTATTGGTTATAAGGGATATTGGGAGATAAAAGTTTTTGAAATTTGGAGGTTCTCCTGGCTTAGGAACCATTATAACCTCAGCTATCTTCCATTTTCGGGGAACGTAAAACAGCCCAATCGAAGCGTTTATGAGATAAAAAAAACCTTTATTAATGCTTTTTTGGGCAACTCTTTAAGAACCAGTCCAGTAATTAGTTCATATCCAGGAGCCTTGTTTTCATATTTCATGACAGAGTTCGACTAGCGATACTTGTCATATACCGCGGTTGGAATAGCATCAACTAACGCTTCACCGTCAAATGGTTTAAACGTCTCTTCAAGGCGTTCCGCAAATATTTCGGTCTTTTCTGCCAAGGAAGCCTGTGAATAGTCGAATCTGACTTCAACTAAATTGCAGTAGTTGTTTCGTTTTTTTGCGGGACCTGTCTGGCATGAAGTTTATTGCTTGTCTGTTTCCTTCGGTATCCCTCCAGAAATGTAGCTTTTTCTCTTCTAGCCAAGTTTTGATACAACTTTTTGTAGTGTTCATAGAAAGCCCGCAGAATGGTCTTGGCATCATGAATTGGGATGCGGCTAGTTCATCTGCTTTTTCATTGCCTTCATGGCCACTGTGACCTGGCACCCAAGTGTACTTTGTTAGTGGTGGCCAGTATTAGGAGGAGTTGACAACAATCCCAGACTAATTTTGAAGTTGTGTGGAAGTTATAACGTGGCAAAGCTGGACCGTTAGATGTTCTCGTTATTTTGAGTTCCTGAGTAAGATTACAGGATGGTGATCTGTGATGAGCGTGTAGTCATTTACCATTGCTTCTTTCATGAGTTCTAGATGAAGAAGTGGATGTTTAGGATAACTTCAATTGTAGCAGTTGGTGTAGTTTTCATCGCACCAGTTGCACAAACACAAGCTAATCCTTGTATTTTATTTAGTTTATCCTGTGCAGACCTCTGAGTAGCTTTATACCACTAAGCGGCGCCAGCATATGTGATAATGGTTCTAGTTATTGCCGTATACATCCATATTTTTATTTTCGGGTCGAGTCCCTAGTTTTTACCAAGTTGCTCGCCCCAGCTAGATCCTGGCCTTATCGATAGTCTTAGTAAGCTCAGATTTCTATGTAAGTTTTTCATACAGTGTGATTCCTAGATATTTAACTTCCGACGAGAACTCTATTGATTCAGCGAAGATTGTTGCTTTTCTAGTCTTTCTCTCATTCTTCTCTTGGTGAATGCAACTATGGTGCTTTCTTAGGATTGACCCTGAGACCCTGATTGTGCGACTAGGTTTAGAGCCCTCTGGAGGCGGTTCGAGATTGTGTCTTCGAATATGCCTCTGATTAAGATAGCTATGTCATCTGTATATCCTTGAACATAAAAACCGTCGTTACTGAGAATAGTCGGACCAGAGTAGGGGAGAGTGGACTCCCCCTTGTAGGCAACCTGTGGCAGCTAGAACACTGAGTTTGTTGCATATTAGAGTATGCATTTTATTCATCTGCAGGTCGTATTATCTACTCCCATGTTTTGAATACCTCTGTAAATCTGGGGGAATTCTGTGTTATCGAATGCTGCTGCAATGTGAAGGGAACAACCAACCGTTGCCTCTTTGTCTCTGAGAGATTTTTAAATTCTCATTGTGACTAAGCCCGCGTATATGGAAAAGCTGATTCAGTACGTCTCCTACGACTAATTGGATAGAAAAGGCTAGGAGACCTCCTTTATAGGACCCAAGCCTTTCTGTCCTATAAACGAATCAGCTATTAATCGTAAATTAAAAAGCTGGGAACACAAAATGTGGGTCTCTTATTGGGAGAGCACCCCAGGTTTTAGACAGACCAAAAAGGTTATACAGAAACGATGTCAAAAAGATACTTAATCTATCCCGGCATAACATTAAAAATCTTATTGGATACCTAACCGGCCATCACAGACTAAGATATCACCTCCATAAACTAAAAATAGTCGACTCACCGGAGTGCCGACTTAGTCTTGAAGAACAATAAAAATTTTACCACTTTTAAGCTTCTAAGTGGTAAAACTCAAAGAACTTTTTGATTTCGGTCGAAGGTCTGAACACTCGAAGTTTTGTTTGGGTTCGGGTCACACTGGATTCCAAGAACTCCAAGAAATGAATGTATGTACCTACATCCAGTGTAGCACATACCCCGGAAATGCCGCCTGAAGAAAGAGAGTTGAAGTCCTGTAATCCCGCGTAGCGCGACATCGAGGAAATTTTTCCATAGCTCCTGCCTGCCGAAAACCAGTTAATATCAAACCAAATAAAGATAAAGATTTATTGACATTCTGCTTGAAGGATGCCTTTCGAGTAAGACAGTGAAGATGTTAGTTAAGTTCGTTGCCTATTTGTATGGAGGGGACATACTGAAGTAGCTTTTCCATATGTGAATGCATCCCGTCCGCTTTTTCGGAGAGAAGAAAATAAAAAAATACCAAAAAGATGATCTGAAAGTTTTGGAGATTGAACATCATGTTTCTTTTCCTACTTTGCTGACTCATTAAATTGTGACTTCCTATTTTAAGTTATAACGATTTTGACAGTTGTCTTATGGGATCTTATGGAAGGAAAATTTTAGAATATTTTTATTCAAATGCGGCTAAAAAGCTTCGATTGTCTTTGATAGTGGAAACTATCGATAGTTTTCCATCTCTACTGCTGGAAGCTTTTTTTAAAACAAATATTTAATTTGAAAACTTGTGTTGTTTTTCAAACAATTGCAAGCTATTTCGAAATAGCTACACATTTTGTCTCTACGAAAAAAAAAAAAAAATATTTTTAACATTTAACAGATTTGTGAGACTTTGTTTCCTTCTATTTGTATTACCAAACCAATTCATTCGTTTAAAATAAATGTCAAACCTAATCTTATCTCGAAAAGTTTGTAGGTGTATAGTAACACCTGTTCAAAACGATAGGAGAACTAGCTACCAACCATCTGGACCAGCAGATTTGTGAATGTTAAGATATTTAAGTACTTTTGCAACTGTGGATTAGTCCCGTGGAACATGAGTACCTCAAAGATAAAGCACAATCTAAGAGTGTTGAACTAGCTACAGAGTGGCTTTATCTAAAGAGAGATGACAGCTGGATTGTAAATGAGTGACGAGGTCGAATAATTTATGTTTTTAATTTTAACAAACGACAAAAACTTTTTACTGCCTTTGAGTTTTGTTGTTTTTTTTGTATTTGTGGTTTAAATTTTTGCAGTAATTTCTGGATTGTTTGAGATAAGCTTGGTTTCACTTAGATAAGTGAAGCGTATCAGCTGGTTGAAATTATTTACCTCGGCGAAGATATACAATTTACCGGATGTTGTGTCCAGAGTGACCAGAAGTCAAAACATTTCATCTATATACTCCTTTAAGTATCATAATCGTTAGGTCTCAGTATGTATACCTTGCTGGTATTATTCGTTAGTCTACATTTGTTAAGTCCTTTTCCTGTCGACCACTTGCACTAACATCTGTTAAAAGCCATAGAAACCCAGGCAAATTGTAAGCTTTTGAAATGTCTTTAGTTTCGAAAACCTTTCAACGTTCTAAAACAAAAATTAATGATTTTAATATAAATACAAAGAGCCTTACAAATAATCACATTTACACAAAAATCTTCACACTTTCTACAAATCATGTACCAATAAAGAGTTTAGTGCCCAGATAAGTCACAACCGAGGGGATACAATTTAATGTAAGAAAAGCCAAGTTTACAGATGTAACAGATGAAGATTCAGGAGAGGAAAATGTGGTTTGTGTAGACAATTCACCTCGTAACCAGTTAGTGGCAGAAGTTATCTTACATCCGGGTTGCTTTGATAAAGAGGATGAAATCAAAATTTCTTCCTTTGTCCCCCCAAAAAAAAGGCACGAGTTGTGAATTTTTCATTTTTCATGGGAAAAAAAAGATTTAGATGGTAACACTTAGCTCATGTCTGATTTGACAGATAATTAGTTTTATCCTTCCGTTGAACGAATATGGTTGTGTATACGCTTGAACAACGAACAACAACAACAACAAGGAGTGGCCGTTACAGTCAATGGTGATCGTTATCGGGCCATGTTGAACGATTTTTTGCTCATTGGCAGCATTTGGTTTCAACAGGACGGCGCTACGTGCCACACAGCCGAAGCTACACTCGATGTTTTGCGCCCTGTTTTTGAAGATCGCATTATCAGCCGCAGAGCTGATGTCGTGCGGCCACCGCGGAGCTGCGATTTGACACCGTTGGACTATTATTTGTGGGGTGCCGTAAGAGATAAGTGTTACGCCGATATGCCATATGTGCTTAAAAATTGGACCGATCGTGTAGGCTACTGCATGGCCAGCCGAGGCAGCCATTTAAATGAAATTATTTTCCATTATTAACCGAAAGGATTGTGCTTTCAAATAAGAAAAAAATTTGAGAAAATATTCAATAGTTTTTTTTATAGCATTTTCACAAAAAAAAAAGATATTTAGCGGACCCTCCACCTGTTGTTCACAATATAGCGCATAGCCATTAGGATGGCAAAAATCTCCGCTTGGAAAACAGATGCATGTTTACCCAAGGGGTAGTAAAGTCATATATCATCGCATTCCACAAAGACTCCAGCACCAGACCCCTGCTCGGTTTTGGAGCCATCCGTGAAAATACGATGGCATTCAATCCATGGTTCAGAGTCTGACCGAAGCCATTCCGTTACCTGTGGAAAGTTGAAGTTTCGCAGAAGGATTTCTGGGGTCATTACACCAGACGGCATATCCATAAGACAGGGGTCAAAGGATAATTCGCGAGCAAGTTCTTCAAAATTCCAGTGCGCATGGTACCAAAAACCACCTCTCTTTAAGCGAAAGATGGTTTTTAGCGTACATCCCATGATATATAAGTCAAGGGGAGGAAGATTCATCAAAGCATCTAGCGCAGAGCCCGGGGTGCTAGGGAAAGCCCCTGTGCAGCCGAGACAAGCCGTTCTTTGGAGTTTGGCAAAAGAAGCAGTAACACGTTTCCGCGAAAGCCTGTTCCACCAAACAACTGATGCGTATGAGAATAGCGGTCTAATCATGGCCGTATAGATCCAAAGGACCCGTTTCGGAGACAGACATGGGGCTGTCTTACCAAAAGCGCCTTTACACTGCCAGAAAGTCGACAGCGCTTTATCGGTTTTCGATTCGACATGTTTGGACCATAGAAGTTTTTTTTTCCAAGGATTACTCCCAGATATTTGACTTCACCGGAGATCGGAATGGTGACACCTTTAAGCACGAGATGTGACAGACCGGTGACGTCCCTCCTTCTCGTAAACAGAACAACCGTGGTTTTAAGAGGATTCACTGAAAGCTTATTACTAGTGCACCAAACATCGATCAAATGCAGGGATCTCTGCGCTTGAGAGCAGACATCCCCTAGATTTGAACCGACAGAAAGAACGGCGACATCATCCGCATAACTTTGAAACGTATTTTCCATGTTTGGGACAAATTCACTGCGCAAGGGTTAAAGAAAACTCTATGTAGGTATCCCCGAAAGAAAGAAAATCTAAATTTTAAATCAATTGCCAACGGCCACATGTTGACAGTTTAGCCATTCTTAGGGGACTAGGAGCAGTCAGAATTTTCAAAAAATCGATTCAACAACGAACCTTATTGTTCAAAGGAATCAATGAAAATTCTGTTTCAAGAAATAAAACCCAGAACATTACTTGGATACAGCAGAATAAGTATCCAAAAATGTAAAGTGCTTCATGTTTGTCGAAAAAAGAATTTGCCTCAACTAAACATCCATGTAAATATTGTATTAATCGAAAATGTTTCTAACTTAAGAATTTTAGGTTAAGTCTTCAATAACAAGTTTAAGAACTTAAAAAAGCTTTAGCTGCAAGAACCAATATTGTAAGATATTTAGCTTGTAGGAGCAAATCAATGTTCATATGAACACTCTTTCAAACATTACCAAAATGTTAGTTTTAAGCTAAATTGACTATGGGCTGTGTATACATACAGCTATGGCCACATAAATAGCACAAGCCTTAACTAAAATGTACTCCTCTAATTTGAATTACGCTACTTGATATGGGCGATCATGTATGGATGTTATTGTTTACCTCTATGACCCAGTAGATTACGGAGAAAAAAGTTTACCGTTATTAATGAGTTCATATGTCAATTTTGTTGCTTCATTCTGTGATGTGATCTTTGCAACTGGACACAAATCGCTGTAATTGGAATTTTTCTTGAAATAATTTTTGTAGTTTTACAGTTATTTTTTTATTATATTATCCGATAGTGTTTGATTTTGTTTTCTATTACAATTAGAAGAGGTAAGCACTGCACTCCCGAAAAAAGGGCAGCTATTTTTGCTATGCATCAAGAAATAGCCAAAACATTGAAGTGTTCCAGAAAAATGGTGTACAATGCCAGATGCTCCTAACCTGCAAGAAAAAACACCGTCCAAGACCAAGAAAAAAAACTACTGTTCTAATGGATAGAACCATCATACGGAAGAGCAAAACGGATCCTTTTAAATCATCCCGCGTGATATCCAATGAAATTCAGGACGAATTTGGCTTAAACATCTCAAGCCGTTCAATTAGAAGGAGATTGAATGCAGCTGGGCTGTATGGACGCATCTCAAGGAAAAAACCACTTCTCAAAATAAGGACCTGCAATTTTGGAAAAGAGTGCGATGGAGCGATGAGACAAAAGCGAATAGAGTTGGACCAGACGGGAAAACGTTTGTGCGTCGCCCAAAAAGCAAAGCTTTGGATCCCAAGTACATCCAAAAACCAATTAAGCATGGCGGGGGTAACGTTATGGTGTGAGGTGCATTTTCCTGGCATGGAGTTGGACCCATTGTAGGGATAAATGGAGCAATGGAGCCCTACGCTTTCGAGTCCATGCCTGTTAATTGGATCTTTATGCAGGACAATGACCCAAAGCACTCAGCAAATGTTGTGAAAGACTGTTTTTTTTCGGGAGAGTGTTGACGTTCTAGACTGGCCAGCTCAAAGTCCCGATCTTAACCCTATTGAAAATTTATGTCACGACGTTAAGCTTAAGATTGGGGAAATAATTATAAAAATAATAATGAGCTATGGAGGGGAATAAGAGAAGCTTGGTATTCTATTCGAAAAAATAGATGCGAGAAGCTCGTAGAGAGTATGGGAAGGCGATGTCTGGCGGTAATTCAAAATTCTGGCCATAGTACAAAATACTAATGAGGTAATAGTAAAATCAAAGAAATACTGAGCAATATATTCAGTTTTTCGTGTCCAGAAAAAATCTCATGTTCCCTAAATAAAATTGTTTCAACTTTCGATGGGCATTAATAAACCTTCCTATAAAAGTTAATTTTATTTTTGTTTTAGTTCAGCTTTCAAACGGTGTATACCTTTTTATTACAATACAAGTACAATATTCTAGTCTAATTTGTGCTATTTATGTGACCATGGCTGTATATGGTCACTGTCCGCCATCAATTCTGAAAATAATAATGTATCACCAGGCCTATAAAAAACATTCTAACAGAAGCAGGACTACCGAGTGTTGGAGAACGAAGAGACGCGACTACTCTCAAGCTGCATATATGCGAAACTTGTTTTCTAAAAAAACTTAATAATCGACTACGACTACGAAGGGAGCAATGAATAACAAAACCTCAAGGAGAATACCATCCGCTATTAATGCTATCCTCAAAATAGCAGCACTTATAGACTTTCCGATCAAACCAAAAAAACCCTGCCGTTCCACGTTACCCCCCATGGTTGATAAATTCTGAATCCCTAGTAATGTAAAAAAAAGCTATTTATGAAAAAGCAGAGACCAGCAATACGGTTTATTGTCAACTTTTCGCAAGCATCTCATCAGACTTTAAGTCGGAAGGATGGAATTTAATCTTTACTGATGGATCAAAAACTCCAGAAATCACAGCATTTGCTGTGTCACTTGAAAATGGATCAACAGTCTCCATTGGTAACCTGCCCGAATTTGCTTCAATACTTACAGCAGAATCCACACAGCAACCTGGCGCTCTCCAGACGGTGGAACCGCCAACAAAATCGACCATGTGCTAATCGATGCGAGGCACGCATCCAACATCTTGAATGTGACCATTTCCTTGTTGCATCTAGATTCAGAGCTCGACTTTCCAACGAGAAGAAGCTGCGAACTGCCCAAAAGAAGAAATTCGACGTTGGACGCCTTGGCACATCATTCACCTACCACAGACGCCAACAACCATTGGTCGCAGTATCGCGACATCATCAAGGAGGTAGCCGAAACCACCCTAGGATACCAGCCACTCCAGAGAAAAATCCCGTGGTATGATGATGTATGCGTATAACGGAAAAAGGTGACAGAAGATGCACACATTAGAACGCTGCAGAGGAAAACAAGAGCAGCAAGGGATGAGTACCGAGCCAGGAGAAGGGAGGAGAAGAAGATCCTGCGTCGAAAGAAAAGAGAGCACGCAGTCTCCCAGCTGAAGGAGATCGAAGAGTCCCGCGACCGAAACAACATCCGGAAGTTCTATAAGAAAGCCAAGCAACTGGCTGCTGGCTTTAAGACCGGAACGCAGTCTCTTCGTAACAGCGATGGAAACCTAGTCACCGACGCGCAGGGAATAGTAGATGTATTTAAGCATCATTTCCAGCAGCTGGAGCTCTACATGGCGATGGACGAATTCAGGATCCCGGCAAAACTAATCCAACTATCTCGCGTTACGCTGGAGAACACGCGCGGTGCAATGTGCAATTTGTCTGCAGCTCATCTGAACTCTTCCAAACTTGCACTGGATTTTGACAAGGTGATGCGCTGTCGTGTGATTTCTTTAATCTTGTTCTTGAGCAGATAGTGCGCAGGGCAGATGTTAACACTATCTTCAACAGATCAGTCCAATTGCTGGGGTATGCGGACGATATAGATATCATCGGTCGATCCCAGCGTGCCGTGATAGAGGTTTTCATGGATATTGAAGATCAGTCGAAACTAGTTGGCCTTGAAGTGAATGAGGACAAGACTAAATATATGCTATCAACGAACAAACAATCATCTGTCCACCGACTAGGACAAAATGTCACAGTTGATAGCAGCAACTTCGAGGTAGTTAAGGAGTTCATCTACCTCGGGGTAAACATCAACTCCACAAATGACATCTTAGTGGAGATCCGTCGAAGAATTACCCTAGGAACCGCTGCTACTTCGGTTTGGCAAAAAAAAATGGGTTCAAAACTCCTAACTCGAAAGACAAAGTGCATGCTCTACAGAACCCTTATCATGGCAGTTCTGCTATACGGCGCCGAGTGCTGGACAATAAGCAGGAAAGGAGAGTTAATGCTGGGATCCTTTGAAAGAAAAATCCTTCGACGGATATTTGGTACTGTGTGCGAGGAGGGCGAATGGAGGAGAACATACAACCGCGAACTCTATGAGCTGTACCAAGATGTGGATGTAGTCCGAAAAGTTAAAACTCGTCGACTACATTGGCTCGGCCACATCGAGCGAATGGACAACAACGCTCCAGACAAGAGGATCTTCGAATCCCAGCCCCCAGGTTCGAGACGACAAGGAAGACCGAACCTCCGTTTTAAAAACCAATGCCAGAGCGCTTAGTCTGGGCAACTGGAAGCAGCGAGCCCGGGATCGCAGAGGGCTGCAGTGTCTCAGGCAGGGACTCTCAATTTTCATCTTCAAGCTGAATAGGTTGGGATTGCAACATCAGACCGGTCCCGGCTGCATAAATATCTCCAAGGTGCTTGTCGTCTGAACGCAAACTCAGGATTTATGTCAACCAAATGGCATGGTCTTACCTCATGCGGTAGAACTTATCACTCAATAAACCCCACATCAATCCTTTTCCACGATAAAAAACCAAAAACAACAAGAAAAACACGTTTCTTCGTTTTGAGAACATAAAAAAAAAAACACTTTTATTCCCACTTAACACACCATCCGGGTGCGTTTCCTATGAAAGCCCACTCCTAGTCGCTAAACTTCCGTTCAACGATTTCTCTGTAGAACGGTCGACAATTCATCTTCACATTTAATCGCGAGCACAACAGAAACACGCCAGACAACTTCCTGTGAATGGAGTAAATCTCCTCTGGCGGTGGACACAGGCGATGTGCCACCATTGTTGGCACCAGCGTGGCCACCCGCTGCGTTGTGTTCTGGGAGCCAAAGTCGAACTCGCCGTCATAGCGGAATATTTCGCCCAGAATCATGACTGCATCGACATGCGCCTCGTCCATCTGTTTCGATTCGTAGCCGGTGAGGAAGCCCATTTCGCGAGACATCTCCAGCACTCCCTTGCGATCGTCATTCGCAGCGCACATAATGATCTGGAATTGAAATTTCATGTCAAACACGCAAAAGCAACAACAAAGTCAATAGTCACGACTCACGTGACGATATTTCCTGATGAAATCTTTCTGGTAGAACCGTGTCGAACCAAAGTCGATCAACATAAGGCGCTTGGACTTCTCGTCGTAGAGAAAGTTGGACCAGTTCGGATCCGTCTGCATGCATTGCAGTTCGAAGAGCTCACGAAGGCACAATTTGAGCGTTGAAGCGGCGATGATTCGACGATCTTCGTAGCTCATTCCGAAGCATTTGTCCAGCGGGACGCCCGGAATCAATTCGGTGGTTAGAACACTCGCGGTGGTCATGTCCTTAATTACGGCAGGAACGTAGTACTCTGGGTAGGGGGCAATCATTTCCTTGAACTTCTCGGTGTATTCAGACTCCCGGAGGTAGTCCACTTCCCAGACGAGCTCCCGCTTGGCCACCTTCACCACGTTATCGATAAAGAATCCCTTTGGGAAGACGTCCCACACTTTCAGCATGCCCACCAGATTGTCGATGTCGCTCTCTATGCTCTTGGCAACGCCTGGGTACTGAATTTTAATTGCCACCTCCATGCCGTCCGGCAGCACACCTCGATGGACCTATGAGAAGAGCAACCACAAGGTGAGTAAGTCGATTGGGACATCACCACCTTAGTTCACTCACCTGTCCAATACTCGCGGCGGCGAATGGCTTCTGCTCGAAAGAAGTCAACTTGTCGCGCCATTCACTGCCCAACTCGGTCGCCATGACGCGCTCCACTTGCCAGTCGGGCATGTAGTCCGCGGCTTGACGCACCCTTTCGAATGCCTTGACCAGTTGCGGCGACACCAAGTTCGAGTCTTGTATGCTGAGGATTTGTCCGATTTTGAGCGCAGCTCCTCGCACTTTGCACAGCGTGTCGACGATCCGCTCCGCATTCGCTGCACTAAAGAGCGCTTCCTTTACGTTTTTGGATCCTCCCAAACCCAAGGCACCTTTGGTTAGTTCGTTTATGGTTCCCACTCCAAGCCCGGCAAATAATCCGCCAAAGGAAGCCATCCGCGCTATGCGACTCGACGGAACTTTCCTCTGCTTCGCCACGTTACTAAGCTGTGGAAGTACAATGTTGTCCTCTGTTTTGGAACTAGCTGCAGGCGTCTTAATGGCGTTCATGATATTATCCACGTATTTCTCGTCCTCCAGCATTGACTTGGAGACAGTCGGCTTTGGTTTTTCCTCCTCTGCTTCTTTGCTTTTGGTGTTTGCCAATCGTAGGCTAACTTCGCGGTCCTTACTTCTCTTCGAGAGAATGTCTTCCAATTCCCGCAGAGTTATGGATGAGATATCCAAATTTGCGGCATCAGTTGCAACCTGTTGGTTGACAGATGCGCCCGTCGCTCTGAATGGTTGACCAGGCTGACTCATCTGAAATGATTCACGGCAATAAGACATCATGTCTCCCTCACTGTTATTGTCATTGCTAAAACTCACCTCACTTCCTTGTGACATTTTAACTATTGCCAATTGTCTTGCCCCCTCAGCCACAACACAACTTCGTTCCCTTGTTTCTTTGAACAGATGCTGCAATCTTTTGAACTCGGCTTCGGGATTTGCGGCAGTCTTTTCCAGGTATTGTCGAGTAACACTTAAATTCCCTTCGATGATCTCACGAATGCTAGAATTCGCCCACAAATGTCTGTACAGCGTTTCATTTTCCTTCGCCACCGATTTCAGTACAATCTGCAGCCCCCGCAGCACTCCGACGAGGTCTTGTGTACATCGAGACATTGTGGTGAAATTGCTTGTGTTTCACTGTTTCATTCGCGATTTGTGACAGAAATTCACGAAAACAATAAAAACAAACGGTTATTGTTAAGTAATGAACGATATTTTGTGGTAAAACTGCTAAACTTTACCGGAAAACTTTACGAAATTTAGAAAAATTCAAACAGGTGTAGAAGTTAGGTTACATAAAAATTACTTGACAGTTGTCTTGTCAGCTGTTGTATGACGTACGTACAGCGGCTGTTTGTGGAACGTGAAAATTTACAAATGTGGAGGGTGTTCACTTTGTGGCGCCGTTATTTATTTGAAAATAAAAAATTGGAAGTACAAATTTTGCAATGTATTCGACTAAGTTTATCTTATTTTAGTTCTAAAACGTAATAAATAAATTAAGTGCAGATAAATCTAAGCTTTTAAGAGTTGGAGAAAGCAAAATTAAATTTGTGTTAGCTAAAAAAACAAATCAAGAATTCGCAGAGATGTGAGCCAACAAAAGATGGTGGCGTTTGTGACGCTCCAACCTCCAAAGAATGTTAGTTCCAAAAGAAACTTAGTTAATAAAAATTAAAATGCAAATACAAATGACTTACTATTAGAAAACTGTTGATTTTGGTTAATTTATTATTCCCACAACCAAAATGTGAAGCACAAATATAAAATGTGTATGTCGTTAACCACATCGATTTAATTAATTTAATTAAAGAGGCATGAAAGCACTAATTGCACAATTTATTTTGTAAAAAATTCTATAGGCACATAAAAGACTGGAAAAGTGACAAGATATACGGACGAGGAAATTATTTTGGCGCTGTGAAGCGAAAAATTCGCCATCGAAACTGCAAAGTGTACGAGGAAATTGCTGCGAAAATGCAATAATATGAAAGTAATTTTTATGCGAGTGAAATCACCGTTAAAGTGCATAATTAAGAAAAAAAAAAAACACAATTAACCAAAATAAGTTCCTCAATTCTTCTCAAGTCTTCTGTCCGTCCACGCCATTACTGCTGGATACTTGTGTTGCTAATTAACAATAAACAGTTAGATTGCTACCCATTTCTTAAGTTAAGGACACATAAAATTGTGTTTGATTTATTGTTTCCTTATGAGATTAATATAATTATAAGATTTATTTACCCTTTGAAAAAATCAAAATTCTTACAATAATAAAAGTGGGGAGACCCACTTTCTCCTGCTTTATTTGCAGCTGTATTAGAGTGATGTTTCAAACGCTTAAACTGGAGTGAGATGGGGTTCGACATTGATGGAGAAAAAAACTAAATAATTTTAAATTTGCCAATGACCTTACACTATGCTCAGAAGTTGGACTACATATCAACAAAGAAAGGACGAAACTAATGACTAAAGGTACGATAACACGACCATTTTTGCGAGTCATTTAAATGACGCTCGTGTGATCGCCATTTTTGGTATCATTGACTAGGAAAATGGCGGACCAAATGACATGAATTTTGTGCCATTTAAATGACGGAAACAAATGGCCGTGTGATCGCTCTTTAATGACGCCTAGGACAAATGACGAAACTTTGTTGCTGTTGTGTCATTAAAATGGCAGCCTCTAAAAAATGACAAGGCACGAAATTTCAGCTATGCCATTTCAAATGACGCAGCATTTAATAAGATATCTGTGCTTGCATTTGGATTTTTGTCTCGTGGCGAAAGGACATAATAATTAATAAACTGTTTTCTTATTGTTGTGGTTGTGTTGTTATGTGACGTCATCATCAATTGCAAATGGTGAAATGTTTTTTTGTCACACACACATAATATGGGCCTTAAATGAAAGGTTTTGAAGAGTAGAACAAGCAAACATTGACATTCTTGAGAAATGTCCTTTTTAAAGAACCTTCGTCGATGTTGCAAGGACGTATGAGTGAAAATTCATAGCAACAGCAATTTGATACGTGATTTTATAGACATTTACAAATAAGGTCCTTTTTATAGGATGAAGTTACATAACGCATTTGGTTCTACTTGTCAAACCCTTTCATTTAAGGCCCATATCATACGGGTTGAGAAGAAAATATTAATAATTTCTTAATGGCTAATTTTTTTTACACCACAATTAAGGCAGGCTGAGAAATTTGTGGAGCTAATCATAGTTTTATATCTCGCATAACCAAGCAAATAATAAAGTTTTGAAATCCTTATATAAACATATATGAATAGGTTTAGTATCGTACACTTTCGTACCGGTACGAACAGGTACGAAACTATGGGTTTAGTTTCGGATCACATCTCTGGCTCGTACTCAAGAGCGTCTTCACTGCTTTCCAGCACACACGCTGCTCCACCATCATTTTAAAAATAATATTTTTTTTAATTAAAAAAATCGTACTAAATGACAATAGCTATATTTTCGTCATTGGTTATTAAAGGTGACATTTGTCATTTTAATAAGGCATGTCATTACCATCTGATCGCCATGTTTTCGCTCGTCATTTAATGGCACATCAACGGCAAATTTTAAATCATTTGATTTTGGGACAAAAATGACAATGTTAGTCATTGCGTGTGATCGCCATTTTTTCGCCAATGACCAATGAAGAATAGTAGCTTCAATGTCGCTCTAGTGCGCAGTGTCATTTAAATGACTCACAAAAATGTCTGTGTTATCGCACAACCATTTCAAATTCAATTTGTATTTGAGAACATTCAAGGTTCTCAATCTCAATGAACCGACAAAGAAATTGAAAGAAGAATAACGAAAAGTTGGAAACAGTATTGGAATCTGAAACCGATTCTCAATTCCAATATAACGCCGGATTCTGAAAAATATTTGTTCGAGGCTGCAATACTTTCAGTCAAGCACGAACATGGAGCCTAAATACAAAAGTGGCTAAAAAACTTCAAGTATGTCAAAGAGCGCGATGGAGCGGTCAACACTAATAATCTTGAGACTAGAGTGGATAACGAATGCAAACATTAGGGAACAAACAAAGTGAACTGAAGTAATAAAAAGAGCAAACGAACTTGCCATGATTAGACCGCTACTCCCATACGCATCAGTTGTTTGGTGGAACAGACTTTCACGGAAACGTGTTACTGCTTCTTTTGCCAAACTCCAAAGAACGGCATGTCTCGGCTGCACAGGGGCCTTCCCTTGCACCCCGGGCTCTGCTCTAGATGCTTTGATGAATCTTCCCCAACAACATTTGGTTTCAACAGGACGGCGCTACGTGCCACACAGCCGAAGCTACACTCGATGTTTTGCGCCCTGTTTTTGAAGATCGCATTATCAGCCGCAGAGATGATGTCGTGTGGCCACCGCAGAGCTGCGATTTGAATGAAATTTCATAGAATGAAATAAAATGCTATCCATCATCTTCCTAATGCTTTTTTTCTTTGGGATAAGGATAGGGTATCATACTATTCGCCCCAAGCGAGCTGTAGCCTTTCCTTTTTTTTTTTTTTTCTTCTAGTCTAATTCGTTCTTGACAATTCCGTTTGGCGCTAACCAGGTCCATTTTCAGCTTACTGATTTTTTAACTTTCGCGTATACCTTAGTATACTAAAGAGAAAGGTATAGCGATCGTGCGGAAATTTCGAACTCAAACTGAATATGAGGGATGATATTACGACTATAGAGAAGTCCAAAAAAGTGCGTCCGCCAATGCCGTCCGTCGGTCTGTCTGTCTGTCTGTTATGTCTGTCCGGGTGCCGTATGGCGAAACAGTTCGACGGATTTGCTTCAAAGTTCGTGTATATAATGTTTTTGGGGTAACATCTCCGGTCATCTTTTTATTTTTGCTTTATCGTTTTAAATAACGGGTCCTGCCATACAATTTTTTTTTTTTGTGAAAATCACTTATCACTAATTTTCTCGAACATGGTTCGAAGGATTTTGTTTATTTTTTTGTACTAAGGATACTTGGGATGGCGCCCAAAATAATCCAAACTCAGTTTCTGGAAAAAAATTCAATTAACGGTACTTTTTAAAATAAAATAGCAAAAGGCAGCTCAAAAAATGTTTACTGTTTTTTTTAAACTATTAAGTCGAATAAATTTGCATACTTCGGGCTTTGAAATAATTTCTTTTTTATATAACGATTTTCTAAAATTTAAAATAAGATTCGCCTTTTTTGGGACTGGCTGCATAAATGCTGTTTTCCATCTTCTCGGAAAGAGCCCTGAAGAATCGGACAGATAGCAAAGCAGTGTCCTTCAGAACGATAGGGGAAATACCATCTGGACCAGCGGATTTATGTATGTTGAGATCTTGAAGATCATTGAATGTTTTACGCGCTCAAGTACAGGGGGAGTCAAAGCTCAATCTGGGAGCGTTGAATGAGCAACATGAAGCAACAAGTAGATTGGCTTTATTCGAAGAGCTAATAGTTGGAATGTCATTGCAAATGAGTGTCGAAACAGTTTGATTTTGTTTTTAACAAACGACCAAAAAGTTTTTACTACCCGTGGGACTTTGTAGTATTTTTTGTCTCAACTTTTGGTCGTAGGAGAATATGACACAATCAAATTGGGCATTGCATTAATTTCTGGCTCGTTTCAACTCTTTTCGGTTTTCCTTTAATGTCCGAAAACTTACCTCTGCCCTGATAGCTTCTTTACAGCTCAAATGAAATCTTTATCCTGTTAGGGATAAAGCATTTCATAGCCAGGTGAATTGTATTTGTAATTTAAATTTCTTTTTAAGTTTTTAAAAGTCAAATTTTCTCAAATACGGTTCTAACTATTTTGATGTTATTTTGCACATTGGGCACTTTTAACATAATTGTTTAAGACACAAAAACAGACCAAAATTGTTAGAGCCGTTTTTAAGAAAATTAATTTAATTTAAATTTAAGATAAGAAAAAGTCGTCGTGTCAAAAAATATATCTCGTCTCGTCTTCGACTCCAATTCTGCTATGAGTCGCCAAAGGCAGATGTGTGAGAGGAGGGCGAATGCAGGAAAAGATGCAACCGTTAACTCTATGAGCTGTATCAAGACGTAAATGTAGTCCAAAAAGCCAGAACATGTCGCGTAGCAGATCTTCAAGTTCATAACTCAGGTTAGAACTGAAACTACGTTTTAATGTTCAAGCAAGAGCGCTTGGTCAGTGGCTCTTTATTAGCTTAAGGGAAGTTTTTGTTGGCGAAGGTTTCTGGTTCTGTAAGAAAGGGCAAGTGACTGGACCAAGGATATTGAATAGGTCATTACCCGGAAAATCTGGTGCCAGCCCAGCTAAGGACAGGTCCGTATACTTTGTTATGTGGTCTTCTAAAAGTGAACTCTAGATGCCTGGGGACCTCTAGTTTCAATTATATTCCACTTTTCTGTCCCACAGTCCCTTGTGCAAATGAATCGAAAAATTAATTCTCGAGAAGAATACGATGATGAAAATCGATCCAGATAGACTTTAGCGGACAAAAGACGAATTCAAAACGTTCTTGACTTTATCGGAAGTCTGTCTTTGGATAGAGGAGATCCTTGTGCTGAAACTCTACTTAAAGGAAGGTCTCTCCCGAAGTATCGAGCGATGGTGCGCTAATGCGACCACCAATACCTGTGATATGTCGCAGCCTGTTGGGACACGGTTCTGTTGTAACTTGCTCCGTAAAAGAACTAGAAAATAGGTAGTATCTGTCACTATCAGTTTGCAGGTTTCTGGAGACATCGCGATGACCTGACGGGATTAAGTAACCACGAGTAAAGGAAAGAAACTAAAAAAAGGCCACAATAACAGCATATCAACGGTTGTTTTTCTTCAAAGACGACGTGAATGAAACGTTGCAGTGACGCGACTTTTTTTTGTCCCAGTGGCTGACATGTGGTTTCATCAAGACGATGCCACATGCCACACAGCTCGTGAAACAATGGAAATGTTGAAGGATGAATTTGGTGATTAGCCTATCTCTCGAAATGCCCGCCAAGATCATGCGATTTAACGCCTCTTGATTACTTCTTGTGGGGTTATGTAAAGTCGTTAGCCTTAGTGGACAAGCCGAACACGATTGAAGCCTTACAGGATAACATAACACGCGTAATTCGTGGAATACAGGCTGAAATGCTCGAAAAAGTGACGCAAGTGGACCTTCCAAATGGACCATTTGAAACGGAGCCGCGGGGAATATTACATAAAGTTGGCCTATTTTTCGATTACAATAAAAATTTTGAATATTTGATGCAAATTTGAGTGGTTTATTCGGTTTTTTTTAAAAAAAATACATTTAAAAAATCACCCTTTACAAGGTGGCGCAAGATTATTCACCTTATCAGAAGTTTTTATGATGCAAATTGCAAATGGCGTCGTACGACAACAATATTGGACATATGTGAACTTGACAGCTGAATTACTGTAAAGCCATTTCTCAATCTCAGTAATGAAGAGGACGATTTTGCGTGGAAAAAAACATCATGAACGACCACTTAAGCGGTTACGTCAATAAGCAAATGTCTTCGTTTCTGGAGCACTGAAAATCCGCGTGTGAAGCACAAATATCCATTACATCCACTCAAAGCCACTGTCTTTGGCCGTATTTTTTTAAGGACGCCATCGATGCTACGGCCGCTCTTACTGGCGAACGCTACAAGGCCATGGTAAACGACTTCTTACTGCCGAAATTGGATGAGCGGGGCTTGGAGAACATGTGGTTTCAACAAGAGCCACAATGCATATTGTGAAGGAAGCTTTTCCTGATCGCGTAATCTTCCGTATAGGCGATTTGTCATGGCCAGCAATATCGCCCGATTGAACCATCTTATACTTCTTCCTTTGGGGCTACTTGGAGTCGCGGTTGTAATTACGCCAACAAGCCTCAGGCAATCGCAGCTCTTTAGCGGAATATTCGACAACAATGCGAACAGTTATCGCCGGAAATCTTGCCGAAAGTCACGGAACATGCGATAAAACGGGCTCAAATGTGTATGAACACTGGCGGAGTCCGAATATGTGAAACTAAGGGTACTGTCATCAGCGAAGGAATGGATTGGATTAGAAGTGACAGCCGATTGATAGAAATGAGAAAGAGAGTCGGAGACAAAACGGAGAGCCTTGGGGGACACCAGAATTTATTTCGTTAGTTGCTGACTTTAAACTGTCCAAAACAATTTGCATTGAACGGTCTGAGAGAAAATTTCTAATCCATTGCAGAAAGGTATCAATGATTCTAAATGCACGCTTTTCGACAAAAGAGCTCTCTGTCAAATAATGCGAAAACCGAACTGCCGGTCATAACAAAGTTTTCGGAATACAAGCTTTTTCATAAGCTGACGATTTATCAGCAATTCGACGGTAGGAGGAGGCGGAGGAAGATTCGCCTTTTTTGGGACTGGCTGCATAAATGCTGTTTTCCATCTTCTCGGAAGGAGCCCTGAAGAATCGGACAGAAAAGCAGTGTCCTTAACAACGATAGGGGAAATACCATCTGGACCAGCGGATTTATGTATGTTGAGATCTTGAAGTACTCTTGCCACTGTACGAGTGCAGAAGTGGATTTGTATCATTGAATGTTTTACGCGCTCAAGTACAGGGGGAGTCAAAGCTCAATCTGGGAGCGTTGAATGAGCAACATGAAGCAACAAGTAGATTGGCTTTATTCGAAGAGCTAACAGTTGGAATGTCATTGCAAATGAGTGTAGAAACCCAAAATGATTTTGTTTTTAACAAACGACCAACAATTTTTTACTACCCGTGGGACTTTGTAGTATTTTTTGTCTCAACTTTTGGTCGTAGGAGAATATGACACAATCAAATTGGGCATTGCATTAATTTCTGGCTCGTTTCAACTTTTTTCGGTTTTCCTATAATGTCCGAAAACTTACCTCTGCCCTGATAGCTTCTTTACAGCTCAAATGAAATCTTTATCCTGTCTAGTCCAAAAAGCCAAAACATGTCGCGTAGCAGATCTTCAAGTTCATAACTCAGGTTAGAACTGAAACTCCGTTTTAATGTTCAAGCAAGAGCGCTTGGTCAGTGTTGGCGAAGGTTTCTGGTTCTGCAAGTGACTGGACCAAGGACATTGAATAGGTCATTACCCGCAAAATCTGGTGCCAGCCCAGATAAGGCCAGATCCTGTACTATGTTATGCTGTCTTCTAACTATGATGCCTGGGGACCTCTAGTTTTAGTTATATTCCACTTTTATGTTTGGGATCCCACAGTCCCTTATGCAAAAGAAAGGGGAAATTAATTCTACAAGAGAATACGTGTGGAAAAATGCATCCGTGGTTAGCTCATCTAAATTCTCAATCTCGTCTACATTGCAAGATGATGATTAAAAAAGTGAGGAAAAGACAGACTTTAGCGGACAAAAGACGAATTCAAAACGTTCTTGACTTTATCGGAAGTCTGTCTTTGGATAGAGGAGATCGTTGTGCTGAAACTCTACTAAAAGGAAGGTCTCTCCCGAAGTATCGAGCGATGGTGCGCTAATGCGACCACCAATACCTGTGATATATCGCAGCCTGTTGGGACACGGTTCTGTTGTGTCTTGCTCCGTAAAAGAACTAGGAAATAGGTAGTATCTGTCACTATCACTTTAGAGGTTTCTGGAGACATCGCGATGACCTGACGGTAATAGAAAGAAACTAAAAAAAAGGCCGCAATACCAGCATATCATCGGTTGTTTTTCTTCAAAGACGACGTGAAAGAAACGTTTCAGTGACGCGACTTTTTTTTGTCCCAGTGGCTGACATGTGGTTTCATCAAGACGGTGCCACATGCCACACAGCTCGTGAAACAATGGAAATGTTGAAGGATGAATTTGGTGATTAGCCTATCTCTCGAAATGCCCGCCAAGATCATGCGATTTAACGCCTCTTGATTATTTCTTGTGGGGTTATGTAAAGTCGTTAGCCTTAGTGGACAAGCCGAACACGATTGAAGCCTTACAGGATAACATAACACGCGTAATTCGTGGAATACGAGCCGAAATGCTCGAAAAAGTGACGCAAGTGGACCTTCCAAATGGACAATTTGAAACGGAGCCGCGGGGAATATTACATAAAGTTGGCCTATTTCTCGATTACAATAAAAATTTTGAACTTCTTACTGCCGAAATTGGATGAGCGGGGCTTGGAGAACATGTGGTTTCAACAAGAGCCCCAATGCATATTGTGAAGGAAGCGTTTCCTGATCGCGTAATCTTCCGTATAGGCGATTTGTCATGGCCAGCAATATCGCCCGATTGAACCATCTTATACTTCTTCCTTTGGGGCTACTTGGAGTCGCGGTTGTAATTACGCCAACAAGCCTCAGGCAATCGCAGCTCTTTAGCGGAATATTCGACAACAATGCGAACAGTTATCGCCGGAAATCTTGCCGAAAGTCACGGAACATGCGATAAAACGGGCTCAAATGTGTATGAACACTGGCGGAGTCCGAATATGTGAAACTAAGGGTACTGTCATCAGCGAAGGAATGGATTGGATTAGAAGTGACAGCCGATTGATAGAAATGAGAAAGAGAGTCGGAGACAAAACGGAGAGCCTTGGGGGACACCAGAATTTATTTCGTTAGTTGCTGACTTTAAACTGTCCAAAACAATTTGCATTGAACGGTCTGAGAGAAAATTTCTAATCCATTGCAGAAAGGTATCAATGATTCTAAATGCACGCTTTTCGACAAAAGAGCTCTCTGTCAAATAATGCGAAAACCGAACTGCCGGTCATAACAAAGTTTTCGGAATACAAGCTTTTTCATAAGCTGACGATTTATCAGCAATTCGACGGTAGGAGGAGGCGGAGGAAGATTCGCCTTTTTTGGGACTGGCTGCATAAATGCTGTTTTCCATCTTCTCGGAAGGAGCCCTGAAGAATCGGACAGAAAAGCAGTGTCCTTAACAACGATAGGGGAAATACCATCTGGACCAGCGGATTTATGTATGTTGAGATCTTGAAGTACTCTTGCCACTGTACGAGTGCAGAAGTGGATTTGTATCATTGAATGTTTTACGCGCTCAAGTACAGGGGGAGTCAAAGCTCAATCTGGGAGCGTTGAATGAGCAACATGAAGCAACAAGTAGATTGGCTTTATTCGAAGAGCTAACAGTTGGAATGTCATTGCAAATGAGTGTAGAAACCCAAAATGATTTTGTTTTTAACAAACGACCAACAATTTTTTACTACCCGTGGGACTTTGTAGTATTTTTTGTCTCAACTTTTGGTCGTAGGAGAATATGACACAATCAAATTGGGCATTGCATTAATTTCTGGCTCGTTTCAACTTTTTTCGGTTTTCCTATAATGTCCGAAAACTTACCTCTGCCCTGATAGCTTCTTTACAGCTCAAATGAAATCTTTATCCTGTCTAGTCCAAAAAGCCAAAACATGTCGCGTAGCAGATCTTCAAGTTCATAACTCAGGTTAGAACTGAAACTCCGTTTTAATGTTCAAGCAAGAGCGCTTGGTCAGTGTTGGCGAAGGTTTCTGGTTCTGCAAGTGACTGGACCAAGGACATTGAATAGGTCATTACCCGCAAAATCTGGTGCCAGCCCAGATAAGGCCAGATCCTGTACTATGTTATGCTGTCTTCTAACTATGATGCCTGGGGACCTCTAGTTTTAGTTATATTCCACTTTTATGTTTGGGATCCCACAGTCCCTTATGCAAAAGAAAGGGGAAATTAATTCTACAAGAGAATACGTGTGGAAAAATGCATCCGTGGTTAGCTCATCTAAATTCTCAATCTCGTCTACATTGCAAGATGATGATTAAAAAAGTGAGGAAAAGACAGACTTTAGCGGACAAAAGACGAATTCAAAACGTTCTTGACTTTATCGGAAGTCTGTCTTTGGATAGAGGAGATCGTTGTGCTGAAACTCTACTAAAAGGAAGGTCTCTCCCGAAGTATCGAGCGATGGTGCGCTAATGCGACCACCAATACCTGTGATATATCGCAGCCTGTTGGGACACGGTTCTGTTGTGTCTTGCTCCGTAAAAGAACTAGGAAATAGGTAGTATCTGTCACTATCACTTTAGAGGTTTCTGGAGACATCGCGATGACCTGACGGTAATAGAAAGAAACTAAAAAAAAGGCCGCAATACCAGCATATCATCGGTTGTTTTTCTTCAAAGACGACGTGAAAGAAACGTTTCAGTGACGCGACTTTTTTTTGTCCCAGTGGCTGACATGTGGTTTCATCAAGACGGTGCCACATGCCACACAGCTCGTGAAACAATGGAAATGTTGAAGGATGAATTTGGTGATTAGCCTATCTCTCGAAATGCCCGCCAAGATCATGCGATTTAACGCCTCTTGATTACTTCTTGTGGGGTTATGTAAAGTCGTTAGCCTTAGTGGACAAGCCGAACACGATTGAAGCCTTACAGGATAACATAACACGCGTAATTCGTGGAATACAGGCTGAAATGCTCGAAAAAGTGACGCAAGTGGACCTTCCAAATGGACCATTTGAAACGGAGCCGCGGGGAATATTACATAAAGTTGGCCTATTTTTCGATTACAATAAAAATTTTGAATATTTGATGCAAATTTGAGTGGTTTATTCGGTTTTTTTTAAAAAAAATACATTTAAAAAATCACCCTTTACAAGGTGGCGCAAGATTATTCACCTTATCAGAAGTTTTTATGATGCAAATTGCAAATGGCGTCGTACGACAACAATATTGGACATATGTGAACTTGACAGCTGAATTACTGTAAAGCCATTTCTCAATCTCAGTAATGAAGAGGACGATTTTGCGTGGAAAAAACATCATGAACGACCACTTAAGCGGTTACGTCAGTAAGCAAATGTCTTCGTTTCTGGAGCACTGAAAATCCGCGTGTGAAGCACGAATATCCATTACATCCACTGTCTTTGGCCGTATTTTTTAAGGACGCCATCGACGCTACGGCCGCTCTTACTGGCGAACGCTACAGGGCCATGGTAAACGACTTCTTACTGCCGAAATTGGATGAGCGGGGCTTGGAGAACATGTGGTTTCAACAAGAGCCCCAATGCATATTGTGAAGGAAGCGTTTCCTGATCGCGTAATCTTCCGTATAGGCGATTTGTCATGGTCAGCAATATCGCCCGATTGAACCATCTTATACTCCTTCCTTTGGGGCTACTTGGACTCGCGGCTTTATGCTAACAAGCCTCAGGCAATCGCAGCTCTTTAGCGGAATATACGACAACAACGCGAACAGTTATCGCCGGAAATGTTGCCGAAAGTCACGGAACATGCGATAAAACGGGCTCAAATGTGTATGAACACTGGCGGCGTCCCTTAATAGTTATGATCTTTTCCACTTAACAGAAAAAATTATAAAGGTCCAAATAAAGATTTCCATCACCCAAAACATCACTCACTTTTATGATTCATTTCATTCCCATTTCCTTATACAAACTTATACGACGCTACTACCCAAGCTCTACGACTAAAACAAAACCCTCCGATCACACGATTTTCTGCTAACAATCCGCATCGCCACTCTCTTCCTCGCCATCCAAGGCCAAAGTGATTCGAAAGGGACTCTAATTTATGGCCCAATCATAATCATTGGTAGCGCTTCAATCTACCTCTCAAGACGTAACTAGCTACACGCCATGTTTGCTTAAGTACCTTAAACCATCTAACATTCCCTTTTCATCTTAATGCAATAAACGACCTTTGCCACACCTTTCAACATCATTACATGCTGTCAACATCTTGTTTGACTCATCCACAAATTTACTTTTATCTACGGGTACCTATCATTGCCATGTCGATTATTTTCTCCCACACTTTCGCTAACTATTCCATGCATGCTTACGCTACGCACATAATATCGTTACAAACAAACTACGTATTCGAATGCAACTCAGCTACGCATTAACAATAAAACAATGAACGCTTAAAAAATTAATTTCTTCAAAACAGAAAAAAAAAATAGGATATTCGTATTCGCTTGCCAACAGCAAACTGCGAAATCAATCAATTCCTTTCGTTTGACTAATCTTCGTGATCATCTTTACGCTGTCACTTTGACAGCCCAATGACATTTGACTCGTATGGATCTTGGCAGCCATTTAGGTCAGTATGGTAGTCCAGATGCCGACCGTAAGGTCCAGAATTTTTGATCGAAAAGAGTTTTGCAACAGCAACCATCAGCGGGTATACGTGCGGCTGTACCAAATGTCATTTATTATGTTTCATGTGTGGGATGGAAACTGGCTGCCAAATTTAATACCATCAGATTGAGTAACAGCGTACAGCGGCGACGACGGCGGCTGGCGATGGTTTATCAGACACCATGCAATCTTATCAAATTTGAATTAGATAAGTGACGAAGAAAATAATAGGTGCGCAACACGTAGCTACGTTTTAGTTTATTTTTTTATGGACAGATACGAATACGGAGGGCATTGTTGCTTGTGATAAGAAAGAATCGTGTACATACATGTTATGCAGTTTTTGGGGAAAATTTGACGGGTTTGTTATCGGAACTAAGGTGGCTTGTTGCCTAGTGTAGCGTTGAGGCATTCGAGCCTACTTAAGTTCATCACCCGTTCTCGGCTCTTATCTTTACAGCCTTAGGATGATATTTTGTCCTTTTTTTTATAAAGCGAATGATTGTAGTCGTACAGTACATACTCGTCTTCTGTTTTTCTAACGGTCATTCATCGTCTGGCCCAATTTCATCTATTACGTATTTACGTATCCATTCGTCACATCTACTTCCGTGATCTATTAACCTCTAGCATAGTTAAAAAAATATATAAAAAAAAAAAAAAACCTCTAAACTCATAACTTATTGCGACTGGTTAGACAATACTGCTAACCGTTTGTTATTGTCTCCTCAATTTCTTTCACAGTCATGTAATCCACGAGTAGTGTATACCAACAACGAAAGCAAAAAAATAAACAACATGAATTAACAATTTAAATGTATCTCGAACTGTCGTCTACCTGTGATGTGCTGTGATGCAAACAACAACTGACGATTAATTTAATTTGTGCGCCCAAAAAAGCATAATTAATTGACACGAAATTGTATTTAGACATTTAATTCGGTGTTGATCTAACGGTAATTGCGCTTTTTTTTTTTTGGTGTTATCTAATTAGGTTTTGTTGTTATCTTGGTTGTGGCAAACTTTTTTTTCTTGTAATTGTTTCATCAATTTAGCCAAGCCAGCATGCCGTGTGAAGATGACTGCGAAGTTGAAGATCTGTCAGTGACGAGAGGAATCTTGTGATGAAATGAAGCACGCGTTTAGGGTACACGTTATACTATTGCTAATTGGTTTCCAGTGATTTTGAGCATTTCAATGGGATCTTACTCTGGGATGTTTCCGTTTTATTTCCGATCCTTATCTCTTGGGTTTAAAAGAAGATGGCAAGTGTGGCAATTATTGGGAGAAGATTGTGGGAGGCTGATTAGCCGCTACCGTTATGACACAGGTTTGGTCTTAATGGGAGAGATTTTAGTTATATGATCGACTTGTGAATCGACTACAAAGAAAGTACAATGCGACAAATAAAAGAAAGTTTCATACTTATATGAAATTATTGCACCTATATGGGGATTTCTAAGTCGTTTTGGTAATGAGATCGCTTTGTTACAAGGTCTTTTCTAAAAATATAGCTAACAAAACAATCAGCATCTTGTAGAGGTTGGTTTTTCGAATAGAGATAAAACCGACATTTTGTGGTCAAATCTGGCAACTCTAATGTCATTTATGTTCAGTTTGGTTTGCCATTTCATCATGAACAGGTTGACAAATGAACAACGCTTGCAAATCGTGCAAATTTATTTCAAAAATAATGGCAAGCTCCGTTCATTTTATGGTCGACATAATCGTCCACCAGAGCAATTAATTCGGTTAACTATGCATCGTTTTCGCACTACGTTTACTCTATGTGATAATACGCATCCGCAGAGACGTCGAACAGTGCGCCCCGAAGAAACAATTGCCGCTGTAGAGCAAAGTGTTGAAGAGGACCCGAATGAATCGATTCGCCACCGTGCACAGCAATTGGAGCTTTGTCCATCAACTTTATGGAAGATTTTGCGCAAAGATCTCTTCTTACGACCTTACAAGATCCAGCTTGTGCAAGAATTAAAGCCGCGAGACCATGCAATGCGTCGTGATTTTGGTGTATGGGCCGAAAATAAGATTGATATCGATTCTGATTTTCATCGCAAAATTTTGTTCAGTGAAGAGGCTCATTTTGGGTTGAATGGCTACGTCAACAAGCAAAATTGCCGCATTTAGAGTGAAGAGATCCTTGAAACGCCATTACATCCACAAAACTGACTATTTGGGGTGCTCTATGGGCTGGTGGAGTCATTGGGCCATACTTCTTTCCAAATGATGCTGGAGAGTCAGTTACCGTTAATGGAGACCGGTAAAGAGCTACGATAACCGACTATTTTGTTCCCGAATTGGATGGCATGAATGTGGATGAGATGTGGTTCCAACACAACGGCGCTACATGCCACACAGCGCACGTCACAATCGATTTATTGAAGGAAAAATTCGATGCGCGCATAATTTCGCGGAATGGACCTGTCAATTGGCCACCAAGATCGTGTGATTTGACACCATTGGATTATTTTCTTTGGGGATATGTGAAGTTGCTCACCTACGCCAACAAACCAGAAACGTTAGGGGACTTGAATGCCAACATTCGGTGGCGTTGTTGCCGACATACAGCCCCTAATGGTTGAAAATTGGACCTCTAGACTTGTCTTTATTTGAACGGCCACATGCCCGAAATCATATTTAAACATTAATGGCATAAAATTATCCTTCCAATAAAGCCAAATTGATGGACATTAAAACGACATCAAAACTTTCTTGTGTTTTACTTCAATTCGAAGTTCTATACCTCTAAAATAACAGTCTGTATTTAAGGAAACGTTCCTACACAAAGATAGACCACAAAGTAATCCTGTTTCCAACGAGAACCGATAAATTTGGATACCTTTGCTCAAACAGCTGGTTGGCTGTCCTAAGTTCGGGTGGTAATAACCAGATGTATGTAGGTACAACTTGTTAAGTAAATAACTTTAAACGAGAGTTTTGGTAGAAGGGGCGGTAACATGTTTCCGTGAAGTACTGTTTCAACAAACAACCAATGCATAGGAGAGGAGTAGTCATATCATGGCCGTATAGATCTAAAGGACCCTTATCGGAGATAAGCTCCATGGTTTGCCAAAAGCGCCAGAAAATTGCATCTGCATCGTGAGGTTGGATTTATAATGTAAAATAAAACAGATAAATTTGAAAGTGCACTATCTGTATGAAATAAGCTAGATTGGCAGTGACC
The DNA here is from genome assembly GCA_963576555.1 of Ferdinandea cuprea. Lineage (NCBI taxonomy): Eukaryota > Metazoa > Arthropoda > Insecta > Diptera > Syrphidae > Ferdinandea > Ferdinandea cuprea. The sequence continues at coordinate 66,650,409 of OY754958.1, forward strand.
TTTAGGAAGCATAGGGGAAGGCGGTCCAATCACGGTCAGTGGGTAATGACGGCTATTGCAGTAATGCGAAGTTAGCTGCGGTTTTGACTGGAAATGATAGAGAAGAACGAACAAAACATTCTAACAAACAAAAAGCTCAAACATCAATCAAACAAGCAACAATAAACAAAATCTTAGGCTGGCTAGAAACCGCAAATAAGGACGGCCCTTTGGTCAAATGAAGATCTAAGTAAAACCATCAGGGCCTATTCAAATGGTCTTTCGATGAGGAGCGCGGCAAAAAGATACAAAATTACTTTCTCCAGCTTCTAGCAACGCATACAAAATGAAATTTTATAAGTCACATTCTATAAAAAGAAGCCATATTTTTACCCTGGAGCAGGAATAAGAAATTGCTGATCACATAATTCTTCTTGGCAAGATATTTTACGGGTTCAGCGCATTGGAACTGCGAAAACACGCTCACGAATACGCGCAACAAAACGGCATCCAAAACAATTTTAGCAAGTAGTCTGAATCGCGTTTCAGCATTCAATAAAACAAATTTTTACAAAAGCTCAAGACCTTAATAGAAAAGTACTAGGTTCACATCAACCAACATTTATAATGCTTACGAAACTGGAATCACAACGGTTGCTGATCCATGTAAGCTCCTAGCACAAAAGGGTGAAAGAAGAGTGGGTACAACACCCACAAGCATAAGTGGAGAACGAGGATAAAATATAACCGTCATGAGTGCTTCAGGAACCTATGTTCCTCCAATGTTTATTTTGCCGAGGGCAAGATGGTTTCCTGTTTTGGAAAAATGTGGTCCCCTGGCCCTCTAACTAAATTGAACCTTCTTTCATAATTAGGAAGCTCATCAAACATATTTAATTTATGAACCGCGTACCTATTGAAGTCTTCTTTTTGACTCTTTCGAATCTAAGTTCGTGAACTGCCTATGGCGAATCCCAAATTACAGAAGAATACACTAAATAAGATCTGACTATCGTATTTTCCGGCTTCCAGCTCAACTTTTTATCGATAATCAGACCCAGATATTTATAATTTAAGCTCATGCCGTTTATAGAGGGAGGGTCAATATGTGGAATTTTATATTGCCTTGAGAAGAGGAGTAGTTCAGTTTTGCGAGGGTTGACAGCCAGACCACACCGAACTGACCAGCTTGTTAAGAACGGCCTTTAATAGTACTGAGAATCATTGGAGTTCTAGTTCTTTCCACAACAAAAACATTCGTTCATATTATTCCTTCGAGTCTGTTGAAACATTAATCAACCTTCTAAAGCTGGCAAAAACCTACCAAGTTTGGTGGAGTTCTAACAAAGTGGCAAACATGCCTATTTGCTGTATCGCCAATAACTTAGCTCGACTGGTTCGTAGTAGTGTCGCTTGTCAGCACTTAAATGAATAACAACTAAATTGCAAAACAACCGATAAGTTCCGATGACGGATTTTAAGCTAAGAAGAACTCCTGGAGAAGATGGCGCGAATCGATCGAATCCTCAGCGGAAACGTCTCGGCACAGGAAAGTCCAATCCAAAGCAGCAATACCGGTGTCCTCACTTATAAAAAGCTAGCTGGACTGCTGAGTCCCATGAGGAAGCCCTGGAGGTACTAACAGACACTCACTTCCCAGGTTGCACAGATGATATCGCAAAATAGTACAGTAGAGCAGGGCTCTCGGGGGGGAATGGAGGAGAATAAAATCAGGGCGATAATCAACAATCTTAGATTAGCCTGGGCTACCAACTCCTTCGCTCCCCTTAAAGAACCAGGGATGGTTCTGAAAGCAGGGAAATCAAGCCACACCACAGAAAAGGACACAGCAGACAGACAAACTTGTCCTCGTTCTTGCTAAAGAAATTCGAGAGGCTTGTTGACAGCCACGTGAAAGAGGTGATACGTTCATTAAAAGTAGATCCGCCGACACCGCAATGCATACCTACGAATCAGTAGTGGACAAATCCTTAGAACAAATTAAGTATACTTTGTGTGCATTCCTAGATATAGAAGGAGCGTTTAATAACATCGAAGCAGAAGCAAACCTGTGAAGCTTGGGATATGCTCACCTAGATGTCAGCCAATGCGACTAGATTGGGATCATGCTAGGCACATGTCGGATTAAGAGTTATCTAGGAGAAATATGTATTGGACGAAAAGTCGGTAGGGGACAACCACAAGGAGATGTCCACTCCCCGCTCATTTGGATCCAGGTAATGAAGGAGTTATTGAAGTCACTGCAGAAGGGCTCTAAACTTAACTGGGAGAGAGAATATAGAATACCGTGTTAAACGGGCGTACGTGGCACTAAATACCCGTCGCAGAACATTCTGCATAAGATAGGGACTTAGACCGCACATGGTACACTGTCTGTATACAGTGGTTGTAAGGCCCATCCTTTCGTACGGCGCGGTTGTATGGTGGAAGGCCACATAACGGAAATGCCTGCTCTTCTACCTCACCAAAGCAGGTACTACTTAACCTCACCCCATTGGACATGGACAGGCGTCAGACTAAGAAAGTATATACTCTGGACCCAAATACGACACGGACACTTCTCGGTGGGAGCCTCAATGGTGCTTGTCTGTAAGCACACCAACTAGGGATTATCTACCGTCGACATTCGCTGTCAACAGTGGACTCAATTCCAGAATACCGGAAAGAATCGAATGGGTCGAGAAGACAGTTGGATGGATGTCGACAACGGCGCGGCACACTGATATCCCGGGAAACGAGGAAGCGGATAAGATTGTAAGATCGGGGTCAGAGATGAATGCATCACTGGCACTTGAAGCAATAAGTACGCCGCTTAGCTAACCTAAGCTGGACACAACTCGCCACGTGCAAACATACCAAAGACCTTTAGCCAGCGGTTAGTAAAAGGAGATCAAAATTCATGATCGGGTTAAGCCGCAAGGATATCCTAGTATTAACGGGAGTTCTCACGGGGTACTGTGCTGTGGGTCTACATGCGGAACGGCTGGTCGTTACCTGTCATGCGAATGCCCGGCCCTAATTAGCATAAGGTTTAGGACCCTCAGCAGACACTTCTATGATGAGCTGAAGTATGGAAGTCGAACTGAAAGACCTTCTTAGATTTGTGTACACTTTGAGCCCCTAACAGCGGCTTCTTTTTGTATTTTGACCCAATTTGCTGGTCCAAGTGAGCCGTGACTACCGTCACAAGGGCATCCACCAACCTACCTACCTACCCAGATCGTTTACAACGATCAAGCATATGAGGCATCTATGTCACAGCGGAGCGTGCTCATTAATCCCATTATCATCCCACAGAGTTTGAATAACGTCAGACCGTAAGCTGCACTCATGTAACCCTCCCTCTCTCTGATTGATCGAACAACTATCATGTGACCTTAATTCGGCCAATCAAAAATGGCAGATTAACCCACGACTCGATTAGGCTAAATCAAATCAAAAAACGTGCTATTAATCACGAATTGGCATAGCGTATCTGACCACAAATGTTTTACTCCCCACACTTCTCGAATACAAACATACACCAGGTATCTAAGAAAAAAAAATTGTTTCAAAACGAACACCTTAAGAGGTAATTCACTCTTTAAGAGACAATTCAAAGTGCAATTGAGCGAAAGCAGCATAACCTCCCATTAGATGCATAACCTTCTTTGGAATTCTGCTATTATCGTGATTAATTCAAATTTAAAGCTAACAACCACCGAGCCGAGGCCCGCCCTTGAAATTGTAATCTCTCCATCCTACGAATAGTCGGATGTATTTAGACTTTTACTCAAGCATTTTGCGCGCGGTTCCTCACGCGCATGGAACACTTGACAGACTCAACAGCATATTTAACCACACTTTCTGCACCATATATGTGATGTGCGATGTTTAGTGGGTACCACATCTTTTATATTTTGGACTCGGAGAGAGGATTGCGCAATCTGCTGCTCGATACTGATGTACCTACATCTCTAATTGATGCTCGAGGGTAAGCATTCCTATTTCCAAAAAAAAGCAGATATTGTGCCAAAGAGTGCATTACGTCATGGGAAACTTTTCGCGGTTGTCACTGAAGCTGGTGCTGATGGATAGAGATACATAGACAGCTGAATTTGCGCTCATTGAATGGAAACTACTTACAACCACAATCAATCCCGAGAACAATAATTTTTACATCCGGATACACAAGGCCGCTGTAAGCTGTCATTTGTGACACCTTTTTTTGTTCTTCTTTTTTTTTGACAAATTACTTTGAATAGGGTTAGTGAACGCACTGAATAGGAAGAGAACCAGTTGAATCTTTCTTGGGAATTGACAAACAGGTGTTAACTTTTTATTTCCGGGCAATTTCAAGGTGATTGCGACGTAAAACCTGCGAAAGATCGTTCCTGTTGTGCAGATGCAGCGTTTTTTTGTAAATCTTCTTTCCTTTCCTTTTGATGCCATCGGAACCGGTACGGTTATTAGTTACTGGCTTATAATGCGCACTCTAAGTTGTAGATTTCATTAATGAAATAAGTCAGGTGAACCATTAGTTATGGATTTTAAGATGGTCACTGATTGAGTGGGTTGGATGAACCTGTCCGGTAAAGGGGGTTTTAATTTGCGCATGCGTGCAGGTGCAGATTTTGGCCATAGAGTAAGATGTGGGATGTAAATAATTGTGCGAAAAAGAGTCTTAAATTAAACAATATTCATTCACTGTTAGGCAACGACGAATGTGGCATATCCATTACGACATCTCGATTTTGTGAACCATTAAGATTTGTTTAAGAAACCTTTATATAGAAAAATTAAAGGGAAATACATAAAAGGAGACCTCACTAACTTTTACTTGAGTGAGGACTAACATCTAGACAGCTAGACATCTAGACAGGGATGTTTTGGCCCGGGGAGTCCGGGAGTTCACGCCAGCCCTGCTGAAATTTCTCCGCGCCGCAGTTTAACAATTTCTCAAAGAGTAGAATAATAAAAGGCATCTTCCAAGCCTCAAGAAATTTATATGTAGGCAGAGAATGGCTGAACAAAGTATGTAGAAAGCGAAAACGACATCTTATCAATATTGGGTTGAACACTAGTGTTTTAAAGAAGGAAAACAATTTGTTTTCCGGTTGCAGTTGAGGCTATAACTGGAGTTTTGCTAAGGAACTGTTCTCACTTATGGTAAATAATTGAAATTCGTGTTTCTCATTAAATGTTGAAAATTTAATAATTACAGTTTTGTCGACAGCGCGTTACGAGAGCAGAATAGGAAAATTCATTTTAAATGAAAAGCTAATTTAAAACATGCGAATTGGTTAAATCAGTGCACGGTACTACGAGAGACTTTCAAAATTTGTTGAACTCGAAGAAAGTAAAAAATAGGATTAACACCCCTACACATTTTATTGACTACAAGTTTAAAACAAACCTCGAACTAATGCAATTGCTATCGGAAATCCCCGAACTCTGTCGCGGTAAAATTTACCACGACAAGGAATCCCCTCCTGTCCCCTCTCATTCCTACCTAGTCCTTTTTTTTATTGGTTCGCGCGCCCAAGGTCGTAAGAAGTGGAAGGGCAGCCATGGCCTCATCAACCAATGGCCCACTTCTTTCGAACCATGGGAATGCAACCACTACAGGCAAACCCGGGTAGAAAAGGCATAATACAGACAGACGGTCTACGAGCATAGAACGATGAGCAGCCTATCCGAAAGTGAGCCGGGCGGACGGCCTGGAGTCTCCCAACGGACCAGCGAGTCTAACCGGACGGGTATGTCCGCAACGTTTAAGTGCGCCAAGCCAGTTCTCGAAGCGCAACCCCACAAACAGACGGTCTGCATCGAGGGGGGGTACCAACCAATGAAGGACACCCCAAACACTTGTTACGGAGACGGGCGGGCGGCCCTGAAAACTAACGCATCCGTACACTAGATACCGCCGGGCGCGCAAAATGCCCAAGAGCGAAATGTCACGCAATGAAGGAGTAAGGGTGGACGACCCGAAGTCCAGACCTCCAAAATAAATTGCGCCGGAACTACCATCGTCACGGTAGGGAGCCACGTTCGATGAGGGAAGGGGAGACGATCCCTTTTGATCCAACTCCACCTTGGGGAGCACCGGAGGAGCAACAAGGAGTGCGGGCGGACGGCCACATATTCGCACCCTCAACACCAAACACAAAGACACACTGCACAAGAGCCGGCCAGCCAACAAACCTGATCCTCACTGATCAAGAAACAAAACAAAAACGAAATAAGCCGACATGCAGCGAAGAATAACACTTCCATAACCAAAGATCCTGAGGTCAAAAGCAACGCGAACAATAAACCACACACTTGAAGGATCAAAATCAAAACACGACAAAACTAAAATGAAACACTTGTAAGGGATAGCACAAGAAACGCAAGTCCCTACTCCCCAAATCTGCGCACGACTCCACCGAGATAGGTCGCGGTAACGTAAATTAGAATGGTACTCACTGTTCCTCCTGATTCCCTGTCTTCGTTGTATTGTCGGTGCCCGGACAAACATTATTTGCAGTAATGGGTTGGGGAACTTAAAAATTTAACCCACATTAATTTTATAGAAACAACCTTAAATTTTAAAAACAAAGTAAATATCCTTTCTCTAATGATTTTTTTTTGTTTTTGTTTTGCCGCGAGTTGTCAAATGGGAAACGCTGTCATATGTCCAGGGTCGGCCGGAGGGTTTGTCTCTTATTGGCTAAGTTCAATAATGGGCGAATTCAAAGATTGAGAAATGTGAGAGCATTAGCGGGATCATGTCAGCACACTTTGCGTAGCTGAAAAAGACATGACCCAGTTAAATAAGTGAAAGTGGGGGTGTAGGTAACAGTTGATAATTGCAGAGCGACAGCTGAATTATCGAGTTGGAGCTGTTAACCTTTGTCCCATGTATGAGTGAGTGTAGAGGAGCAGATTACAGCTGACAATATAAGCGCAAAAGCTGAATCGTCATGTGGAGCTGTAGTTGGTTCTGCTTCCCCTACAATGCATGAGTGTGTATGTGGAAACAAAAAAAACCGGTTGGCCGAATGGACAAAGGGATTTTTAAAACCACTTCTTGGTTGCCCAGCAAGTTTTTCAGTAGTGTCTCATAATCGAGCAAAGCAAAAAAAACAAGGGGACTTTAATCGGAAAAATATCAAAGAAAAAAATAAGAAAAGGTCAGATCGGGAAGGATATTTACCATTAAGGATAAAGTGGAAAATAACGAGGATATAGAGATCCGTGGCGAGAAACCCACTTACAGCAACGAAGAAGCAGGGAACTAGGAGGAAGTAACAAAGAAAAAAAACAGATAAGTAAAGAGTATTTTGTTGGCGAGAATTCGTTGGGGCTTTGAAAGAGTGAAGGAAAAGACTTTGGTAGGGTAGTGCTCCGAAAAACCCCAGATAAATTGAGGGACACGCGACCATTCGTATATAGAGATTATCTTCACCGTTCGGGAAAAACGCGATCTTGTGCTACCCCAACGGCAAACCGTTCTTTTTCTCCTTCGGTCGTATAAGATTGCCATAATAAAACATACCGTAATCGACATGATCTGCGCGGTCAAAGAGCAAACAACAAAAACACTATGCTTGAATAAAGATTTCTCCACTAAAATCACAAACAGAGAAACACCCACCAAATTGCCAAAAAGGCCTAAGGTACTATACGGAAGGTTCCGGGGTGGGAGCAAACAAAAATGTAGAGCCCAATGCCATTAAGGAATGCGGAAACCTTATTCACGGATAGTCGAGAAGTTACAATTTACTGACTCCAAATAAGTATTTCACTGCTTTGAAATCTTCCTAGCGATGAGTACCAGGAACAAAACCAAAATATAGTTGGTTCCCGGACACGAGGGAATTAAGGGAAACAAAAACTTACGAACTGGCTAGAAAAGGCTCGAAGACCGCCTTTATATAACCCGAGCCATTCTGTCCAATAAACAAATCAGCTATTAATGTGAGCTGAAAAGCTGGGACCACAAAATGTGCATCTCATACTGGGAAAGTCTTAGGTCTTAGGCAGACCAAAAAGGTTACACAGCCCTTCAGAAACGATGCCAAGAAGATAAGAAAGTAAAAGCTGTACTTACCTAAGTAACTTTCTGACATTAAGCACAAAAGATCGATCTTTCAGGTCGTGATGCATTTCCTATCGCATCGGCGAGTCAAAAGCGATAACAGTTCAGAACTTATAAAATTTTAAGTACATAAATAGTTCTATCTTCTTTTTCAAAAAATGAAATTTTCAACGCTAATGCTGTTTATTCATTTCTCTCTTAAAATTATGAAATTCAATTAAAAATAATCTCGCCAGCTCTCATACAAATCCGCATCGGCAAATGACCTAATTTTCATAAAATTTTAAACAAAATAAGGTAAACTGCAGTAATTTCAGGAAATCCAGCCAAATATCCAATCATAAATGAAACCGCTTTTTCTGCAAATATTCAAAGGAGCTCATTTCTATTAATTATTTTTTTTTCCTAAACCGTATAATGCGGATAAAAGTGGTTAAGCTGTATCTATGAATTCCACAAAGAGGAACACTTTTATTATTTTGAACAAAAAATTTATTTACAAAATAAGATATATTGTAAAAATTAGTTACGTAAAAGGTGAAACGGTAATTACTTTTACGCGATAGAAAATCAAGATTTCCAAATATAGTCAACACATACCTCCAGCGTTAAATGAAAGAACGGTATATGCCGCAGAGTAGGAACTTGTTGTGGCCTATGCGAAGAAAATGTTACTCGATAGCTTAGCCTAAAGGTAAGATTCGACTATCTGACCTCTTCTTACATAAGGAAAACTTCGTGACATGGCAAGAGTATTTTCAGTAGCAACGCGAGGATCAATGTCCTCGAGGCCATTCTCCGGCACTACTTATAGGAACTAACATTATTTTCTCTCCAACTTTGTTGCCAAGAAATCTAAAAATATCAAAGTTTTCCCACCAAAAGTTTTTACTTCTTAGCAAAAGTATCAAATGCATAAAAATGTGAGCTGGATATCTTCTCCTCTTTTGGAGGCTGCGTTAAGAGAAGTGGGCGGCCGGCTGCCACGTCCCCTGGATGGAAAATCACAAATGTTTCTCCGTAAACCCAATTACTGTGCCAAATTTCAAATTTCACGATGATTGGAAATGCTCCATAGTTTTGTTGATCAATCAGCGAGTCGGTGTCTAATTTTGGGGCCTTACAACTCAGGAACCGCTCATGTTACACAGTTGAAATTTTGTATAGAGCCTGCTGCTGTGCGTCCCAATAAATTCTGAGTGTGTAGTGCCAAAGTTGCTCAAGAACATGCCTGGGCACTACCGTGCCCCTTTATTCGGAACAAACACTCTCCAGTGTCCGTAATTTATTTAAGGTACTGCCACTCACATAATTTGAAAAAAAAAAAAAATTACATTTGACAAGTTGAGGGGAAAGGGTTAAGATATTTACAAAATCTGACCTCCTTAACAAGTTTGTCACGCATCATTTTTGTGGGCGAACTCGTTGCTAGTGTGGTGTTGTTACCCCAAATAAGGACAAAATACAGGGTTTTTCTACAGGGACGCTACAAAAGTAGAGCGACAGGGACAGCAAACGACGCCATATTTCTTGCCGCTCTTTTGACATTTCTCGTCAGTAAGGTTTGCCATTTCATGATGAAAAGATAAACGAGCCAACAACGAGTCGAAATTATTAAAATTTAATACCGAAATTCGGAGTCAGTGGCCTCAACGTTAAGAGCGCTACGTCCAATTTATGGTCGTCATAATCGTCCTAGCAGATCAACAATTGAGCGTCTAGTGGACAAATTTGAATCCACAGGCACAGTACAAAATGTTCCCGTGCCAGTGAGGCAAAGAAGTGCCCGTAGTGTCGAGAATATTGCTGCCGCTGAGGCTTCAGTTGAAGAAAGCCCAAATGTGTCTCTCACGTTGTGGCGAATTTTGCGAAAAGACCTTGACCTACATCCTTACAAGATTAAATTGACGCAAAAACTGAAGCCGCTTGACCACCAGAAGCGTCGTATGTTCGTGAATTGGGCTGAGCAACAACTTGAAAATGATTCGGATTTTCATCGAAAAATCATCTTCAGCGATGAGGCTCATTTCTGGCTGAATGGCGGTATTGGTCAGACAGCAATCCACACGTACTCCATGAGTCATCATTGCATCCCGAAAAAATTACGGTTTGGTGTGGTTTATGGGCCGGCGACGTCATTGGGCCGTACTTCTTCCGTGATGATCAAGACCGGCACGTTACTGTGAATGGGAATTGTTGCCGTTCAATGATAACCGAATATTTTTGGCCCGAATTGGACGATATGGACTTGGAGGACATGTGGTTCCAACAGGACGGCCACACAGCGAATGTCACAATCCATTTATTGGAAACCAAGTTTGGAAAACGTGTTATCTCACGAAATGGTGCTGCGATTTGACGCCGTTAGACTATTTCCTACGTCAAGTCTATGGTCTATGCCAACAAGCCAGCGACGATTGATGGACTTCGTACGAATATCGAACGTGAAATTGCAGCAGTATCGGCCGATTTATGCTTGAAAACCGTCAAAAATTGGGTTCAGCATCTGGACTTCTGCAAGCGTGCCGTTGGTGGCCATGCAAAAGAAATCGAGTTCCATACATAATGGCATCGAACCTACTTTCACAGGAATAAAGAATTTAATTAATATCCAAAACCGTTTTTGTTTTATTTAAAAAAAAAACTTTTGTAGCGCTCTTATTGAAAAACCCGATAGAAAGCGAAGTAAGAATCGATTCCTGTTAAGTTGCTAGAGAACTTGGCTGGACACTACTGTGCCGCCCGTTAATCCATTAAGAAGCGATGCACAAAACAAATCCTTCAAACACTTTGGACCCTCCTCTGGTAAATATACGAAATAGTCGAAAGAAAACGAAACCATCTTTGAAGGCAGGAGTGGGGATACTTCTCGTTAAATGAATTTACAGTGGAACCACCGGATGATAGGTAGGATACTACCGATTGCAAGTAGATGTGTAAATCGAATGAGTAAAGGCAATCTCCGTCCCACAGTTATGATGGGAATTTTTACAAAAAAAAAAAAAAGGTCAGTAACAATCCACTCTCAGCATCTCAAATGGTCCCTTAAAAGGTTAACCTTCACCCAGAAATATTCCCACTTAAAAATGCCCCTGCGAACTTGAAATTGAAAAAAAAAAAAAACATTACAACCTATTAAGCCAGATGCATTAAAACAAAGTACTTAGTTGAAGTGTGAACAAGATTGTTGCAAGCACTAGTATTACTAGTAGAATGTAGGATTTCAAGATTTCCAATCAACTTGACTTTGCATGCATAAAATTAAGTTTAAACTTGATTCGAAATACTAAAACACCCGAAACACCCGATTCATTCCAGTAGTTCATCAGATATTGGTTGTTTTTACAACATCTTGACTTGATAAATTGAGAGCTATCATTTTATAAACTTCTTCTTTTGTAGGCACTTTTGTTTTGCAACTTTTCGAGCGGTTGAAGTTCATTCGGTCGGTTGGCTAAAATATGAATGAAAGCAAATCTCGAATGGATAATGTATTCCCCAGATACCGAAAAAGGTTTAATTTTAATGAAAGCTCCTCTAGATGATAAGATTCTTTTATTGTCTATTGGTCTCCGTCTTAGTCTTTCCATCGTACAAGGAACCTCAGCTTTAAAGACCAAGCCATCACGGATGTCCGAGGACTGGTTCTGGATAACTGAAATCGCAGAGGATGGAGTTCTGCCGTATGTTAGGTTACACTCAAGCTTTATAAAAAGGAGCATTTGACAGCCTTTTCTGGAGGTATAATAAGCCTTGGTAATATTATTATTAAAGCGATCTTATAAGCCTGAAAAGGCGGCCATCCTACCTGGTGGATTGAAATCCTCCAATGGCATAAAATTGAATACAAGTCCTGACTGCCCTCAACCAGGGGGACTGCAAGGCACGATCTCCGTAGTTATCCCGGCACCCGCTGAATAAGCAATAGGGAAGACAACAGTTTCCTACACCCCTATAACAACGAAGCTTGGCTCAAGGAATTACTGTGAAGAGGTTCGACGTCGGTCGGGCGGCAACAATCGGAAGATATTGCCAATTCCTTTTCCAATCGAGTCTCCCTTAATCTCTTAAGAGGTCGTATGCCGCCAACACCAAGCACCGAAGACCAGTCGCAAAATTGTCAAAAAGCAGTCTGAGCCTATAACGTGCTGGGTTTTACTTGCCCCCCACAACTAAATTGCCGGTAAGCTCGTGCAGCTAAACAGAAGGCATACAATGAGGCCTTGCATCGAAGAATGAGGATTGCTCGTGGGCTCTACGATCAGAAGAGAAGAGACGAGCACAGACTTCTCACGAGGAAAAAGAAGGAGCATGAGAGGTGCGCGATCAAGTACATAGAGAGATAATACCATCTCAACTGCGCCAACTACAGACGATCTTGGAGAAGATCAATGAGCTTCAAATCGATACCATCCACCATTTTGTTGTCAAATTGGAGATCTTATTTATTGCCTTTTAAAGTTTTTTTGTTGCTGCATCGGCAGTTTCATCCACAGCAAACACAACAGTATTTGGTAGACCACTGGTAAATAAAATGTATAGTACTGGACCTGGAACACTTCCTTGTGGTACACCAGCTTTAATTTCGCTTAAAATTGAAGACTCTATTTCTTGTTTAATTCCAAAGAATCGTTGGGATGTATAGAATAGAAAATTTTTTTGAGATTTGCTTCGGCAGTTGCTTTTCTAATTTGTGGATCAGTTCTTTATGTCAGGCTTTATTGAAAGCTGTGATTCTATGCACCTGATCAATTGACGAGTGCTTATTTCTAAACCCTAATTGATGGTATGGGACTAGGGTATTTTTTTTTAATATTAATTAGAAGTATCGATATAAGGCGGTATGAGGTCACCTCCTTTCCTTAGGTGGTTTGACGCCACCGACATTCCACATGCTTGAAAAATACCTTAACCCGTATGTAAGACCTTTTATGTTTTAAAATATCTCCCGAAATTGAATTAAATGCAGTGATTTTTTTTTTTATTTGTTTGCCTTTTTTATTTCTTTGACTAGTTCTTTAGCAGCAACTGACCTGATAGGCAAAGTTTTTGTTGACCAATTTATATTTTTGACACAAATAGAAGGGATCTGCAATTAAATGCCGTTTATTGAGAATAATAAAACAAAAATAACAAAAGGGTTAAAAGGAATAACCTATTACACATTTATTTCAATCAATCGGTTCCTTTAGAAGTCTCCAAAAGAAGTCGTAATACGACGAAATTGTAAATGCTCTTCGTTCCAATATTAAACAAACCTAATTGCTATTACCAAGATCTAAGACGGAAGTCAAAGGAAAAAAATAGTCCGAATGCAAAATAATTTACACAGATCGAAACAGTTTAAACTATGCGGAGATGAAACAAAAAGCGAAAAATCAGTTCCTCACCAGAAATTGGGATGCTTGGCTCATATACCCACCGAACAATGAAACGAATTCAAAATAAGATACACCTTCCGCATCCGGTAAACTTGGCCAAGGAAATCGCCGACCTTAACGCAAGTTACAAATGGTTCAAAAGGAAATCCTAAGATCTTTAAACAATAATGTGTGGAAGATTATTTTAGCGATCCCAACAGCAACCGCACAGTTTCTCAAAAATTGAAGGCTGAGAAGACTTATAAAAATAATAAATAACTTATCAAAATGGGCCAAAATGCCACACCGAGTAGTAGAGGTCGCAGGGACGTAAGTCCGTGTCTCCTTTGTCTCACCAATAAATATTGATTTTTGATAAGCTTAGAAAATTGTCTACAAAGAGCACGCAAACAAGAATGTATCGACAGTCATATAAGTTTATGACTCCATTTTTAAGTGGAAATAAGGCCTTATGAGTTATGTGGTCTTATTTCAATGACTACAGCGAAATAACGCCCGCCGGGCTTTATTTCTTTATTAAAATTCTTAATGATTTGGTGATGGTAATGGAGGGGTCCGTAGTAGGCGCTGGCGCTGGGTATATGCAAACTTTGCTTATAATGGTTCCGTCATTTAACGTTTTTTTTTTCAATTAGTGCTTATTTTGTAAATGGTAACACTTAGCTCATGTCTGATTTGACATATAATTAGTTTTATCCTTCCGCTGAACGAATATGGTTGTGTATAAGCTTGAACAACGCTGGGAAATATTGCGGCATAATTTTTTTTTAAATGAGCAAGAAGTGGCCGTTACAGTCAATGGCGATCGTTATCGGGCCATGTTGAACGAATTTTTGTTCACAAAAATTGAAGAGGAGGATATTAGCAACATTTGGTTTCAACAGGACGGCGCTACGTGCCACACAGCCGAAGCTACACTCGATGTTTTGCGCCCTGTTTCAAAAAAAAAAAGTTATTTGGCGGACCCTATATATAATTTCCCAATAGCTCATCCAAGTAAGTATCTAACATGTTTCTTATGTCACATAAAAAAATGTGCCTAATCCCTATAATGCTTTATTAAACTTGTCTTCTTTTTGTTTTTAACTGAAAAGTAACATCCTGACCTAGTTAGTGAGTCTCACATTCATATAATAACCTGTCCCCGTGATACATAGTTTCTTTTTTCTCCCCCGTTAGCAACAGTTTTTCTTGTCCAATTGTCTGTTAACTCTTTGACAGACTTAAACTGTGTATAAGTGAATAACCGGACACAAAATTATCACGAAGCACTCATTATGCAATCAACTTTGGGGTTAACGACAGCTGCCTTGACGCTGAGGCGAACTATAATTTTAAACTCTGACTTGGTTTCTATTTCACGCATTCCTCTTCCTTTCAGTTCACATAGCTGGATGATGATGATGATGATGATTGCAAACGGGAATTCCAGGATTAAAAAAAAAAAATAAAAAATTCGCATTATGCAATGTTAGCGAGGAAAAAAAAAATATATATATATAGAAAAAGAAAGCGCGCTTTAGTCATCGTGCAATGCGCCGGCCAACGCGCGTATCCAATCCATTATCCATTAATCAATTCGTGCAAAGAGGGACTCTCATCTTGAAAAAAAAACCAAAAAAAAAAAAAACAAAGCAAATCGCTTTATTTTTGGTGATAATTGTGGATTACCACAACAAACACTCATTAATCATACATTTACCAACAAAATAAAATCATAATTATCTCCATCGATTCTTGTTGCGCTTAATTTGAATGGATTTAGAAAGGGAAAGTTAGTTGACGAAATTAGAGATGTAGTAGATTGTTAAAGCGCCACCTTAGGTGTTATGGGTCAATCGATCAACAAGATAGAAGTTAAAGATTTGTGCGGTGGCGAGAAGACAGCTATGATTATTACACGAATTTACCCTTTTATCACTGCAGAATCAACCTCTTTGGTGGGGGGAAACTTTCAATTTAGGGTAGCTTTTACTGGATTCAAGGCTGCTTTCAGCGGCCCCTATTGATGAATGACAAGTTAAGTGTTCGTCTATACTTCTGTCCGAAAGTACACGATGATGTTCGTCACCCTTCTAACTTGCCGCTAAAAAAAGTTCCACAAGCGGATCGCACTGACGAAGAACTGTCGTTCGGAACTCAAGGAGGAATAACAAGAATGTACTAACTGTTCCGACCTATTAGATGAGAATATACGTAGCAGTGTTTTGACGTTGAATAATTTCAAAAAAGGGTCTTAAAAAGGAACCCAAGGTAAAAAAACGGAGCATCCACATAAAAAAAACATAAGGAAAGGCTACAGTCCGCTTGGGGCGAACAGTACGATACCCTATCCATATCCCTATATGCCCTAAAGAAAATAGCATTAAGAAGGTGATGGATATTATTTTATTTCATTCTATGAAATTTATAAAAAAAAAATATTTTTTGAAAAAACGCCCCTAAAAAGTGGGCGTGGCCAAAATCTAAAAAAAATATTTTCTAAATATCTTGTTGAACATTTTTTTTCAGTTTCTATGAAAATTTTCGCTGAAAACAGCATTTTAGTGAAAAAAGCCCACAAAAAGTAGGCGTGGCAAAAAAAATATTATATGACAGACTTATAAAAGAGAAGCAGTGCCTACATATCTTGTGAAGGTTCTAATACTCTATCTATCTAACTTTAGCCTTAAAACGGTTTTTTCCAAATTGTGGGCGTGGCAGTGCGGGTGGATTTAAAAACTTTTAACACTTTATCATTTCGGGACCATAGGGAGTATATGCTCTAAATTTCAGCTTCCTAGCATAAATTTAAAGGCCTCAAAAGTTGATACGGACCGACGGGAATTGCTTAATAGTCTTAGGATTTGTATATATATACTTTTGGGGGTCTACGACTAATATTAAGGGGTGTTACAAACTATATGTCAAAATTAATATACCCTTAGGATAGGGTATAAAAACCCTAAGCCCAATTCAATAAAACACCTTCGCGAAACAAACAAAACGTACTTCATTACGTAACTTTTTGCCTAAAGGGACCAGACGGCAACGCTGACACATAGCTTATTGAAGAGATGGCAAGGTTGATGTGTTTGAATAACACTGAATAGTTAAGTCAGTTGTCAGCATCGTCAAGAGAAATATTTTAAATTCCAATTGAGAAACTCGAGAAATCTCGTTCAAATCTTTAAAGCCCGCAAATATGCCGCACAATGTTGTTGTAGGTAAAATCGATATTTTTGGAGGAACCTCATTGATATTAAAACTAAAATAGAACAGATCCCAGAATGGAGCCCTGTGGAACGCCACTGATTATTGGTAGAAAACTGGACATGTTGTTCTTGGCTTCTACAGCTTGTTTTCAGAAAATTTGTATAACGTTTTGAGCTTAATACATAAATTTGGGTGATCTACGATGACGAAAGCTGTGGACAAATCAAATATCACCAAATGTAATATAAGTTTTGTCAAATATCTTCAACCAATATCAACAGCCATGTTTTTGACGAAACACGGAATCCATTGGTGATAGAAATTTTCGAGTTCTAAGATGGACACTATGCTCCTTTTGCATTGTTCTTTCAAGAACCTTGGAAAGAAGTGAAAGAACACGGCGGGCCTACATTCAGTGCCGTTCGAACTTTTGGGTATGGGAATGACTTTAGCCAGCTAGCATTGGCTTGGAAAAACTTCAAGTTAAGACGGCAAACAAATATATATAATGTAGGTCATCGATGTAGTAAAAAGAATATCAATATTTTAACAATACAAAAACACCAGCAAGTCAAATAAAAATTGTAAATAATCAGACGCAACATTACTGAAATTTGTTTAACTTTAACGGGGTGGTCTGTTGGAAGTGGAAGGTTACGTTGCGATCAGTTGTTCTTGAACTTTACTTTTCGCCAAGAAAAAAAAAATAAAAACATAAAAATTAGTTGATTCAAAACAACGTTCTTCAAGGATATAACTTATGTCTAAAGGCATATACTCTGTTGCAGATAATGCAGTATTGTTTTGGACGAAATTCCTTCCGCAGGATTGAAGAATATTCTTTGTTAGTTCAATTTCTTCACTTTTACTAGAAATATATAGTAAGTGGATTATACTTCACTAATTTTTAAAAACCGTTCTCTGAATTTGATGAGAACTATTTTTTAGTGAAGGATACATTTTATTCCATTTGAAAAACCGCATTAGTGAGTCCCAGAGTGGTTTTGCAGCTGGAAGGTCTACAACCACTACAATGTTTGTCGAGCAGAGCTCGAAAATAAATCTGAATCTTTTCCAAGGTTTATAAATTACTCTCAGTTAATGATATTTTGAATCGTGATTAGCTAAATGACTGTTTACTGGTTTAGCCTCGTAGCCACATATAGGGTCCGCCAAATATTTTTTTTTTAAACAGGGCGCAAAACATCGAGTGTAGCTTCGGCTGTGTGGCACGTAGCGCCGTCCTGTTGAAACCAAATGTTGCCAATATCCTCCTCTTCAATTTTTGTGAACAAAAATTCGTTCAACATGGCCCGATAACGATCGCCATTGACTGTAACGGCCACTCCTTGTTGTTGTTCGTTGTTCAAGCGTATACACAACCATATTCGTTCAGCGGAAGGCTAAAACTAATTATCTGTCAAATCAGACATGAGCTAAGTGTTACCATTCGCGAAATAAGCACTAGTTGAAAAAAAAAGTTAGATGGCGGACCTTTTATATAAAAATTTATTTTGATTTTGGGAGGACACTTGTGACGAATATGCTTTCCTAATTGGATCATTAGATTAGTCTGTAGTTTCTTGTGAAATAGAACCACTTCAATTTTTCCCTTTGTACTCAGGTGTTCCAAAAGATCCCACTCTTGTTTAATATATATATCCAAGACTTTTCCCTTTCAGACCCTATTACAAATGAACCTGGATCGCTTTATTACCAGATGATACCATAATATTGGCAAGACACTTTCGACCAATTGTAACTCTCAATTAAATTAAAAGAAGGCTTCCACACATTGAAAATTATTTAAAAAAAATGGAGACTGAAAGTCCCACGCCAGTGGGAAGGGACATTATCTTGCAGTTAACGACAGCAAAACTTTACGCTTCCGATTCCATTGCGCTCCAAAACAAGGTACCTTGGAATAAACTTCAAGAACAGTGTTCTCTTTAACAAGCACGGGAGGATTGAAATCAAAAGGGCAAAAATGGTTACCGCTACTTTAAAACAATTACTTAATTCAAAATGCATGTTGGGAAAAACCAAGACTCTAATTTACAAGACCCGTTTTGATATATGGATTCTGTGCGTGGTTTACCATATAACCCACTGTGGCAAAAGAAATGAAGATTTTGGAAAAAAAAATTTTGAGATTTTGAGCGGGAATCTTTAGAAAACCAGACAAAAATGGTTTTCTAACAAAACGGTATACGAGGCAACCCAGATTAAACCTTTTATGAACTACCAAATAGATCTTCTTTTAAAAAAGATGGGATACTTATGATCCAACCCAAACCCACTAGCGAGGTCTTTTCTAACCATTATGTTAAGTTGGCCATGAAAGAGCAAAGTATTGAAGGTATGCCGTAAGTAAGTAAGTAAAGCAATGCTTTACTCGAATATCTGAACGAGATTGCCGATCCTATTTACCTATACTGGGCTTCCGAGCATAGTGACTCCATGCAACTGCAGAGCGTATCATCTAACCAAACAAGGTACCGGAAATAGATATATGTATATCTGAAAACAGAGAGCTATCGTCCGCTCCCAGGCGAACGATGAAATTCAACCTATTCCGCTACTTCACTTAAAGTTAACAGCTAAAGAAAGATAGACTGGAATTAACACATGCTCATCATCGAAATTAGTCTGGACTACGTTTGATGTACGAAAAAATGTAAGTTCCCTGCTAGCATGCCATTAAAATGATTGTTACTGTCACCTTACTCGTCTCTTAAAGCAAAACTCCTACCTGCGTTCGCGACTGATCCACAGACTTCACAAAACTATTTCACACTGCCAATGTATTCTTGTGGGCAAATTAATTGTTCCTAAATCAATGGATATCATCATATCTGGCTAACAGAATGCAAATAGTCAGATTGGGTAAATCAACAGGAAAGGCATTTAGGCCATTTGTTTTGTTGGATCAACCAACTGTTTGATGACTGGAAATTGTTGTCCCCCTATTCTAACCTTTGCAAAAATAAAAGTCCCTTCAAAAATGTATCTATTGGCGGTATAAAATTGCCCCATCAACAGGAACTATCTCTCGTTCAAAATTGGCATGTTGGCATAGGGATAGACCTAAATCATTGGTTACGTTAAAAGTCCTAGAGGTGTAAAGTCACACGATACAGGTGGCAAGCGGCAGGACCATTTCTCGTTATAACACGTTCATCGAATTCAGTTTTCAATAAGTCGATTGTTACACTTGCTGTGTGGCTTGTGACACCGTCTTGTTGAAACGGTCAAACTATCATAACTATCGACGGTTATTTGGTCCTGTGTGTGAGGCGAGCGAATAGAGGAGGTGATATAACCGCGTACTCTATGAGCTGTACCAAGATGTGGATGTAGTCCAGAGAGCCGCAAACCGTCGACTACACTGGCTCGTCCACATCGAGCGAATGGACAACAACACTCCAGCCAAGAGGATCTTCGAATCCCAGCCCCCAGGTTCGAGACGACAAAGAAGACCGAACCTCCCTTAAGACTAAAGACTAAGCCATCGCGGATGCCAGAGCATTTGGTCTGGACAACTGGAAGTAGCGTGCCCGGGATCAGACAGGGACCCTTCACGGGTCAAAGTCGATTCACATATGCTACGCTGCCCGATTAAAGGTTAAGGACGAGTTTAAAGTGAAATTCAAGCCCCAATTGGAAAACCCTTTAGTTCTCCCACTTTTTAAAAATGTTAGCTATAATTCTAGCCCTGAGAAATGCTGCATATGTATCTATAAAGTCTCCTTTTGCACGGAAGAACTATAGAACTATGCATGTGCAATAGCTGAAACTCCCTCGTAGATAGATTTACAAATAAATAAAAATTAAAAAGACGGTCCCTGGCTACGAGAAACGAAAAATTTATTTATTATTCATCAGCTATCCATTTGTCGAAACTTCAACTGCAAATTCACGAAAACAACTCTTGAAATGTAAAAAAAAAATGTTTTCCCTTTTTTTCGCATTGCACATAACCGAATATCTGCAGATGGCACATTCCAGACACTTTAACCTCTCTTATGGTCTTCCCATCTGTGCATATCCCAATATCCCAAGCTTTCGGACATATCCTCCGTTTATTACTCCCCGATTACCACTCCACCGTTACGTATCTCACACCTGACCACCTTAACACGTCCCAGAGAATACACACCCGTAATCCCTCATCGAATCTACAGCCAGAAACCGAGGCAAAGCCAAGCAAAAACAAAACAAAACGAAACGAAACTAAAACAATGACCGCCACTTTAGTCAATTGTGTGTTACCAATCTCCATATACGCAGCCCACAAATACTCCCCTGCTTCTGTCTTTGTCTTCTTCAGCGAAGTCGTCGTCGTAACGTAACTAGATCTGGGGTCACCGCTTAAAACTCACTCACTCCGACGATTCACCAGCGCTCACAGTCAGCGGAAGGTCTGCCGTATAAAAGCACTTGAATTTCGGTAAATCGACATCATTTCCATCTTGGGACTACTGCTGGCAACTAGACGACGACGCGCATCACCTCATTGTGGATTAACACTCGATTCGAGCGAAAATGAAATTATTTGTAAGTGTTTTGTTATGTACGAGTAGTACTTGCTTTGCGCCCTTCCCTGTGGATACGTGGAGGGCAAAGTGAAAGTGTTACCATTGCAACTCACTCATCCATGCATTTTCTTTCACCATTATAGATCTGCTGTTTTGGCGCCGCGCTGCTAGCGGTGGCATCTGCTGCGACTGCTACGACTAAGGTTGCGGCCAAGGAATCAGTGAAGGGTAAACGCGAATTGCCTTCTGGACCATCGTACAAATATCTGCCCCCAGGTGGAAGCGGCGGTTACTCGGGCGGCTATTCAGGTGGATCCTCTGGAGGGCTTGACTTTGGCAATGGTGGAGGTGGAGGTGGCTACAGCGGAGGTGGAGGTGGCTACAGCGGTGGTGGCGGCGGCTACAGTGGTGGTGGTGGCGGCGGATACAGTGGTGGAGGCGGCTACAGCGGTGGTGGTGGCGGCGGATACAGTGGTGGAGGCGGCTACAGTGGCGGCGGTACTGGTGTAGAAAGTGTCGAGACATACATCGTGCAGTCTTCCGGTGGAAAGGGTTCCTCTTTCGGAGGTTCGTTTGGCGGTGGATCATCTGGTTTGGGTGGTGGCGCTGGAGGATACAAGTACTCAGGAGGAGGCGGTGGTGGTGGCGGAGGTTTCGGAGGTGGATTGGGAGGCGGACCAAAAGTTCAAACCCTTATCATACCATCGCAATCATATGGAGCACCAGGTCTGTCCTTCAGCAATGGTAACTCATTTGGTGGCGGCGGCGGCGGCGGCTCTGGTTACTCATCCGGTCCATCAGCAAGTTATGGAGCTCCATCAAGCAGCTATGGCGCACCTTCGGGTGGATACGCTGGCGGTTACGCTGGTGGATTAGGCGGCGGCAGTGGACTTTCCTTCGGTGGTGGTTCTTCACATGGAGGCAGTGGTCTCTCCTTTGGTGGATCATCGGGTCATGGAGGCAGCGGTCTCGCCCTTGGTGGAGGTTCTTCCCATGGCGGCGGTCTTTCCTTTGGCGGATCATCCTCTCATGGCGGTTCATCCGGTGGTGGCAGCTACTTTACCACAAAACTCTCATCTGTTCCAGCACCCAGTTATGGTACCCCCCTCGCTGCACCACTCTCATCGTATGCTCCCAACAAATACGCCGGTAGCTCCTTTGGATCAATTGGTGGCGGTGGATCAAGCGGACCAATATACGCAGCCGGTCAGAAAGGACTAGGTCACTTCTCATTTTCGGCCAGCAAACCTGCAGTCCTGCACACAGATTTCATTTCTTCCTCCGGCGGCGGCGGTCATGGCGGTGGTCTCGGCGGTGGATTCGGTGGAATCAGCGGCAAGGCGCCTTTCAAGCCATCTGCATTCTTAGGCTCCAGCCAAGATACCGGCTCCTCATACCCCTCAAATGAATATTTGCCACCATCGCAGGACTACAACTTTGGCGGTTCTGGAGCCGGCTACCAAGTGCCAGCTTCTGTTTATGGAGCTCCTGGCGGAGGCTCCCACGGCAGCCTATTCGAACAGGCCACACCAATTCACGAGGGACCTTCATACGCTGGCGGTGATGACGGCTATGCCGGACCCCAGCAATCGTATGGAGCACCCTCCGCTCCCGGCAAAAGCTACCTGCCACCCAGCACCAGCTACGGCGTGCCCAGCCATCATTAACGAACAACACTAGCCAATAATTCGAATCTCATGAATCTCAAAATGCAATTCAGTTTTGAGTACACGGATCATTTGTATATTTTTCCTATTTCCTAAGTTGTTTATTGTATTTATTTTGTTTATTTTTTTAAATGAAAAATATATGTTAGTGCTTATTTTTTTTCTAAAATTATGGATGTTATTATTGATGGATTTGGTATTCAGTGCTGCACGGTATCAGACTTTCTCTGTTTCTCTTTCGCACAGAGTGGCGCGGTAAATCAACTGTCACATGCAAATTGTTTAGTGGCCGAGATTGCCAAATTACCATCGATTACCATTTGCCAGTCAATCGAAAGTAAGTGTTGTGAGACTGTGAGACAGCAGAAAGCAACAGTTGCTAGAGAATTCGATTCGATGACGCGAAATTGGTTTCTTCTTCTCGGGCGCGAATGCCAGTGGAATGCTGAGAAGGTGATTTGTATTCCAGATGGAAAATTGATGGTAGTTTATTTTTATTTGCTGCTGGTTGTTTTGATCGTTCTTTGGAATTTACTTTCGTGTTTGTGTTTTTTTTTTTTGATTTTAATTTGAATTGGTGCGTTGCAGGGTTGTGCTGTGGGACCTATATTCGTTTAAAGCATAAAAATGTCTAGCAATTGAAAGTGAGAACTGTCAAGTAGTAATGGACATAATCGGTTGCTGGTTGAAGCAACTGAGACATAAGTATATGCTCTCGATTAAATTTGTTAACTCTTTGCGCTTTGTGGTTCTCAGATTTCGCTGTTTTGACAGAGGTATGATGGTTAGGTAGGTATGGAAAATCATTCGAATGATCGGGAGATGTCTCGAAATGTTGCATGAATCGATCATAACCCACGTCTAAAAGGTACGTTCCCAATCCGATAATATTGGTTCTGCTTGTAGGGTGTGAGTGTGTTACATTTCACTAACTGCAGGACACAACACAATGAAAAAATGTTGAGAGGGATCTTCGGTACAAATTCGACACGTACCACCTGAAAGTTTGTATTCCCCGCTCCACCTCTTGCGAACGTCTGGCAAACATCAAAGAGTAAGAACTGTCATGAGAAGCTTCTAGGTAGGTCTCTTCCGCTCGTGTCAGAAAAATATATCTTCGCATACACAATAGTTGGAGAAGCTGGGCTTTAGGTCCTGTTAATATTTATTTCTTTATTTTTTATCTTCACTTGTACTAAAGGCGTCACATTATAGCCATCAAAGCTAGATATCTGGGAGTTATCCCCGAAAGCAAGCTCCTTTGGACCAAGCACGTCGAGTCGGAGACATATAAGGCATAGAATGCCGTTGCCAAAATTGTTTCCCAAAAGAATCCTAGGAGTTTACACGACAATGGATTATTCCAATCTTTTCATATGCATAAAGTGTTTGTGGTGGAGTAAGTTTTGCAATGGCTCTGGCTCTGCTCTATACGCTCGAATAAATCTCATCTTCCTATAGTGGAACCAACCATAAGCTTATGCATATGCTGTTTACCCCTGTCATTGCATATCGGCCTCTATACGCATCTTCACCAATAGCCCTGATCTTCAACATAGCTCGGATCCGAAAGGACACGCTAATAGGCATGTTGCACTTTTGAAAAGTGGGTCGGCACTTATAGCCACATTGCGCGCGTCCTTCCTCATCCTTTCAAGCAGCATGCGTCGTAGACTACTAGGCCTAAGATTCTTATCGATGGAGCAGTCATCAGAAGTCACTTTTGGTATGTCACCGGGCCCTCGTACTTATTTATGCCATCCACTGCGTCTTCATGCCTTCTTCATGTCTTGCACAAATCACTATAAACCGCGCCACCTATCAGACGTTTGGCGGAGTATTTTAGGTTAGGTGTGGTTAGGGGGGCAGTTTTGTACCAGATGCAAATTTCACCCTGTTTGTACGTGCAAGGACCTGTGGCTAACAGAACCACAGTTTGTTGAGGAATAGTTTTATGTCTGATAGAGGTACCATAGCCAAGTCTCCCCGACTTTCGAAAAACCGTGCTCCCATGCATCATGAGCGGGGTTCCTGTAGAACTGGGCAGTGGCATAGAATATGTTCCACGCACTCTACTTCCTCCTTGTCTTCTTCAGAAGTCATTTGCAAAGAGCACTAGCCTTTTAGCCATGTTTCCGACGATGTAGTGTCCGATTATTACCCCGAGTAGCATTCAGCATGGCGGAGTATTTTAAACTCTATTGGGTAAACATTGTTTGTCCTAATTGCTAAAACGAACAGGCGTTCGGTTTGTTGATTTCCGTCCACCTGACGACGATGAAGTGAGAATAGCAATATCTAAACTGAAGTTAAGCGAGTATGCGGGCCCGATGGTATACGCACAGAATTATTTAAGGCAGCAGGAGATGACTCGATAGAGAGTATACTCGTATACCAACTCATTTCCAAGATTTGATATAAAGATGAATGCAGGCAATCTAAGCTGCGACAACTATAGCGGTTTCAGTCTCCTGAACATCGTACATAAGTTTGTATATCGTTTGCCATATTGTGCCGTATTGTCAAAGATCTGATTAGACCTTCGACCCTATTGGTGCGGTGAAGTTCGGATCGATAATTCCCACAGTTTTATCGATTTTAAAGCCACATTGAGGGACGTTGTCCATTTCGGTCGACTCTGCTGTTATCACATCTGAAAACAACATCTCATCAGAAATCAAACGAAGAACAACGCTTGCCAATCGTTGTTTTTCTTTGGGCTTGGAAGGCAACTATGTGGTAAAGAAAACTAAGAAAACTATATATAATACACTACTCAGCTCTATCAGAAGCATGGACGCTTTCTAAGGCGGATGAAGATATTCTCGATCTTCTTGAGAAAAAATGTTTCCTAAAGTATTTACGTATGCGTTGACGGGCTCTGGAGGAGATCGCTGTACAGCGAATGTGCATTTGGCCTTTGAGATGGCTGGAAACATATAGAGCGACAGAAAACCAACGCTCGGAACAGACAATGCAGTAGAGGAAGATCAAAAAAACAGGATGAATTAAAAATCTTGACGAGAATGGGCCTTTTTTTTAAGCAAATGACCCCTAATATTTATTTCTTCAAGGCAACGCTGGTTTTGGCTTCATGATCGACCTTTTGCGCAGGACAAACATCCATCCACTAGTTGGATCTATACTTGAACAAATAAGCTGCTAAAAGCGTCTTGAGGTTAAGCCAAATAGTCAACAGGAACACAGGTCTCGTAGGACATGTGCAATCTATAATTTTTGCAGGTTTCTGGACACATAAGGACGGCTTGATAGATTAGAGTAGCTACGAGCGGAGGGAAGGAACTACAAAGAAGGCCACAAAACCGGCGAATCCCCCACTAAAGGGTATCACGATGGGTACACAAGCACTGAGGGGACTGATCTTCCTCGTCGAATTCTAAGCAGACGGCATATATGCACTGCAAAAGATGGCGCTACCGAGTGCTTATGGGCAGGCATGCAAGACCACAAGACCAAAGACTTTTACAGAAGCTGTATGGACCAGTGTTGTCACTTCAGAACATAAAAATATGGTGGATTAACAGAAAAAAGAGTGGTAGATTTAAAATTTTATGGCGCAAGCTATTTAAACTGTATAAACATTAAAGCTAAGCGATAACAATCAGCTTATTATTTATAAAAGCAAAGCTACGGAATTCTACTCGATTTCTGACTCCGCCTTGTTACGCCAGTAGCATGCCGGTCCCAAGCCCGGATAAAGGAGGAGGTGTTGGAGGCAACGGTTTTTAACCTATCCTCTCTAAAATAATCCGTTAGTGTACTCTAACCTACAGGAGCAGTAGTTAAAACTCAAAATATTGATGAATGAACAACCTTAAGGATGTTAATACTCCAGGTGGTACTGGTAATAGCCAAAATCCATCCGTGGTCTTCTCGACTGCGGCTGGGGCTCGGATTCTGGAGGCCCCAACATTCATTGAACACACAAGCGACTCTTGTGGCTCTATGTCCGACTCTTTGGGCAAACTGAGCATGAGTAAGGTTGCTACCCACTGCACCGCCGCTGACAGCTTGCCCCGTGATATCTCAACGGTTGAACGGGCTCCTTACGTGGCTGGCTTTGAGGTGCACCTCACTAAGGGTCAGCGAAAGAGGAAAAGGAAGCAGCTGAGCGATCAGCGGCGCAAAGAACCTCCGCAGGCTGAAGGCGCAAGCACTGCGGTCGGCTCTTCGGTTGCGTCTATGAAACGGCTGCATTAAAAGCGCTTCTAAACCCTCTTACCTCGTCCAAGTTCAAGCTTTCTCTGAATTTGGTTGGAAAACTGAACACAGTGAATCTTGTCTGGGTACCAGGTCACACTGGCATCCAGGGAAATGAGATCTCGGATGAGCTTGCTAGGCAAGGTTCAGAAGAAGTTTTCTCAGGACCGGAACCTGCGTTGGGTCTGCCTGCATCTTTAGTCATGTCGTCTATCGTTTCTTGGGTTTCTCGGACACAAGATTCGGTGGCGCGATTGCGGTGGATGTAGACAGAGCAAACTACTGCGCCCGGACATTTGCAAAAGGTCAGCATCTTTTCTTCGATCTCTAAGGAGAATCGACTGTAGGCTGCTTGTAGGCGTTCTTTCGGGCCACCAAGCTTTTGCTAAACACTTAAATGTGTTGGGCTTAAGCGACACCACTACCTGTCCTGCTTGCGGTGAGGAGGATGACACAGCAGAACACTTTCTCTGCAATTGTCCGGCCTATGCTCGCATCAGGTGGTGGATCTTCGGGGCTGACGTGGTGAGTGCCGAACATCTAAACGCTTTATCACTGAAGCTCCTTCTCGTTTTTCTTCGAAAGACGGGAAAACTAAGTACATTAATGTAAGGTGTCTGAATGGTAGTACAATGGACCTTTAGTTGTGTCTGAGCGCTCCATCGGATAGCAGCAACCTCCGACAAAAAAAAAATTGAATTGGTAGATCTACCACATTGTGGTAGAAGTGACAATACTGGTATGGACAAAGACGAGAAGTAAATCTTGTAAATACATGCCCTGCTCTATCAATCTTGAAGCCTTCTTCTACGAAGATATAAGTGATCTTCCCAATATGGACAGCAAAAGTCTCTTTCGCTTCATCAGAAACTCCAAATGGTTCAACGAGTAGGGAAAAGCTTTTTCCTAGATTCCTGTAGTGTCACAAAGCACCAATACCGGCCTAACTGTAACCAAATATACTTACTGCGGCAGATCCTGAAGAAAGCCCAATAAGTTCATATCAATACTAACCATCTTTTGATGGATTTAAAGCTATATAGAAACGAGCTACACTGAGCCATGTCAAGTTTTGGCAACCTATGTGACTTCTATAACATTGTGCAAAACTCACAGGGCTGTTAGTAAATAATAGTAATGGTCTTCAAATACTGTTTTATTTCAGTCGATTAAGTAACCCAAACAGTAGGCTACTTAATTCCAAGCGTCTTTCTGTTTCGCCTGGGGAGCAATAACTATCTCTGTGGCAACTCAACTATGTTTATTAAAAGCAAAGTTCGTGACTTCTGACATCTGGTTATGACATATCAGTTCGCCTTCCTCTACGATTTGTGGTACATTTACTTTTTTGGCGAATTCCAATTTATTACCAACATCATTTTTTTTGATTTATTTTACTTTCAAAAAACTAATATTGTTGTTGTTGTTGTTGTTTCGCCTTAACCTGCTTCAAGTGCGATTAACGTAATTTTAACAAAATAATTTTCAACCCAAACTCATGCCATATTTTCTTCTTTTTTTTTAATCTAAAAAATTGTAACACCACCTTGCCGACGACCACATTCTCACACAGTTAAAACATCTGACAAGTCTCGAACTGCATCAATCAATTTCAATTACCAGTCGACTAAGTAGACTATTTATTGTGAGAAGCGAGAAAACCACAGCGTAGGCCGCTTGCAACTAGCTACTTGGAACTAATTTCACTTTCTTTTCAAATGGACGTGCGCGCGGGAGACTGCTCACTTGGCCAAACTGGAACTCCCCGAACATACTCTCATTGTTTGGTGTGTGATCTTCTGTCTGTGATTGACATACATACAAAGTCGTATCAATGATTTTTATTATTGTTGTTTCTGTTTTTCATTTCTTTCTTTGAGGCACGTTCCAATGTGAACTCATTGTTCATTTTGATTTGTTTAGGCCCAAAACAAGGACTTAATCTGATGGTAATGAACGAATATTCATGCGGCATTTGTTTATTTTGGCCGATTATGCAACCGAATGAAAGTTTAGCTACGACGACGTCCTTTCACCATAAACAAATAGTTATTATTATTATTTAAGTAATTTTCAACAATTCATTGAGATTGAAGTTTTTCCCTGAACAACACAACAAACCAACCAACCATCCAACGATCGTTGTCTTCATTCAATTAAGTCGTCAATTGTAAGCTGGGGTAATTGGTAAATTTGTCTGACGCTCACCTACACCTTTCTAGTATATCTAAGTCGGTAATCTATTGCCGTGTGGTCGTGTCGCATACTCTTTGTGTAAATAAATCTTGGGCGCACTTGGCTGCGCTCTCTTTGCAGACACAACCAACGAAGCATGATCTGATCATGCTGAAGATCAAGTTCGGTGTTCAACTCTTTCGTTTTACTTATTTTTTTCTTCTGCTTTTCATCTGAGGGAAAATCACCGTTCAAGCCATGCACAATCCCTTTGGTGATTGGGGTTTTTGTTATGGAATTTAATCGTTGATCTTAAGTCTCCTTATTCCTTGGCATAGAGTCTTCGTATTCCGGTTTTTTGTTTTGTTTTTTTTTTTTGGTTGCTCGGAATGAAAGCAACATTTTTTGTTTATTTTTGTTTTCATATGACGCATGAGATAATGTTAAATAAATAACACACGCCCGGATTATGTTGAATGCATAATTAACTCTGTAACACTTCAAGCGGGCAGCGGGCAGATAGATGACTGTGTTCGCTTTGAATGTGAAGTCTTTCTTAACGATAATGGGTAGACCGATATGTTTTTTTGATTTATTTATTAAACTTGACCTTAGGGTGGGGTCCATAAATTCTGTTTACAACAGTGCAAAATGTAATAAATTTCAAAGTAAATAAAGAGTTCTTTTATAGACACTTTGATGACTGGTTGGTTAGGTTTTGACAAATAAAAAATTAAGCTCGAACCGATTAATCTATATGCAATTATTCCGTTAAATTGTTCTTGCAAAGTAATAAGGTTACCTAAGTGTGTTCAATAGGACTTGTCTTCTTGTATCGAAATTTTTCACAGCTGCTAGGATCAAAAGCTTTTGAAGCCATGATTGGGTAGCTTTTTCTGTAACTTACCATTGCAAATGATATTTGGGAAACCTTTTCCGTTGCATCGACTCTCTAAACCTTCCCCCACCAAAGGCTGTGATTGAGCTCATAGCAGCGTAGGTTGGGGCTTTGGGCAGCAGCAAATGCAACATAAGGGGATATCAACTTTTGGACTTAATTTTATCGTCTGATGTTACCATCAACAATGTAGGTCACCAACCTACTTTTAGGCCCGCCAGAAGACAGCAAGTAATTGATGTTACCCTGTCAATCAGGCCAAGACTATCACAAATTGGAAAGTATCGCCAGATAGCACCTTATCAGATCACAGATACATCGAATTTCAAATCTACTGCGAACTGTCACCTTCGCAAGAGAGGAGAAATCCGAGAAAAACGAACGGGCCACGGTTTAGAGAGGAGCTTGCCAACTCTATCAAAGTTCCACTCAAACTTAGATCAAGACAGGGAGAGGAGAGGTCCGCTCAGGTTCTGATCAGCGTCCTCACCCGCTGCTTTGAACTTTCGTTCCCTGTTTTTAAATCCCCCGCAAAAAACCGGTACCCTGGTGGAACCCCGATCTGCAGTGTCTTCGTAAAGAAACTAGGAAGCTACTAAATCGGTCTTTAAAAACCAACTTGGTAGAAGACTGGAATCTTTATCGATCGAAACAAAAAGTTTTAAAGAAACTTATTCGCAAGTCGAAAAATGTTTTGTGAACAGGTCGAATCTCTAAGTGCAACTAGAAGCCTTGTTAAAGTCCTCCAAAGGAACTGACCAAGTAAACTGGATGCAATCCTTAAACCTGATGGGACGTACACTGAGACAAAGGCGATGACTTTCAGTCTTCTCCTTGAGACAGGTTACTACGTGTTCTTCAGGCCTTCAAACGACGGTGGCTACATTCGAACCGACTAATACCACGCGGAACAGCTGGTATATTGCATCGGGAGTGGTGACTGTTGATGCTATCAAATATGCTATTGCATCTTTTGAGAGTTTCAAGTCACCTGGTCCGGATGGAATTTATCCAGTTTTGCTGGAACTGGGTTTAATTAAGGTTTTGCCAATGTTGAAAAGAATTTTCACCGCGAGCTTTGCCTTGGCCTATATACCTTCCCCCCGGCGAATGGTTAAAGTGGTTTTCATACCAAAAATTGGTAAGTCTGACTACACTCTATCCAAAAGCTTTAGACCCATAAGTCTGTCTTCCTTCTTGCTAAAAAAGATTGGAGAGACTTGTTGAGCTGCATGTGCGCAAAGTTGCTCTTCGATCCCATTCTTTATCTGAGATGCAATATGCCTATCCTGTAGGACTGCGCTTCTAAACCTTGTTGGCAGGATTGATTCAACTTTGGTGTTGTGGACTTAAGCAATGCTAATGTACAGGACGTTGGTAGCCGATGCAGATTGTGGCATCTTATGGTGTATGGTGGTAGAATCTTTGCTTACGGCTCTCAATTTTCCTAGAAACTACACTCAAGCTTATGCGGATGATGTCGCCGTTCTTTCTGTCCGGTCAAATTTAGGGGCTGTCTGCTCTCAAGCGCAGAGATCCCTGGATGTGATCGATGTTTGGGCTTTCTGTGAATCCCCTTAAAACCATGGTTGTTCTCTTTACGACAGGGAAGAACGTCACTGGTCTGTCCCAACCCGTGGTTAAAGGTGCCACCATCCCTATTTCCGATGAAGTCAAATATATGGGTGTAATCCTCGATAAAAAAAAAACGTTTATGGTCCAAACATGTTGAATCGAAAACCGATAAAGCACTGTCAACTTTCTGGCAGTGTAGAGGCGCTTTTGGTAAAATATGGGGCTTGTCTCCGAAAATGATCCTTGAGGTTTCGCTTTAGTTTTTGTCTTGTTGGGTTCAGTGGGCTCATCTTTTTCCTGTAAGACCTACGCTTTTTGCTAGGCCTTTATTAAGCTGCCATATTGGTTTCGCGGCCAAGTTCTTCCTCGTTCGTGAAATATTCTCTTGCTGGACAGTTAGGCGTTGTCTCGAGATCTTTCGGTGCAAGAAGGTTTTAAGATCCTCATTTTCTTTTCGCAGAGAATCTAAATACCTTCTTATTAAGCTCATATTTCGTTTTCACTGAGTCCTGACTAACGGTATAACTGGTCTGCCACCGGGGGTAATCATTACATTTGTTTGTTCCATTGCATCTCTTTGGTGTTGTATTTTATACCTTCTACCAGGTTTTACCTTCTAGGATCAGTCGCACACCAAGAAGCCGCCTACTTTAGGTCAGACGCTCTTGAATTTGAGTTTGTCTTGCGTTTTACCTAAAGTTTAAACTTGACGCTGACCAGGGATTCGCCCAATAAGGGACAGGCGCTTCTGGGTTTTTTTTGTGACTAGGGTCCGCGGGGTCGTTACGCCCGTTACCACTCTAAAGAGAAGTACCCTTGCGGGTGACAATGGCAGAGTATTGGGGTATATGAGGGACGTAAATCCGAAAACGGATATGTGAAGCTAATGGTATGGATTGGATTCGAAGTGACAGACAGGAGGTCATTGATAAAAATGAGAAAGAGAGTCGGAGACAAAACAGAGCCTTGAGGGACACCAGCATTTATTTGGTGAGTTGCAGACTTGAAACCGTCCAAAACAACTTGAATTGAACGTTCCGAAAGGAAATCTCTAATCCATTGAAGAAAGTTATCATCGATCCCAAATGCACGCATTTTCGACAAGTGGGCTTGATGCCATACTCTGTTAAATATCAATCGCATTACGGTGAATAGATTGGTTCCACTTTTCGGGTAGATAAGCCATCAAATCAGCAGTGAACCTCTGTGGCTTCGACAACCGTAATTTCGGTCATAAGGACGATTTATCAGCGTTTCCATGACCTTAGAAAGAAGGGACGTAAGTGGTCGCTAAGAGGAGAGGAAGATTCGTCTTTTTTGGGACTGGCTGGATATATACTGTTTTTAAATCCTCTCGGAAAGGGCCCTTAAGCATAAGACATAGGAGATAAGCTTACGCAGTGGTTTTTCAATAGCGTGGAAGGACACCTTCTGACAGAACGGTATAGGAAATATCATATTGGCCAGCGGATTTGTGAACAGTAAGAGTGCGGAAGTGGATTTGTCCCATTGAGTATTCTACGCGCTCGAGTATTGGGCAAGATAGAGCATAATCTGAGAGCGTTGAGCTAGCCGCAAAGTGAGCAGCAAGCAGATTGCCTTTATCCGAAGAGCTGAGAGCTGGGATGTCATTGTAAATGAGTGTCGGAACAGATGAAGATTCCGAATTTTTGATGTTCTTCACAAATGACCAAAAGTTTCTACTACCGGTGGGCCTTTGTAGTATTTTTTCCCTCAACTTTTGGTCGTAAGAGAATTTGACACGATTGCAGTGGGTTGGTTTTTGTGAATTTGGTCGAACGAGGCTTCAGGCTCTAGGTGCTTATGTAATGAGAGGGGAACGTCTTTCTGTAGAAGTCGGGTAAGATACTACAATAAAAGTAGTGTCTGTCGGAAAGTAAAATGGACCAGTTTTAGAGACTACGCGCTTCAGCGGGTGTTACTAGCTCAAAAACAAATAGTATAACTTTTTGTATCCTTTTTCAGTATCCTGTTCCTATTTGGCTCAACAATAATATTTTATTAGCGGAAAATGGCCCCAATTTACCATCATTTTATTGTTGTTGTTTTTCTTAAAATGTTGTTATATTTTTTTATAAAAAATAGATCGCATTTTTAAGGGGGCCCATTTTGCATGTAGCCCTTTGGTCCCATTCAAAATTATATCTTCTTATCGTAACCGATCCGACATGCACTATCTTGGGAATGCAAGCTAATAAATCAACAACAAAAAAAAACGACTATGCACCGCAATTATGCAAAGAACACTTTCAATAATAAAGTATCTTGTCCTCCCATTCATCAGCTTGATGCCAAAACCCAGGGTCATTATCTTTTATAAATTACAGTGAACTACAAGAGTAAATTCAAAATCAAAGCACGAGTCATTTAATAGGAGCAAATTCAAGAGTATAAATCTAGTCACAGGTGAACGACCCAATTTTCATTACGATACACACGAAAGCAGCTATTATGAGTTTCCATGCAAATTGTGAGAGAGTTTTTATGTTTATTTATTTTTTTATGGTTATTGTATGTAGCTGAAAACAATGTGCCAATTAAATTTTCGCTAAACGAGTTGGTAAATAAAAATTTGTACATTGTCCATTTTATTGCCGAATATTTGCATTTTTTTTTCGTTTATTTGCTTTGGCTGTGAACCAGAAGAAGGAAACTAATTGGTAGTTAGCTAACTAAAGCTGATATTTAAATATTGCCTAAAACTTAGCAATAGTTTATGCGAGTAAGACTTTGTAACTTTTGTTAGAAATCAGACGTTATGATCATTCCTGGTCGGTAGAGATCACGGTCATTGTAAAAAGATATGCGATTGGCAATTACAGCAATTGGTATGACAGGATATTCGCTGAACAGCACGCGTCAGGCAGTGCAAATATATTTGATATCACGGTCACAGTAAGTAGTACGACCAACGATCGACATGTGATCGATGATGATCGAGCGCATAGATCACGATCACTAAACGATGATCTATAAATTGATCAACTTTGGTACAAACGGCTCGATCACTGGACTTCTCATCTCATTGTGCCCCCCCCCTACTTATACCTTGGAGAGGTTTTGCTCCCTCTTCCAGAGCCCCCTCACAGCTTAATTCGCTGGGAATTATGTCGGAATGCTTATGCTCTGGCCTTGGCAAGGAAACTCCCACTCATCCAGTCCAGTTTCCTTTAAGAATCTGAGAATGAGTAGTGGATCCGTAGTTGGTAAGTCCTTTTCTTGAATTTGGTGTTCTCCCAAATATTTAAACCTTTTTCGGGTCAGTGCCCCGCAGGATTTCAGAATGTGTTCTGCAGTTTCCGTGCACTTATTGCAGAATCTGCAGAGACCTATCTTCCTTTGGTGTTCCCTTAGTTTGCAATGCCCCGTTAGGAAACCAGTTAGGATACGTAGACTAAGACTGATGCATGCTTTAAATCTTTTGAGATTACAATCTCCTAAGAACTTTTTGGCTTGTCTCAGACCTCGGGGATCTCGAAAGGTTCTAGCCCTTTTCTCCTTTTCTTTCTTTCTTTGCGTAGGGTGTGTTCCCCTATCCCGCACAATGGTTCAGGTCCTATGAAGGGTGTTGCTGCCCAAATGGCCCAATAATGCCCAAATGGCCTAGTATCAAGCAGACAGATACTTTTTCTTGCCCAATTTGTTGAGACTTTGTAGGCATTCCCATACAAGTTTGGATTGAATGACAGGGAGTCCAGTGCTATGATAGCTGCCTGACTATCTGACATTATTGCTATGTTACAGTTTCTGTTATTCTTTTCGAGATTGATTCGAACACATCTTTCTATGGCGCGCATATTTCTGCTTGAAAGATGCTGGTACTCTTGCCCATTGATTCGTAATGTTTCGTTCTTGGCCCAAACACTCCTGCACCAGTTCCTTCATCAGTTCCCTATCCGTCTGTATACCACTTTATCGTGTGGTCGCTCAGTGCATAGATTGTGGATTCATCGCTCCATTCCTTCTTGTTGCTGAGCTTTATTAAGAAATTCTTTACAAAGTTGTTTTTCCTTATGCTGTCATCTCTTGCAATAGCCAAGAGTGGAAGTTTTCCCATCAATGCATCATATTCTTTCGAGCTGATGCATTTCCCTTTTGCAGTTCCTTTTTTTGCTATTCTTAGAATAGTTTTGTCTGCCGCCTCTGAGACAATCAGGTGTAGGAGAGTTAATTCCAATAGAGCCTCCACTGCAGCGGTTAGGCATGTACGCATTGCGCCGGTGATGCATAGGCACGCCAGTCTTTGCACTTTATTGAGAGATTCTCTCGTTGATGAAACTTGTTCGTTCTGCCTATGCTACTGCACCATATGTGATCATTGGTCTCACAATCGCTATGTACATCCATCGTAGAATATTGGGGGTACAGCCCCACGTCTTTGTGTGTTTCTTCCAGAGGAGTTTACTGTCCAGATGAAGTCCTCGGTACTTCACCTCATTGACCGGTATCAGTGTCGTGCCTGACAATCGGATTTCCTTGAGTCTTTGATTGTCTTTTCCTTGTGAATGGCACAATCGTTGTTTTAGCCGGATTGATGTTCAGTCCAGTAGTGGCGCACCATTCCTGTATTACCCTCAGACCTCGTTGTATGAAGTCGCAGAGAGTTTCTTCAAACTTTCCTCTGGAAATTAATACTATGTAATCAGCGTACGCCTGACAGCTTTTCCAGTAGTTCATCCACAACTAGGGCCCACATCAAGGGTGATAATACCCCTCCTTGTGGGTGTTGTCGTTGTTTGTGTCTCTGCTGATCTAGTGCTCAGCAGTTCGCACATCCATCTGGATACTGTGTTGTTGGCTCCTTTTCGTTGCAGAGGTCGTTTGATGGCCTCATGTGAGGTGTTATCAAACGCTTCCTTAATATCAAGGAAGGCACACAATGCTATCGCTCTTGAATTCAGAGCACTTTGGATAATTTCTGTTAGCTGATAGAGGGCAGTTTCTGTCGATCTGCATGTTATGCATGTTATACAGGGCGGGCAGATGATGCAGAGGGAACAAGTAAGTAGTACGATCAACGATCGACATGTTCCATATAAGGATTGACCATAGTCTGATCACTGTGATGATCGTGCGCATAGATCACGATCACTAAACGATGATCCGTAAAGTGATCAACTTTGATATAAGCAGCTCCATCACTGGTCTTTTCATCTCATCAGACATACAGATAACCTTTTCTGATAAATGATCACTGATCGGCAATAGAAATACCAAGATTTAGATGATCGTACAGAACGCGCTCACTGAAAAACGTTGTGTTGTTGGCACTTTAACTGAAAGAGATGCCCACACGTTAGCCGATTCTACGTAAACTTTTGACTTATGGCAAACCAGCTGTATAAAAAACCATAAAAATCGAGTTCTCGCAGTAGTATTTTCCAAGCAAATTTTCAGAGGATTTCTGAAGGAATTGATAATTTACCAATAAATATGAACAACTTCTCTGATATTGATGTTGCATGGTTTCCCACCTGGTTTTACAAAATAAATTTATTCATACGTTAGGGGTACAGATTATCGTCCCAAATTTAGGGGTTCATTATCTGAAGCTTTCATTGCACAGTCTGGAGTTCCTTAGGGAAGACAATTAGGCCCTCTTTTGTTCATAATTGCTATAAATGATATTACATCAATAAAACGCAGAGCTTTTCCGAGGTACTACTCCCACTTTATGAGAGAACCTGGGAGACCGACAGCTATCCGAATGAGTGGAAGAAGGGTATGATCGTCAAGCTCCCTAAAAAAGGAAACCTTATGAAGTGCAAAAACTGGAGAGGCATCGAAGACATACTCGACGACGAAGAAGCAGGTTTCCGGTCTGGATCCTCCCGTGTCGACCACATAAACACCTTGCGTATCATTATTGAGCAGTGCATTTCGAAAAGACGTTTGACAGTAGCAAGCCTTGCACAGGAGAGGCATTCCCGATAAGTTAATAGCAATTACTTATCGGGAATGTTCTGATCATCTATAGATAACTGGTGATTGTGATGTTCATTGGTGAACATTTTTCAGAAGGTCAGCTGAACCTTGAGCATTTATAATTCGTCCTAAGATAAGCGCTGAATAAATGGAAGACAAAAGATCAGTGGCATCTATATGACTAGCTATAGAGTATATGGTATATCACTTTTCAGTCTATGTTGAGAGAGGGGTAACATTTGAAGAAGTTTGATACGTTGACTGTAAAGGAGAAGTCTGTATGGATCATCTCATGGAAGACCTCTAAGGGCAATCCTGATTGTTAACAGATTTAAAAATGTTCATCTCATCACTTACTTACTTGTGTCCTATATCCCCTTGTGGGTCCTAGGGCCTCTGCAATGTGCCTCAGTTCTCCGCAACTCGTGCAGTTGACAGTTGCCGTGCTTTGTACTCCAAGGAGTTAGCGGGTTCCATAGCATCGCGTGGTTAGCTATGGACCTGTCACCTTTTCGGAGAGTGTGACCCGTCGCTGTATAGTTTTGCCTATAGCTTTATGCCTATATCCCATTCTCCCATTCTCGTTTGAGATACGGTTCGGCCAGAAAATCCTTAAGATGTTGCTTAGGCACCTATTAACGAACATTTGCAGCTTTCTCATGATAGTAATGGTCACACCCTAAGTGCCCCATCCATACACCAGCAGGGATTCAAAGTTGGAACGGAACAGCCGTAGCTTGGTGTTTAAGCTATAAAATCGTGGATAGCATCCTAAATGCAAATTTTGCCTTGCATATCCGGCTGGTTATATCTAGTTCGGTTCCGTCATCCGTTAAGACAATCCTTCAAGGTATTGGAACTCTCTACTCTCTCAACCAGTTGTCCAGCAATTTATTAATTAGTTCGGTCTTAGGATGATCATTATTGTTTTTGCCGAATCAGTTTTAAGCCCAACGACGTCTGCTTCCGTCACCACATTTGTTGTCATTAGGTATAGGGCCATTGTTCTATAAGATAGCAGGCATATATTGTCGGCATAGTCCAGGTACCTGAGTTCGGATGTAAGAGTCCATTGAATTCCTCCGCTTTCCGTCGATAATCACCAATAAAAACAATATTGGTGACAGAATGCAGCTTTGCCTAAGCCCACTTTGTGCTTTGAACTTCTCAAACACCTTTCCTCTATGCAAAACGTGAGAAGTTGATCCATCGTACGATCACTGGTCTTCTGGCCTTCCAAAGCTGGTTATGCAGAAGCGAAGCCTACTGTTTTATGATCGACATTGAGTCCGGTATCTTTAGTTAATTGTTTTGTTCTTGCAAGAGCCTAGGAATTCGACATAATGTCTTTTTATAGGTTAGTACTAAAAACTTGATAGTCAATGTGGCTTCCATTTGTTAGCTCACCAAAATGCTAAGAAGGTTGCAAATAAAGGGTGTTTTTTTTAGAGGTTGGTTTTTCGAATTGAGATAAAACTGACATTTTGTAGTCAAATCTGACAACTCTAATGTCATTTATGTTCAGTTTGGTTTGCCATTTCATCATGAACAGGTTGACAAATGAACAACGCTTGCAAATCGTGCAAATTTATTTCAAAAATAATGGTTCAGTTCGCGAAGTTTACCGCAAGCTCCGTTGATTTTATGGTCGACATAATCGTCCAGCGTTTACCTAGGTTTACTCTACGTGATAATACGCATCCGCAGAGACGTCGAACAGTGCGCCCCGAAGAAACAATTGCCGCTGTAGAGCAAAGTGTTGAAGAGGACCCGAATGAATCGATTCGCCACCGTGCACAGTAACTAGAGCTTTATCCATCAACTTTATGGAAGATTTTCAAGATCAACAACAAGATCCAGCTTGCGCAAGAATTAAAGCCGCGAGACCATGCAATGCGTCCTGATTTTGGTGTATTGGCTATCAATGCTGATTTTCATCGCAAAATTTTGTTCAGTGATGAGGCTCATTTTGGGTTGAATGGCTACGTCAATAAGCAAAATTGCCGCATTTGGAGTGAAGAGATCCTTGAAACGCCATTACATCCACAAAAACTGACTGTTTGGTGTGGTGTATGGGCTGGTGGAGTCATTGTGCCATACTTCTTCCAAAATCCGAAAACATGCTGGAGAGTCAGTTACCGTTAATGGAGACCGGTAAAGAGCTACGATAACCGACTATTTTGTTCCCGAATTGGATGGCATGAATGTGGATAAGATGTGGTTCCAACAAGACGGCGCTACATGCCACACAGCGCACGTCACAATCGATTTATTGAAGGAAACATTCGATGAGCGCATAATTTCGCGGAATGGACCTGCCAATTGGCCACCCAGATCGTTGGATTTGACACCATTGGATTATTTTCTTTGAGGATATGTGAAGTCCCTCGCCTACGCCAACAAACCAGAAATGTTAGGGGACTTGGAAGCCAACATTCGTGGTGTTATTGCCGACATACAGCCCCAAATGCTTGAAAAAGTGGTTGAAAATTGGACCTCTAGACTTGTCTTTATTTGAACGGCCACATGCCCGAAATCATATTTAAACATTAATGGCATAAAATCATCCTTCCAACAAAGCCAAATTGATGGACATTAAAACGGTTTTCTTGTGTTTTATTTCAATTCGAAATTCTATACCTCTAAAAAAAAAACACCCTGAAGTTGCTAGCATCAGTTGGGTAGACCACAATTAATCCCATTTTTAAGTCACGAAAAGCTATAATTGTGAATTCCATTTAAAAAAGCATCCAGGTTCAACATAGCGCCCCATCAACACCGAGTGACCCCTCGAACCCTTGCAGCCAACTCTTTCCAACTACTGAATCACTTTGGCGATCACTTTAGTGATCTTCCAAGTCATTTACCTCATGACAAACACGACCAATACTCGCATCATTCAAACCTACTAATAATAATTGACTGTATAACATTATCAAGAGTGTAACACTTGATCAATATTTATATAATTCTCCATGTCAGGGTGGGGAAGTACCATATGACGATGACGACGACGACGACGACGAAGACGCATAAACCGAGACACAAACGAAAAAAGAAGAGCGATGGCAAAATAAGCCAGCTCAAACGAAAGTGAATGGCCGACAATTATTTAACAATGTACATTAGGGGCCAGCCAGCCGTCCACGAAAGGGTTCACAGAGAGAGAGAGAGAGAGAAACACGCTAATCAAAATAAGATCAAATCAAACAGCATATATAGGTACATCATGGTAGTTAGCCAAGGGGCAACTTGACTCCCAATATAGAAAGTAAGTTTGCTGTGCTGGTGAGATGCTTTTACTTTTTTTAATTTTTTTTTGTGTTTTTTTCTTCATATGAAAGGGGAATACCTTTGTTGTAGTTTCTGTGGATAATTAACCGCAACCATGTGACAGAGGTACAGCCTTGGGTTGAGGTAAGAAAATACCTTAAGGGTAAATGGTATCAAATTGTGTTGACATTAGTTGTCAACTTCTGGTTTGATTTGAGCTTAGGGATTGTATTATGTTGTGGTGGTGACACTGCCTCCGTGGAGTGGACCAAGTGGGTCAGAAAGGAGTATGAATTTAAAATAATTTTCACAGAAAGATTTAGTTTATATTAAAGACTTTCTTTTTGCACAATCGCCGATCCAATATTCAGAGATGGACTGCCACAGGGCGTAGCCCCATCTTCAAATTTGTACTTTGTCTTGTTAGTGATGCTTGGAAAAATGACCTTGCATTCAGATAGGTCCTTTCTTTAGTCTTAAACTGTAGTGACCTCTTGAGGCCAAGACTGAGAGTATGTCAACTTCAAGTCTAACCTTTGATGTTGGACATAAAAACTCATTGAAGAAGGCAATTGATCAGAAAATCACAGGCCATGACAGATCCAAAAAAGCATTCACCTCCTCAGGATAGTGACAATTAACTTAACATAGAAAACAGCACGACCCCTTTTGGACCTCTGCAGTCGTACCGTAAGTATTCGTAATCGGTCTCCTTTTATATAACTTGGCAGAGTTCTGAGAGATCCTTCTGGTCATCCTTCTTCTAGTTGGTAGAAAAAAATAAATAAATATTAGGCTTAAACGGCCCATACAGGACCTTAAGCCTGGCTTCTCCAACCATTGTTTGTGCGAAGATATTTTTTTTTTGACACGAATGGAGGGACCGATTCCGAACCGCAATTTTATTTTTTGAGAAATCTCTCTTTGATGTTTGTCAGACTTCCAGAAGAGGTGGGACAGCCAATAAAAACTTTAAGGTGGTACAGGTCGGGATTTGAACCAGCGATCTCTCGCTTAGCGGTCCAACGTACTTAACCATTAACCCACTGCACCCAGGGTTGGTAGGTTTGACCTAAAAACAAAACATCTGCATGTAACTCGGTGCTATTGCAGGAGGGTGGTGGCCAAGTAGATTTTATGTGGGCCACTCTTTCGCAATTGTTTAAGTTTATTGAAAGAGATAGATTCTTTTGAACGTAAAAATTACAACTATATCGGTCGTGCACAAGTTTTAGGGATCTGTTCTGACGTGAAGGCTTCCTCAGACCTTTGTACTTCTAATTCGATCAAGCTTCGTTAAATAATTGTTATTAGAAGTAAACAGAGCACAATCATCATCAAGTTTTAGAATGGTGCAACAGTGAAGGCTTCTCTCTCTCTCTCCCCTCATCAACCCTTGCAAAACGATTCTAGTATCTTTCACTAGGAATAGGCTTGTGAACCTAAGTCCTATTTCCATTAGAGGTACTTCCTTAGTCCTACTCTAGTGAGGGTTACGGGTAATCCTTGATAGAAGTCTTAACTGGAATTCTCATAGAAAGTCTGCCAGAGAACGAGCTACCAGAGCCAGAGTTTACGAAAGCTACAGAAACTGCAAAGAATTGCGATGCACACCAGCCTAACTGCAGCACTAGAAGCTATTGTTGGGCTTTAGCCGCTGCTAGATGCGCACTAAAACTGCATCTCGAATACAAGGCAGACGACCATGTGGGACATCTGCAAACACTGACTTCTTTTCCAAAAACAGACATGTTTTGTACAATCCTGGACACTGTTAGGCAATACTGATTAAGGTCGTCACAGCCCCCTAGTGGTCTGGTTTGGTACACCAACGGATCAAAAATGGATTCTGGAGTTCGAGCTGGCATCTTTGGACTCAAAACCAAGGTTTCTATGTGAAAAAGTGTCCCACTGAAACTCCCAAGCTAAAAATCGATGTTATTCAGGTCCGCGCTAGATAGACGTTTGAGAGCATCTACTTCGTCTAGGCTACTGAGAAAATGTTCCGCGACTTAGACAATCGAAAAGACTAATCTAGACTTACTATAATTAAGAAATACTTTTGCTAAGGAAAGTATAGGCAAGCTAGTAAGCTTTCTCACATGCCATTGGGGCCATTGTAGAATGTAGGTTCTGTTTGGAAGAGGACGTATACTCCGAAAAGGCAAGCCAGTGTTATAAAATCCAACACCAAGTCGCCCAAATTAAGAAAATGTCACATCGCATAAAAAATTTTAACAGATAAGTCAAAAATAAAAATGTCGGATCGCCCAAATATTCTTCGGATATAAACAAAGATTACATGCATCAATCCTCGCGCCTACTCGAAAACCAACACTGACTAAATAAGGCGGCTTTGGCAACAGTACCTGGGTGGCTTCACCCA
Organism: Ferdinandea cuprea; assembly: GCA_963576555.1. Lineage (NCBI taxonomy): Eukaryota > Metazoa > Arthropoda > Insecta > Diptera > Syrphidae > Ferdinandea > Ferdinandea cuprea. The sequence goes on from OY754958.1 coordinate 66,693,726, forward strand.
TCTTTCTGCAGACGGCAGGGACCGCTCACGCAACTTCGTTGCTCCGCTCGGGGTATGTGCTTTTCTTCAGGCAGGCGCCTATGGCAACAGTACCTGAGTGACCCGCTATGTAAAATTAAGGGATTTCAAGGCTCTTTCCGCAAACGGTTCGATTTTTGAATGGAAATAGTGCTAAATTTTCAGAATTTGGCTTTATTTCGTTTGGCGTTATTTCACGTCACCGTGACCCCATGCTTCCCTTTTGTTTATATCCAAAAAACCTTTCGGAGGTTAGCCCTTATAAGGCTCAGTAGTATCAACCTACTGAAGTTTACCACTTTGCTAAGACACTTCAATTTTCAGGTGCTCAAAATAATAAGAGGTATTAATAATTGCAACTAGTTGTTTGAGCTTTGCTTTCAGTCAGCTCTACTTGCAATTAACGCCTTTGAGATAACATCAAAACTAGTCTGGGATTGCATTAAACTCCTCCTAATACTGGCCATCACCAACAAAGAACATTTGATCTGGATGCCAGATCACTCACTAATGAAACAGCAGAACTAGCCGGATGCCAAGACCTGTATCAAAACTGGGATCTACATCTTCCCGAATTGGATGGCATAAATGTGGATGAGATGTGGTTCCAACAAGACGGCGCTACATGCCACACAGCGTACGTCACAATCGATTTATTGAAGGAAACATTCGATGAGCGCATAATTTCGCGGAATGGACCTGTCCATTGGCCACCAAGATCGTGTGTGTTTTGACACCATTGGATTAATTTCTTTGGGGATATGTGAAGTCGCTCGTCTACGCCAACAAACCAGAATCGTTAGGGTGACTTGGAACGCCACGAATGTTGGCTTGCGATTCGGCCGACATACAGCCCCAAATGCTTGAAAATTGGACCTCTAGACTTGTCTTTATTCGAACCAGCCGCGGCGGCCACAACCCCGAAATCATATTTAAACATTAATGGCATAAAATTAACATGGACATTAATGCGATTTTCTTGTGTTTTATTTCAGTCCGAAGTTCTATACCTCTAAAAAAAAAACACCATGTATATCGTTTACTAGCTGGCCTTCCATTCCGCTGATATCAGCTTGAAAAATATTGCAACAATCCGTCATCCTAAGTATTCAGTATCATGCAGTGACAACGCTGAGAAAATTCCAGTCCTTTCTGTCGGTTGCAAAGACTTTAAAAAACCGTTGTCAAATTCATGAATAAGTTTCTCGTACTCACAAAGTTGCATTCCCTTTCCCTGAAGATGTCAAAATATTCATCTCTAACAAAGCATCTATATATATTTTCTAACAAACTTAACCATATCGAATGGCAACAATAGAAATAGTTAGCTATCTACCTTTAGGCGCACAATTCCGTAGTACAACCTATTGTATACTCTCAGGCAGAATAGCTCAATGTCTGGCCAAGTTAAAGGCCCACAACACAAAATCATGCATTCGTACCTACCTACGTAATAAATAAGAATAAATTAAACTATTTAGTTCCACCTGACTGTCTGCATCCTCAACCGAACTCGCTGGTACAGGAAACGCAACCAGACAGGAACAAGAAGAGGAAAAGCCTGCACGACTTTCACAGAATTCCATATTAATAACTCCACTTGTTGCACTCGTTTTACCATTTATCGCAACACAACATACACGCACTCACATCCAGATGGAACCATAACACAATGTTGGTGTTCAACCGGTCATTTGACAGGTTTTATTGTCGATTCGACTTATGGTCATTGACCTGGACAACATACCCTAAGCGGAGGAACAAGTGCCAGCTTGCACCACTTTGGCTGTGATATAAATATTGCGAAATTGGTTGTTGCACTTCGAAGGGGGCGGGATTGGTTTGTCACAAACCCCCACCCACTGGGTGGCAGCGGCGCGACGACCGTGCAGCTCGGTGGATGGTGGCACAGCATACCAGCGTGTCACCTTGACCATGGTCGGCTTTTTTTTTTCAATCGCATTTTCCTTCATTTTCCGCTGATTTGGTTGAGCGGCGCGGTGGCTACCTGCGAACGATTACCGCATACTTTGCAAACTTTTATTGATCAGTTAGTATTTGTTTTCTTTTTGTGCATTTTTTAATTTTTCTCTCCCCAATTTTGCTCCGCCGCTGGGGACGTGATTTTCAAGAAAATCCAAAACTATCCGGGGGGAAACTTTGCCAATGGAAAGTATATAAGTTTGCGAGGAGTTAGCAAACGAATGTTATATTGTAATCAAGCTCATACCGATTGATACAGTGTCGTGAATCTATCTTAATTTTAATTTTTTTTTCTGATAAATCGAAGAATCATTTGTGGGAAAAAGGTGACGTAGTTGCTGAGTGTGTTTAATAAATCATAAGACTCAAATTGAGTTCAAAAAATACGAGTTTCAAAATAATCGACTTGGAAAAGGTCAGTGAGTGGCGAGCTGTTGTGCGGCTAAGGGAGTTATTCCAACTTAAACTGGTCTGCTAGTTTCTCAACATAAAAAGTGAGATTGTTAGAGGAAAAATCTATCTGCGAACAGTTTTATCGGAATTAATTTAGAGGTTCCAATAATTTTTATAAAATTTGGAATCCAAGAAGAAATCAATATTTACAACAAAAAAGAGAAAGTTTTAAAAAAAATTAAAAAAAAATTGTCAAATATTTGGTTTGAAATATTGTGATTTACATTTTTTTAAATATACAGTGGAAAACGCTCGCTTATAACGACTCAGTTAAAATGGCCACATTCTCATCATTTGCTGAGTTTCATCATCTCTAAGAAGGAAAGACGGATATAACAACCGCCGGCGGTTATAACGATTCATTTCCTCGGTCCCTTAACCGTCGTAATAAGCAACTTTCACTGTATTTTGAAATACTACTCCTCTAAATTAATGAGCGAAGATTGCAAAATACGGCAGACATCTTACACTAGATAACGCCTACAGCGGAAATGGTTGTATCGTCGGCAAACATGGCCAGTTTGACCTGATCAACAAGATCGGGGAAATCATAGAAAAATATATTAAAGAGTGTTGGGCCAAGTACTGAACCTTAAGGGACACCAAATACAATATTTTGGACAAAGAATTTTGTGTTTTGAATTTTTAATATTAATTTTCTTGCACTTAGAAAGCTGCTTTGAATAATTTAGAAAACTGGAAAGTTGAACATGCCCAGTGCTAGCCCAGTTGATTCCTTCAGCTAAGTTAACTAATAGGCCCGTAGCTAGTAATATCATCTTTGGGCTTTCCGCGCTTTGCAATTAGTATAACCATTGCAGTTTTTAAGCATTCCGAAAAGTAGCATAGATTAACTGAGAGATGCAAATCTCTTAATATTTTGGTATTCCAGCAGATTTTTTGGGTTTGAAGCCTTTTACAAGACTAATTATTTCGTTGGGGCTTTCTAAATAACATCGGGATGAAAGAACATTAGCTTGAGATGTAGCGGTAATTGAGCTAGACACCTGGAAAATAGTATAAGCGGTGCCGTAAAATAAGGCCAACTTTCAAATATTGGTTTTACTGCCGGATTTGAAGTTGGTACGTGGTTTGGTATATACAAAGATTCTTTGGGTACAAACCAAGTTGGCAGGCACCCAACCTCGCATCTACTCCATATTCAACAGTAAAACCAAGCAGGGAGACTACTACCCGCCACATAAAACGAATTTCAATGACTTAGAGCAAAATCAAGCCAAGCTTTACTAAAGTGAAATAAAGCCAACTTTCGAAAATTGGCTTTTCTTCACGGCACCCATTACTAGCGAGCTGCGTTATTGCGGTTATTAGAGAAATTTGATTCCAAGACTTTAGCGTTTTCATTTGGATTAATACACAATTGGCTAAGTACTTAAAGAGACATTAGAGCCTTTGCCTGATCATTTCGGAAATCTTCCAATTAATCTTGATTTATCGAATGATGAAAGTAGACCTTTCCAGCTTCTTAACAGCTTCGTCTAAAAATGTCATACTTTGAAGGAAGCAGCCAGTCATAACGATAGGAAAGTTTATTACACCAAAACTCGTGGCAGAATAATAACATTCTGATGCAATTTCCAAAGCTTGACATCTTTTGATCATGTTTCTTTCGAAGGCGAACATTCTCTAAAAATTGCCATTTCCATCATATATTTTCGAAATGAAAAGCAACTAATTTTGCCTCGTATAATGTTTCCAAGTCCTGTCTAAACAATAAAGTGCTGAGAAGATTACAAAATTTTGTGATGTATTTTTGAAAACACAAATTTTTAAAAAATATCGTTATGTTTAAAATTGTCTGGGTATGCCAAAGAAAATATTATAACATTTTAGTTCGGGGTACAGAAAGCTGTATGGGTTACCGCCGGGGAGAAAAATATAGATAGCGAACCCAAATCGACAGATCATCTGCCACGTTCACCCGACTTTTATCTGTGTCGATATCGAAAAAGCCTTCGACACGGTTTGATTTGGTATGCATTCCCACTTCATCTTGTTAAGATGATTGCATCAATGGTGTATGAGAAGAAATTTGTAGTAACAGATGGAAAATATACAGCAGCTAAAGTTTTTCATGTCATAAATGGTCTGCCACAGGGCAAAGTAACGCTACCACTTCTGTTTATTATATGCATTTGCTGACGATGTTACACTACATGCGTTTGTCTCGAAGATATTGCATATTAAAAACAAACTTCAAAATAATTTTGATACGCTCCAGTCCTTTTGTTCAGAATGGAAGCTTAAAATTAACTTTGCGAAGTGTAAAACGTACTCCATTAAGAACGCAGATTTGAGAAGAGATTTGAAAAATTTGGAAGTTCTAATGAACTTCGCTTCGAGTCGATGACTGTTGTAAGGTATTCGTAGGTGTTCATTTAGACAAGTTTTGGTACTGCAATGAACACGTAAATACTCAGTTAAAAAGGCAAGATCGGCATTTATGTCTTTTAAATGTCTTTTCAGCTCCAATTATCTGAGATCCAATGCGAAAGTCATTTGTTGTCAAGCCTTTATACGGCCTTATCAAACGGAGTGTACCTCTTTTACAGCAGATCGATTCTAACATTCTCAGATAGGTCTAAGAACCAAGAAGGTGGCGGTATATTCTCGGAAGATTTTGACAAGCAGACCGAGTTTTCAGCCATTCGCCTAGCCGCTGACTAATTGGCAGTTAATACAACACAGCTTAACAAGAAAGGAAGAAAGTTTAACATCACCCTTTGCTTGGTACCGGAAAGCATCGATATCTCAGGGAACTGTAAAGCTAGTGAATTGGCTAGACGCGAAGCTCGTCCAACGTTTGAAGACATGCACCATTGGCGTTCCAGCTAAAAAGGGAACTAAAATAATGCGATAACCGGACATTGTGGAAATCTCCAACCTTTAGGGTGAATTTCTGCTAAAGCTGCAGAGACGAGAAACGGGAGGCACTATCCTGCAACGTCCTGAGCACATATCCCTTAAAAGCGAACACAAAACTAAGCTAAATAAACGATTTCGATGATGATCTTCATGCAAACATCAACAATTTTTTTCAATTAACGTTCTAAGTGTAATTTAGGATGCGCAATTTTAAACCAACAAACTAAGACTTTCTTGCAGTAGTCGAAGAGCTAGTGAACGATTTGAGTATCTTTTTTTTTACAAGAATAACATTTTTTTGGCTAGTAATTTTGGACTTACTAATTAAGAAAATATCGTTAAGGCAGGCATTCGGGGACTGCTTCACTATGCATCGGATTTTTGAAATTGCAAAATAATGAGCGAAAAAAACTTACTTTTACAAGGCTACAACTTTAGTATGTTTTAGTTTACGTTCGTATGTGCTTAAAAATAATTGTCTGGCAGAGTTCTGGTGGGTGCAAGTGAATTGTAATATAAATTTGCGCAGTTGCTTTTATTGAGTTTGTTGCAATGATCGACTCAAAAAATTGTAGGTGACAAAAGTATGAGACAAACATTTAAACCCATCAGAATAGTAAGGAAAACATGTCTTCCACTGGCAAACAGATCAGAACTGTTAATTTAATTAAAACTAAATATAGAAAAATTCAAATTTTAATTGTTTTTAAAAAAAATTGAGAAATTATTGAGCGGCCTCTCGTAAGTTTTGCAGAGCTAAAATGTAACTAGTTTGTAAAATGTAGAAATTTGTAATTAGTTTTGTTAGCGATCCTTCTCGCCACTTAATTCTACCTATGCTGGACTTGTTCAGCTTATATTTCTCGGAAAGCTTTAAAATTTCACTTTGCTTTATAGAAGGCTTAGGAACACTTTTCACAAAATGCATTACTAATAGTACCTACACAGTAATGCGACTAACGACTACAAAGAAAAATTCACGAAAAATTGCGTCTGCTATACAAAACGGACGCTTCATTTAACAAACATTTGTATAAAAAGTATGTCCAACAACTAGCTGTAAAATCACTGCCCAGACATAGCAAAAATGAACAAGAAGGAAAATATACAAATAGCGTACGAAATACTAGATAGCTTTTATCGCGTCACCCTTTTTTGAAGAGTTGCAATTACTGAGACAACAATAGTAAGATTTAAGGTGCTGCTTTTATCGAGGTCGCACTGTATAGTGCTTCTTCGTAGCGATGCTCTTTAAATTCGGAAAACAAGGTAGACAAATGTGATAATGCGATCCTTGAATAATATTAAAAATTTAATTTATTTGTTTTAATTACATTTACATTACTCCTTTATCACATTTCAGTTACTCTTCTGGAATAGATTATACATAACCAATTACATCGAATTACAGTTGAACAAATTCTAAAATTAATTCATTTGTTTCAATTACATACATATATATTACTCTTTAATTACATTTCAATTACTCTCCTGTAATAGATATTACATAACCAATTACATAATCAATTACAGTTGAATAAATTCTAAACTTAATTTATTTGCTTCAATTTCATTAATATTACTCTTCAATTACATTTCAATTGCTCTCGTGTAATTGATATAAGGTAGCCAATTACATCGAATTACAGTTGAACAAATTCTAAAATTAGTTTATTTGTTTCAATTACATATGTATTACTTTTTAATAACATTTCAATTACTCTCGTGTAATATATATTACGTAACCAATTATATCTAATTACCCTTAATATTTCCAATAAAAATTGCTCAGTAATTTATGTGTAATTAAATTACATATCTCTATAATTCAGTTACATTGGAATCAACTTTTTAATTACACAAATCAGCTTACGTTTTTGGACTATTATTTTGAGTATTTACTTTGTAATTCTAATTCTTTCTATAACAATTATCAAACTTTTAATTTTAATAAAAATCAAAAGTAGCTATTACCTTTAAGTTAATATTACATCTACGTGATGCAGGGAATCAACAGAATTGCTTTTGTAGTAAAAGAGTAATTTATCTGAATTTCGAGAGATAGCCTTGAGACAAATGGTACCAAATAATGCAGAGTGTTCCACCAGCTGTCGCCACTTGGCGCTGAACGTGCAATGCGTATCGAATTCACTCAAATTTATGTTCGATAGTTAATTAATTCCTCAAACTTGCACAAATTGATGTCTATTCGACTTCGAATGACTAATGCATCTCTTCAGTGTCCAATCAGCACCTCTTCAGAGTAGAGTTAGATATAATTAGGTGAGTTCAGTTAGCTGTCGGCTTTATGTCGCCTACGGAGATACAATTAAAAAAAAAACCCTTTTACCATAGCAACTCTCTCACAAGCACTCTCAGCTTCTGTCATTGAAATATATATTCGACGAAATTAAACGCAGGCCATTTGCCAGGCCAATTAAACTCCTCTGTACTTTTCAACTACAAACTGAAGTCATATAGCCGACCACCCATTGTTCAACAATTTGTTATTTTTACTTAAACACTCTCATGCATGATGCTCATTCTTAGACCAAAAAAAAAAAACCATATCCACTTTCGCATCCACACACACACACACAGATACACACTTCACTTTTCTTATTACACAACTTTTTGAATTTTGAAGTATTTTGGCCCCTTCCAGATGATTGTACTCTTGATGCTCGGCTGCCTAACAACGTCAGCGTATGCTGTATCCCATCCAGAGATAGCTACAAAAAGTGGCAAATCACCATCCTCAAGCGGCCAACAACAAGTTTCACACAAAGCATTAACCCAGCACGATGAACCGCTGTTAAACTCGATCAATGCGTATGCCCAGCAATACGAGAGTGCGACTTCATCGAAGCCGTATGGCATTACACAGCTCTACTCGCAGCCGTACCCGCCGCCAACGACCAACTTTAGATTCTCCAGCTCGCCCCAACTTCCATCGTCGCCAACAATTGAACACAATTTCCAACCGATGCCAACGACACACAATCCTCACAACATTCACCACCACCACCAACAGTCACAGTCACAGTCACAGCTACAGCAACAGTCACAGCAACAGCCACAGGCGCAGATCCAAGCGGATCAGAATCCTCCAACGCCGGTCATTATGCAGTATCTGCCGCAGTCGCAGATGAACGCCGGCGTACAGTACCTTCAGCTGATTCCAACTCGTCCATTGCTAGTTCCAATCAGTCCATATATGTCATCATCAATGGCACAGCCCTATCAATCACCGCAGATCGTTTCGCCACAATACAACTACAACGACTACTCCGGCCGTTCACTTATCCCAGCTGTCGAACCGGATCAGGCAAACACCATCCCGTATGGCATTCCATCGTATGCCAATAGCATGCAGAATTATCGCAGCTACAGGATCAACAGGGAGACCAAGCCACAAGACAACATACTGACGGCGGACATGTTCCTCAACATGAACGAGTACATGCCGTCGCCGAGCGATGCACCCAAGCCCGTGAACATGATCAGGGGGCGGCCATAGATGGGGCATCTACTTCGTGCCCCTCAATCTAGATATTAAGTCTCAATTATTGAATTTTATTGTTGTTTATGTGTCCACCAGTAATGTGCGATGTCTTCGACGAATCGAATCGAATCGAATAAATTAATTTATTGTTGTTTGTCTCACTGAAGAATCTGCTATCTGCTTTCGTGCGCTACTTCAGAAATTAATCCAATTTTAGATGCGCTGCGCTGCAATGCAACAGCCAGCTAGCCAGCCAGCCGCAGGGTCAACTCTATTGGAAATGATACACTTTCGAGGAGTGGTGGACGAGATGTGATGATCGTTCGCCATCATTGAACGTGACGGGCCATTGAAGATGTTGGCAACATGAACTGAACATTGTACGTGGGCTTGAGAGAGCTAAGGAGAAATGATGTCTCTCGAACGATGCAGAAAATTAGTTTAATCCATTAATGAAGGTGTCGCCGCTAATGGTTGTCTTCGTTAATGGAGACGATTTAATGGATGACTGTCATTGTTTTTTTTTCTCTCTCTCTACGAACGAACCTTAAATACTAAGTAGAGGCTTCACTGCGATAACATGGATGGGCAGCGCCTATTGAAAGGGGAATTTAGCTTCCGTTTGTTTCTCTTCGACGGGAACGCCAGCATTTAGAGTCAGATGGAATAGGTAGATAAGGTAGATACAAAGTCGGGAGAGCCTACATGGGGCTCTAGCTCCTTAAAAGCTTATTGTACCTTCCCTGGAGGGGTCTTAGACCTCCGGAGGAGGTCAGGAAGACGAGAATCTTCTCTGGATGCAGGGTAGCAAGGTAATTTGGTGATATCATTTCCTCACCAAGGATGTCCTTCCTGAGACGAAAGAGAGCCGGGCACTCCATGAGTATGTGAAGAGAGGATTCGTCACTCTCTAAACAAAGTCTACATGTAGGGTGAGGTGTTTTTTCAGGAGACAATGACCCATGAATATTCCTGTCAGGATTTTTAGACCATTCCTGTCCAGGTTAGTTAGGAATTTGGATTTCCTGGGGTGGGATTTAGGGAAGAATTGTTTGGTACAGTTCTGACCATGTGAATTGAGCCAGACTTCATTGGATTCGGTCAGGGGTAGGCTTTTAACATGATTTCTGAAGATATTTTTGCTGACACCCCAGAATGGTTCAGGGCCGACAAGTGGTGTTGTTGCGCCGACTTTAGCCAGTGAGTCGCTCCCTCTGTGAGCTGGGATTCAGTGAAGAATGAATAAGTTTTTCGTAGCAAGTTGCCATGAAGCTTTCCAGAACCAGCTTCGATTTTATGACAGATGAGTCAAGAGCTTTAATGGCTGCTTGGCTATCTGGAAAAATAAATATAAATAATTCTAGCGCACTGGTTAATGGCAAAGACTTCTGCTTGGAATATTGATGAGTTCCTGCCAAGGTTGACTGAAAAGTTCGCTTGAGGCGACTCTCCATAGATTACAGATCCAGTCCCTGACTCCATCATGAATCCGTTCGTATACCAGACGAGATCATGTTTTGATGGTGTAGGTTGATATTTTTCCCAGTCCTTATGGAAGCCGTATTTCGGTAGCATATCGGCAAGAACCATGCTAAGTTCTCTTAGGAAAGTCAGGAAAAACTCAGTTAAAAGGTAGGCACCTGCCGTTATGTTCGACTTATGACATCAAAAGAAATTTATATGTTTGGCGAATCAACCGATATACCCTTCACTAGGGAACTTCATCCTGTTTTGAAGGTGACGTTCAAGGTCTTTAGACTTTTAGACTTTAGCGGGACATAACGTTACTATAGTAGGCATGCAGTTTCATCACCTCAGTAGTTATAAAGCAACAAGGTGGTCAACAGATCTGCTAACCATCAACCAACATTCCGAGAGATCAGCATACGCTTGGACCTCTTCCTAGTTAAGGGAAAGGGACGGATAGGGATGACGGCATAGATACCGAAAAGTCGCCAGATACGTATGGTTTGATAAAGAGTGGCGGCAAGTAAATGCTGGGAAACAACTTGTCTACGAAGCGGCGCTGCACAAAATGACAAGAGCGGCTCCTGGTCGTGTTCGCGATATTCGCATTCGTAACCTGGCTGCAACAAGGTAGTGGTCCGAGTCTTTCAGGATAGCTATTTGAAATATAAGAACAAGTTCTTTTTTTGAAATATGTTCTATGGCCTCCTTTTTAACACCATCCCAAGAGTATAATCTTTTTGACACATATTTTGTCATACCCTAAAATTCGTCGCAGACCTCTAAAAATATAAAAATATTTCTGATCAGCATCAAATGTTATGACGATTTAGCAATATCTGTCCGTCCGTCATTGGATTTTAGGGCTTAACATGTTTTGAGCTAGAAAGCTGAAATTAAAAAATTTTTAAGTTGACGGGAAAGGGTTAAGATATTTACAAAATCTGACCTCCTTAACAAGTTTGTCACGCATAATTTTTGTGGGCGAACTCGTTGCCAGTGTGGTGTTGTAACATCAAATAAGGACACAATACAGGGTTTTTCAACAGGGACGCTACAAAGGTAGAGCGATAGGGACAGCAAACGACGCCATATTTCTTGCCGCTCTTTTGACATTTCTCGTCAGTAAGGTTTGCCATTTCATGACGGAAAGATATACGAGCCAACAACGAGCGCTACGTCAAATTTATGGTCGTCATAATCGTCCTAGCAGATCAACAATTGAGCGTCTAGTGGAAAAATTTGAATCCACAGGCACAGTATAAAATTTGTACCGTGCCAGTGAGACAAAGAAGTGCCCGTAGTGTCGAGAATATTGCTGCCGCTGAGGCTTTAGTTGAAGAGAGCCGAAATGTGTCTCTCACACGTCGTTCTCAAGCGTTGGGCATCTCTGTGACGTCGTTGTGGCGAATTTTGCGAAAAGATCTTGGCCTACATCCTTACAAGATTAAACTGACGCAAGAACTGAAGCCGCTTGACCACCAGAAGCGTTGTATGTTCGTGAATTGGGCTGAGCAACAACTTGAAAATGATTCGGACTTTCATCGAAAAATCATTATCAGCGATGAGGCTCATTTCTGGCCGAATGGCGGTATTGGTCAGACAGCAATCCGCACGTACTCCATGAGTCATCATTGCATCCCGAAAAAATCACGGTTTGGTGTGGTTTATGGGTCGGCGGCGTCATTGTGCCGTACTTCTTCCGTGATGATCAAGACCGGCACGTTACTGTGAATGGGAATCGCTACCGTTCAATGATAGCAAATCCAATTGATTTGGCCCCAATTGGATGATATGGACTTAGAGGATATGCGGTTCCAACAGGACAGCGCCACAAGCCACACAGCGAATGTCACAATCAATTTATTGGAAACCAAGTTTGGAGAACGTGTTATCTCACGAAATGGTGCAGTCGCTTGGCCGCCTCGGTCGTGCGATTTCACGCCGTTAGACTATTTCCTACGTCAAGTCTATGGTCTATGCCAACAAGCCAGCGACGATTGATGAACTTCGTACGAAAATCGAACGCGAATAACCGACCGACCGATAATCGGCCGATTTAAACCGACTTGCAAACCGTCGCAAATTGGGTTCAGCGTCTGGACTTCTGCAAGCGTGCCCGTGGTGGCCATTCAAAAGAAATCGAGTTCCATTCATAATGGCATCGAACCATCTTTCACAGGAATAAAGAATTTCATTGATATCCAAAACCGTAGCGCTCTTATTGAAAAATCCGATACATTTTTAAAATCTCTGGGCCTACCCCTTACTGTAGTTGGTATTCCCAAGGGTATTAGGGTTATCAATCGGCTAAATCCGCATTACCAATAGAGCTGAGGAAGTTATTAAAACGCACAAACACGTCCAAATAAATACACGCCTCAAATAAAAACAAAATGAATAATTTAGATAGACACAAGTAGTTAAGATGTTAATACCTCACATGCAGATTATACTAAATAATTGCATTTGCAAATATACACTTGAGTTTAATTTCTTCTTAAACTCATCCATTAACAAGGCCGCAGATACAAATATAAACATTTCGGGGGAGGAGTACCTAATACAAAGGTACAAGGTCACTTTAAGTATTCTTTTGAAGTAGTTTAATACTAAAAATCTATGCCAAGTATCGATGGGGTTCCAAAGTACAATGTAATTGTCTAAATGAGAGCAATTTTTGCGATAATGTAATAATTTGTTGCACTTAACTGTGCACAGTGACTGTGCCAAGGTTTATGTTGTTTAAGCTTTTTTTTCAAAATTAACACTTAAAATAGCAAGACCGATTAGGTGTCCATATTTAACTAATTGCAAAATCTATATACGTAATTCTAATACCTCTTATTTTGTAGACAACAATTTTAACCAGAACTTGCTGTGTGCAGTGTGAAATTATAAAACTATCCAGTAATTCACTTTGATGGGCTACAACTTGAGTTGGGTTCAAAGTGGATTTACCTTTATTTTGGTAAGCCTCACAAGTGTCCCCATATTAGGTGTTAGTAGGTACTTCTTGATGGGGGCACCCTAATTAAGCTCTTAAGTTGTATATATTTATGTGAACGGCTTTTCTTTGGTAATTTGTTTCGCTTTAAAGTATCTTGAGGTATGTTTCTTTTACTAACCGCAAAATTACATTTTAATGACATTTTACGGTTTTTAAAATTAGTATATGTTGTGTTTTTGTCAACTGACCTAGAATAGGGTAGTCACTGATCGTTATAAACTTGGAGAAGCCTGCAACTGTGACTTCACACCAATTGTGCTAATTTTACCTCCCCGTGGTAACTACCGGATACTGGTCTTGTCCAACCGGACGAGACTTGCAAAACTCTTAAGCGCGATTGTTGAACAAAAAGAAAATAAGTCTCAGAAAGAAGACGTACGACGGATGAATTTACTAAATTTGATAAGCGGCGTCGCCAACAGTCATGATGGCAGATGCCTTACGTGAGCTACTTCCACATATTTGGAGCTAAGGTAACAAAAGAGATTGTGGTGTGTGAGACCTCAATGGACCAAAGGCAGCGCTCGAATTCCCGTAGAGGGTTACTGACAACCTATTGGAAGAATTTTTGCAATCTAGCTCTCCAGCACTCTACCATATAAAAAACACGAATATGGACGACCTCTCTTAAGATCACGACCTGGAACGTACGTTTGCTGTACACACCTTAGCAGCTAAATTCAGAGACATTAGATGCTTCAAACAGATTGGAGTAGCCAGAGTCTCCCAAAGAGTGCCTAAGCGAGATAGTCTCCGCTGTGCACTCGCCATCCACGAAGGCGAACACCATGTTGAATCAGTATCGCGGGATCCTCAAGGAACTAGCGGAGACCACCGCATGTTACCAACCACCAGATAAAGAGAGTTCGTGGTATGAAGAGTTGGTTCACCAAAAAATGGGGACAGAACATGCACATTTACAAGCGCTGTAGCGAAGAAACCCCTGCGCAGATAGAAGAGGCCAAGAGGGCATACGCAGTCTCCAAGCTCAAGGAAATCGAGAAGTTTCGCGATCGAAAGATGATGTTTTACAGGAAAGCTAAGCAACTGGTGGCTGGCTTTAAGCCCGAAACATAGGCTCTTCGAAATACTGATGCAAACCTTGTCACCTTTGCAAGACGAGAACCTGCTTCGAGTCAATGTAGCAGAAATTGCACCTCCCAGTTTGGAAGAAGTCGTTACGGCTATTAAAAAAGCTGAAAAACAACAAGGCCGCTGACACTGATGCCCTGTCAGTGGAACTGGTAAAACATGGTGGTGATGTTTGGATAGGGTGTATGTACCAAATCATCAGCTTAGAGTGGGTGTAAGAAGTCATGGCCGATGACTGGACTATCAGCTCCACATGGCCCATCTACAAGAAATATCTTGCCAGATCTGTCCACGCATATCCCTGCTTAAAGTCGCTAATCGGCACGTATCACTGTTGCTTTTGGCATTGCAAATCTACAATAGACCAAATTTGCACACCAAGACCAAAAAATTCCAATAAAAGACCAACGAATTCCAAGTCGAGTCCCATCATTTTTCAATCGACTTCTAAGCCGCATATGACAGTATTTATCGTCAGGAGCTTGACATGGCAATGGCGGGATTTGGGATCCCGGCAAAAGTGATCCAAACCTTAAGAAACAGCTTATCAGAGCTCTACGAAACATTTACCAGTTTATTTGTTTTGGCAACTAGATGCGCTGTCGTGTGATTTCTTCAATCTAGTTCTTGAGCAGATAGTGCACAGGACAGGTGTAAGCACTGTCATCATCAACAGATCACTCCAGCTCCATGCGTATGCGGACGATATCGACATCATCGGTCGCTCTCAACGTGCCGTGCTATGATATAGGCTTCAACGGCAATTCAAGAACAGGCTTTAGAGTTTAGTTGGTCTTGCAGCTAACGAGGATGCAGCAAACATATGTCCACCGACTAGCACAAAACGTTATGATTAATGAGTTCTAAGATTCGAGGCGAAAAGGAAAACCCAACCCCCGTTTTCAAGACCAAACTATCGCTGATGCCAGAGCGCTTGGTCGGTGTAACTAGAAACAGGATGCCCAGGACAGTGAAGGATGACAGGCTACTTTGTCTCCACCGGTCAGGAGTCCGTAAAGTAAGTAATATATAAAACGGTACCATAGGACTTGTAAAGACAAACTTTTATTGATGGTGAACTACTCAGAAACATGAACGAAATTTCTTCAACGTTGCTGTATTCGAAAAGATGAATAAGTTGCATACTATTGTCTAGAAATCAATGTCTGTCTGTCCTTCCATTACCCGAAAACCATTCAACCGACTTTCTCATTTATATGTTCTAGAGAATAGGACGGGGAGGGGGGGAGTAGAAGGGCTGAAGGACAAGTGAGTGATGGGTTATAGCTGAAGCTACCCCAGTCGATTAGAAAAATGATTTCATGACATTTCTTGGCTAAGTAAAGATAACTCCAAGAGGTGACGGATGGATATGTAAACGGGGGAGAGATTAAATCGGGAAGAGTGAAGTTAGAAAGCTATCTCTGGAACTACTCAAACGATTTTAAATAGACTTTAAAATTTGACTCCGGATCAAGGAGGGTCGGAGGGAGATAGAAAGTGGGATAACTGGAACTGCTCGGCCGATTTAAAAGCAAATTCTTTTTATGTTGAAAGAGTGACGCCTGTATAGCTTACTTAAGTATGAGGCTTGGGGGTAAAAGGGAGAGGACTTTGGATCTACCCAGCCGATTTTACCAAGATAGGTCTGGAGAGAAATACGGTATTAACGGAAGCTTTCTCTAGTGCTACTCGGCTGATCAGTAAACGTTCCTTAAGAATAAAAGTTCACGCGAGCTGAAATAACCTAGTTAAAGTCTTCTCAATACATTGGACTTTGGAGCAAAGGGTCCCATATTCAAATCCGCCCAGTTATACCTCAAAGCTTATATTCGCGGACTCCTCTCTTGCGAAAGTCTGACAAATATTCAATATTAGAACTGTTTGACATTTTAAGTACATAATAAAGCTAGTAGGTCCCTTCCATTCGTAGAAAAAATATATGTTTGCATACACATTGGTTGGAGAAGCTAGGCTCAAGGGCCCGTTTACGCCTTATATTTTTTGTACACTATCCTAAAGCCTCTTTCACACAAGACGGTTTTAAATTTTTGGTTAAATTTTTATCTCAGTTGGCTTCAACATATCAAAAATATGTGTGACAAGTGAAAACAACAACGGACGGCAGACGAATAAAAAGCAAAGTCGCATGACCATGATAAGACGGCGACGGCATGGTCGCCATAATTTGTAACACCCCTTAATATTCGTCGTAGACCCCTAAAAGTATAAGTATATATTTATGATCAGCATTAAAAGCTAAGATGATTTAACAAAGTCCGCTTGTCCGCGCGTTCTTAGGCCTTTCAATTTAAGTAAGCAAGCTGAAATTTGGAACACATACTCCGTACAATCCGGAAATGGTTAAGTGTACCATTTTTAAGTGCAATTCAAAGCTGATGCAAAGCAATTTCAACTGCTCGAATTTTTTCGAGTGGGTTCTTTGAAGTGAAGGCTTGACGTATATAACTTTAAGTTGGCAACACTATTTTAAATGGCGGCCATTTTGTCAGATGCCAAGTGATTCACACAACGCTTTCAAATTGTGCAAATTTATTTTGAAAATCATGCTTCTGTTCGAAATACGTTTCGCGCTTGAATATTTTCTGTCGGGATGTGTGAATTCGCTAGCTAGTCTACGCGGATAAGCCCGAAAAGATTAACCACTTGGAGGAGAACATTCGCCGCGTTATTGCCAATATACGGCCACACATGTTGGAATAAGTCATCGAAAATTGGACCTCCAGATTAGACTACGTCCGAGCCAGCCGGGGCAGTCATCAGTCAAAAAGGGAGTCCGCCAATGCCGTCCGTCGGTCTGTCCGGGCGTCGTATGGCGAAACGGTTGAACGGTTTTGCTTCAAAGTTTGTATATAAGGTTCTTAGGGTTACATCTCGGGGCATCTTTTTATTTTTTGCTTTATCTTTTGAAATAACGGTACCTGCCATAAAATTTTTTTTTGTGAAAATCAGTATCACTATTTTTCTAAAAAGTGGTTTCAAGAATTTCCGTCATTTGTTGGTATTAAGGATGGGGTCAAAAATTCTGCATACTCAGTTTTTGGACAAAAAATCGATTAACGGTAATTTGTAAAACTGGCAATAATAAAGGGAATTTAAAAAAAATTTACACATTTTTTCTACTATAAACTTAAACAAATCTGTGTACTTAAATTTTTGAAATTTTTTTTTCATATAACGATTTTCTTAAATTTTAATTAAATTCGGTTTCTCAAAAACGGCTCTAACGATTTTGATTATTTTCTGTATTTCGAACAATTATGTTAAAAGTGTCCGATGTGCGAAATTACATCAACATCGTAGGTGCCGTTTTTGAGAAAATCAAATTTTTTTCAAAACCTTAAAAGTGATTTAAATAAATTTCTCACCATTAATTTTTGATTAATTTTGCGACTCAAAAACGCATCTCATATATCGCGAAAGTTTCGTATGACGCAATCGTGCACTTTATTTTCTTACTAAACGAATGTGTCTATCTATCCAACTCGGTCAAACAATTCGGCAAGGAAATGCATCTATTGAAAGCAAAATGGGAATTTTGGCGAGCGTTAAAATCACTTCTTACTAAAGTAGTAATTACTTGTTTTTAAAAAGCATTAAAAAATTTATTATTTAACCTTTGCTTAACCAAAATATATACCTAAGCTTCTTATATAACAATTTTTTTTTTTGTAAAAGGGTTCGGTCGGTTTGTTACGTATGTGACATATCAACGAGCACGCAAAGGCAGATGCACATTCCACTTTAATTTTCTGGTTTGGTTTCCATAAGGAATTGGTTGCGCAATTATTTATTCTCTTATTTAACGAAAAGGCAACGCTGTTGTGTATTTCATTCCATTGATTTTGGCTTGGATAATAATTTGTACTACCAAGTTGTTTATGTGTATAAAAACCATGAGAGTATTTTTTTTTTCAATCAATTAACAGACGCAAAAGTTATATGTTTGTAGGTAGGAGCTACTTATGTACCTAAATCGCAAGTGAAAATTTACTGAACGACACAATTTTTTGGGTACTCGTCGGTCGCCACTGCGTTGAATAATTTACACCAAATTTAAGGTCTTCACTGAAATAAATTGTTTGACTTAAACGGAAAGAACAGCTCAAGAGCCTCATGGACTTGCAGACTTATCAGCTGAACTTCTATAACTAGTCCTAGCTGTGTGAAGGCGGGCTTTATACTGATAGAACAGAACACACCTCCAGACCTGGTCATTTTAGCTCTAGTGCCGACATTTACCTGCGCGGCTGTTGACAGATAGTCTAGTTATGAGGCAAGAGCTCAAATTTCCTCAGTATTCCCTCAGATAAAGGGTCAACCATAATAGTCTCAGGTGGATTTAACCTAAGGTCAAAACTAAACGAAAAGCTCACTCAACTTCTCTCATTTTCTCTAAAACGCTCTAGTTACGTACAATGAATTAAGGGGTTACACGGGTTCCACAGCTTCAAAAAATCGAATTTTTTTATTGTCATATTAATTCTGCAACATCTCGAGAATATTATCCTAAATTTTCAAGTTATTCCGAATAAAAGTTTGGGAGATACAGCCTTGGTGCACACGAGGTTTATTTAAGGTTATCTAAACATTAAACGCATTTTTCTCGCATTCTTCTGTGTTTTCAAAGTCGGTTGTCAAAAGTTCTCGAAAACCACTCAACCGACCTTGATGAAATTTTACACAGGTCTTCGAGATAACATTCACGAGGGCTTGGACGAAGGATTTCTTTTTCAATCACAACTACTTCAAAAAACAAAAATGTTGAGCAAATTTTACCAAAATTAGCATTTTTTGTAAAAGGTCGCCAAAAATTTCAGAAAATCAAAATCAAAAAACTGTCCAAAATTTTCGAATCGAGAAAAGTAAAAAAAATGTGGAAAATAATATTTTAAATTAATACAGGTACTTTTTAAAATGGATTTAAGACATAAGACACAGGTTTATTTGGCTACAGTCCGCTGGTGGTGAACGGTATGATACCTTATACATATCCCTGCCTATTAAAAGTCATACAAAGCACGTTGGATGACATTTTATTTGGTTTTTTTATAATAAAATAAAAGGTTTTTTGAAAAAAAAAAACGCCTCCAAAAAGTGGGTGTGGCCAAAAATGTTGTATAGCAAATTTGTTAAGGAGGTCAGGGTCCACATATTTTCTGAAGGTCTTAGTGCTTTATTCCATCAAATTAAGGCTTAAAAAACAGTTTTTTCTTAATTGTGGACGTGGCAGTGGGCGTATCAAAACATTTCGGGACCCTACGAAGTATATGTTCCAAATTTCAGCTTCCTAGCTTAAATTTAAAGGCCTGACAGACGGACATTGCTAAATAGTCTTTGATTTTTATGCTGATCATAAATATATATACTTTTGTGGGTCTACGACGAATGTTAAGGGGTGTTACAAACTAAAGACTCCGCCATCTAACGTTTTTTTTTTCCAACTAGTGCTTATTTCGCGAATGGTAATACTTAGCTCATGTCTGATTTGACAGATAATTAGTTTTATCCTTCCGCTGAACGAATATGGTTGTGTATAAAACGAAGGAAAATATTGCGACATAGCGGCATAGAGAAGATGCCGATTTTGCCAAAAAAAATCATCTTTTCAGATGAAGTTAATTTTGATCTTGGTGGGTATGTAAACAAGCAAAATTGTCGCATTTGGGGCGCAGAAAACCCGCCCGCATACATTGGAAAGCCGATATAGCCAAAACGAGTCACTGTTTGGTGCGGATTTTGGTCCAGAGGCATAATTGGGCCATTTTTCTTCGAAAATGAACAAGGAGTGGCCGTTACAGTCAATGGCGATCGTTATCGGGCCATGTTGAACGAATTTGTTCACAAAAATTGAAGAGGAGGATATTGGCAACATTTGGTTTCAACAGGACGGCGCTACGTGCCACACAGCCGAAGCTACGATCGATGTTTTGCGCCCTGTTTCAAAAAAAAAAAAAAAAAGTTATTTGGCGGACCCTATACTTACCCTTAAAATAGGGTAAACAAATTAAGTGCCAATGTAAAGTGATGAAATATAAACGAAAGTTTTTGATTCTTTTCTGTTAGTCAAATTTCCTTACTGAACGTCCCAGTTCATTTGAACTGTTCGTAAGCCCACTCTAATTAACGAAACTTAACTAAAGTATTTCAGTGTAATGGAACATTTCATTAAAGCTGCCGTAAGGTCATAAAAGTCTACTATGGTTGACCCTTAAACTATTGGTGGTAACGTTTAATTTTATTTTAAAGAACCCATTTTTTTATTTTGGGGTAATTATCCGGCTCAAAAATGGCTCTTGATTGTAACGCGACAGAAGCTCAGTGCAAGCTTCGATTCTTTGCTGAAGATTATTTTCCAATAGGATTGTGTGGAACTAATTTTCTAACCTTTATGACTTTTCCCATTGTCGTTAGGTGTCGATGGATGGTGGATGGTCCTATGGCTCACATTGAGTTCACTTGCGAGTTCCCTTATCGTTTCAATGGGATTTCTTTTGACAAGACGGTGGATGCTTCTAACTCGTCTAACTCATCTGACCTATTTTCTTAATTTAAAAAAAAAAATCAGGGGCTCTGGGAAATAATGTCCCGAAATGTATGCGCGAAAAAAAAACTGCAACATTTTATTTTAAAAGTGGGGTTTTATATCGATCTTTTGGGGTCAAAAACGGCTACATGAAATATGGGCCCACGAAAAGTGGCCCCAAAAATGTATTTGGAAGACAACAACATGAGAATTTCTGTGATTTGGTCCATATTTCATTTTTTTTGGCCCATTTTTTAGTTTGGGCCAAATTTAATTATGAAAAATTACCCTAAACTTTGAGAAAAAAAATTGAAAATGGGTCCAAAAAATGTATCAAGCTCCAATGAAAAATGGCCCCAAATCAAAACTTAAGAACGGCTCCAAATGGCCATCCAGGTACTGTTCATATAGGCGCCTGCCTGACGAAAGTCAGGATCATGATAAGCGGTATCATAAGCGCCTGTGGCAAGAGTACCAGGGTGAGCAGGAATAAGGGATTTCAACTCTCTGTCCGAAGTCATCTTTTCATCAAGCAGACGCTTATGAACTTTTGGGTCATTATTTTATTATGATTTTGGGACCTTATTTCCTGGAGCCAATATCAGGATATGTTCGAACCTGCAGGTGGAAGGCTAGAACTTTACCTACTGCGGATCTACTGCCAGCTTTAATGTTTGATTTTGTTCAGATCTATAAATTCCACCTCAAGTTGCAGCAAGGCAAAAAATAGTCAAATATGACACCACATGAACCTTTTTGCAACAAAGTTTAATAAGTTTGCACAATTTCACAACAGAATGATTTTTAATAATTTTTATTTTTTTTGTAAGCTTCTGACTCGTCGATGCGAGTATTTTGGTCGAGTTTTTGTGATAAATGTCAGAGCTTAGGAAAGTAGCGCCTCCATTTTCCTAATGTCGGCTATACTGATGCGATCAGCAGAAAGATTCTTAATAGTATCAGTGCTAATTACTTCTCTAGGAAAAGTTGTCCTTCTTATTCCTTAAAGGGCCGGGCACCATATGCGGGGTGTGCTCTATGAGGTTTCGTCTTCTTCAAGACAAAGTCGGCGCTCAGGTGAGTCGACTATTTTTAGTTTGTGGAGGTTAGGTATCAACTAAGATTTTTAATGTCGTGCCCGGATAGATTAAGTATCTTCTGGCATCGTTTCTGAAGGTCTGTATAACCTTTTTGATCTGTCTAAGACCTGGGATGCGTTCCCAATATGAGATGCACATCCTGTGTTATCATCTCTTTATCTTTATATTAACAGCTGATATTTGTTTATTGGACAGAATGGCTCGGGTCTTATAAACGGAGTCTCTGAGCCTTTTCATTTCCCTCAATTCCCTCGTGACCGGGAACCCACCGGGTTTTGGTCTTGTTCCTGGTACTAAGTGCCTGAAGGGTTTCAAAGTAGTACTTTTTATAGCTGCTTGACCATCCGTGAATATATGGATGTTTGCGCCTTCAATTCCTGACGTGTGAATAAGGTTCGTGCATTCCTCAACGGCATGGAGCTCTGCCTAAAATACACTGGGACCTTTTCCCATGGGTATTATTGAGACATTTGGGTTTGGTCCGTGGATACCAGCTGCCACCGCAGAGTCCATTTTTGATACAACTTTAGGCCGTTTTGGCAAATTAGCGGGTTGTCGCCAACCCATGCTTCTCTGTTTGTAGAAACTCAGTAGAGAAACCTTTGTTGAAGCATAGTATTGTTGTTGTTTGATCTGTGACCGCGCAGATCATGTCGTGTTCGGGGATTTCCGATAGCAGTTCCATTTATTCGAAGTGATTGCTAATGGCTTGCTCTTCCGTTCGTTTCAAACTTGTGGAGGGTGCTAGTCCTATTATAGATTCTATGGCCGCCGTGGGACAGGTAAGGTACAGCCGTTGTACCTTATTTAGTTTGGATTATCACAGACTTTTGAATGGTTTCCTTATCCCATATAATAGAGGCGTATGTTAAAATGGGCCTAATCATTGCTGTATGGATCCCAGGTCATTACATACATGCGGCAGTAGGCCCAGAAAGCGTTCGATGCTTTTTTTAATCTTGTTGCTTAGGTGTGAGTTCCAATTCAGTCTTCTATCCAAGATCACTCCTAGATATTTGACCTCGTCGGAATACTCTTAGAGGTTATCGTTTACGGAAATTTGGTTTTGATTTAAAACACAAATCGTGCTTGTCCTTTTTTACTTTTCTTTTTAAATTTCGCCAGGCCAATTGTTTTCACTCTTGATTTTTAGTTCTCTTGCGAAATTTGCATTTTCTTCATCCGGTTTAAGCGAAATTCCGAAATTCCGAAATTCAACAAACGATTTTAACACAGTTAACTTCCTCTTCAAATTAATCACTAAAATTTCCCACATTTTAATGTGAATTTCATCGCATAACCTCGCTTATGCCATTTATCCCGAAATAGAACTAGCAAAAACCAAAACACAAACAAACCCCATTTACATCTATCATCGCACTTCTTACAGCATCAGTTACACACACTCGTGTGTCAACAACGCATCCCGCTCTAACGGTACTCACCCACCCATTGAATTATCAAATTCGCAACCAAATGGCCAACTTCAATTCATACCATTCCCACAGACAAGTCTTTATCTATGACCTACGATCGCATCACTGCCAAATCGAATTGCTTTGGTTTGACATCGACATCTACAACTATGTAACGAAATTCAACCCTATTCACTTTCGCACATTCCGCTTATCTCCTCAGATCTGCTACCATTGGATTTGGATTGTTTTTTTTTTTTTACTTACCCAAACAATTAGCAGCAAAACGAAGAGTAAGATCTCTCGGAGTGACTGCGGAACACACTTAAGCGTGACAAATTGTCTCCTCTGCTCTGACTGTGGCCAAATATTGAATTGAATAACCATTTAGCATGATGACACATAACGGTGAAGGGTCATTACAATTCCGACAACAATTTGATCAGTTTTTTTGTAGCAATAACTGCGCTTCGATTATAATTGAGGTGATCTCTGCTGTCTCTGCTGTCGTCTCTGCTGTCTGTGCAAGCTCCAAAATTGGATGTTATGAAGTGCCCCGATATATATACACTTCAGCACAAGCTAGGTGGATTGTAAACACCTTACACGTGTGTTGGTACAGTCTGAGCCAGATTCTTCTTTTCTCGCTGGCTATCGACGCGAGTCGATGGTTGATGGTTGATGGTATAAAACGAATGGCCCCACCATCCTCGCACTGCAGTTGATGTTGAACCGTTCAAACGCGAATGTAATTTGCGTCGAACCAAAGCAAAGTCTAATCATATCAAGGATAATCGGGTTCTATTTAAGTGTGGTGTGGTGAATAGTGCGCGCTGGTGAAAGACACCATTTTCATTGTTGTTATCTAATTTATTTTGTTCGTCGATTGTCTGTTTTCTGTTGTTGTTCAAAGTCTGACCAAGAGGATTATTGGATTGAAAGCAAAATGGTATGTATTTATTTAAAATTTTCTGTTGTCCAGTGTTGTGTAGGTGCGCGCTGCTTAACAATTAGACATTGTTTGAAATTGGTGGTGATTACTTTGTGTTCAGTTCGCGATTGAACTCTTTTGTTTGTTTGGCTTACTTTTGCAGAGTTAATTGGTTGACATTGGCTCAAGCGTTTGTGGACATGAACTAAAATTCGAGATTTAGTTAATATGCGTTTTAAAGTAAATAAACACCAGGATTGTTAATTTGGCAAAAAAAAAAGTGAAAGGGGAAAAGGACAATTACTACTCTGTGTGATGTTAGATGAGATTACTTTTTTTATATTTAAATCATTCTAAGAGTAATCAAATATTAGGCAGAAGTTCTAGCTATTGTTTGTGCGAATTTGTATTTTTTTGCTTTGACTAAAAAGGTTCCCCACAGCTTAATGCCTAAACGATATCCTGAGAAGCTTCTGATGATTGCCTTAAGGGGCATTGGTAGGATTTGAGGGTTGAACCCTTCGTGTGGCCAGTGATCCAACCTATTTTTCACTGAGCCACTGCGTCAAATATATCTGAACGTGAGAGAACTCCTCAAAATTAAGACTGCATAGTAGTATTTCCCTGAACTATTAAATCAATTCAATGTCGGCTGATACGGAGGAGAATCGAGGATATGACTTTTATTTAAATTAAGTTGTAACCAATTCAGTTGGATTGCTTTGAAATTCCTCGCACCTACCCCAGACCCATAAAAAATAGTTTCTTGAAAAATCAGTTTATTTTCTTTGTCCAATTTTATGCTCCTGCAAAGGATCCCTGCGGATCCCTATAAATTGGTTGGCAGTTACCGCAACTTAATGTTCAATACTTTGAAAAAATGTTTTCATAAGTTTTAGAAGAAAGCCATTGATTTTATGAGTATTGGGAAAGTGGCTTTAAAATTTTATATCCCGAAAGTGAAATGAGATCTTGTCTGAATTTAAACAGAGTTACAAGGAACATTATTTCTTCTAAAATTGAGTTCTAAAGAAAGTTTCTCATGCAACTAACAACGGAGTTATTGCATTAATGGGGGTTCCCCTAGAAGGACTTTCCTTAAGTCATCGATAACTTAATTGCAGATAGACCTTTATTGTAGACGGATTTTTTCTAAAAATATCCACACAAATCATATCCCAAATTTGTAAACATTAAGTCGGTAGCACCCTTTATATTAAATAGTACTGGACGGAGCACAGATCCTTGTGGAACACCTGCTTTAAGCAGTTAGTCTTCTGTGAGGATCAGTGTTGGTAAGTTACGTGAGTTTTACAGATTTTAATAAGTTACCCGTAACTTGACTAACTAACATAACTAAGGTAAATAGTCCAGGATTTTGACAGTTCTTCAAAAAATCTTCTCATCAGAATACAATTTTTAAGTTATTCGTTTCAGTGTTCTAACTTCGAAGAATCCCATATTTATTTTGATTCCATTTTTATAAAATTAGAAACAAACCTTCCAGAATTTTTGGTTTGTTTCCGATGTTTTAATCGGATGACCCCAGTCTTTTTGGAACGTTCAAAAGAGCTAATATTTTTTACGGCACTTTAGGAAAGCAAGATGAAATTTTTTTCAAAGTATTAAATTTATTTATTATTTATGAACATTTTCGTGACTCTTTCTGTTCTGTCTTTTGAAAGAAGATATTCAACAATTCGTGGCATAAGTTACATTAGCTACATTATTTATGTGAAAGTTAGTTAATTACAATTAGTCACGCGTAACTGTATCGGTAACTTAAACGAAGTAACTTACGCAGCCGACACTGGTGAGGATAGTAGAAGAAGAAGAAGAGAAATGTCCAAAAGATTTTAGGAAGAATATGACAACTCAGTAGGTTTTGTGTAAAAAGGCATTGTGTCAAACACCATTTGTCAACTAGCTAATAACGCCATCCCAGTACTCAATACTTCACGTATACGTAAATCGTTTAACGTAAATCCCTCTGGGGGGCATAGGGCGTCAACAACGTGTGCGCGCCATCTTGTTCGGAGTTCTGCAACGCGTTTCAGCTCGCTCCAACTCATTCCTAAAAAGCTCGATTCCTCTTGGATTGTCCTGCGCCACGTATTGCTAAGGCGTCCCGCTGTTTTGCCAGTCTGGGTGAGCGGATTTCATATATGGCGTGATTCGCAATAGAATGCCTTGGAGTGTGTTCAATCCACTGCCACTTTCTCCTCTGTATAGTAATATTTATAGGTTCTTGGCCCGCTCTCTGATAATGCTGTTTGTTGGAGATTTGATTTGGCAAAAAAATCCTAAGCATGATTCTTAAACATTTATTTACGAAGACGGGTGTTAGTGGTGTCCACCTTCCAGGTACTGCACCCATAAGAAAGCACCGATTCTACGTGGGAACGGCGCAGTCGCAGCTTGGTTCCTAAGCATTGCTTCTCCAGATTTTTGATAGCATTCCGAACAGCCTTTCCCGATTCTTCTGCACAAATCCAGTTCGGTGCCACCACGGTTAGCCGAGACCACACTTCCTAGATAAAGAAAGTTGTCGACTTCCTGTCCGGCAATGTTGAGTTCAGCGCGGGTTATATCAGTACTAAGGGCTTTTGTTTTGCCTGTGTTTATTTTGAGCCCCAATTTGTTTGCCTCAGCTTCTAGATTGTGGGCCAACATATGAAGGTCCATTATCCGATGTGGAAGTAGGCAAAAATCCTCAACTTAAATGGTTTCTGATATCGTTTGTTGTGATATGCTCTTGGTAATGTATTGTTCTTTCTTGTCACTTTCTAAAAGAGCTAGGGAGACTTATAAGCCTGTACCCTGTAGAGGGTCTGATTGATGTTCTGAAAGGTTGTAAAATATTGCGGTTTCCTTGTACACATGGCATTCTAGATTTTGGTGGAACATAGAACTGAACAAAGGTTAATCAAACCCAACCAATTAATTTAAAATTTAAAAATTTGCACATTCAAACTTCTGGCATGAGGGGGACGATATGATTTGCAACCTTAAGTAAATATATATAGAGGTGTGCTATTTTCTAATTATTTTGAGGATATACCAAAAGGGATTGCTATTCTTCTTTAAGCTTTGTAGTCATACGTTCCATGATTGATTTCTAAAATTTGTAATTGCGTCTTTTAGCAACTATTTTCAATTCTGCCAGATAAAAATAATTTCTCGTTCGCCTAAACTCTGGGAAAAATTCTTTGCCTTTTAAGACTTAAAAAGTGCAACTTTACTACATAAGTAAAGTAGATGCTTATTTAAGTAAAATAAAGTGCACGACTGCGTCATACGAAACTTTCTCGATACATGAGATGCGTTTTTGAGTCGCAAAATGAATAGAAAATTAATGGTGAGAAATTTATTTAAATCACTTTTTAGGTTTTTAAAAATTTGATTTTCTCAAAAACGGCACATACGATTTGGATGTAATTTCGCACATTGGACACTTTTAACATAATTGTTCGAAATACGAAAAATAATCAAAATCGTTAGAGCCGTTTTTGAGAAACCGAATTTAATTAAAATTTAAGAAAATCGTTATATGAAAAAATATTTCAAAAATCAAAGTAGCAAATTTGTTCATCTTTATAGCAAAAAAAACTGTAAATTGTTTTTAAATTCCCTTTAATAGTTTTCGAGATATTTCCAGTTTTAAAAAATTACTTACAAAACTGAGTATGCAGAATTTTTGACCCCACCCTAAACATCCTTAGTACAAAAAAAGACCGAAATCCTTGGAACCACTTTCAAGAAAAATAGTGATTTGACAAAAAAAAAATTGAATGGTAGGTACCGTTATTTCAAAATATAAAGCAAAAATGGAGATGTTACCCCAAAAACCTTACATACGAACTTTGAATCAACTCCGTTGAACCGTTTCGCCATACGGCGCCCGGACAGACAGACAGACCGACGGACGGCATTGGCGGTCCCACTTTTTTGGACTTCTCCATAGTCGTAGTGTCATCCCTCATACTCAGTTTACGATAGCATTTTCTTGAAAGGTATTGAAAGTATTATTCAGTAAAATAAAATATTGTTAGAGATTTATAGAGTTTATTTCTGTTCCAGCTCTAATAGTAGTACAGGCCTTATCCGGTATACCCTTTAATATAGATAGGTACAAAAAGAAAGTAGCTGATTTCGAAACGTAATCAAGAACCTACCAAATAAGTTTGAATATTAAAACAAAAAATGAAAAGATTTTATTGTAAAACTCCCTCAGGGATCTATGCTTTGTCCACTTTTATTTTATTTTGCACCCTACATTTGATGCAAGTCTACATCATAATTCACACACTAACTACTGCCAATGTTGCAAGTCAAGATAAGTTATGAGAACTCCTAACCCTTTTAGAATAGGGATAGAGGAGAAATCTGGCGAATAATTGTTTGGAGGAAAGTATTCGATGGAAGTTTTGGGAGTATTTTGTCTCCCATTACCTCGAAACATCATAAATCATAAATGCGCTGTCAAACCTGTAGGCAAATAAGTTTCTTGGTGAGTTAATTATCCTATTTTTTCGGTGCACTGGCTTAATAGTTAAGAGAATTGGACCACTAAGCGGCCCGTATCAGCTTAAAAGTTTTATTCGCTGCCCCAACTCTTGCTAATGTCTCACAAACATCCAAGAGTAACAAACGTATTGAGAAGTTTATGAAAAATAAATTGTTTTCTGTGTCAGAAAAATACATCTTCGCACACACAATCGTTGGAGAAGCTAGGCTTTGAGTCCTATATGGGACATTTACGTCTAATACTTATTTATTACCTCCAAATCGGATTATCAACTTGAAACCGGGTAGGCCATCTGCCAGAAGTGAAGCACTCTCCTCTTTTTCTGAAACTTAGTAACTATTAAGCATATGTAAGTGCTCAATTTAAGGAAGCTCCTTTGTAGTTTTGGGTTCAGCATAACGAGAAGTTTTGTCTACCTTCGTGCTCTTCCCTAGGAAATATTAAATACACATATTGCTTCTCTGTGAAGGGGGATAAGTTTGAAATTTTCTGGAGCAGCTAAATATTTGGTCAGAGCTGTCAAACTCTTATTACTCGCCGGCTGTATAACCTGTCTGGTGGACTGCCTTAAATAAAGCGACTAGATGTGGTGGACTACCAATGTACTTTGACAACTCTCGATATCTATAAAGCTACTTCTCAGCTCCTCACTTCATACTCACGACCTTTTCAGGAATCATAGACTACACCAAACTCTACCCGCAGTTTGGTAATAAAAATGTCCATGCCACTATTCTCTGCAGGTCATTCGGGGTAGGAAGGTGGACTCATGAAAGCTAATGACGGGATAGGAAGAGGTGTCTAACGGACTGAGTCTTAGGCTCAAAGAAGTCTTATTTTGGCTTGCGATAAGCTTTGTATCTGCTTTAGATATAAAGGGTGTTTTTTTAAGAGGTATAGAACTTCGAATTGAAATAAAACACAAGAAAATCGTTTTAATGTCCATCAATTTAGCTTCATTTGAAGGATAATTTTATGCCATTAATGTTGAAATATGATTTCGGGCATGTGGCCGCCGCAGCTGGTTCGAATATAGACAAGTCTAGAGGTCCAATTTTCAACCATCGGCAATAATTCCACGAATGTTGGCTTCTATGTTCCCTAACGTTTCTGGTTTGTTGGCGTAGGCGAGCGACTTCACATATCCCCTAAGAAAATAATCCAATGGTGCCAAATCACACGATCTTGGTGGCCAATTGACAGGTCCATTCCGCGAAATTATGCGCGCATCGAATGTTTCCTTCAATAAATCAATTGTGACGTGCGCTGTGTGGCATGTAGCGTCGTCTTGCTGGAACCACATCTCATCCAC
The DNA here is from genome assembly GCA_963576555.1 of Ferdinandea cuprea. Lineage (NCBI taxonomy): Eukaryota > Metazoa > Arthropoda > Insecta > Diptera > Syrphidae > Ferdinandea > Ferdinandea cuprea. The sequence goes on from OY754958.1 coordinate 66,723,973, forward strand.
ATTCATGTCATCCAATTCGGGAACAAAATAGTCGATAATCATGGCTCTTTGCCGGTTTCCAACGGTAACTGTCTCTCCAGCATCATTTCGGAAGAAGTATGGCCCAATGACTCCACCAGCCCATAGAGCAGTCAGTTTTTGTGGATGTAATGGCGTTTCAAGGGTCTCTTCACTCCAAATGCGGCAATTTTGCTTGTTGACGTAGCCATTCAACCCAAAATGAGCTTGCGGTAAACTTCGAAAACTGATCCATTATTTTTGAAATAAATTTGCACGATTTGCAAGCGTTGTTCATTTGTCAACCTGTTCATGATGAAATGGCAAACCAAACTGAACATAAATGACATTAGAGTTGCCAGATTTGACCACAAAATGTTAGTTTTATCACTAGTCGAAAAACCAACCTCTAAAAAAAACATCCTTTACAATCAAATCCCTTGAATCAGTTTCCATAAACTCCATCACAGCCTTAAGCTGCCGATCATCTTTAAGGGATATTATTCAACTTTACACGGTGCCGGGGCTAAGGGAACTTTCATATTGCTGCCAGCTACTTCTAACCTATTTGATACTGCTTCTGGCTAGTTGCATTTTATCAAATGGTATGTCAAGGACTGTTGCTTCTGTTACCTAGCAGCGCTCTAAGAACATTTCATAAAAAAAAGAACCATGGAAAAATTCCTTGCATGAAGCATGGTACGGGTACGGCTACGCGTACGGGTACCTTACCAATCAAAATTTCTTATTTTATAGCATTTTGTTTTTCCCCATCTAACGATCAATTAACAGCGCATTTTTTGTAGGCAGCCTTCCACGGCTCACAAAGCACAACCACGGAAATTACCTTTGCCTTTCTTTATACCTCTAGCCTATTCAGGTCAATCTAAGAATCCAATAGATACATCAAATAAAAAAATAGCTAAAGTAAACATTTTGCTTCAAAGTATCTTCTTCAACATGCCCACTCTATGGCCCCTAAGCACTCATCCAAGAGTTACATCAGGCGACCTTCAGAAACATATTTCAGGAAATAGCCATAACCTCTGAGTGTACAGTGTATACGCGCGTAATATCGATTCATGCACACCTTTGCCATCATGCCATAGTTTAACAATTCAATTAACACCTGATTGTGCGTTCGCTACTGTAATTCCGAATTTCAGCAAAACTAAATGAAATACGATTTTGAAGTTGTTACTTTCTTTTGTGGGACAAACAGTGCGCTGTGCTGCAATCCAATTCAATTCCTTCCTCTTGGTGTTAACCAATGTTTACCCAAAAATAATGAACATAACGCTGAACAATAATTAAAATTCAAAAGAAAGGCAAAAGAAAAAAAAATTGAACTAATCTCGAAAACAACACAAATAGATACACAAAAATATACAACACTGAACACACACGGGGAAGTTAGTTTCTCAGCCCTGCCATTGTATTCCAAAAAAAAACAAGCAACAGCGCCAAGACATATAGATAGATAGATAGGATGAATTTTTTGTGGATTCCCACTCGACAAACAATTTGTTAATAAATGCAGAATGACAACAGAGCTGCGCTTGCTCCGTGTACTGACACTAAAAGTGAATGTACGCACATGTTAAGAAGGTGCTACTACGTATAGTCACTTGCAACTTGTAGCAAGAGTCAAAGATTTGCTAATCGAAAAATGATTTCAAGTCGCAAGGCAGATTGAAATTTGTTGTTGGTATGTAACGGCGAACCGATTACGATTATTGTGCCGACCGACCACGACCAAGTCAATGGCACCATCTATAGCAAAAGATGGATTCAAACCAAACATCCAGATGCTCTTACGTCCGCTGGTTTGGCGATATTAATTATTGGCCACAGGTGATGCTGCTAATGCTCAGTAGGTACATGTGTGTTGTGTGAGTTTGGCATTAGAATGTTGGCTCTTGGACGGTCATCTTCTTTCATTTTGCTTGATGATGGTTGATGGTAATGATAGTGGTCCAGTCCAACAAAACGACGGTCATGTGATTGGTGGTGTAACAAATGCGATGCGATAGTTGGCAAGAAATTGGTTCGTTACACTGGCCTTTTGTCGAAAGTTCAAAAGTGGAACAGCCTTAAAGCCTTTACGACGTGCGGCGGATTGTTTGGCGAATCCAATGAACTCTTAGATGGCGCGCGTCGTTTCAAGCAAATATAGAACAAACTAATTATGAAATTAACGGATGTGAACAGCTATTTTTGACGGACTGTGATGGATTTGAGAGACTCTTACTGGTTCTGGCTGGTTATTCAAATTAAATAAACTATTTAGGTTATTCTTGTTCGGTTTGGTCTCAAAAAGACGTTGGGAGTGTGATTTTTTTTTTCCAAAATTCCAAATTTTTTGAAATGGTGGTCTGCCTTAGATTGCGACAAATCGGGACAAACTCAGCAAAGTTCAGCGATCAGCTTGGCTATGCATGAGTGGTTGATGCACTTCGTACTACTACCTCAGCAGAACTCGACATCTTAAGCAGCCAATTACATGATAACTCGTCTATTTGCCTCAAAGCAGCATCCCAGTGGACCAAGAAAGAATTTGGCCACTCTACTACTCCAAATATATTTAAGACTCTTCCTAGAAATATAGACAAATCCACACTTGAGCCTCAGTTTGACAAACATTTTCGAGTCACCATTCCATCTAGATCATTCTGGGAGGAAAGTGATCTCGCGGCAGATGAATCGATCAACTTCTACACCTGTGGATCAAAAACCGGTTCCAGGCGGAAGTCATGGCGATTAAAGAAGCCTTATCTTGGCTGAAAAGAAACGTGATATCCGCTAGAGATATTCGAACCTTCTCTGACAGCCAAGCGGCCTTAAAATCGCTAGACTCAGTTTCTCTTTACTCTATAGTGGCCCTTGAATGCCGATCCTCTCTTAAGGAGATGCTGAAGCAGTTCAACATTCACCCTAGCTGGGTTCTAGGGAACTACCAGGCCGAATAACTCGCAAAGCACGGAACCTACTGACTGATATTTGACCTGATAAAGGTTTCTTAGACATTCCAATTGCCACATGGAAACTAAGGCGAAAACTGAAAGCACCTTAAGTTGGAAAGTTGCACAAAAGTTGCGGATTTGGCCTAAGCTGGATCTGATACGCTCTAAGTGTTTGATCCCTCACTGGACACTGTCTTATAGGCAGACGACATGCAACTAGGCTTGTCTTGTACTAAAATTACTTTTGCAGAAGCCGGATAGACGAGGTGGTCTAAGTGAGTCGGACTCGCCGGCTGCCACTTCAACCTAAACTAACCTACTCAAATTTCACGCTTAAAATGGGCGCTCTATTGAAAGACTTCCAGTTTCTGCAAAAATATAACTTCGCACATACCTACGATTGAAGGCCCTGTTAGTTCGCTAATGCCTTAGATATTCTTTTTTAAGGAATACTTGGCAAGGTAAATTTTTCATAATTGCCAAGCCAAAATGGATAAAAGAAACTGACGGTTGAGTTGAATGCAAAATTTGCTTCGCCAGCACCCACCGATCTCAAGTGACTTCTTCTAATTTTTTGGACTGTCAACGAGCTTGTTCGAATGTCTACATAAGGTTGATCATTTGATACGCTATCGACGTAGATGCTCAAGTTTGGTTATAAAACGACCAGAATGGACGGATGTTTCAAATGCCTTTCTTGGCAAAGAGCGTCCCTTCTTTCATTACCCTGAATGGTGTCGTATTCACGAACACCGGACACAGTGTTAGAAAGTCTTTCTAGCCTTAAACTCGTCCCCTTTGCACAGCCAATTCAACCAGATTCAAATATCTGTCTTTAGCGTAGAGAGTCCAAAGTAATATATCGCGAGCAACTCTAGCCCTACCAATCCCAGTTAAAAGTTGAAAACGCAATGTCCAAAGCCTAAAGTTAGGTAAGTTAGGCTGTTTGCTGGCCAAAGTCAAGGCAATATTGGACCTACAGGTAGTCGGTTAATTTTGATACCACTGAAAGGGAAAGGGGAGGCACTGATGCTCTAGAAAGACCTGAGTTGTTGGAAAAGATAATTTTTAAGTCGCTTTTGAAATCTGACCTCAGACCAGAAGCGTGAAGTGACTGAGACTATCGAACCTTAAACTTTCTCGAGGTTGTGAGGAAAAGAGTCAACTGCTCTCAAATAAATGGAAACAAGACTATCGAACAACCCTACGTGTTCAGGAATAGTCAACCCGCTTAAGCCATTTGCTTGGTATGGCGAATGTCTATGTCGCTCAGATCGTCGTAAAAGTATTCTAGACCTTCGCAAGTACAGCTCAGTTGACAAGTAGGTGTGATATGAATTCCTCTTTGTCAACTTCCGTTTAGCTTCTACATATGTCGTTAGTTTCACCAACACGGGCGTGATATTTCGCCTACTTAAAAATAGAAGCCGGTTCGATCTTTAAGCATTAAACTTAGTCTTGATTCATTTCGTGGTTTCAAGTTGGTAGCGCTCGATTGTGACACCTGTCAAACTCAGCTGTCATTTGGAGGTGTTATAATATTAGTTCAATGTTTCCCATTTACGATAATGGATTGCTTAACAATCGAACAACGCGTCATAATCGACCGACAACGACCGAAGCAATCGGTAAAATTGTGAAGCAATTTGAAGAGAGTAAAACTGCTGCTGACGTCGTAAGGCCTGTACATCAGTAATGTGCGAAAATATGGTTAAAAGGTGTCATTGTCAATCAGCCAATTCAGAGCGTTATGGTCGAATGATAAGCGATTATGGCTGGGGATTGAAGATCATGACTTGGACGGTATGTGGTTCCAACAAGCCACACAACACGACCAATTATGGCTTTATTGTGTGACAAGTTTCCTGATCGCGTAATTTCATGATTTGGCGACGTCAATTGGCCTCCAAGATCATGCGATTTAACACTGATAGATTTTTTTCCTTAAACTACGCAAAACTACGTATTTACGCGAAAAATCGCCGAACTCTAGACGCATTAAAAACCAACATCAAAACTCAAGTTATGGCCGAGATACCGCCCGAAATCTGCGGAAAAGTGGTTAAAAATTACCTCAAAAGAATCGCATGCTGCGAATCTTCCCGAGGCAGCCGATTGTAGGCGTTAGAACAAGATCGAGGTTAGGAACCCTAGTAGTAAACCATTTCATGACAAGAAAACAAAAACAATCGAGGTTAGGAACCCTAGTAGTAAACGATTTCATGACAAGAAAACAAAAAACTATGTCGTCTCTTCGTGTCTCTTCCAAGTTAGGACAAACGGCATCCCTGGAGCGCTGGGTAGTGGTATAAAAGTGTTTTCACTGATTCAATCAATCTCCTCTTCATCTCTGCAGATCATTCAGATTGGTTATGTTGCAAATCATTCAAATTGCCATAATCAATCTTTATCTTTGTTCAAAAGCTAAAAAATCTTTTTTCGGCAACTTTTTGAAATGTACCCACTCTCGTCGCACAATTTTTCGTTTCCAAAAAAAGTAAAAAAATGTATATACGGAAGCTATAGCTAAATTAGCTTAAGTTATTAATGTAGTGCTCTGCCCAAGGTGAAACATCTTACGCTAAGTCAGAAGATGAAGCAGCAGCTTATTCGCATGACGGTTAAGTTAAAAATGCTTATCTGTACTTGAGTTTTTTTTTTACCGCGAAAAAAAAAAACACACTTTCTTCCATGTTTGGTGAAGTCGACTTAAGTTGACTTAAGTTTTAAAAGTAATTAATTGCCTGGTGTGGAAAAACATCTTATCAAGACTTAAGATCCCAAATGCTTGAATCTTCAAACCGCAAAATTTATAGGTCGATGGTTGGCTAATTGCTTGTATTGCCCGAATATAACCTTTACGATGTACATTCCTGACATTGCCTGCTATTTTGTTTTAACGGTAAAGCAATTACAGTCTTACCGCGAATCCTGTCAAATAGCTCTAAATAAGTATAATTGTCTCACCGGACCATATCCATGTGATCGTTGTAATAGAGTTCAGGGCTAATTTATGAGAAAGGAACTTTGGAGAATTTATTTGGGAAGATTCAGACATGAAGCCGTCCGATTTCAAATGCACAGAGCTTGATGCCAAACTCAGCAACTACCTTCCTTTCTTGGAAATGGTTTAGATTGGTTTCACTTTTCGGTTCGATATGTCATCAAATCAATAGTGGACCTCTTGCTGAGAAGAGTTCTATTAAACTAGCTCCAAGGTGCATTGCACAAAGTCAAACTCGAATGGGTACCTGGTCACAAAGGTATTGAAGGCAACGAATCTGCAGAAGAGCTGACTTGTGTTGGATGAGAATCTGCGTTGTTGGGACCAGAACCCTACTGCAGAGTCAAGTGGGCTGCTGCTTTAAGGCTAATTAACGAATGGGAATAATAACTTCGTCTGAACCACTTTGAAAGTGTCCCGGGTTTAAGGCAATCCAAAACATTAATCCTACAAGGAAACTCTACTCTTAAGTAAGGAGAATATTAGGAAGCTGGTGGACTTCCTCACTGGCCATTACGGACTGACTGAATGTCGGTCCTGTCTAGACGACGATGAGACTTCTGAACATATCATCTGTGAGTGTCCGGCGCTTTATTGGTTAAGACGACGGATCTTCAATAAAGACTTGCGTATATCAGCAGAATTCAGAAACTCTGCAACTAAGAACATTATGGAATTCGCTAGTGAAGTCACTCGTCTCTTAGGCTAATATCCCCTGGAGATACAATAGACTTTTGAGGTCACATTGTCAGCCACGTAAGAAGATTGGCTGTATCTGAAAAGATGACAAATTCGTTTTAGATATTTTTGAGAAGCTTCCAAGAGCTTTTGCAGTCCGCGGGACTTTGCAGCACAACCCAGTCTCAGCTTTTGGTCAGACAAAATTTGGTACAACCTTGATAGCTTCTTTACGCATTTTTCATAGGTTTCAAAATATCGAGTAAGCAAAGCGACTTGGATTCAGTTGCCCTCGACAAATGTGAAACGATGAGAATGTCGCAGATAAGAAGTCGATATAAACCTCGTGCGCCCTTGATACGAATCGATTTCAAACGAGTTAAAAAGAAGCCGTGAATTTGGCTCTAGTGAGCTCAAATAGTCAAAAGGGTTCACCCGTTCGCAACTTTATCATAGTTTGGTCTTCGGCTTTTACCTTGGGATGAGTCATAAATTCTTGTTCATTCTTAAATTTTGAACAATTTTCCGGTTAAAGCTCGGTAGACGAGATCGCAGTAAGGAAAAAATAATAGCATTGAGTTAAGCACAGAAAAACTAAACTCTTTTAAATCGGAGTAAAAGCAGACCTGATTTTCGCACAACTGGTGGTTCGTTGTTAGAAACGAGGGCCCCTTCATAAGGTGGTAACAACTCTGGTGCCAACCCATTTGATTAGGTTTTTTTACGTAAGATGCCCAAGGGCAATCCCATGGATCCCATAAAACAAAAAATCCCACTCCGACCCCACCTAAGCAAGGTAGGGAAGTGAAGATCCGGTTTTTTTACTACCACTCACGGGATCTTTGAGAAAAGCAGTCCAATGTCGGAATATAGCCCAAAACCAGCGAAATTATGTCGTTGAACCTGAGATTCTCGTGAAGTCATAAAAAAATTATATTATCCTTATCTGCAATGTCAAGCTTTAGCTAAACCGGACACCCGCAGATAGGATTAAACACGGTTCCGCTCTCAACTGCCTTACTTTGCCCCGTTTGTACCTATGAGGAAGGCCAGCATCTCCTGCACGAGTTCTAAATATGAAGTTCTGTGTTCTAAATTTGTTGTAAGCGGGCCTCATCTTCATGAATATGGCGCAAATCATTAAATGAAACCAGCTAGACTTAGCCGTTGATGTTAAATGCAGGACGAATTCTCTATTCACTAGTGTGTGCAGTGGCTTAGTGGGTAAGTGAGTTGGACCACTAAGCGAGAAGTCGCCGGTTCAAATCTCGACATGTAACCACCTAAAAGTTTTTATTCGCTTGTGAACGTCTGACAAACCTCCAAGAGTAAAAACTGTCCTGAGAAGTTTCTCAAAAAATGTTTGCCGTTCGGAATCGACTTAAAAAAATATATCTTCGAAAATACATTGGTTGGAGAAGCTAGGCTTCGGGTGTGGCCAGCTCTATGCTCCTATTGTCGGGAACCCGCATGAGAGTTGAAACGACGACTAGCAGAGACCAGTTTCAACCAGTAAACCTCGACAAGCTTGGTCACGGTTGAATCGAGGGTTTTGATCGCGGCCTGACTAACAACGAAAAAAACGTTTTCTTGTTAAATGTCGATTAATTCAAAATTGCCTTGCCCGCTCGCCTCCTTTATAGCAAGGACGTCTGCCTGGAAGACGCTAGAAACATTGAGGCAAAACGAGTTGAATGTAGACATAGAGTTCAGTTGAGAGTCCATTTTAGAACCATCCGCGAAGATATATTCTCTTCTGACAGTATCTAACTCCCATTCCAACCTGTATAAGAGCTCGCAGGGAAAGTTTTATAGAAATTGAGTTTGAATATCGCATAGTCTGTGGAATTTAGCTGTGTCGCTAGCCTCACTGTGCTCCACGATATACCTATTTCAGAATCACATCGAGTGCTTAGTTCGCAATTGACCAAAGGGCTCCTTAGTTTCCATTTGCAGACATTTTTTGGACTCTGCTGAATTCAACGATGTTGTAGGCTTTCTTACAGCTGGCTACTAGTACCAGAGACGTATAAATGAGAAAGGGACACTCCACGGCTGGGTACTGAATGATTTACGTCCACAGATCTAAGGCGCTTTCCACGATTCATAACATGCCCGATACCACCACGTCGCCCAAAACCAATTCAATTCCCTGTGTTAACTTTTATTTGAACGTTTTCACGAAATTCATTTTCAAACCACAAGCATTAAGGGCTTTTCCCGCTACTGCATCACATAGCCATTCTTTTATGGCGAGAAATTAGCACTGCGATCCACTTTGCCTCCAGCGATAGCCGTACTCTACTCGGCCAGCACCAAATCGAACCCCATAAAATCGCTCTAATTACCCATTTTGGTTGTCCCGCTCAAAGGCTCAAATCCAATTCGCCATTATGCCTTTCAAACTGCGTTCACATTTGTTCCGTAACAAACAAAGCCAAATCCAATCGCTTCATTAATCATGGAAACACAATTATAACAGCTTACTGAACTACATACTACGCTACGAGTTTGCGTCCTTCCGCCATTGCCACAAAGGAAAAGTGTTTTTTTTTTTCTGTTTACCCCAATCGCCAGACAAGTATTTATAAAAGAGAAAGTACTACTACACCTACCTAATGAAAATACAAATTTATGTATCTGTTTTGTTCCGCATGTTGCATCTAGGACCAAACCTTTTGCCAGCAGATGGCGAAAAAAAACTGCCTTACTTTGTACGGTAATGCGGATGTACCAGTTTGTCAAATGTAAATGTTTTGATGACGACGCGCAAGATACAAAATGTCACAAAAATATAAATATCTCATAATCCGTTGATACCGTTATGGGAGGGCAGGAGGGCGGTTAGCACTCGCATGTTTGTTGGTGACTTTCTATAAAGTCAAGACCGTCTGCAGTCTTCCACTTTCAATTGAAAGTGAGAGTCCACTCGAGATTGTGGTAGGTTGAGGTTTTCATGAAATGAAAGTCCTTTCTAGAGTGCGTTACTCATTCGGTTGTGTTACATGGGAAAAGGCAAAAAAAAAAAACAAAAAAAAACCCCACCTTCGAACACACAATGTAGGTGTACAGCACTGCTCCGGTTTGAGAGCTTATGAAATGAAATGAAACGTGAAAACGAATGAAGAATGGCCAGCAATTTATTATGACACTTGTGGCGATTAAAGGGATTATGGACGTTTGGAATCTTTAATGTGAAATTGATTAATGAGTATCGGATACTATCTGCGCGGTTAAAGGCTGCAGGTTAAGTGTTTAAATTGCTGCTTTACCTACAATCAATGTGGATAAATCACGCACCGCATGATGTGACGTGCCCGCAACATTAACGCGTCTGATTGATTTAATGGTAATAGTTGCCGCCATGGGAACTCTTTAACAATGACATGCATTTGCTTTGTTATTTCATAGCAACCTTATTAGAAGGCAGCCAATTTCAATTTCTAAAAAATAAAAAATTCGTCTCCCTTTCTAGAAACTATCCCTCGCAATACTGGTCTGCCTCCTGCCGTACCTTACCATCGGCGCCATCTACAATGAAGCATCGCAACGCAAAGTCAAACTCGAGGACATCGAAGATGAGCATTTGCAAAGTGAACGGCGCTCCAAGGCAATTGCACAGCCACCATCATTGCCTCCACCGCTGAGCAAGCAGCCAGCTAAAGGTCAACCAACTAAATTGGTGTATCCACCAGTAAAAACCGATCGTGTCCAAGAAGAAAATCCATCGGAAACTCATCGCTATTCTACGAGAGCAGAACATCATGTCCAGCCACTAACCGATCAACCGATTGCACCAGAAGCCGGTTTGTTTGCACTCAATCCAACCAAAACCACCTGTTTAAAGCTCACTAATTGTTTTTGTTTTCTTTAGACTATCAACAATCACCAGCATTCCGTCACGAGACGATCGTTTATTATCCAAACAACGCAGGTAGTCAGCGTCAACAGTATGACATCGTTCAACAGCAACAGCAACAACAACAACAACTGTCACCAGTATTTTACTACAACCACGATATACAGCAACCAACTGAACACGGTTACCAGGTGCAGTTTGTACCGATTGGGTAAGTTTCCATCTTGGGTTCGTGCATAGAATAAAATCTCCACGATCGGTGTGTGTGTGTTTTTGTCTTTGCTGGATGCGCATGCAACTTTCAAGAGCTTTGTATTTGAATAAATTTTTTATTTTCGGCGAGCAATAGATTCAGGTAAATAATCCTGTCATCGCAGACTTAAATTGAGCTCCAATCGACTGGAAAAAAAAATCCTGTTCAAGACCAGATATAGTTGTTTTCCTTGGCTTTCTCCGCGAATCAGGAAGTAAAGTGGGTTTTTTTTTTTTTCTTAACAAAATCGTGGAAATTTTACCATCAAAATGCTCAGATTCGGTCGGACAAATGGAGTTCACTAGGTAGCTGTGATAAGTGAAAGCATCAGGAATGTCTGGTTGAGAAGCCACATCTTAGTTTGGAATGTGGTGCGCCCACCACCCACCCTCTGGATGGACTGATTGCCTGTCAAGCTAGTTTATAGACATCTGCAGAGATGGCTGTTGTAGTGATTACGTGTAGATAAGGACTACAAGTTTGCCAGCACCCACTTATCCTCATTATGGAGTAAATATTATTGAGAGCTCGTTTCTTGGTCAATAGTTGGTAATATGCAATAACTTATAGCTAATAGCTATGTATATATGTAACAACTCTTCCGCCATCGCAAACGACAAAAATTTATGTCGCATGATACGACGAGATTAGTAGTGTGAGGACAATTGACACAGTGAACGAAAATAATTCTGCATTTCGTAATTCGTTTTCGTTTTCGTTTTCGTCTTCGTTTTTTTGTATAGTTAAAGCTTTCTGCTCTGTTAAGATATTAATTGCACGGTATAGCATAGCAAATAGTAAATTATTATGAGTGCAAGAAGCGGTACGAGCAGGTAAAACGTCTTGCGACTGCACCTATTAAATTTACTGTAGCTATGTAGATAGTGTTTGCTTTTGAAGAAATCGCCTATTTGGATAAGTTTTTCTTTAATTTGTTGGCAAATGAAGGCAGTGTCATTTTTATTTATGGAGAGTCACACTGAGTGGTAAGAGAATTAATTAGCATTTTCCATTTCCGGAAAGATAGCCAAACTATAAAGGACTATTCACATGAGAGCGAATCGCGAACAAATCAATTTTAATGTATTTATGAATGGAAAATTTCTATTGCTTCTACCACAAAAGCTTGATATTTAATTGATCTAACTTCCTACCTGAGTCTAAATTGATTTAAATAACAATATTTACATTTACAAGACTTTTCCCGCAAATTGAAAAATTGTTGCCGCGAACTGTCACCCTTACTTCACAATCCACCGCGAATGAAAAATTCGTTCGAACATAACCTTAAAATTGACACATCTTGCTGCTAACATTAACAAATCAGATTCGCGGGTACCTGCGACCAAAAAAAGTTCTCATGTGAAAGAAATGTCACAATTTACGAATATTCCCTTGTTCGCAGTTCGCGATTCGCTCTCATGTGAACAGTCCTTAAGTCAGCTGCTGAATTGAAACTTCTTTCTGCGCCTACCTCAATTGCTCCTTATCTAACCGTTAACAAATTCCTACAAATATAGATATGCAAACGTAGCTACAGTTGGTTTTTCTTTCTGCGTAATATCTCGATTGGAGGTAATAAAAAAAAAAAATTGTACCGGACTAAGAACTCTTCCTTGAGGAACTCCTCTCTCATTTTCTTGGAATTCGGAGTATTTACTACCGTCCTTACCACGATGCTCGAATTTTGTTCATAATAGCTTTCCCGGCTTTGGAAACATTAAGACTTCTGCTTTCTTCCATTGACGCGGTAGTTCGCCGGATGAGTGATTTCGTGTAAATCGTATTCAATCCAATTCAATTCAATTCAATTTATTCCAAAAAATTTAAAAAATGTTTGTACATTTATATCTGCCTGCAAAGCCATAGGGGCTTGTCTGCAGATGATTGAGTTAGATATAAAGGGTGATCCATTTCGAGGTTCCCTACTTTTTTAAAGAAAAAGACACAGAAAATTCAAATTTAATGTAGAATGTTTATTATCATTTGAAAGAACATTCTTTGGCATTTATTTTTTGAAGATTATGTCTATCAAATGTTGGCCGTTGCTACGTCGCAGATTGTCCATCCGTTGAGTCCAATTTTCGATCACTCGTTCGAGCATTTCGACTGGTAACTGGCGAATGACACGCATGTTGTTTTCCTCCAAGGCCTGAATCGAAGTGGGTTTGTCGGCATAAGCTTTTGACTTTACATATCCCCACGGGAAAAAGTCTAACGGTGTGATATCACACGATCTTGGTGGCCAATCGACCGGCCAATGTTCTCTCAATAAGTCCATTGATTGATGCGATGTGTGGGAAGTGGCGCCGTCTTGCTGAAACCAAATGTCGCCGAGATCACGAGTTTCAATTTCAGGCATCAAATAGTCGGTTATCATGGCACGATAACGGTCGCCATTGACGGTTACGTTCGCACCGGCCCACAAACCACACCAAACCGTTGTTTTTTCCTGGATGAAGTGGCAGTTCTTCAATCTCTTCAGGTTGCTCTTCGTCCCAAATGCGGCAATTTTGTTTGTTTACATACCCATTGAGCCAGAAATGGGCCTCATCGCTAAACAAAATTTGCCTCGAAAACGTCCGATCTTCTTGGAACTTTTCAAGAGCCCATAGAGCGAAGCGATGTCGCTTGGGAAGGTCGAGCGGCTTCAGTTGTTGCACAAGCTGTATTTTGTACGCTTTCAATTTAAGATCTTGACGTAAAATGCGCCAAGTAGTTCCATACGTCAGTCCGAGTTGCTGCGAACGGCGCCGAATCGACTCTCTACGGTCTTCGTGTACACTCTTAGCTACGGCCGCTATATTTTCTTCACAGCGTGCTGGACGTGGTCTATTCGGTCGAATATTATCCAATAATGAATGCTGGGTCTCAAAATGGGTGATGCTGTTGCGAATAGTACGCTCAGTAGGCCGATTATGTTGACCATAAGTTGAGCGAAGTGCACGAAACACATTCCTCACAGAACGTGAATTTTCATAATAAAGTTGAACAATTTGTAAACGTTGTTCACGCGTAAGTCTTTCCATTATGAAATGCCAAACAATACTAAACAAAAATAACATGACAGCATGACACGACTCAAAAAAGGCTATTGAAAAAAGTATCTCTACTTGGATCACCCGGTATATAAGATTAATAATTAAAATTTTAGAAATGAATGTTTTTTTTTTTAAAAAAAAAGTTAAAATTGTTCAAAATTGGCTTTTGTAAGTTGCGAAAATCTACGGGTAGTTCATTGAATATTTTAGGGATCCAGTATCTCGGGATATCGTATCTATATTGATGTCTGCGTCTTAACAATTTGTTGTGTCGGGATCTTATAGGTGGTGTCCTCTTCGAATTGTGATATTGTCTCCAGCTTGTGTAGGTTTTGTATGTTTAAAAGTCTCGTACTGCTGTCTATTTGATTCCAATCGATACTGTGTGTACGTAATTTTGATCTATATACCAATTTCTGTATCCTTGCCACTGTTGATTTTAAATTTTGTTGTTGTGTAGGTGTATCTCCCCACGACAAAATTCCGTACCTCAGGTGCGATTCAACAATTCCGAAATAGCATTGTCTGAGAACATCTGGTGTACATAGATAACTAAGGTGGAATAGGGCATATCCAGATTGCCGAAGTTTCATTTTAGATTATAGCCCACTATTATTCCAAGGTATACATTTTTGCTGATACATTTTCAATAATCGTTGGACAGTTATCCGCATTTTGTAGATGCGATTGATTTCCTGCTGTGCATCTTAATAGTTAATTTATATTTTACTATAGTTGGTGGACGGATGTGCATTACCAAAACCATGATCGTGACACCATGCCGAGATTGCATTAAAGTCAATTTGCATCATTTTTTCTGCTGCTTCGACGTTTTTATGGCTTACAATGATGGCTGTGTCATCTGGATATGTAAAACCGGCATGCCTTCGAAGTTTTCCTATTATCCTTGGGTGCTATGCAGTTTTTGATTGGCTGCTGGTAGACCAACACAACCGAAGGCTTTTTGCTTTGTTATAGCTAAGCCAACCTATGCTATACTGGTTCTTCATTGACTAGACGTGGGTGCGCAGATCCTTATCACTTCATGAAGCACGATTAGCAGCTGCTGTAAAAGCTAAATTAAAATATCTCCTATTCCTTGCGCGTTGGTGATTGGGTTTTCTTTCCTGTATTGAACAGTCTGCTTTACAGTATTCAAGCCAGCAGACAGTTGCTATCAGAACAGCGCCAGTTTGAGCTACCTTGGAAACTTAGTGCTACTTTTCACATTATAGCATGTTGCTTCAATAATATATCTTTTATAAAATACTAGCGGACCCGGCGAACTTCGTTTCGAACCCACCTTCAGCTGTAAATTATGCGGTGGAGTTACTGGCACATCAAACGAGTTTAAACAATTCCATCGGATAGTTGGTCGCTTCATCCTGATACAGTTCTCCAGCGATTTGACTTTGAATAATAAAATGCAAGCTATCGCCGTCCTTATTCTTCGCTGATAGTATTTCCCGTTCACTAATCCAATCGAGATTTTTATAATTTGGTGATTAGTTCCTCCTTCGACAATGTGAACTCGCAAAAATTTTCCGGAAATTAAATCAATCCAATCGAAACATAAACAGGAATTTGACCATTGCCAAGTGTCACCAGAATTCAGCAGTCGATGGGTCGTTATGCAACGCGACTCTCATGTTCGTGGTCAAATTCAACTTGTGGAAATGCCGCCACAAAGACGACGATTTAAGGGATGCATTAAGTTCGTAGTAGGCAGCAGTAGAATTCGGGATGACGGGAAGCGTTTGACGAAAATCCCCGGAGAGCAATATCATAGCCCCAGCAAATCTTCTCGACTGACATCTTAAATCTTTCACCGTTCGGTCAACTGCCTCCAAAGCTCGTTTTTGCGTCATTGTGCATTCGTCCCAGATGATGATTTTGCATTCTCGCATCTATTTCGCTGTCAATCGTGAGAAGATTCATCGGCAGCCTCAAAGCGGAATGTGCAGTTCAGACACCTGTCAAATTGCGCACAGTATAAGTCATCTATCGGGTGGTGGCATTGATCACAGAACAGCGCTATCTATTATTCATCTGGTTAACTTCTCCACCCAATAATTCAAGCAAAACGTCTTTTATCCGAAATTTTCCAAGCTTCACAACAAATTTTCCACCTACAAATCGTCTAAATTTCGTCGAAAAAATATATTGAAATTTTTCCCGTTTTTTTGGAATTTTCCAAGTTTTCCATTCGAACAGCGAGAAACAATAATTGCACACAAAATTCCATACAAAAAATCAATTTTCTATTTTTCCAATTTCACGTCCAGGTTATAAAACTCCTCCTCCTCCTCCTAGAGTCCTCAGGGTCCTTAAATATACACAGGTAGGGTGCTGTGTTCATATTAAGCTAATGTAGTGGAATGTAGCTTTGATGCGGGTTACATCCAGGCGATCATTTACCGACTTGAAGACTTTTTGAAAAGCCTTTCCCCTTAGCCGATTTCCCACGACGAAAATTAGCATGCAATATTTTATTGCAGATGTTACAATTCTGTCTTTTGATCAAACCTGATTCTAACCATGGTGTCCTTCGGATTGCGAGGGAACAAACTTAAGCCTTTGAGTAGTACAAGGGGTGTCCACACATTCCAGGTACTGCTCCCTCTCAAGTCCATTGTCTTTTTCCCATTTGCCGAAAATAAGTATCCGAGGCTAATCTTCATCAAAACTTGATTAACGTAGTCCTGAAGTTACTCCGACGACAAGCGATCCCCAACCTTTTACCGATCTCAGCTCTAAAAATATGTCGAAGTGAGGTATCTCCTACCATCACCGTTGATCCGATCTAGTGAATTCATCTGTCTTGCGTCCTCAGCCCTGTCGTCTTAGACAGAGCATTATAGTGTTGCAATTTTCTCCCGCTTATAAGTTTAGCAATGCAAGTTACGATGCGCGAGATCAGTATCATTCCCGATAATTTTAAGGATTACCTGAATCGTGCCCCCTTCCATACTTATCGTTTCTCGTTTAATCGAATGGAAATGGCAGCAAAACTGACCGCTCCAATAAGTTTCCTTTCGCTCATCACCAGATGTATCGCGCAGTAGTAATCGACTTTCCTCCCCATTAGCCAAATTAACATTAATTCAATGGCTCTCCTGCATTCAGCGGCTTCAATTAAGTCATCACCCCACCGCGTCGCGCCTTCAATTCAGTTCGTTTTCCTTCATGCATGACCCAACTCGATCTACAGTTTAACCCAGTCTTATGTACCTACCTCTTCCAATAGCAAAGGTGCCAACTTCCGAGTTCGCAAACATAATTACATCCAATTGCGATTTTCTTCCCCTTCTTCGCCATCCATTCAATTTGAGTGTGTTTTGGCTTTGGATGCCTGGCATAGCGCGAGATAGCCTAAAGACTTATTATCTAATCAAATTGACTCACATGAGGTATGCCGCTACGTTGCAATTAGAAAGCGAAACATGTTCCATCATTTGTCTGAGATTGTTGCATGCATTATTTGATTTTGTCCAAGTTGGCGCGCGTGCAACTGAGGATGTTACATACTAAACAAAAAAAAAATAAAAATTCCAATTTCATTTCAGGCGTGATGAGCAGCAGACTGATGCTGGGCATGGACATTCACAGCAGGCAGCAGCAGTGCCACCAGTTTCGTATTCGCATGATGCTGTTTTTGGCAGTGCACAGGCTTCGCAGGGTCCTCCTCAGCAGCAGCAAGTGTACGGTTTGCCATCAGGAAACTTGCTGTATGAATCTCAGAAGGATATCGAGTATGCGAAACCAGCGGGCGAATATGGGCCACCTCCAAGATCACAAATACCATTCTCTAGTCGACAGAAGGACGTCGAATACGCCCAACCGGAAGTGGAGTATACTTCGCCAGATGAGAGTCAGGCTAGTGCCTATGTAGGCCAGCAAAAGGACATTGAATACGCCCAGCAGAATGAGGTAGAAATTGCTCAAAAGCCAGACATAACATATGGACCTCCAGATACAGTGGGTCAAACTCCACACATCGAGTACGGTGTTCCAGATGCCCCATTCCGAAGACCAGGTCAGGCTCAGTCGAATCAGAATGCCTATGCTCCCCGTCGTCCGGACTCCTCGGCAAGAGCAGATGATAAGCCATTCGCTATAAGTTTCCCGTACCCACCGTCTTTTGTGAGCATCACAACCAGGCGTCCATTCTATGAGAAGTCGGCGCCAGAGCCGGAGACATCGTACAATCAATTGCCTCAATGGCAGACGAATGTTATGCCCTTGAGCTTGATACCACCATCGCAGGATGCTCAGTATAGATCCTTTGGCCATGCTCAAGGACCTATTGAGGCCACAGGCGACGTTCAACACATTGAATTCCAGCAGGCTCCACTTGTCGACATCTTTCACAGCCGCCACTCTAAGAGCCTTTTGGACTCGTATGTTCCCAGTTGGTTGGTAGCTCGAATGCAGGAGGAGCAAGCTCGTCAGCTGCATCAGCAACAACAGCACCAGCACCAGCAACATCAACAGAGCTACGCAATACCATCTCCAGCATCGGAGGCTGGCTACAATACGATTGCGTATTCCACTCAGTTTGAGAATATCTATGGAAGGAACCTCAAGAGATCGATCCAGAGGAGCAGGGCCATCGATAAGAAGAAAACAACTTTGAACAATACAGCATAGGACCGTGTGTCTATCTAGTTATTCTAACTGTAGAGTTTTATAAGACTTATTATTGGTTCTATTTTTTTTTATACGAATTTTATTTATTTTATATCCTAGCTAAGAATGTAATGTCCTATTGGTCCTGTCATAAGTTGTAGATACTCGTATTTTTAATGCAAATATAATTGCTTTTGTGTATGAAATTATTTTTTGTATGGATTTTAATGTGCAGCCGTATTGAATCGGGGTCAGCCGAAGACTACAAACACTGAGACTTAGTGTCCCATTGCACGCAGCAGAAAGGTGCACGTTCGCGTCTATAAGCTCATCTTCATCAAGGAAGTGTGGATGTATGTATGATGTTGTAGCTTAGACTGATGTCTCCTGGAGAGTGTTAGCCACACAAACAGTTGGTAGGAAGGGGCACTGCTGAACACCGTAAGGCACTGGTAGGTATGGAGTGTTTGTGGCCTTTGGGCAAATGAAAGTTTTGGGTCCACAGCGATGCCTTAACACTTCACTTTGCTCGATGAGTGTGATCGTGAGGGTGAGTGTCCAAAAAACCGGCCTTTATTTGGTGATCGTTTTCTTGTTTTTAACAACATCATCTCCGTCTTGATCGGGTTGACCGACAAAGCCTGATCCCATTACTAACTGTCAACTCTGTTGAGCGCCGATTCCGTAAGCTCACAAGGAGTTGGAAAGAAGCTTCGGCTAACAAGTATTTTACGACCTATTCGATAATAGGTGTGTCTCAGGATTATGAGGGATCATAACTCTCCCACTTCAACTAAATTTTTACTGGTCCGCCTGTAGGGTTCGCCGTTTCGACCTCAAAACATATCTGCAGACCTCCTGATTTTGAATCACGTCATCGTTGAGGCCAATCAAATGCTGGTGTATCTGCATTTGTGTGATCCAGGAGTTTTTAGGCCAGATGGGTTCTTTGACGTGAAGGCTTCCTGGGATTCTGGAACTTCTAATTCGATCAAGCTTTGTTACTTCTGCTGTCATGCGAAGCATCTTCATCTCAGCTAATGTCAACTTGCCCTCATACTTTTTTAACATTGTCCAACTTTGTCCGTCAGTTTTCCCTCAAGCAGACTGAATTAAAGAGCAAAGGACTAAAGACACTACCCTGGTGAACACCGACTTTAATTGGGAATTCATCGGTGACCCCTATCTCCCTTCTCTGATCGGTCCTTACCCAAAATCCAGTGATGTCCACTCCTTCCTGCCAAATCTTCAGCCTTTAAAATATCTTGAATCCCGCAAACTTCTTAATGATCTAATAAATCGAACTTCAATTCAAATCGTCTGGAATGGTTCCAAAATGGCAGCTCACCAAATAAATTTTAGGCGACGATATCGTGACGATACGGTGTCAGCCGTGTCGGCTAAATGAAGAGATATGTTGGGATAGCTGTAGCGAAAACACGTTGATCTGCTTAATGAACTAAACCCTTAGGTTTGTCGATTTTTACAATTGTTTCAACAACACGACAGGTCATTTTTAATTTTTTTCTTTAGGTTGACTATACAGTATCATAAAGGGTGATCCATTTCGAGGTTCCCTACTTTTTTAAAGAAAAAAACACAGAAAATTCAAATTTTATGGAGAATGTTTATTATCATTTGAAAGAACATTCTTTGGCATTTATTTTTTGAAGATTATGTCTATCAAATGTTGGCCGTTGCTACGTCACAGATGGTCCATCCGTTGAGTCCAATTTTCGATCACTCGTTCGAGCATTTCGACTGGTAACTGGCGAATGACACGCGTGATGTTTTCCTCCAAGGCCTGAATCGAAGCGGGTTTGTCGGCATAAGCTTTTGACTTTACATATCCCCACAGGAAAAAGTCTAACGGTGTGATATCACACGATCTTGGTGGCCAATCGACCGATGCGATGTGTGGGAAGTGGCGCCGTCTTGCTGAAACCCAATGTCGCCGAGATCACGAGCTTCAATTTCAGGCATCAAATAGTCGGTTATCATGGCACGATAACGGTCGCCATTGACGGTTACGTTCGCACCGGCATAATTTTTAAAGAAATATGGACCGATGATTCCACCGGCCCACAAACCACACCAAACCGTTGTTTTTTCTGGATGAAGTGGCAGTTCTTCAATCTCTTCAGGTTGCTCTTCGTCCCTCATCGCTTAACAAAATTTGCCTCGAAAACGTCGGATCTTCTTCGAACTTTTAAAGAGCCCATAGAGCGAAGCGATGTCGCTTGGGAAGGTCGAGCGGCTTCAGTTGTTGCACAAGCTGTATTTTGCACGCTTTCAATTTAAGATCTTGACGTAAAATGCGCCAAGTAGTTCCATACGTCAGTCCGAGTTGCTGCGAACGGCGCCGAATCGACTATCTACGGTCTTCGTGTACACTCTTAGCTACGGCCGCTATATTTTCTTCACAGCGTGCTGGACGTGGTCTATTCGGTCGAATATTATCCAATGAATGCTGGGTCTCAAAATGGGTGATGGTGTTGCGAATAGTACGCTCAGTAGGCCGATTATGTTGACCATAAGTTGAGCGAAGTGCACGAAACACATTCCTCACAGAACGTGAATTTTCATAATAAAGTTGAACAATTTTTAAACGTTGTTCACGCGTAAGTCTTTCCATTATGAAATGCCAAACAATACTAAACAAAAATAACATGACAGCATGACACGACTCACACGTGATCTGTCAAAAAAGTCTATTGAAAAAAGTATCTCTACTTGGATCACCCGTTACAATTAAAAATATGATCTCATTTAAAATGTATTCTTTTGGTTCTAGTTGTGTTCTATGTTTCTAGTCAGGTTGAATGCCTTTTTTGTTTCCTTTTTGAATTTGTTTATGTTTGGTTTTAGTTTATAATTAATAAAAACTTTTAAAAGCAGATGTTTTTTATTTAAAAATTTTACATTCGTAAACGTCAACACCCGCGGTTTTAATTAGTTGACGTTTCTATTTCATAAAGATGTTAATTGTTCTTTTTCTACTTCTCAATTTTAGTTCACTGCTGGATGCTTCAGATTTAACATAGTTTTTTTTCAAAATTTCTGTTTTAAAATAGTCACTTTCAACAGATACTAACTACATTAATAATTCATTCATAATCCATTCTACTGATCAACTCCGAGCAAGCATCTATCGTATAAGACAAAAAGAATTGGATATAGTTAAACAGTCAAAATGTCTAAGGGCATAATCCAATAAACTTTTACAGAATTTGATACATTCTCCAACACCGTGTCATGAATTAGAAAAGCAAAAATTATATAACAACTTCACTATAACCTGAAATGTGTGAAAGACCTATGACCCCACCGATTACGATACCAACCGAAGAGGTTACGAATACATTTGCACCTGCAATGAAAACTTATCTAAGATTGTAACTTTCAAATTGAATTAAAATGTTACGCATGTATGTAGCTATCCAGACAGTCTTACCATCACTCTATATTAAAATTCAAAACACCATCTTATTGTTAAGCTATTGACGGTTAATAAATCACAGGCACTCTTAATCTGATTTTATTGTCATTCAATCTTGAACAAAAAAACAAGTCCGTTAATCATGTAATTTCATTGAGAGAACGTGTCAGATGAACCAAACAAATGATTTAAATTTGAATTTGACACTGCAACAGCGCCACTAACCTTGAAAAGTGAATAGGCCTTTTGTGCGATAAGACTTAACTACCGCACCCGGCCACTGATGTAGTAGAAAGATAAAAGACACCTTAACCAGTTTCCGCCGCTTCTTCGCACATACATATATAATTTAGTCAAAATTTAACTTTTAAATTTTTAAAACCGAAAAAATTAGAAATGGCTAAGCAAAATTTCACAATGACTTTCTCGAGCTATTTTCTCGTAACTCTTTTGCTTTGATAACTAACAAAAAATGTGATTTATTTGCGGTAAATTTTGCCAAATAATTTACATATATATGCATCGAACATTGATATACTTGAGATACTTTTTTAGAAGAAAAAAAAAAAAACAAATCCAAACCTATGATGAAACTCGAAGGGCTTAGCGCTAATTAATTGTGCATTTATTAGATAATTATACAGATCAGGTTTCCAGACTGACCTTTCTTAAATCGTGACCGGATTATGTCACGATCTGGATTATTACTGTTACGAAAGAATAAATTAGTGCGCTCGAAGAAAATCTATAAATTTTTTTTTTGGTTTTTTTTTTTTTTTTGGAGAAATCAATGAAATAATTTCTTCTTCTGGGATTTACCACCAGCCAATTACAATTCTGCAAAAAAAAAAACAGTGCTAACCAATAGATTGAATAATTAAAACAACAACACGACGGTAAAATAAACTCATTATGCGGACAGTTTCTATTGTTAATTTTGTCTGAGCTTTTGCTAGTTTATGACAAATTGTAAGCAATCCTAAATGAATAATAGCAAATTGCAATGAAAGCACTCATCAACAAATAAGCAAAATGACAAAAAAAAAAGAGAGAAGTAAAAATCACTCACCATTATTTAATCGGTTTTCCGTTGACTTGATGGAGCTATACAGAAGGAATTATTGTTTACATTGCACACGCGAGGCGATCATCTTCGTCGGGGAATGCACACGCACGCGTGAATTTACGAACTTGATAACCGAATTTGACGACGAAAAAACTTAACAGACATTAGTTTCAAGGGAAAGGGACACTTAGAAACAAAACACATTTGGAAATTATATAACTTGACAAATTTAAAAGAGAGAATCGCGTTTAAAATGGAATTTCGGCACAACACAAACACAGGGGGAGTATTTTAAGGCGCAGATGGATATCAAGATCAAAATATCACTCGCGAAACTTTTTATCAGAGAGACACACACTAACACACACGAAAGGGAGATGGGAAGGAATTTTAATGGACACCAGCATTCGCGAATTGAAAACAAAAAAAAACACACACGACACTCGAACTTAATGCATCTATTAGCTTTAGAGACTAAGACAAGACATTTTGACTTTGATGCTAGATGGAGGAACGTCGCGACGTCAATACGAACGCTCAGCTATCCCGGCGGTAACTTTTCGGACACATCTTGTTAAAAATTTGTTAAACCATTTGCGTTTGATAAACCGAACTTTTGATCGGGTGCTGGAAAAAAAAGGAAATATTTAATATAGATATTTTTTAATGGAACGATGGAACGTTATCTTGTGGAAAAAGTGAAAGAAGCTGGCATCCTCATCGATAAACCAAAGCGTGAAAAGCTAAAAACAGTGCGTACACCCGAGAAAATTGCTGCTGTGGCAGAAAGTGTGCGCCATCAACATCAATTCACCGTCGTTCTCAACAATTGAACATTTCGGAGACATCATTGGGACGAATTTTGCATAAAGACCTTGGTATGACGCCATACAAAGTCCAATTGGTTCAGGAGTTGAAGCCAACTGATTATCCAATGCGATCGACTTAGAGAAGATGCCGATTTCGCCAAAAAAATCATCTTTTCAGATGAAGCTCATTTTGATCTTGGCGGGTATGTAAACATCGTCGGATTTGGGGCACAGAAAACCCGCACGCATACATTGAAAAGCCGATATACCCAAAACGAGTCACTGTTTGGTGCGGATTTTGGTCCAGAGGCATAATTGGGCCATTTTTCTTCGAAAATGAGCAAGGAGTGGCCGTTACAGTCAATGGCGATCGCTATCGGGCCATGTTGAACGAATTTTTGTTTACAAAAAGTGAAGAGGAGGATATTGGCAACATTTGGTTTCAACAGGACGGCGCTACGTGCCACACAGCCGAAGCTACACTCGATGTTTTGCGCCCTGTTTTTGAAGATCGCATTATCAGACGCAGAGCTGATGTCGTTTGGCCACCGCAGAGCTGCGATTTAACACCGTTGAACTATTATTTGTGGGGTGCCGTAAAAGATAAGTGTTACGCCGACCTGCCAGAGACAATTGACGCTTTAAGGGACAATATTCGTGAAGCCATTGGTGAAATACGGCTGCACACAATCTATATGGTGCTTAAAAATTGGACCGATCGTGTAGGCTACTGCATGGCCAGCCAAGGCAGCCATTTGAATGAAATTATTTTCCATTATTAACCGGAACGATTGTACTTTCAAATAAAAAAAGAAATTTGAGAAAATATTCAGTAGTT
Source organism: Ferdinandea cuprea (assembly GCA_963576555.1). Lineage (NCBI taxonomy): Eukaryota > Metazoa > Arthropoda > Insecta > Diptera > Syrphidae > Ferdinandea > Ferdinandea cuprea. Next base: position 66,748,549 of record OY754958.1, read on the forward strand.
TTTTTTTATAGCATTTTCAATAAAAACCATAAGGAAAGGCTACAGTCCGCTTGGAGCGAACAGTATGATACCCTATCCCTATCCCTATATGCCCCAAAAAAAAACCTTAAGAAGATGATGGATTGCATTTTATTTCATTCTATAAAATTTAGAAAAAAAAAAAACATTTTTTGAAAAAACGCCCCCAAAAAGTGGGCGTGGCCAAAAACTTTGTATGGCCGATATATTGGAAAAAATATTGGCTAAATATCTTGTTAAACACTTTTTTTCGGTTTCTATGAAAATTATCGAAGAAAACAGCATTTTAGTGAAAAACGCCCACAAAAAGTAGGCGTGCCAAAAAACTTTATATGACAAACTTATAAAGGAGGGCAGTGCCTACATATCTTGTGAAGGTTATAACCCTCTATCTGTCCATCTGTAGCTTTAAATCGGTTTTTTCTAAATTGTGGGCGTGGCAGTGGGCGGATTTAAAAGCTTTTAACACTTTACCATTTCGCTCAAAAGTTGATACGGACGGACGGACATTGCTAAATAGTCTTAGGATTTGGTCCTGATCATAAATATATATACTTTTATGGGTCTACGACGAATATTAAGGGGTGTTACAAACGATGTGTCAAAATTAATATACCCTTAGGATAGGGTATAAAGAAGTTATGTGGCGGACCCTATAGATATTTTTTAATGGAATAAAATAAATAAATGTACCCCATATACAGGGTGTCCGGGTATTGTTAATAATTTTTGATTAAATGAAAGGGAATGGATCTTATATTGATAAATTTGTTATTTAATGTCTGCAATTATGTATGTATGGAATATAATATCAGGTTATTGTCCGCCTCTGTTAGTCTCACAAATGCAAGCCCTTTCGAGCAAATTTTTCATTACATTCTCACACATTTCACGCGGCATTTCACGAATATTTTGTTTGAGTTGCTCAAGCGTTTCTGTTTTTTTTGCATAAACCTTGCTTTTCAGATATCCCCACAAAAAGAAGTCCGGAGCAGTCAAATCAGGCGACCATTTCCTGAAACAACTTGTTGCGGAAAGAGGTCTCGCAGTATTTCCATTGTAATCCTGGCTGTATGCGATGTGGCGAAGTCTTGTTGATACCACATGTTAATCAAGCCCAAAGCATGAAGTAGTGGCATTAAAAAGTTTTCAATCAAATCACGATATTGCTCCCCATTCACAGTTACCGTTACGCCGTTTTCGTTTTCAAAGAAGGTTCAATGATTCCTCCTGACCCAATTCCACACCAGACTGTAGCTTTTAATGGATGCAAAGGTGACTGATGAATAATTTGAAGGTTTTCCATTCACCAAAACCCACTATTCTGTTTATTCATATATCCATTCAAATGAAAATCTGGATAGAAGCTCGTGTGTCAACTGAATCTTAAATGGAAACAAATGCAAATCCTTGTACAAAATTGTTGCCAAAGTTGTTCTATGAAGACCAAGGTCCGGAGCACGGCGTCGAATTGAGGTTGATGGATTGTTTTGAACACTTCCTTTAGCAGCAGTAATGTTTTCAGCCGATCTTGCAGTACGTTGTGGTCCATGCTTGGACCTATCACCTACAGACCCTCTTTCTTCCTCGAAATCTGCGATTCATTGGCACGTTGTTTCTCCCAAAAATTACATGTAACTTTCTCAACGTCACAGTAATCGATGATTGATTTTGATCAAATTTGGTTTATCGAATATTTTTCCATAATAAGTTTGCCACGTGTCTACTTCACGACTGCCAAATATGAACTGTGAAGACTAGTGTTAACCAAAATGGCGGCAAAACAAAGTAGTATACCTTCCCGGCGGACACACTGTACTAGAGGGCTACATGAAATATTGAAAGCAACAACACGAACATTTTTGTGACTTGGGGCCATTTTTCATTGTAGCGTGACACATTTTTGGGGTAATTTTTGATTTTGGGAAAATTATTTTAATTTTTGTATTTTATGTAGCTCTATATGAGTACCTACAGGGCCTTAAATTTTTCTGACACAGGGGCTAAGTGGCCGTTGCCAGAATTGATGACTATTCGGGCCCGATTTATGGCATTTTCCATCACTCTTGCCAGAACTTCAGGCGGTAGGTCTAGTCACCAAGAGTCTGAGACTGTTTTGCCATAGGACACAAAAATAAGTCTGGAATGGTTAAATCAAGTCACCAAAACGAGAGATTAGGTCAGTTCGGGTTAAGTCAGCCGCGTGAGATAAAAGGGTTACCACACAACACTGGGCACTAGGGCCATCGCGATCCCTGGGGAACAGGCTGAATTTTTAATCAAAAGGGTAGACAAAGAACCTAAACACTTTCCCTTTTAAAGCATCTAAATACCTTACAAAAGCCAAGAAGGCCTTTGAAGTTTGTACCGTCTTTTTGCTCCAAAGCTTCTAAGAATTGTCTCCCTAAGAATTTCCTACAACTACGTGAGATTGCCTCGCATTCACACAATTTGTGCCGTATATCCTCAACAGCCTGTAGATCACCACAGAATATGCAGATGTCTGCACCTGACAGTCCGAGCCTGTTTACATATTTTCGCAAGAGGCAATACACTGTCAGGATTTCTACTAGTATTCTTAGCTATTCAGATTCTATTCCCCTACTAGTAATCTTAGCTAAGTTCTATAAACTTCCAGGAACTCTTACAGTCACGAGGTGGCCATAGAGCTTTTGACACCATGTGTCCCCCAAGGCTTAACCACCTTTGGTTGGCAGTCCTTAAGGTTTCCCCAATAGAACCCTTTATTATGCAGATGGGAGGTTTTATGTCAGCAACCTCACCACTATTGAGTAGCCCCCCTATTCTCGCAAGCTCATCCTCTTAAAGAAATTAGGCGCTCTACGTATATATGCTGTGCATTGAGGCAACACAAGAATGTCCTCACAAATTTACAAAGTAATGGAAGCATGCACGTTCCATCACCTTTTCTCTAAAGTGAGGCAAAACCACTTAATAAATATCAAATATCAAATCAACAAAAAACACATCAAATGAAACATACAAAACTAATAGCAACAAAAGCAAACACAAATCGACGACGAATTTGGAGATAATTTAATAACAACCAAAAGTAGACAAAAACATAAGGTCCGCTTGGAGCGAACAGTATGATACCCTATCCCTATCCCTATATGCCCCAAAAAAAACCTTAAGAAGATGATGGATTGCATTTTATTTCATTCTATAAAATTTAGAAAAAAAAAAAACATTTTTTGAAAAAACGCCCCCAAAAAGTGGGCGTGGCCAAAAACTTTGTATGGCCGATATATTGGAAAAAATATTGGCTAAATATCTTGTTAAACACTTTTTTCCGGTTTCTATGGAAATTATCGAAGAAAACAGCATTTTAGTGAAAAACGCCCACAAAAAGTAGGCGTGGCAAAAAACTTTATGTGACAAACTTATAAAGGAGGGCAGTGCCTACATATCTTGTGAAGGTTATAACCCTCTATCTGTCCATCTGTAGCTTTAAATCGGTTTTTTCTAAAATGTGGGCGTGGCAGTGGGCGTATTCCAAAAAATTTTACACTTAACCATTTCGGAGCCCTAGGGAGTATGTGGTCCAAATTTCAGATTTCTAGCTTGAATTTAAAGGCCTAAAAATTGCGTACGGACGGACGGACGGACGGACGGACGGACATTGCTAAATAGTCTTAGGATTTGGTCCTGATCATAAATATATATACTTTTATGGGTCTACGACGAATATTAAGGGGTGTTACAAACTATGTGTCAAAATTAATATACCCTTAGGATAGGGTATAAATACTATTTATACATTTTTTTGTAAAACCCATGCCCACATGGCTGACACTGCGACCTCAAGGGTCTTTTGTATCAAAACAAATGTTAACCTAAGAGACGAGTGACTTTACTGGCGAATTGCACAACATCCTTAGTTGCAGAGTTTCTGAATTCTGCTGATGTATGCAAGTCTTTTTTGAAGATCCGTCGTCTTAATTATTGAAGGGCCGGGACACTTTTTCAGTAGTTTAGACGAAGTTCTTATTCCCAATCGTTAATTAGCCTCAAAGCAGCAGCCCAATTGACTCTGCAGTAGGGTTCTGGCCCAAAGACCGCAGATTCTGATCCAGCTCTAGCCAGCTCGTCTTCAGATTGGTTGCCTGCAATACCTTGGTGACTAGGTACCCATCCAAGTTTGCCCTTGTTGTGTTGACTAGGTTTTGCAAAGCATCGTAGCAGCACTTTACTGTCACAGAATTGACAGTGTTGGATGATAGTGCCTGTAGTGCTGCTTGACTGTCCCAGAAGATGTGAATCCTGGCACCTTTGTTCCTTTTCGGGAAATTTTCACAGATCTAAATGGCATGGATTTCGGTCTGAAATCGCATTCGCATTGGTATCGAGACTTTGCTGTTGGCTCCAAAGATACCAGCTCCAACTCCTGTTTCCATTTTTGATCCATCGGTGTACCAGGTCAGACTTCTCTGATCTACCGGAACACCATTTGTCCACTTAGAACGGTCTAATATTTCAACCTCGAATAAATTCCCAAAAATGTTCTCCCTAACCATAATAACAGGGATACAGTAAAACATGTCCATATTTGGGATTTCTGAAAGTATTTTAAGGTGACCCACATAGTCTACCGGATTAAACAGCTTCTGACTGCTGTCTTCTTAATGAAGATCTGTATAGCTGGGACCCCAACAATGGCCTCAATCGCACTTGTAATGCCGAGACAAGCAATACGCCGCAGCTTATTTGCCGTTATTCGTTCAAGTACCTTGGTCCACCAGACGACAGCCGCATACGAGATAATGGGTCTGACCGTCACTGTATACAGCCAAAATATCATTCTGGGGCTAAGACCTTAGTTCTGACATACAATCGTGGACTGGTAGCAGTTGCGCTTTCGGTAGCAGTTAAGCTTTTTATCTAGGGTAATTCCAAGATATTTCGCTTTATTGAAGTAACTCATCACGGTGCCTTTTGGGTTGCAGATTGACCAATTTTTTCATAGTGAAAGCCACTAGAATGGTTTTGCTAGGATTTATGGAAAGTACTTCCTGTTCGCATCATTCCAAGACTCGCAGCAATGCATCCTGCATACCATTAGTAATGGTTGCACTACTTTTACCATTAATAATTATGGCCAGGTGATCTAGATAACCAATGGCGCTATAGCCTAGTCTAGGAGTGGGGAGAGTACCCCCCCTTGTGGGCAGCCTTTAATTTCCGTCACAGACACTGACACACCACCTGAGGAGGAGGACGTGATTCGACTTTCCACCATGGCTCTAATCCATTGGTTCGTAGAATCTTCGATACCTTTACCACAGATTGACCTGGCAATCGCGTTGTATTCGGTGTTATCGAAAGCGCCCTCAACGTCCAAAAAGTCACATAAGGCAATTTCCTTTGATATAAGTGTTTTTTTATCTTTTTTACAAGACACTGAAGAGCACTCAAATTGACTTGAGTGAAGAGGGTTAGATCAGAAATCAGAAATCAAGCGAAGAATTACACTTGCCAACCGCTGTTACTTTGGCCTATGGAGGCAATTGATTAGTAAGGACTTGTCGAGAAATACCAAGGAGACTCTATATAAGGCCCTCATCATCCCAGTCCTGCTGTATGGCGCAGAAGCATGGACGTTATCAAAGGCGGATGAAGATCTCCTTGGTCGTTTCGAACGCAAAATTCTTCGAGTGATTTTCGGTCCCTTTTGCGTTGACGGGCTTTGGAGGAGGAGATTTCACAGCGAACTCTACGAGCGACATCGACCTGGTCAGAAAAATACGGATTAGTCGTCTAAGATGGCTAGGACATGTAGGGCGAATGGACACCAACGCTTCGGCCCGCTCCGGTCCGAAGAGTCTTCGAATCCAACCCGGAGGGACAACGCTGTAGAGGAAGACCTCGCCTAAGGTGGCGCGCGTAAGTAGAAGGGGACCTCAACCAACTTGGAGTGCGCAACTGGAGGCAGTTAGCCAAAGATCGTGCTAACTGGAGAGGTGTATTGGTTGAGGCCCAGGTCCACCCCGGACTGTAGCGCCACCTTAGTAAGTAAGTAAGAAGAGGGTTAGATATTTCTAATTGGCTTCTGACATGAACATCTATAAATTTTTCCATATTTATAAATAAACAAAATTATAAAACCACTAAATTCGAGGTTAGTGTCGGATTACACTACTTGCTTTTTTATCAAAGTTTTCAGTCAAAATAGGCATAGTCATTCGTGGTCATTAATCACGGTTACCAACTCTATCAAAGGCTCGGCCCGTAGATTTTTTTTTCCAAGTAAAGTGTTGTTGTCGTATATATACTAAATATAAAAGAGTCCCTTTTTACAAAAAGATTATTGTCAACTGCTTTGTGGAAGTTGTAGAATGTGTTAAAAACCAGATTCTGCGAAGATTTCATCGAAACCGCACACGTCAACAAGGTTTTGAAATTTAAAAAAATGTATGGGAACCCTGCTGATTTTGATGGTGATTTCAGGAGTTTTCGCGAAGCCTCAGATAGCAGTGAGGTGTGAAAAGGGTATTAGCATAGGTTAGGTAAGACCTAATGCGCTCTTTGCCATTTTGTTCTTTCTACATTAACTGCTGCTAACAAATTTTCAATCACAGTAAATGATTTGTTTAGGTTTAAGGAAATTATAAACATTTAAAACCTGGCGGCCCGGGAAAATTTCCAGTAGGCCCGCAGCCCAGAGATTAAAGCAAATTTCCGGAGTCTCCGGGCCATAATACCCCTGTTGGTAACACTATCATTAAGTCTTTTGGTCATTTAAGAAATGCTTATTACACTGCATGAGCTTATTTTGACAGCGATACTGTCAGAATTGGTCATTATTTGACCACTTGGCATGCAATCTAATCACACATTGAATTTGAAGCAAACAAAGTGCATTGCGTATTTGAGTTTGTCGATGGCAATTTTTTCCTTTTTTTACACACAAACTCTTACAAACTGGATACTGGATATTCTTCTTCTTAATTTTACTCACATTTTTGTACAAATCGCAGAGTTCGAAATGCCCTTAACCCGCTAACTAATGCAATCAGAATATAGCGACATCCCAAATTCGATCCCATTTAAGAGGCAAACTTATCTATGTCATGCAACTTTACTTTGAAAATTTAAATAGTTGTTAGCAAATAAATACCATGACAGTTCATCTGGTTTTACAAGATTTAAATATGCACAAAGATTCCCAAACTAAATGTTGAACCAGTTTGCCTCCACCATTGGAGTTATTTTCCTTTGGAATCAAATGTAGTGCTAAATTATGTAAATAAAATACATAAGAAGTTCATTCAAATGCAATTGATTAAATGAACCATTTAGCCATCATCCCCTCTTTATAATGTGAAACGACTTTTCGAATAAAACTTTATTACCTAACAAATTTGGCCCATATTTTGAAGTCGGCACTATTCTATATGTTTTATGCGGGATTTCATCGAAATCTGTGGAGATATATCTGAGTATTGATTTAAAAAAAAAATGAAAAAAAAAGTTATATGTTTCCGCCCGGGATCGAACCGGGGGCCTTCCGCGTGTTAGGCGGATGTGATAACCACTACACCACGGAAACAGATACAATTCCACAGCCAAACTAACGATTTAAATAAATATTACCTCTTTCATGGTATTGTTGGGAAAAATTTCTAATTTTAGGTTGTGACGATTTGGAATACTTGCCAAGTAAAGGGTGTTTTATTTAGAGGTTGGTTTTTCGAATAGAGATAAAACTGACATTTTGTGGTCAAACCTGGCAACTCTAATGTCACTTATGTTCAGTATGGTTTGGCATATCATCATGAACAGGTTAACAAATGGTTCAGTTCGCGAAGTTAACCGCAAGCTCATTGAGGCCCATTTTAGGTTGAATGGCTACGTCAACAAGCAAAATTGCCGAATTTGGAGTGAAGAGAATCCACATGAGACCCTTGAAACGCCATTACATCCACAAAAACTGACTGTTTGGTGTGCTCTATGGGCTGGTGGAGTCATCGGGCCATACTTCCTCCGAAATGATGCTGGAGAGTCAGTTACCGTTAATGGAGACCGGTATATAGCCATGATAACCGACTATTTTGTTCCCGAATTGGATGGCATGAATGTGGATGAGATGTGGTTCCAACAAGACGGCGCTACTTATTGAAGGAAACATTCGATGAGCGCATAATTTCGCGGAATGGGCCTGTCAATTGGCCACCAAGATCGTGTGCTTTGACACCATTGGATTATTTTCTTTGGGGATATGTGAAGTCGCTCACCTACGCCAACAAACCAGAGACGCTAGGGGACTTGGAAGCCAACATTCGTGGCGTTATTGCCGACTTATAGCCCCAAATGCTTGAAAAAGTGGTTGAAAATTGGACCGCTAGACTTGTCTTTATTCGAACCAGCAACATGCCCGAAATCATATTTAAACATTAATGGCATAAAATTATCAATCCAATAAAGCCAAATTGATGACACTAAAACGATTTTCTTGTCTTTTATTTCAATTGGAAGTTATATACCTTTAAAAAAAAACACCCTTTGTAAAAATATAAATATTTTTTGCGAAATTTTTAATAATTCTTTTTTAGATCTCAGTACTTTTTGTGGCTGACTTACAAGGCAAAAGCAATTTGTAAAAGGAAACTTGGCTATTCTTTAAAATTTATGTTTTTAGTGTGCTTGCGATACTTCTTACCAGTTCTTTACTAAAGGGGTTACATGGGTTTATTCGGGAAACAAAAGTTGCATTTTCAACGTTTTTTTTTTTATATAAAAAATAAAATATTTTATTCAAAGTTTTTACTGTCCTAAAAGATATACATTTCAAAAAGAATTTCTGAAATTTTCAAAGGAAAATATTCAAAACTCCGTCATTGTGACGTCATTTCCCGTGATCCCTCGGAAAAAAGGTGCGCCCGCGTTGACAGTAGAACTCGTGAGAGGATCATTAGAAGTGAAAAAAGAATAAAGTGAACGACTGCGTCATACGAAAATTTCTCGGTAAATGAGATGCGTTTTTGAGTCGCAAAATGAATCGAAAATGAATGGTGACAAATTATATATTTCATCACTTTTTAGGTTTTAAAAAAATTGATTTTATCAAAAACGGCACATACGATTTTTATGTAATTTCGCACATTGGACACTTTTAACATAATTGTTCGAAATACGAAAAATTATCAAACTCGTTAAAGCCGTTTTTGAAAAACGAATTTAATTTAAATTTAGCAAAATCGCTATATGAAAAAAAAAAAATTATTTCAAAAATCGAAGTATGCAAATTTGTTCATCTTTATAGTAAACATTTTTTTTTAAATTCCATATATTAGTTTTTGAGATATTGCCGGTTTTATAAATTACCGTTCAACGATTTTTTTTTTCCAAGAACTGTGTATGCAAAATTTTTCACCGCACCCCAAATATCGTAAGTACAAAAAAAAGACCGAAATCCTTGAAACCACTTTCGAGAAAAATAGTGATAAGTGATTTTCACCAAAAAAATTGTATGGCAGGTACCGTTATTTCAAAAGATAAAGCAAAAACTAAAAAGACGCCCCGTGATGTAACCCCAGGGACCATATATACGAACTTTGAAGCAAATCCGTCGAACCGTTTCGCCATACGGCGCCCGGACAGAAAGACAGACAGACCGACCGACGGCATTGGCGGACCCACTTTTTTGGACTTCTCCATAGTCGTAATGTCATCCCTCATACTCAGTTTGAGTTCAAAATTTCCGCGCAATCGCAATAACTTTCTCTTTAGTATATTAAAGCATACGAGATAGTTAAAAATTCGTGTTTTAGTTAAGTCCATAAACTAAAATTTGGACGAAGGTAAAAAAAAAAAAGAAGTGACAGTTGGATTTTTGGCAGACCTTTTTACAGAAAAATGTTGGTAAAATTTGCTCAACATTTTTGTTTTTTTAAATAGTTGTGATTGAAAAAGAAATCATTCGTCCAAGTCCTCGTGAATTGTATCTCGAAGACTTGTGTAAAATTTAATCAAGATTCGTTGAGTGGTTTTCGAGAACTTTTGACAACCGTCTTTGAACACACAGTTTCGAGAAAAACGCGTTTAAAGTTTGGATAACCTCAAATAAACCTCGTGATTCAATTGAATGCGCACCTTCCCAATGCTGTATCTCCGAAACTTTTATTCGGAATGACTTGAAAATTTAGAATAATATTCTCGAGATGTTTTAGAAATTAATAAGACAATAAAAACCCATGTAACCCTTCAATGGGCTCCTGACCCGTGAAGACTAAGATACGGCAGCCTTTCATCCTCTGGCACTGGCTTTGGCATCCGCCATGGCTTGGTTTTTAAAACGGAGGTTCGGCCTTCCTTGTCGTCTCCAACCTGAGGCTAGGATTCGAAGATCCTCTTAGCTGGGGCATTATTGTCCATTTGCTCGATTTGGCGGAGCCAATATAGTCGACGAGTTTTGGATTTTTGGACTGCATTCCCCTCAATTCGCCCTCCTCGCACACAGGACCAAATATCCGTCGAAGGATTTTTCTTTCAAAGGATCCCAGTATTAGCTCTCCTTTCCTGCTTATCGTCCAGCACTCGGCGCCGTATAGCAGAACTGGCAGGATAAGGGTTCTGTAGAGCATGCATTTTGTGCTTCGAGTTAGGAGTTTTAAACCCATTTGTTTCGTCAGATTGAAGTAGCAGCGGTATTCTAGGGTAATTCTTCGTTGGATCTCCACCAAGTTGTCATTCGTGGAGTTCACCTTCACACCTCGAAGTTGCTCCTATCAACAGTGACATTTTGTCCTAGTCGGTGGACAGATGATTGCTTGTTTGTTGATAGCATATATTTAGTCTTGTCCTGATTCACTTCAAGGCCAACTAGTTTCGCCTGCTCTTCAATAGCCGTGAAAGCCTCTATCATCTATCATCTCTATCTATCGTCCGCATACCCCAGCAGTTCGACTGATCTGTTAAAGATAGTGCCTTCCATGTTGACACCTGCCCTGCGAACTATCTGCACAAGAACAAGATTGAAGTAGTCACATGATAGTGCATCAACCTGCCGAAATCCGAAATAGAGGGCGCTTCAAAGCTGACGAAAATAAACCTTTTCAACTTCGTTGTCCAGGCGCAGAGCTTTTATAGTCTTCTGGACACTTCCGAGGTAGGTCTTAGAGGGGAAGACTTTCTGTAGCAGAAGTCTTCGGTTTTTGCCTTCCACGCAAAGTCAGATGTCCTAAGCTCAGGTTCCAAGGAAGCAACACCCATAGATTTCTCTAGATTATGTTCCAATAGGTCAAACGAATTCGTCATGTGACAAGGTTTGGCCTTGAAGCGCTGTTGGAACCCCTCACAAAAGCTTGTTAGCCATGATCACCCAAAATCAAACCCACCAAACAGGATATGCCTATCTGGGGTAAACTGCTTTTTGGACGACGAATCAATGGTCAGAAAAAAAAGGTGATTCTTTTATTCAATCCATTTCTCCCAGTCCCAGAATATATATAGCAATCAAACTAAATGAATTCTACTACCTAAAACATTTATAGAGATAACAATCCGATGACCATGTATATGCAAATCAAATTACAATACCCTCCAATTCGATTGCAGCAACAACAAACACATTTAAAGGTTCCACCAGTTTAATTGCCACTACCTCCGTCACCGTGTGAATGTGCATTTAATTTAATGATGATGCTCTCACATTCGTGAATGCGTTTAGGCAAATCTCATGATCATGCAACTTTACATTTGCCAACTTAATTGAGTTTATTCTGTGCAATTAGTCGCTCGCTTCTCTCGCACATGAAAAGATAAATCAATTTTATTTGGGACTCATTTTAGGGGCGGGGGAAGAAACTGAAACTGCATTGAATTCGTATTGCATCATAAAAATCCATCATCACCACCTTTCATCATACCGTTGCTGATGACGCTGTCAATGGAAGCGGGGATTGATAGTCGCCCCCCCCCCCCTCCTTTCTGGACTATATGGTAGTGGAAGAAATAAAATTTAAACTGTGATCTCTCTTCCGGATCGTTTTCTTCGTTTAAATTGGCAAGGCAAAAACAAAAAAAATAAATAAACAAACACACAAAAAACAATCCGTTGGTATTCACATGGGCTCCACCAACCGACGACGGTTGGGAGAAAGATGAAGCAAAAGATACTTCTTCTCCTTGCCGCCGCCAACAATCAGATAAAGTCAGATGACTTCCTAGTTGATGATATGAATTGTGTTTTGTTTTAGTAATTGAAACAAAGACAGCGCAGCCGACGAAGATATAGGTACACGCTTCTTCAGATGATGAGATGATGATGCTGTGCCATTTTTGGGCTTGACACCAAACTGCCTCAATATGGAATTGATTTATGGTCACATGTGGTCCAATACACGTAATTCGTCAATAGCAACAGCTACGAGTATTATTGCGGCACACATTTTCTTCTATTGGTAAACAATAGATTGTGGATTTGTACTAAGTTTTGTGGTAGCCATTTAAATATGGAGGTGACCAAGACCAAGACTAAGACAAGTGATGGATGCATTCTATTATTATGAATTTTTCTTTAAATTAAAAGACAGTTGCATGCGCTGTGAATGGAAAATGCAAATTGCTGTTGCAAGGGAAATGACATACAGAAAAGCTGAAGATGCTTGCTGCACAATGGAAAATCTTTGTACTAATATTAATAATAAGATTTCAGATCATGAGAGTGTTGATATATTCATAAATGAAACAAAAGCTGATAAAAATACAATAGAAATATACAAGTACAGGAAAGACATCTTTACACATAAACTTAGAACCAGTGTACATGAAAATACGGAGAGGATTGATTTAAGTCTTAGACAATCCATATTACCTTTCGGACCGTTCAATACAAGTTGTTTTGGACGGTTTCAAGTGTGCAACTCACCAAATAAATGCTGGTGTCCCTCAAGCTCTGTTTTGTGTCCCCGACTCTCTTTCTCATTTTTACCAATGACCTCCTGTCTGTCACTTCGAATCCAATCCATTCCTTTGCTGATGACAGTACCTTCAGCTTTACATATACGTTTCCTGGGCAACGCCCCTCATCTTCGGGCGTTGAACTGGAACGGCAACGTATGTTAAGCTTATTGAATTCCGATCTTGACAGCATACTTAAATGGGGTAAAACCAACAGAGTGGAATTTAATGCTTCCAAAACGCAATGCTGTCTGCTGTCTGCTGTCATTGAAGCGAAACCCTAATTCTCTGTCATTATCTATGGATGGTTTTGGCATCGCTGAAGTCAAACGACTTTCCATTCTCGGTATGTGTGTTAATGACCACATATTCGATGTCGCCAAGAACGCTGCGAAATGTCTAGGCTTTCTTAAGCGATGCAAGAAATATTTCACCCCTTCTGATTTGGCAAACATTTATAAGGCGTTTATTCGCCCCAAACTTGAGTATTACGCTCATATCTGGTCTGGTGCACCAATAACATATTTGGAGCCACTTGACAGGTTTCAAAAACGTGTGGGACAACTTATTGGCGATCGAGACATCACGAAATCAATTGACGCTCGCCTGTCATTGTTTTATCGGTATTTCCACCACAAGTGCTCAAATGAAATTGCCAGTTGCATTCCACCCCTAAGGCAGTTCAACCGCAATACTCGTCATGTTAGGAATGCACATTAATTTACCCTTAAGCCTGTATTCGGACGTACAGTGAAATACAAGGATTCGTTTCTTAACCGTACAATACGGATGTGGAATGCTCTACCACGCTCTGTTTTTCCTTTGCATTACAGTTTACAGACATTTAAAACTAACGTGCATAGGTATCTCCTTTTTTCTAATCCTTCACTTCCCTAATGCCAGCACTGTGTCACTTCATTATAAGGGTATCCAAAGTCCGTTTAGTGCGCGTACATTATAAAAAAAAAACAAAAAAGACAGACCTCACGAGAAATTTTTATTAAGAAGAAATGAAAATTAGAATGAATATAATAGAATAAGGAACCGGTATAAAGTGTGTTTAAGAAATGCAAAAATCCGTTACATAAAAAATAGAATAAAACAAGCAGAAAGAGATGTGAGATGCAACAGCAAAATGAAATGAAACACATATATTTTAATGGTAAAGAATATAAAAGCGACTGCGAAATATTAAATAATTTTTATAATTACTTTGTAAATAGTTTGAAAGAAATCATTAAATGTGTAATAAATGAAGCGCAGAGTAGATTTAGATTCCGAGAAATAACGATGCAAAAAACCGAAAAACCAAATGGATTTCGATAAAATAAGCCCAACAGTAATAACGGACAATTGGACAATAATTCACTCTTAACGAGAGAGTTTCCAGACTCATGGAAGGATTCTATGGTTACACCAGTTGAAAGAGTTGCAAACACTAATAAAAGTGAAGAATTTCGACCCATCCATCGACACCCTTAGAACAACCGAAAAAATTATCGAGCCAGTGGTAAAGCAACAGTTGATCGTGTATTTTGAAATTAATAATATTTTATCGATCGATCAGTCTGGATATAGAAACATTAACCACATTGTAAACGAATGGAAGGATGGCGGATCGAAGAGCAACTTTGCGCACATGCAGCTCAACAAGTCTCTCCAAACTTTTTAGCAAGAAGGAAGACAGACTTATGGGTCTAAAGCTTTTGGATAGAGTGTAGTCAGACTTACCAATTTTTGGTATGAAAACCACTTTAACCATCCGCCATGGGAAAGGTATATAGGCCAAGGCCAAGTTCGCGGTAAAAATTCTTTTCAACATTGGCAAAACCTGACTTAAACCTTGTTTCAGCAAAACTGGAAGAATTCCATCCGGACCAGGTGACTTGAAACTCTCAAAAGATGCAATAGCATATTTGATAGGATCATCAGTCACCACTCCCGATGCAATATACCAGCTGTGCCGCGTGGTATTAGTCGGTTCAAATGTAGCCACCGTCGTTTGAAGGCCTGAAGAACACGTAGTAACCTATCTCAAGGAGAAGACTGAAAATCTCCGCCTTTGTCTCAGTGTAGGTGCCATCAGGTTTAAGGATTGCATCCAGTTTACTTGGTCTGTTCCTTTGGAGGAACAAGCCTACTAGTTGCACTTAGAGATTCGACCTCTTCACAAAACTTTTTATAGGATTTATTTTTCGACTGCGAATAAGTCTCTTAAAAACTTTTTGTTTCGATCGATAAAGATTCCAGTCTTCCACTAAGTTGGTTTTTAAAGACCGATTTAGCAGCTTCCTAGTTTCTTTACGAAGACACTGCAGTTCGGAGTTCCACCAAGGTACCGATTTTCTGCGGGGGGGTTTAGAAACAGGGCACGAAAGTTCAAAGCAGCGGGTGAGGACGTTGTTCAGATCCTGAGCAGACCTCTCCACTCCCTGTCTTGATCTAAGTTTTAGTGGAACTATGACAGAGTTGACAAGTTCCTCTCTAAACCGTGGCCCGTTCGTTTTTCTCGGATTTCTCCTCTCTTGCGAAGGTGACAGTTCGCAGTAGATTTGAAATTAAATGACGATAAAATGAGGTCCAAAAGTCGATATCCCCTTATGTTGCATTTGCTGCTGCCCCAAACAGTGTTCTGAGCATTAGCATCGCAGCACAAGACAAGACCCAACCTTTTGGATTCACAATACTTAACGAGCTCTACAACAGCCTTTGGTGGAGGAGGGGTTACAGTGCGAATTTATTTGATTTTTTATAGAAATTTAAGAGATTTAAGTTTGACACTTTTTTGTTTTGTAAAGAGTACGGCTGATTGTGCACCACTTTTTGAAACAGCAGGTAACCATATTGTGAACTAATGGAAGGGTGCCGGATCGAAAAAGAAAATAATAGCATTCTTGTTAGATTTCAAACGTGCTTTTGTAACAATTGATAAGGAAATACTTTTGAAAACTTTGTCTAAGTACGGGGTTCGAGATAAAGAACTGGAATGGTTCAGATCGTTTTTTACAAGGAGGGTGCAAAGAACAAAAGTTAAAAATTACGTTTCGGATGGTGTTGAGGTTGAACAAGGTGTTCTGCAAGGCTCGATTCTAGGAGCGTTACTTTTTATTACTTACACAAATGACATGCCTATGATAGTAAAATTTTGTAAAATTCTTTTATATATATTTTGAATTCTTCTTTTATCCTGAACCACCTTCGTGTGCGTAATTGGAGGCAGATGGCTGGAGGGGCTGGTGGGTTGAGGCCGTGGTCCACTTTTGACTGTAAGCGCCGCCATAGTATGCCGTAAGTATGCGACCTATGGTTTCAAAGGAGTTTCACCCAGATGTGATGGTTTGGGATCATCAGTGGTTTGCCACATACGCACTTTTCATCTCGGTTCCTTGCCGAGTAGACAAAACTTCGAACATTTAGCCCCATCTGCTCAAGAACAAGAGTGAAGAAGTCGCATAACCTCGTCGAAGTCCTTGACATATTTGGAAGAGTTCAGATGAGTTGTGGGTGCAGTGGCTAAGTGGATCACTAAGCGAGAGGTCGCTGGTTCAAATCCCGACCTGTACCACCTGAAAGTTTTTATTCGCTGCCCCACCCCTCGCGAACGTTTGATAAACATCCAAGAGTAAGAACTGTCGTGAGAAGCTTCTCAAAAATTAATTGCTGTTCGGAATCGGCATTCCATTTGTGTCAAAAAATATATCTACGCACACACAGTGGTTGGAGAAGCTAGGCTCTGGGTCCTGTATGGATCGTTTAGGACCAATATTTTTTTTTTTTCATATAAGACACAGTTGGATAAGTTCAACTGAGATATCGAATTCGGCTAACGCCATGAAGAGCTTCTGGGGATGAATGTTGCTTAATATAGTTTTGGATAGGTTAATGGGCAGGCGAAGCAGGGAAGACCCTACTTTGCCACACACGCGGGTCGTCCCCACTGTGATACATTTTATATCAGAAAGGGCCGATGTCTATTCCCAAAAGTCTTACTGTCAATACGTCATATGTCCTCCAAATCCTGTATGGAAATTTACAAACAGAAATTTCTTAAATGGCAACTCGTCATCATTGAGATTTAGTTTTAATCCGTGACTTATCAAAACTGTATGTGTCTTTCATATGATGTGCACCTTCCTTCGGATCCTTTACTTTCAAAGTGGTGGTTTAATCGACTTTGGTCTGCAAAATGACCCTTCTTACCAGTTCGTCTTTGTGCCACGGAACTCAACACAGATTCAACTTAGAATGTGGGCGAAGAGCCTTTATCGCTGCCAACAAGCTTGACTTAAATAGCAAAAAGATATCGCTGTTATTGCAGCCATCAATAATTCCATGATTGTTACTTCCGTGATTGATCAGTGAGCTACGAATGTTTAGTTCGTCTGAGAATAGTAGAAGATGAGACTCTTTCAAAGTCTAAGTAGGGAGACATAGATTCCCTTGGATTCGGAATCCTGCAATGATTACTAGAAGTCGGATGGACTGCAAAGTATCGCTTTTCTATAGATATTTGATTTGAAGGCGTTCAATTTTTTGAAGCCTTTGAAGTCAGTGAATGCAGTCAGTTGTTTGAAACCAACTTTGCAACTGTGACTTCATCCGAATTTTTTTGAGAATACATCTCTAGGCATCTAATAGAGCTCTTGTCTAATATCTCAGGCTTTGTTATTCTGACACGTTCTTTTTATCTTTTGGTTAAACTTACGAACATTCGTTTTTCTTCGAAGAAGTTAATGTTGTTTACTCGCAGAGTTCACGAGCCTCACTAGCCGGCTTTTTGTGCATCGCCACTTAATAAGCATGTTGTTTTAGTGTATGTGCTTGACGGCACTCTTCATCAAACCAGAGGTTGAGGCACATGAACCACATCATAAACCAAGCATATTCATTTTTTTTTTTTTTTTTAGAGCTTGCTATTATTCCATGGCGCGCTCCATGGCGCGCTCACAACTACTGGTCTATTGTGGTTGCATGCAGAGATTAATGTACTTAGTTTTTTCGTTCGTCGAAGAAAGATGAGAAAGAGCTTCAGTGATAATGAAGCTTAAATGTTCGGCACTCACCACTCACCGGCCTTCCTTTAACGAGAGATAGTATATCAAGAGAGAAGGTTTGCCAAAGCATCTAGAGCAGAGTCCGGCGAGCTAGGGGGAAGGGGCTACTGTGCAGCCAAGACAGACTGTTCTTTGGAGTTTGGCAAAAGAATCAGAAACACGTTTTCGCAAAAGCCTGTTCCACTAAACAACGAATGCGTATGAGAGTAGCGGTCTAATCATTTGGATCGTATAGATCTAAAGAAGCCTTTTCGGTGACAAGCCCCATGTCTTACCAAATGCGCCTCTACACTGCCAGAAAGTCGACAGCTCTTTATCGGTTTTCGATTCGATATGTTTGGACCATAGAAGTTTTTTATCGATGATTACACACAGCTATTTGACTTCATCGGATATAGGGATGGTGACACCTTTAAGCACGAGATGGGTCAGACCATTGACAATTCTCCTTCTCGTAAAGAGAACAACCGTGGTTTTAAGAGGATTCACTGAAAGCCCATTACTAGTGCAACAGACATCGATCAAATCCAGGGATCTCTGCGCTTTTAGCAAGAAGGAAGACAGACTTATGGGTCTAAAGCTTTTGGCTAGAGTATAGTCGGACTTACCAATTTTTGATATTTTTTATATGATTTAACCGTAAGCCAGGGGAAAGGTATATAGGCCTAGGCCAAGAGGCCAAGAGGCCAAGAATTTTTTCTTTTCTGACTTGAACCTTGTTTCAGCATAGCTGGGTAAATTCCTTCCGGACCAGGTGACTTGAAACCCTCAAAAGATGCAATAGCATATTTAATAGCGTCATCGGGCAGCACTCCCGATGCAATATACCAGCTATGCCGCGTGATGTTGGTCGGTTCAAAGGTGGCCATTGCCGGTATAGCTGAAGAACACGTAGTAACCTGATTTCCCGGGAAGTTAGTCTCAAGGAGAAGGCTAAAAGTGTACGTACCGATTGCTGTCCCGTCAGCTCCATTAACCCCATCTACAAGTATATTTTTAGGAAGCAAAAAAGACTCATGTCTATTGTACTATCTTCGTTTTTTTTACTTTACTGGAGCCTGGTTCGAGCAAAGACAGGATATTAAATGACGAAATGCTCTGCAGTGTCTTCGCCTTCTCCACAAGCTTCGCAAACATTTGTATCACTTAAGGCCATTTTCGTCGACAGTCAGGCCGCAATCAATGCCTTCACTCAACCAGGAGTACGTCTAAGCTCGTAGGGGAGTGTAGAGAGATACTTTCCAGGGCGGGACGTCGGTTTAGATTCTCTCTCATCTGGGTTTCAGGGCATAGGAACATAGAAGGGAACTAGAAAGCCGACGAGCTGGCCTCCCTTCCGGAATCCTGCGCAGTGAGAGTTCTCCCCCCGTTGGGTTTCTTCAAGAGAAAAATCTCCACACACTTCAACGCGAGGGAAGAGTCCAGGTGGAAAAATTTGACAAACTGCGTCACTTCTAGGAAGACTTGGCCCAAATACAACAAAACTAGAACCCAAAATCTCATAAACAGAATGCGAAGGGATGTAGCTGGACTAGTGGCCGTAAGTACAGGCCAATACCCACTGAGAGTGAAACAGCCTTTCGCCTTCTATGTGGATGCCCGACTTTGGCTAAGACTAGACGCAGGGCGTTTGGTAAACCATTCTTCGACGACTCTCGGACATGGTCTCAATTCCACCGGTTGGTTCTGAGTATAAACGACCAATACCCCTTCCCCTAAGGTCATCTTGAGTGGTGGCATTAAAACGGCGCTAGTAGTTATGAAAACCAGCCTCTTTACCTACCAACCTAGCTAAGGTCAATTAAATCCTTCCAGCTACTTGTGTATGCGGAAAATGTTGACCATTTTGAACCACCCAATTTTGTAACTTTTTTACTTAGCCCCACTAAAATATTTTACAAGGATTTCTAGTATTTGTTCTAAATTTCTCAGACATCGCATGGTTTCGGCATGAATCGTTTTAAAAAAAAATTTAAGAAAATATAACTCATCGATACAATACTCGCAACTTCAAATCAACCGTCAATACGCCACTCTACCCTATCCACTAGACTTCACCCAGGTATAATGGAAAAAAGAGTCTGCAAAATACCGCCCCAAGCCCCGACCATCCATCTGCAATCAAACAAAACAAACTCAACCTCCAACTGGAAGTGGTATGGAATATAAAAGCAAATTACTACTTCTGCAACGCTAACAGTAGATCGTGCGACCTGTTACTGAAAAGTTTTACCCGCTAACATTCGTGGTTTGTTAAACGCGTTCCAAGTGTTGATTTACCTGTGAGTGTGCGATCAGTGCTTTTTTGGTGAATTATTCGCGTGCCATAAGCAGAGGCATAGGCATATAGACTTGCGAGTCGCTTGTGATTTTAAAGTTTAAAAAAAAATTACACCTTTTTTTTTTGAAAGGATATAAAGGATTAAACAACTTTTGGTCAACATCAGCAGCATTATTATGAAACAGTGGATATTTGTGGTAGGTTTTTGTTTTTTTTTTTTTACTCATTCAAAACTTTCGATTTTATTAAATTTGTGAATTCTATTTCTATTGTGATGATGGTTTCGTTTTTTTTTGTTTTTGCGTATTCTAATCGAATTTTTGGAAAGCGAGTGGGATCGTTGTTTCGATAGTCTGCATCTGCTAGCCATATGTATCGAGTATCGAGTATCTCGGTCTCGGTTGTGTGTGCTTAATTATGCGCTGATGATGTTTATGATGAGATAAATCTTGTTCAAGTGAATTATATTGCAGATACAAGTCTGCAGATTGTCAGTGTGGGATATGGAGATACGAGCTAGCGTTATCTGATCGCAAAGTGAAACTTGCTTGATAGTTTAATGAGATGGTTTTTTTTTCTATTTCTTTTTTTTCTTAGTGTAATGAGGGAGAGAAAATTTAATTAATTTATTTCTAGTATAATGAGTGATTTTGGGTGGCTTTAATTTGTTGTTGTTGTTTTTTTTCGTCTATCGTGAGTAATTGTGAAGACGATGATAGATGCAGATGTTATAGCACGATCAGGAAGATTTATTTTTTACTTGAATAAGTAGCAGTTGAGACAGTGAAATTGGCCAATATATGACCACCTGTACGTCAGGGCTTCATGTACAAGTACATAACATTTTGCTAGAGTTCAGATGAGCAAAACTGTGTGTACCGTAGTGGGGTCTGGGGTCTAAATGTGAATATTTCCGATTTTTGAGGTATATGTGCGGGTGCTTTAGGGTAGACCCTTGGGTAGGTGCTGGTATTGGCTTTCCTCGTGGAGGAGTTGCAAAAAAGAAGACAGAGTTTAGGTTCTAGTATTTATTACAGAGCTAATGCCTTACCTCGTGGAGGGTGAAAATTGTAAGAAAATTATAAGGGAATGATTTATAGTTAGTAGGAAAAAGGAAGCTAGTAAATTTGTGTTTGGAATGTATACCTACATAACGCGACCTCTTACATAAAACTACAGTCGAACTATGATAACTCGAGCCATTACTTGCCACAAAAAAAACTCGAGTTATCACGACTTTGAGTTATTAAGTGAAAATTGATATAAAAGGGTGTTTTCTTTAGAGGTATAGAACTTCGAATTGAAATAAAACACAAGAAACTCGTTTTAATGTCCATCAATTTGGCTTTATTGGAAGGATAATTTTATGCCATTAATGTTTAAATATGATTTCGGGCATCTGGCCGTTCAAATAAAGACAAGTCTAGACGTCCAATATTCAACCACTTTTTCAAGCATTTGGGGCTATAAGTCGGCAATAACGCCACGAATGTTGGCTTCCAAGTACCCTAACGTTTCTGGTTTGTTGGCGTAGGCGAGTGACTTTACATATCCCCAAAGAAAATAATCCAATGGTGCCAAATCACACGCTCATCGAATGTTTCCTTCAATAAATCGGTTGTGACGTGCGCTGTGTGGTATGTAGCGCGGTCTTGTTGGGACCACATCTCATCCACATTCATGCCATACGATTCGGGAACAAAATAGTCGGTTATCATGGATCATGGACCGCTCTCCATTAAAGGTAACTGACTCTCCAGCATCATTTCGGAAGAAGTATGGCCCAATGACTCCACCAACCATAGAGCACACCAAACAGTCAGTTTTTGTGGATGTAATGGCGTTTCAAGGTTCTCATGTGGATTCTCTTCACTCCAAATGCAGCAATTTTGCTCGTTGACGTAGCCATTCAACCCAAAATAAGCCTCTTCACTGAACAAAATTTTGCGATGAAAATCAGCATCGATATCAGTCTAATTTTCGGCCCATACACAAAAATCAGGACGCATTGCATGGTCTCGCGGCTTTAATTCTTGCACAAGCTGGATTTTTTAAGGTCTTAAGAAGAGATCTTTGCGCAAAATCTTCCAAAAAATTGATGGACAAAGCTTCAATTACTGTGCACGGTGGCGAATCGATTCATTCGGGTCCTCTTCAACACTTTGCTCTACAGCGGCAATTGTTTCTTCGGTGCGCACTATCGACGTCTCTGCGAATGCGTATGGACCTCTAAAATAGAGTAAACGTAGTGCGAAAACGATCCAGCGTTAACCGAATTAATTTCTCTGATGGACGATTATGTCGACCATAAAATGAACTGAGCTGGCGGTAAACTTCGCGAACTAACCATACTAACAAGAAATTTGAAAATTCTGATTCCGACATAACGAAATCACGGTTTTTTAAACCATACATGGATAAAAAAATTGGTGACTAGTAATTTGGACCTACTAGTCAAGAAACTAATGGTCTCCGTTAATTGCTGCCATCACGGGCTTTCTTTAAATTTTTGGTTGAAGCATTTCTATATTCATTCTACACTAATTCTGTACTTTACTTAATTCAGTCATGGTCTCAAACGGAAAGCAAGCCTCTTTTAAAGTCATTCGTTCGATTGTATGTACTTACATCCGTTAAAATCCGTAAAAATTGTAGCAAGTTTATTTTCCGGTGTTTATAAAAATCCGGTGCATAGTGACATAGTGAACCCTCCGAATGCCCACCAGACCGTTATTTTCTTTTCTTAATTAGTGCGTCCAAAATTACTAATCAACAAATTCCTATCCTTGTAAAAAAACACGTTACTCAAACCGTTAACTAGCACGACTTGGACTAACTGGTCACACTAGGCCATATAGGAACATACAAACTAGTGTCCTCGAAAGCGATAAAACGAACTTGAAAAACTATGCAGAATTTGGGAACTCATCTTCAGAGTTCGACTTATCGAAGGTTACGCCAAATAATCGCTTCAAGTTATCAAATAGAAATTACATGTAAATTTCAGTCTTGGCGCTGTTCCCAACCAATTTCATTCGAGTTATTAAGTATTCGGACTTATCGAAGTTCGACTGTATAATATTGGAATTATATGCTTTTCACGTGAATAGTTACAAAAACCACCAGATGCATTTTGTGGACTTAGTTTAGCGCAAGAAATCTTAGGAGTAACGAGTGATTTTATAAATCTAGCAAATAGTTACGACAATTTTACAACAACAAAAAATATTAATTTAATTTGAACTTTTCATTTCAAATGCATTTTTCTCAAAAAAAACAAAAAATCGTAGGGTAGTGGCACCTATTCCCGAACCTCCCATGTTTTCGAAAACTTTTTGGAAAATCGGTTTTTTTTTTTTCAATGTTCTCCTTCTCCAATCCCAAAAAGTTTCTCACGGATAGAAAAATGTTGCATGCGCTAAACTATGATCAGTTCACAGGATGCTTTCGATATGTCCCTTTTGTTAAATTTAAAAAAAAAAAAAACTTGTCTGCGAAATAAAATTAAAGTTTTCTTGTTTTTTTTTGTGTTTGAGAATAGGAAATACAATTTTCTCAAGTTTCCTTCTTCCGAACATTTGTTTGGCTTATTATTTATTTTTAAAAAAAATATATATACTGCCTTGGATTTTGTGCAACCAAAACTACGAACAAAATTAGTATTCCTATTTTGGAACACCTTTATGTATGTCCACCGTAACACCATCGAATAGGTGTTCGAAAATAGGAAACAGGGCAGTTTTGTGGTTTCCTGTATTCGAACAGCAAGGCAAGGCTCTCCTTATTAGAGCCGAATCGTGGGGTATTCGAAGTGCGAATAGAGAATTGGGGGTTCCGATCATAACTCTCCTTGATAGGGTTAACGGTGGAGCACCTGATAAGCTCCAAAGGCTAGGACCTGCAACTGAAATGTGAATTTACTGAACAAAGAGACACGCCATTTAAAAATGAAAGGTCTGGGAAAAAATTGTACAACGTTTTCCTGAAACACCATAACAAATTATCCTAAAGTACTCCTGAGACCATCGGTAAGGCCAGATCAAAAGATCGAAAAGAGACCTCTCGCAAGTGGTTCACCAATTTGAAAAAAACATTTAGAAGAAGAGAACACTGATTATCAACAGCAACGAAGCATCTTTCAGCCTTCCTTGCACTGAAAACCGGGAACGTTATTGCCCTAAAAGGGTTTCCGAGTTCGTACCAGGTCAAATAATCTGACGGTTCTCCTGGTTTTCAGTGCAAGTGGTGAAAAACATTGCCACCTGTGGTTGTTTTTCCAAATCAGACAATATCCAATTATAAAGACAATGCCCGTCGAATGGGTTGTTGGTCGTACGGAGACTCTGTGAAAGAGAAGAGCGTTGGAGAAATTAGGCTTTATCTCCTATAAGGGCCGATTATGTTCGAAATATGGAAACCCTGTGTTTGGGTTTGGGAAAAAAATGTTCGAGAATAGAAAAAGTCTATGTTTTTCAATTTTACAAAATTTGTTACTGACTTAACGGGCTCCCGACCCGTGAAGAGTCCCTGCCTGAGATACGGCAGCCTACAACCCTCTGCGATTCCGAGCACGCTGCTTTCAGTTGTCCAGACCAAGCGCTCTGGCATCCGCGATGGCTTGGCTTCGGTCTTTCTTGTCGTATCGAACCTGGGGGCTGAGATTCGAAGATCCTCTTGGCTAGAACGTTGTTGTCCATTCGCTCGATGTGGCCGAGCCAATGTAGTCGACGAGTTTTGGCTTTTCAGACTACATCCACATCTTGGTACAGCTCATAGAGTTCGCCCTCCTCGCACACAGGTATACACATTTAAGTTGTTTTTTTCTCGAGATCATCATGGTCATATGAGACGTTGATTGCACACTAAGGTCATACGACTTGACACCCTTCGACCTCTTACCTCTGCGATTATATGAAGGAAGTAAGTTCAGGCAATGAAAAGTTAACCGCTAAGTTAGATTAAGGACAAGCTGGGTTTAATCAGTACGAAACCGTTTCAAGCTCCGAACTATTCGAGAGTCAATTAAAAGAACAAGTTTAAGTCAAGAATCAAGATATTAAGAAACTGTACTACCGATCTACTGGCACCGATCAGCTGGATTGGGCAACAACTTGCGGGCCTACGAACGCAAGAATTAAAACCGGAAGACCGCAATAAAAAAAGCTGCGAATTCGCTAATTGCTAATCGCTAATTGGGCGCTGGCCGGAGATCTTAATTTTTGCCAAAAAATCACCTTCTCGGACGATGCCCATTTTTGCTTAGCGACGCAGCATCAATGTATCGACAATGACTGACGCTATTGCCGAAATCAGGCCGCACATATTGCATCGAGTCATCAAAAATTGGACCGACTGACCGCTTGAATGGCACAGCTAAGGCGCCCATTAAAACGATCCAAAATAAAGCCAGAAACATTTTTATATCTCACTCCGTTGTGCTTTACTTAAATATCGTTTCCTATCGTTCTTATCTGGTCTCTGTTTAAATAAAGGTTCGTAAAAAATTACTGATTACATTGTCGTAGAGCAAGTCCGTAGAAAGTGTCAGCTAACAAGGCAGCAAAATATTAAAACCGAAACTGCAAGCAATACTAATATTTCATTTTTATGATATTTAAAGTATCCTAAAGTAAAGCAATCAGTTCCAACATTTTAAATGCGAAACGCGTCACAGATTGCCACTCAACACTCAGGGCTATACGTCATCACTCAGTTCTAGTCTGCAGGATTCCTGGACTTGTTGGGGTGGAAGGCGTCACCACACAACTGGCTAAGGAAAAATGGAGCAACACCAGCGGTTGCATTATAACTCGTAGTCTATGGCCTGAAGTTGACATCAAAGTCCCTATCCCTAGTCGCTCTTAACAGAAGTCAAATCTGGATGCGCGTCGGGGTATTAACCGGACTCTGGATCATCGGAAACATGGCTAAAATGCTAGGAATCTTTGCAAATGACTTCTGCAGAAGCTGCAGAGACGAAGAGGAAATAGAGTCTGTGGAACATCTTCTATGACACTACACCCAGCTCTACAAGAACGCCGCTAATCCTGCATGAGAGCACAGTTCCTCGAAAGGTTGGCCAACCTGGCTGGTTTGCCTATATTCGACATAAAACTATTCCTCAGCAGATCGAAGTGGTTTTGTTAGCCACATATCGTTTCAAGTACAAACAGGGTACTCATGATCGGCCTTCACGGCTTCCGGGTGAAACTTGTATCTGGTGCAAAACTGCCCGCCTTACCTAACCTCATCTAAATATTGGTTTTTCCAACTGATTTTGAAGGATAACTCGACTTTATTTTTTGGGAAAACAGCTCAATATTCCGTGGGCTTTGAACGCTTTGTTCGGTTTTGACAGTTAAGCTGTAGTTTTACCTTTATTTTGAAGGCATCTACGGATGATTCAAATATCGTCCTAGGTTAATCTGAAGTCGGGAGATTACCCTCACATGCCATTACTTGTTTGTAGGCCCACTGCCTCTGGACCTAGGTGAATAGAACAAAAGCGTTTTATTTCCTTAAACGGTATATATGGCTTTCGTCATTCCGGTCAAGCCCACTCATCAAAAGAAATGCAAATATGACCAGGCTTGTCTCAACGTTTTAATAACGCGACACACCTATTCCATTCCCACGGAACGAATATTATGCGGTAGCTCACTTTACCGTCTGAGAATGAGCACGATCTGCATTCAACATCAACTAGAACTGCATGGCACATCAAGTTCTTCCATTGTCGTCTCTATACACAAGTTATGGGAGATTTCTTAATCATGAATCACTTAAGAGCAGTTCTCACAATAAAAAACAACAGATACAACCGTCTTTTACGTATCTACGTTTTTTTCATGTACATCTGAATGGCTTAATAAAATCTATCTCACGTGTACCATAAAACAACAACAACCGTCAAGCCGGTGCCAGCCCAGTATCCACAGAAGTAAGTCATTTTAACGACCGGCAATTAAAGTATTATCACACTTACATTTGTTATGATACTGTAAGCCTACCGTAAAATTACGCCGAAGATTAAAGTCTAATTAAGCCGGTCAAGGCTTTTATTGTGCGTAGATGGAAAGAAGCGCCTACCCTAGTACTTCTTTGTAGGCATTCATTTTGCGAGGAATATAATGGTTTGTTATCATAGAAGAAAGTAGGACGTAGAAAATGTTGAAATCGTTTCTTTAAACTCTTTCCGTCGAACTTATTTAGATAATGGATTCCCGAATAAGTTGTTTTGATAAATAGGCGTGTGACGAAAAAGCCTTCATTAGGAGTTCGAATCAAAACTTTAACAAGTGCTCTGCTTAATCCCTATTAACCGCTTTATTTGTTGTCGTAATTTAATGTTTGTTAAAGAAATGAAAATGATATTGAAGATCAAAGTAACAGTAAACTTAAAATCCAACATTGAACGTGACAACTTGTTGCATAGACTTCTTGGGATTCATTCGTAAATGGAGAAGATACATGTTCGGTGCTCATGTTCGAACTCTTGCGATGAATGCCATTGTCAGCGCTAGACATAGTTGCGGGTTGGTGCTATGAGTAAGCTCTTTCGGTGGTGCCGTTCACAACAAGAAGAAGCACACCTTATATAAAGTGAAACTGTCCACCTCGGGAACTCTACTTAGGTTATCAGCCGAAGTGAAGTATTTGGGCATCAGCCTTGACCTAACATGGAGACGAGAACCTCCAAGACCACAAATATTCTCTGAAAGTGCATATACAATCAGCAGAATCAACGGTCTAAGCCCTAGTTCTCCTCACTAGATATTTATGTTTAGTGTAAGACTTTACCTTACAGTTGTTTAGTGGCCAAGAGCTGACACTCTCAAGAGACATTTGTCTTAGCTACAACATCTTGCGTCTATTAATTACTGGTGAAGCACTTTATCGCCAGATCAGTATGGGCGAAGGGACTCGAGGTGCTAGTTTTACAGCGCTTTAGATAAAATACATAAACAGAAAAGAGGCACTCGACTTGAATGTGCTTCATACACATTTTGAGCCCCGCTATCGAGGTCCTTCTTGCTGACGAGTGGACTTAGTAGAACAATAATGGGTGGATCAGCTTTAGGCAGAGTGATTGCATCGTGTATACAGATGGTTCCCTCATGAAATGTCTCTCTGGGGTCGGAGTCAACTTAAAATTATTTGAATCCTTAGGAAGCCAAATAGCCAAGCTGCTATTAGGTGCTGCGATCACCTCCAGAATTGTGCCTAAGCAATTTGAACAGGTTCGGTAGATGTTACTAATTGTAACTGTAACCTGGGGGCCGCGGACATATAGATATTCGGCGTAATCAAAAAGACGACGCTCTAACTCTAACCTGGGGCCCCGGACATACAGGTATTCGGAGTAATAAAAAAGATGACACTATAACTCTAACCTGGGACCGCGAGCATTCAGGTATTCGGGGTAGGAAAAAAGATGACGCTCTAACTCTAACCTGGGGCCGCGGACATACAGGTATTCGGGGTAATGAAAAAGATGACGTAGACAGGCTAATTAAAGGCCTTCGTTGTCCCACATACGGCGTTGCTCATCTGCCCATAAAAGTGAAATGACTGAGCGTTTACGTCCTCAGCATGCCGAATATCTGCATGATTTTGCAGTATTCAGCCATTCGAAGCCGTTAGATAACGCGCCAAAATTGAGTAGATTGAAATATTTGATCGGACTGAAATGACGTGACTTAAGATCTAATTTTTGCTCTGCTAGTTTCAGTCCTCTTAACGAGCACCTCATAACTATTATAGGGATACGAATTCGAACCTAGCAAGTCCTATCTGAAAGCTGACGCAGCGGCACCACACTTTATCTGATATTTTCCGGCTTTTGCCAAACCCAGACTGACTATCCTTGGCAAACAGTTCCTCGATGAAGATGACCAAATTGAACTAGCCAACCTCCTTCGCGCTTTGCCAAAATCACTGCCAGGTTCCACAATCCGTTGTGAACTTCCAGTTCAGTGGTAAATTTTGGCAGTCTTAGCTGAAGCACAATGGACCACTAAGTGACTGTTGTCTTATGACAACCCGAACCAAAATCCAATATAAAGGCATCACAACCGATTGAATTGCCATATCAAGAAATATGTTATTTGGCACTTTGGCACTCTTTATAGAATCTAGAACCATGAACACCCAGGTAAAACAGTATTACTGTCTTTGGTTACGATCTAAAGAATCATATTTCACCGAACGAACGAGCTATACCAAAAGCCCAAAGCAAGCGGCCTTCTACTACTACACACTAAGAATGACTCAATCTATACCTCACGAACATTATTAAATAAATAAGCCAAAAAAAGAACACAACCTCAAAACATTTTGTCAGCTGAATTTCGCGAGTATCCGCGAGCAAACAAAATACGTCATGGGGACGTGAAATTACTCACAAGTAATTGGTCGCTCTTATAAAATTGCCACTTAATCGCAATTAATTGTGCACGTCGCAGAGCCATAATTTCAACTGTTTGCTCCACAGCTACGCTCTCTTGATCTTTAACATCGCCCATAGCCATCCATACTTTCAATTTCAACAGAGGGGCACGTGACAAACCGTCTCACTGAGCTGGAATTTCCCGATTAAATGTCGAACGGTGAATTACTTCGACCATACAGCTGCACACAGCCATTTATTAATTTTCGTTGCACAGGTGTGGTTGTGGCTTCTTCAACCATCAAATCAGAATTGCAGTTGATGTAGAAAGAGGATGAGAGGCACTCCATTTTTGCAGGTGTCACATTCAACCATTTTTGCAACCAATTTTTAGCATTAAAATCTAGCAAGTCCTTATTCGGTAGGCACGTACACGTTAATTTGTTTTATTGCTTAAAACATATTCCAACAACTCATTCTCTCCCAGTCACATCAGTAGATACTCTACGTATCTTTACGTATCTCTAGAAATAGGGGGAATTGAACGAATATTTGTTTGGTATTACTACAACAATATGATCGATAATGACAGGTGTCTGGTGACAGATGACAGATGACAGCTGACACAAGTCGTCGCTTTAAGGGATTTCTAAATGATCGATCTGTGAAGGGTCGTATTGATTCTTTCTAAATGTGTGCTATCGCCAACCAAAGTTTTGCAGTTAAAAGCTGAGATATTGAAACTCCTTGGAGGTCCAAAATGTTTAAATGTAAAGTTTTCTTTAAAACATCGGACGCAAGTTGCTTTTTTTTCAAAAGTGAAAATTGTTACTTGTAGATTTTTGTAAGACTTTCGCAAGAGATGGGACACCGAATAGTACCTTTTTAGGTAGTACTGGGTCGGATATGAACCTAGAACTGGGACCCCTTGCTCAGTAGTCCACGGCACTTAACCACTTAGCCACGGCCACTCACTGACCGACTTATATAGGTGATTTTTACCAAAGAAATAGGACCTTCAGCAATAGATACCAATGTGTGCAAAGGGACTTTTTGACCTGCATGAGGGCCCAGTAAGATGGATAAGAGGTTTTTTTTCGAAATCGGGCAAATCAATATTCGTTCCTAAATTCGGTGAATAAGCGCTTTATACCTTGGTGGCCTAGGAGCGTGGTAAACCACATTTTTTATGAAAAGAAAAGAAATGAGTAAGCATTTTGCCGCTGACCTTCACAATTCGCGCCGTCCTATCCTTTCTCCGCAATAATCGTCGGCCAGATGGCGGCTAGCAATTGCCTACTAAAGTCATCCGCTAGACTCGTTTTAATTTATAATCAATTTAATTTCTCTTCTGAATAAAATTCATTTTACGGTCACGACAAGTGAACACGATATTTATTAACTTACAAGATCATTCAGCCTGTTTTTCACCATTTAAACTAAAACATGTTCCTAGTTCAATGTACCTACCTAATCTGTCTCGCTCTTTCACATCTATATCGAAATTTTTAAACAATACACCATGCCTTTCACTTCCTAGCACCCAGCCTATCCTAACCAATCTAAAACATACTCATCTCATTATTCAGACGACAAGAGCACTCTCTTCTGTCCGATTGCAGGTGGTAGCACCACATTAGTCATTTCATTTGCAAAAACAATCACTTAGACGATTTCCCTGCTGGTTATATACTATGTAAGTCATCTATTTAGATTCATTGTACAAGGTGATCAGGAGCTATGAATGGAATGTATAACACATTATTGTGTTACCGTAATTGCACCATCTAACCAAAACCAGCAGAGGCTTGATCTTTGCGACAGGAGGTTTGCAGTTACAATTTGCAGATAGCTGCGATTTGTGATCGGACCAACCGACAAAGAGAGGCTTGTAGTCGCTTAGCCAAGTCACAATATTGATTGCGATCAATACATTTGCAATGATGATGATGTGTGTTATGCTGATTTTGTTGTCATGAATCCGTGTTTTGGTTTTATTGTTGACAGATTGCGTAATCGGAATGATTTCTGGGTGCAGGGATAAATTGTGGGAAATTTAAAATAAGTGCGCGAAAGGCGCATGTAGATTTGAAGTAGAATCTCTTGGAAAAATCATGAAAGAATGAAGGAGTCACTGTGAACGATCAATAATTAAACTAAAATTGCGCAAAATTTCCCATTGGCGATAATTTTTTCGGGCAGAGTAGGATAACTTTGGCGCCGAAAATTGAAAAATTGGGGTTAAATGCAACCAGTTTTTTTTTGGGGGGGGTGGGTGGCCTATCTTGCCCCGTTTAGGCAACGTAAAAAAAATTACTAAAAATGAAAAACGGTGTATTAAAACACAATGGCAACACTTCCAAAAAAGTTAAATAGACGCTTTGAAAGGCAGGAATTCATTCGTTCATACTTGTTTTTAAATTCAGTTATTTCCAACAACAGGTTTTGAAAAAATTACCATCAAACTCAAAATTTTTAAGAAAAAAACTCAAAAATAAATATTGTAGGCTGAATTTTTCAAAATTGGACACTAAATGTTCTTCCTGCATTTATTGCCGCTATTAATTCCTAATCGAACACAGAAAATCAGTGCCAGTTTTATATGTCTTCTAGTTTTTGAGAAAGTGTTTTGTAAGTGTTGCCATTGTTTTCATTCTAAAGTTTTTTTTTAATTGCTTCTCCCACTTAAACAGGGAATAATAGCTTGTATTTAGCTCCTCTGCAAAGAAATGTTTTCAATTTTCGGCGCCAAAGTAATCGTACTCCATAAATATTGCCAATATTGTTTGACAATAGTTTAGATTGTATTTGAACTGCTATTTATTTGCATTTAAAAATGGCTCACTCGAGTGGATATATGAATTAAGCATTTACTGTTCACTTAAAATGACTTTTGTTTTGATTTTCTAATAATAAACTTTCATTATAATTGGTAGTGAAGGGGTTCCACAGGGGTCGAGTATGAGACCTATTCTTTTCACTTCCCTCAATTGCATCGTGCGTCGTCGTCATCTATTCAAATGTAAGCAGATGGCTTCTAAATGAATTGAAGTTGCCCTGATGGTTGATACGATAAAAGAAGATAGAAGACTTGTGGAAAAACAATCAATACTTATCTAGGCACGATATGCAGCCGGTCAGAGAAAAAAATTATCTTTTTCTCAGCCCTCTCCATCGGGTGATCAAACTGTCCTATTTTTTAAGGTAAGTAAGTAAATTAAGCAGCCTTCCATCCGCTAGGATCCAGAGCACGCTGCCTCTTAGCAACCAGGCAAGCGCCGCTATTGCGCGGTCCTGTGGGCAGACGTAGTAGTCGATCTGTTATGGCTTTTTGGACTTCATCCAGATTTTGGTATATCTCATTGAGTCCGCGGTGGCACCTTCACCTTCATTCGCCCACTCGTCACAAAAACAAATATCCGTTGAAGGGGCAGAATACAGACTCTTCCATCCTGCTTATCATCGAGGTCAGGAGTTTTGAAGCTATTTACTTAGCGAAACCGAAGCAGCCGCGGACTCCTAGGGTAACTTTTAGACGGATATCCATTAATTTGTCATTTGAGAAGATGATTGCACTGAGGTAAATTAACTCCTTAGCTACCTCAAGGATGCTGCGAAGAGTTCAGAAGAAATGCTGCCGAACTGCACATTGCGCAGTGCGTTTTCTAGGTTAGTTGAATGGAAGGTACCTACAGTTTAATGCCGATTCCGAACGGCAATTAATTTTCGGAAAGCTTCTCATGACAGTTTTTACTCCTCTTGGATGTTTGTCAGACGTTCGCAAGAGGTGGGACAGCGAATAAAAAGTTTCAGGTGGCACATGTCGGCCACTGCACCTCCAATGATATCATATGCGGTTTTAAAGTCGATGAAAAGATGGTGTGTCTTCGTTGGTTCGTTGCGTCAGTGTAAAGATTTTGTCTGCGGTCAAACTACCGTCCCGGAAGCCGTACTGGTACGTGCCCATTAGTGTGTTCCAGAAGAGTTTTACACGTTCACGCAGTACGATGAATAGTATCTTACCCTTGTCCCTCATCTTCGGGCGTGGAGCTAGAACGGTAACGTGTGTTAAGCTCATGAAATACCGCCCTTGACAGCATTCTTAAGTGGGGTAAAACCAATAGAGTAGAATTTATTGCTTCCAAAACATAATGCTGTCTTCTGTCTCTGAAATGAAACCCCAATACTTTGCGAATATCCATGAATGGCATTTGTATCGCCGAAACCGAAAGGCTTTCCATCCACGGTATGTGCGTTAATGATAACCTTCGTTAGAATGATCACAAAAAAAATTATCTTAGAAAAATTAGGACAATCTATTCCAGATATGTCGGTTACAAGCAGGTCTGCCAAAGGCCATTCTTGCCTTTCCAGGGCCATAAATTCGACAACTTGATCGAACAGTTAATATGATGGTTAAGATTACCAAAAATTACCGGCATCAGACATTAATTGATGAAATATTGAAACGCAGAAAGCTGGTCCGCCAGATGGGTTCACCGAATTGAACCCAAAAAATATCTTCACTTCGACACTGAGGCCACTTAAAGGCCGATGTTGTTGCATTTGTGTGATCCAGGCTTGCATCTCAATCGCTTTTTTTACGGAATTGTTGGGTCCCGCCTTTGAACATGGACAATACCAACCGCTTCGGTCATGCTTAATTTTTTTATTAATAAGCTCTTTGACGTGAAGGTTACTTGGGACCTTGGAACTTCTAACTCGATCAAGTTTAGTTACTCCTGATGCCGTGCGAACAGTTTATAGAGCATTCCCTTATGTTTAAGGGACATGTTTCGGTCACAGAATATAGCAGTTTTCCTACAACGATTGGTGTCGTCATTTGCCACGTCCTTCATAATACTCCTGCCATTTTTTTCGTCACCCACAATGAGTCGGGCCTTTATCAATGTTAACAACAAACTTTGGGGAATGAATTTCCTGGCCATTTTTCCTTCTCGGTGGGGGCTATGTTGAAGATGGCTGTGACCTTGTTTGAGTTGTTATGTCGTAGATCATGTTTGTATGGAGGTATCATGGGCTCTCGCAATATAGGATACTGGCCCTTCATTTGACAATTAGCGCACTTGGGTGCATTCTTCTTGGTGAGACCTTTCTCGATTCTGTATTCGTTAACCTAACTTCCATGTGATGGAATAGCCGTATAGAAACTTACGTCTCATTCGCAGAAAGTGCAACCACCATAGAGTTACACCAAAACACCATAGAGAGTCGTTGGGTAAAATTTACCGCCAGCCAACTGCCAAATGGTTTTCGCTGCCGTTTCAAACCCGGAAAAATGTGCTCATACTTAAAATCGAATAAAACTCCTCAACCCACAGGGCTACCCCTTACCACATAAAAATCCGTCACTGCTTCACGCCCAACGCAATTTCATTTCTCCAACATAAGCTAATAAGCGCGCCTGCGCCGCAATCATGCAAAAACGGCTTTTTAAAAAATGATTACACACTCAGTTAAAGAAACCATTAATAAACCTCGAATGGACGACAAAAACAAACACTCTCCTCCGCATAAATTAAATAACCATAAAGTCTAATCCGAAGAAGACACATATCTACCGGACTTTCAACCAACAAAAAAAAACTCCTGCTTCCTTGTTTACAAAAAGCGCGGCGGGCCAAGACACGGTTTCTTTCTACTGTGTCTCTGTGATGCGCGCGCACTTACATAACCACGCAACTAGCTACCCTAACGAGGGATTACTTAACATCTTAGATGGTAACTTGTTCTCGGTTTCGCTGCGCAGACTCTCTCACGTTGTTGTGCGCGACTTTGAAATTTTTCCAAAGTTTACGTTCAATGCAGTTGTTTGCCTGAGAAAAACAGCGATATAGATATGCAGTTCAGTTGATGCTATGGTGTCATGGATTACCTGTGCCACTGGTGCACCATATCGTCGTATAACGATGGCGCGGCGATCTCATTGAGATGAATATAATTGGAATTAATTAATCCATCGGCCAAACGATTCACAATGAATGATAATTGTCTTGAGAGTTAAATTTGTTGCTGTTGGGTTTGCAACTACAGAATTGCATCATCGGATGCTTTGAGAGACTTTCGTTTCGGAAATATTTATTAAAAATACATAAATTTGTATATGTATCTGCGGGACGATGGCCGTTTGCTGCTGCATCAGTCAGCATGTATGTGGGAACAAAAAGAAACGGCAGCTGCGCCGCACAATTGAAGAATTTCCTTTCAAAACGCGATGCACATGTACATTTATCGTGAGCAAATGAGACATCTTAGGTGCTTATCTGAGCTGATATTAGTGCCAAGAGAGCGAAATGTGAATTAGGTCAGCATTTTGAGCAATGTTACTGGTTTAACGAGAGCTCTACAATTTGCGATACAAAATAGGAGTGCTGGCTTAGTAGATTTGACTTCTGTTATCAACATGGCTTCATGCGGTTCCCACCAAATCTCAACTGACAAGCCTGTTCTTTTATATCTATCGAATGCACTAACATATTGAGGATACTGCAGAGTGGGAAGGAAAAAGATTGTAGGTTTAAGCAATGGGGAAAAGCACCTCAATAAAGTCTGAAGGTTTATTTGGTGGTGCCATTTTTATACCTTATTCTAAGGGTATAGCGCATAGCTTGTAACACCCTTTAATATTCGTCTTAGACGAAATGATCAGGACTAAAACCTA
This sequence comes from Ferdinandea cuprea, assembly GCA_963576555.1. Taxonomy (NCBI): domain Eukaryota; kingdom Metazoa; phylum Arthropoda; class Insecta; order Diptera; family Syrphidae; genus Ferdinandea; species Ferdinandea cuprea. The sequence continues at coordinate 66,784,893 of OY754958.1, forward strand.
AAACGATTTAACAATGTCCGTCCGTCCGTATCAACTTTTGAGGCCTTTAAATTTAAGCTAGGAAGCTGAAATTTGAAACATATACTCCCTAGGGTCCCGCAATGGTAAAGTGAAATTTTTGACACGAATGGAGGGGCCTACAGTTTAATGCCGATTCCGAACGGCAATTTATTTTTGAGAAGCTTCTCATGACATTTCTTACTCTTGGATATTTGTCAGATGTTCGCAAGAGATGGGGGAGCGAATAATAACTTTCAGGTGGTACAGGTCGAAATAGGAACTAGAAAGTACAAAATTTCGATTATTGTCTATTAACGGTACCAGCCTTCTGGTCGTCTCTGACGAAGCAAAATATCTGGGCATAATCCAGAAACAGTTAGGAAAGCAACAGTTGCTCTTTTTTCTTGCAAGAAGGCAATTGGCAATAGATGGGGTCTTCGACCCCGCAATATATCTCGGTTGTAAGACCTAAACTCATGTTACGGTGTGGTGGTCCGGTTAGCAAAGTTCAGCGATCAGCTTGGCTATGCATAAATGGTGGTTGCACTTCGTACTACTCCCTTGGCAGTACTCGACATCTTAAGCACATAATTAGCAGCAAACTGGGCCATTCGCCTCAAAGCAACATCCCAGTGGACCGAGCGAGAATTTTACTACTCTAAATCTATTTAAGACTCTTCCTAGAAACATAGATTACACCACACCTCAGCCTCAGTTTGACAAAAAAATTCTAGTTACCATTCCATCTGGGTCATTCTAAGAGGGATTCAGTGATCTCGCGGAAGAGGAATCTATCCACTTCTACACCGATGGATCAAACACCGGTTCCAGGCGGAAGTCATGGCAATTAAAGAAGCCTTATCTCGGCTGAAAAGAAACGTGATATCCGCTAGAGACATCCGAATCTTCTCTGACAGCCAAGCGGCCTTAAAATCGGTAGACACAGTTTCTCTAAACTCTAAATTGGGCCTAGAATGCCGATCCTCTCTTCAGGAGATGTCAAAGCAGTTCATTTGCTGGGTGCCGGGGCATAGAGATATTCCAGGGAACTACAAGGCCGACGAACTCGCAATGTACGGAACCACACTGCCTGATAAAGGTTCATTAGACAATTGAAATGCCACATGGAAACTAAGGCTAAAATTGGAAGCACCTTTGGTGAATAAGTGGCACAACTTGTCTAGCGACAAAGCGGATTTGGCCTAGCTGGATCTGACACGCTCTAAGTGTTTGCACGTCAGCTATACATAGGTGTCATCACTGGACACTGTCAAGCCTAGACACAGGCAGGCAACTAGGCTTGGCAGGTACTCACGTGCCTTCTGCAAAGGCTACATGGACGAGGAGTAAGAGGAGACAATCCTTGTCCGGCTCTCTCCCAGAAGCGTAAGGTCCACCTAGGTGCCTTCTTCCATGACAATCTTAAAGATTTGTCAACTACTGACGTTGAAGATCTCTTTAGAGCTCTTAATTCTTTAACGAGTAGTGCGCAGTAAAAGTTAAGATCCCCGTGGTGTCACAAAAGACCTCCTTTTGGTCTAAGTGAGTCGGCCTCACCGACTGCCACTTATTTCAAAGAAACTATTTTTTTTTATTAATTTCATAGAATGAAATAAAATGCCATCTTGGGACATATAGGGAAATGGGCTACATGAATTTTGGCCTACAATTCATGTAGCCAGGGAAATGGAAAGGGTACTGTTCGCCCCAAGCGAAGATGAGTCCTTTATCCAAAATTTGCTTTGAACACATCCACCTAGGATTTTAAACGCACATCTATAGTTTACTTTGAATGCACCCACCGATAATTTCAAATTACATTCGCTAGTAGCTATCGGCTGGAAAACATCAAACTGACACTAGATACCGTAACACTTTTTTGATCTAATTGTTTTCTTTTAAATAAATTTGTTGTGCTTAATTTTTTTAAAGTGGACAGATATATGTCAGTAGGTCTGAAAGCCAAGATATTATTGGGGCTTAAATGTATTTTATGATTAGTTTCTAATATATTTACGTGTAGCAGCAATCGAAAACAGCGGACGGAACAGGTTCTGGTATATTCTTAGATGATCCAAAACTGAGAGTGTATATACGACTATCGGACACAAGTAGTGTTTTCCAAGTAGTGCTGTCCTCAGGATGGCTGAGTTACTGCAGATGAAATCGGTATCCGGAAGAGATATCGCCATCTACATAGATCGATAGGCAGCTCGCACTCAAGGCAATAGAATCAACCAACATCAATTCTGATAACGTCTGAAGCTTTCGAACCATGCTTAAAGCGTTATGCAGTCAGAACCGAGTGAGAATTTGCTGGCTATCAGAACACTGCGGTATTGAGGGCTGCTCATTAATAGCGAAGTTGCAGGCAAAAAGCGTTAGGTCTGCCAGTCTAAGTTGGTCAAGTCATGAGGGGCACAGGGTACCTAAGGCCACTTTTCGCCAGCAAACAGGCTCGGATTATCGGTTTTTGCAAAGAAATTGGTTACTTTAATGGGGAAATTGTTTAGGGTTTTCGGTGTGTATTTAGTGCCTAGTGTTCTATGATGAGTTCTTGTTTACCACACCTCTGTTAAACCTAACCAAGCTCCAGCCAGTTACAAGCGCCCAACAGGGCCTGGGCCAAGCAAAAGATTGTAAGTCATTATTTTGATTATGATCGCAATGATTACTATTAATAAAAGTGCTACAAATATCACACCACTGCATCTAATGTGAATCATTTCCATAGGGTCATAGGTATTGTAAGATCTACTGCGCTATATTGAAATCTACGGCCCTCTTTTTTATAAATATACTGCGCTCAATCAGCCGAAGGGTGGCAGCTCTCTGATCGCTTTTTGACATTTTTTTTTGTTGTCGGAGCGGTACGACCGCTTACATTTTTCCAATAATCTATTAGAGCTATTACAACAAGGCTTTTGAAAATGAAGGCAAAGTATGGAATACTACTGAAGACTGAGATATTTGGATTTCGCTGATAGATTCTGCAAACGTCACACAGGACAGATCTTATTTCTTGGAAGATCCTAGATCTTGTTCTTGTTAAGTAAATGTAAAAACCGTTTATTCGTTGGGGCCTTTTAGGTTTTTCAACCTTTGTTACGGAAGAACAACCAAACTCGAGCTTAGATTTTCAAAAACTGAATGACTGACGGGAACAAAAATAAAATCTATTTAAGGCCTTCGTGTATCAGCATTCAATTTTGGAATAAGCAATAAACCGCAGATAAGAAAGCTTTTTTAGTCATTCTTTCTTTGGAAATAACCACTAAACTTAAGATAGAAAATAATCATTCTCAAGCTATGTTCTTTGAGAAATATATAGGGTTTTTCAACAGGGACAACGCCATATTTCTTGCCGCTCTTTTGACATTTCTCTTCAGTAAGGTTTGCCACTGAATGATCGAAAGATATGCGAGCCAACAACGAGTCGAAATTATTAAAATTTACTACCGAAATTCGCCGTCAGTGGCCTCAACGTTAAGAGCGCTACGTCCAATTTATGGTCGTCATAAGTCCTAGCAGATCAACAATTGAGCGTCTAGTGGAAAAATTTGAATCCACAGGCACAGTACAAAATGTTCCCGTGCCAGTGAGACAAAGAAGTGCCCGTAGTGTCGAGAATATTGCTGCCGCTGAGGCTTCAGTTGAAGAAAGCCCAAATGTGTCTCTCACACGGCATCTCTGTGACGTCGTTGTGGCGAATTTTGCGAAAAGATCTTGGCCTACATCCTTGCAAGATTAAATTGACGCAAGAACTGAAGCCGCTTGACCACCAGAAGAGTCGTATGTTCGTGAATTGGGCTGAGCAGCAACTTGAAATGATTCGGATTTTCATCGAAAAATCATCTTCAGCGATAAGACTCATTTCTGGCTAAATGCGGTATTGGTCAGTCAGCTGTCCACACGTACTCCTTGAGTCATCATTGCATCCCGAAAAAATTACGGTTTGGTGTGGTTTATGGGCCGGCGGCGTCATTGGGCCGTACTTCTTCCGTGATGATCAAGACCGGCACGTTACTGTGAATGGGAATTGCTACCGTTCAATGATAACCGAATATTTTTGGCCCGAATTGGATGATATGGACTTGGAGGACATGTGGTTCCAACAGGACGGCGCCACAAGCCACACAGCAAATGTCACAATCAATTTATTGGTTTGGAGAACGTGTTACCTCACGAAATGAGGGCTACGTCAAGTCTATGGTCTATGCCAACAAGCCAGCGACGATTGATGAACTTCGTACCAATATTGAACGTGAAATTGCAGCAGTATCGGCCGATTTATGCTTGAAAACCGTCGAAACCGTCGTTCAGCGTCTGGACTTCTGCAAGCGTGCCCGTGATGGCCATGCAAAAGAAATCGAATTCCATTCATAATGGCATCGAACGTACTTTCACAGGAATAAAGAATTTCATTGATATCCAAAACCGTTTTTGTTTTATTTAAAAACGCTTTTATTGAAAAACCCTATATATGTCTATTTTGCAAGCTTATGAATATATTGAAGCTCTTTTCACTATTGTGGCCACATTGCTAGATTTTGACATCAAAATCACAATTTCGTCTATAGTCGACCACAGAAATTTCTTCTACAAGGGCTTCAACTTTTTTTAAGTGTTAATGCAGACAAATTTAAGAAAAAAAAAGGGTTTTTCATTGTTAAACCACTAAGCTTATAAATATAATTGATACCATTCCTCTTGCAATCTCTTAAGAATTTGCCTTTAACCATGTTTACGCAGTAATAAAGTAAAATTAAAAAGACAAGTGGATTTGTGGATGTTAAGAACTTCGATGGCAGAAGTGGATTTCCATCCATTAAATTATCTACGCACTCCAGCGCAGGTAGGCCACAAAGTGGTTGTGCGAAATAGTCAAATAAAAATCCAAGACTTTATTATGTCTCAAGCTTTTTTCAATTTCTTTTTTGTTTTGAATTTCTTCACTCTATTAAAAAAGAAGAAGAATATTATTTGTTACCATATCAATCGAAAATTGCCTCCGGCATAGGTCCACTGAAGGCGACCTGTATGGCCTCAGGCATACGAAATCTTTTAACTTTTTATAAAGTAATTTATGTCACGTTTTTCAATAAGAACTTTACAAACTTTTTTTTTTGTAAATAAAACGCAAACCATTTGAGATGTCTCGAAAAAGTTGGTATCGGTTTGAAGTACAACCGGCTATATAGTCTGGTGACAAGCCGCAGACAAATCAACCAATCTTAAGTTATTTATGAAAATACAGAGACAACCGGTGCAATAAGATCGACACCAACCGATGGCTTGAAAGTAAATCTAAATTTGCTACCCTTGAATCTACACTTGCACGCGAATTAGCTCCCAAGAGTGCCTTGAGGATCAGCAACCAAACAGTCAGTTGGAACCCAGGTCCGCACAGATTCTGAAACTGTATGTAGGCTTCGACTTGATGTCACCCTACGTGGACTTTGACAAACCATTCTCCGGCTCCATTTCGAAATGAAATATATATCAATATTCACAGATAAATCAAAAATGGATTGTAGAACAGGTGACGGTCCATTCTCAGGGGAACTAAATGTTCATGTACGTAAATGACATTGGCAATAGCACAGAATGACATTACTATATTCATTGACAGTCAAGTGGCCAAAAAAGCCGTTAATGTTGTCAAAATTAAATAAAAGCTGTCGCATAGAGCTTAAGGCCCTTGGCTTACGGCACAGGGTATGTCTCTGCCGAGTTTCTGGACCGAGCTGGCAAGAAAAGGATCCGAAATGGATCGTGACAGAATGAAAGCCAACAATAGATGAAAATCTTTAATTTTAGTGTACACGAAAGAACATCACTGTCCAAACTGGTTGGTGCTTTAACTGGTCACAATTTTCTAGGAACCCACATGATGAAACTAAATCTCAAGAATGACGACATTTGTAGCAGCTGCGGCAATTTAGAGCTCCACGAGGACCCCCCTCACTATCTCTGTCACTGCCCGGGTCTTTGTCAGTTGAACAGAACGCTCACTCTGTATCTTTGCAGGTTTCTGGAGACATCAAGAAGGCCACAATACCGGCGTATTCCCCACTGAAGGGTATCACAATGGGTCCACAAGGACCTGAGTGTGGCAGGAAGTTTGCTTCCATGTCAACCAATCTAACCTTACTTCAGTACAATCAAAGCATTTCGGCCGCACATTTCGACATAAGCTCGGTCAATATTGGCTCTGAGCTCATATACCGATGCCGACTTGTTCAATGATTTAATTTTTTCCATGCAATTGACCCAAAAAATAACGTTGCAACATTTCTCTGTGGCGATCTCACCGGCATAAGGTTGTGTTCTTTTGAAGCTCATGAGAACCTTTATCCGACCAATAACGCGGTTTATTGACAAAGCCAATAATGCGCGCTTCGTCACTGAAAAAAATTGTCATTAAATTGCCCATCGATTTCAGACATTTTTAGAGCCGAAATCGAGAGCGTACATCGCCTCATATGATCTCCTGGCTTTAGTTTTTGAGCTTACTCCATCTTTTAAGTGTGCATGCCAAGATCATTGCGCCATACTGTGGCCTTAGCGATGCCCAATTATATTCTCAGTATTCTCAGCACTTCGACCAAGACGAGTTAAACAATCTACGTCACCGGGAGAGTACGATAACTGTGGCGCCGAAAATTGAAAACTGTTTTTGATAGTCAATAGGTTTTGATAAATAATTTTACTCTGCTGAAGTGAAGTAAGGCGAACCTTCAAAAATTGGCCTTATTTCACTTTTTAAATATGAAACAAAGCCGAATTTCGAAAACTTCCTTGAACCTGTGAAGCGTGCCACACATGGTGCTGTTGTCAATAAAAATATAGAATTTAGAAAGTACCTAACATCAAAAGTAGTTTTCGTAAATTTTCACTTTCTCAAAAACTAGAAGACATAGAGCGATATGTTTTTCTGTGTTCGACTGCGAATTAAAATACAAGAAGAAAATTTAGTGTTTGGTTACCCAATTCTGAAAAAATCAGCCTAGAACTTTTTTTTTTCAAAATTTTGAGTTTGATGGCAGTTTTTCCAAAAACTATTGACGGAATAAACGAAGAACCAAAACTGCTATTGCCCTTTTTTGTAAGTGTTGCCATTGTGTTTTAATACACTGTTCTTAATTTTAAGTACTTTTATTTTAAATTGCCCTTCCCACCTAAACCACAACCGGTCAAGCCCCTTCCCATACAAAAAATTATATATTTTATTTAGCCCCTCTACCAAAAACTGTTTTTAATATTCGGCGGCAAAGTTATCGTACTCGTGCCTACATCAATATTTAATATTACCAGTTAGAATTCCTAAAGAAGCTCTTTAGGACGCCACACGGTCCGTACTTCAAGCTCCCGCAGGTATAGCATTATCCCATGTTTTTTTTTTCAAGAGAACTAGTATCACCTTCAACGAATTACATTACTCCTAAAATGTTTACAAAAAAAACACAACTCTAAAACACAAGGAAAGGCTACAGTCCGCTTGGGGCGAACAGTACGATACCCTATCCATATCCCTATCTGCCCCCAAGGAAAAAAGCATTAAGGCTAAAAACTTTGTATGGGCGATATGTTGGCAAAAATATTGGCTAAATATCTTGTTAAACATTTTTTATCGCTTTCCATGAAAATTTTTGAAGAAAACAGCATTTTAGTGAAAAACGCCCACAAAATGTAGGCGTGGCAAAAAATTCTTATATGAGAGACTTATAAAAGAGAGCAGTGCCTACATTTCTTGTGAAGGTTCTAACACTCTATCGCTCTAACTTTAGCCCTAAAAACGATTTTTGCTAAATTGTGGGCGTGGCAGTAGGCGGATTTAAGAAACTTTTAACACTTTACTATTTCGGGACCCTGGGGAGTATATCCTCTAAATTTCAGCCTCCTAGCATAAATTTAAAGGCCTTAAAAGTTGATACGGACGGACGGACGGATGGACATTGCTAAATAGTCTTAGGATTTGGTCCTGATCATAAATATATATACTTTTATGGGTCTACGACGAATATTAAGGGGTGTTACAAACTATGTGTCAAAATTAATATACCCTTAGGATAGGGTATAAAAAGAGGTAGGCGGCTCATCATACTAGCAAGTAAAACAGCTTTTAAATTAGTCCTTCAATTTACTGAAACAGAAATGAGGAGTTTCTACCGGACATTGACAAAATATCAGTGTTCGATGACATTTCAAAACTTTTACCCATAAAGTTCTACTGCAGTAAGAAGCAGAAGAAAATGTTGGTTTATTGGTCTGCCGACAAAGCGGATTTGGCCTAATCTGGGTTTAAAACGTCAGCTCTACAATAGGTGTCAATTCAAATTACTTTTGCAGAAGCCGAATAGACGAGGAGGAAAAGGAGACAACCCTAATCCTTCTTTGCACTTGCCCTGCTCTCTCCCAGATATGTAAGGTCCACCTAGGTGCCTTCTTCCACGACAATCTTGAAGATCTGTCAACTACGTTAAAGATCTCTTTGGCTATATCCAGAGCTCCAAATGTATTGACGTGTAGAGTATAGTAAAAGTTTAGATCCATGTGGTATCACAACGGACCTCTTTTTGGTCTAAGTGGGTTGCCCTACCGACTGCCACTTCAACCTTACCTAACCAATATATTGGTTTTAAACATTCCAGATAAATAAATGAAAACTCTCTGACGATTTTTTGCCCTCAACAAATTCCCTTACCCACATATGTGAACTATACCATCAGCTTAACCCCTTTGCTATCTCCTTTCAGTTCGGTACCCTCCTTTTGCTAGGCCTGGCAGCTGGCGCTCCAAAAACCCCCAGCAAGGAAACCGAGAAAACCCTAGAAAAACCATCGGAAAAGACCTATCCAAAGAAGGTGACATCCCAGAAGAAGAGACCAACCAAATCGCCAAGCACAAAGTCCGCTTTAGAAGCCTTCAAGGACCTTCCGGACGATGATTTAGATTTCCTCAAGGAACTGGACAAACAATTCAAGTTGCATGGTGATAAAATCAAGATCAAAGTAGAGCGGGACAACTCAACTCTGAAGAACTCAAAGCGCACTGTTGATGGCGATCTAGGGTAACATTTAATCAAAATATATATACATCCCCATGGTTAGAACTAACCTCTCTTTCTTATAGTTATGGCTACTACAACGGTCAACAATCGGCTGGATATGACTACCCAAAGCCGTCATTCACTTTCTACCCATACTCCCAGCAAGATATTCCCGCATCAGCACCAGGCTATCACATAAAAGACGAAGAGCAGTCGACCATCACCATTGTTCCGTCTTATTCGTATGAAATTAAACAAAATGGAGGCTACGAAACAAATTCACCATTTATCCCTTCTCAAACGCACGGCCCAACTGAAGCTGGTCACCTCTATCAAGAACAACAAGAGGTCACCCAAGAACAGGGACATGGCTACCAACAACAAAATGAGCCAGTTATTGTCCTACGAATTCCCGGACCCACTAAATATGCCTCCCACTTGCAAGTTCTCCTGCAGCAGTACTTGGAAATACGAGCTGCTCAGTACCTGAAGATTCTCGAAGAAGTGGAACAACAAAAGCAGCATCAACAACATCAGCAGTACCAACAAGTGGAACAAGTTCAATACGAGCAAGTTCAGGAAAAACCCCAAGAAGTCCAATATCAGCAGCAACAAGAAGCTCCGCAAAACTACGAATACGCCCATGAACAGCAACAGCAGCAACAACAACAAGAGGTCCACTATCCGGCTATTGAGCAAGTCTATCAAACCTACAAAAGCCGTCACCAGGAAGCTACTCCAATCGAAGAGCAACAATACGATGACCAGGTGCAATATACTCAACAACAACAAGTCAGTCAAGAAGAGCCACAACAACAGTACTACTACATGCAAGTAGCCCAGGAGCAACCAGCTCATGCCGCTGATGTTGGCCAAGGCTACCAACCGATCTACTACGTCGCAATGCCACAGTCTGAATACGGTGGTCCCACTATTCCTCATGGGTATGTCGACGAAGGCAGCCATCTTCCCATCGCAGAGAACAACCCTCGAAGCACGCACACAAAAGTTCATTTCACCGAACCCGATGGCCGAGATCACTCCACGCAATATGTGCTGCCATCTATTAAGCCCTTTGAGCGACATGCGCCAACAACCGATCCAATTTACCCACCGTACTCACCACAAGCTGAAGAGAGTGGCTACCAACAGCATTCGGAGCAGTATCAACAGCAGTCAGATCAGTACCAAGTTCATGGCCAATCTTCCAACACCGAGTCGGTAGTCACAATCACACAACGTCCCTACAACTACCACGCCCACGACGTGCGGGGAAAGAACACCAAACGGAACGCATCTCCTGCACCAGTTGTTGAAAACTCCGGAGAGAGTCTGAAGAAGCTACACAAAATGATCAATCGACTACGAAAGCCAGAGACCGTCGCCCCCAGGCGGACAAAGAAAGAAACCGCATAGACTCAAAACATCCCGGATCCGTTCTGTTAGCTTTAAGTTTTAGTCATTAAGCCAAAATACGAAGGACATTATGATTTTTCTTTATTTTTATTTTTTTATTTTTTTTATTTATTCCAAGTAGGATCCATTCTCAGATACATTCATAAATCCGTTTATGACTTCATTGCGCGGCGTGCTAACGATTTTTCTCATATTTTATTTTAGGTTACGCATAATATTTGTTTCAATTATTTTAAGTTCTATTTCTTTTTTTTTCTTTTTTTTATGTATATGAACAAAGTGCAATATAAAAATAAAAAAATACAAAATGAAAGAATTGGGTTTTTTTTTCAGTGGAAGGAAAGGTTTAAAGGTTTTGTGATGCCCCTGACCGTGTTTAGGAACCTCATACGTGTTGGGGTAGTTTCTAGACAAAACCGCCACGTAACGGAAGTCCTTTCATGATGTTTGATTCCACTGCAAGGTCCGAAACATCACCATTGCATGCAATGCTACAAATGAGACCGCTGACGAAGTAAAAAATGCCTCCTATCCCCAACTATGCTCGATATACAAGAGTGCTCTAAAAGGCGATATAGTAATCATCATGGATGACTTTAATGCCAGAGTTTTGGGCGGCACAACCATTTTCCTTCACCAGCACGATATTGATATATGGCTGATGTCTGAAACGCATTTTCTAACCTCGGGCTAGAGGCGGAGCGTCTTTTTTTTATAAAAGACACACGGGTATAATAATTGAGCTCCATGAAATGCAAATAAGCACGGTTAGCGCAAAAATTAAAAGCATTACATATAACTTTGCGTCTATTTATTGTCCTCCTCGGGCGACGCACGTTAGAAAAAAAATGATTTTAGGAGCTTATTTGACTCACTTGGACATAATTTTGTAATTGGCTGAGATTGAAAACACACTTTCTGGGGCTCCAGATGTCTTCTCTCCATTTAACGACGAGGTTATGATCAGGATTGTAAGGATCATAACCCTCCCACTTCACTGCATTCCTACTGGTCCGCCTGTGGGGTTCGCCGTTTCGACCTAATCAAATGCTGATATTTTAGGCTTGCCTCTCTTACGCGATTGTAAGGGAAGGTTGATTGCCTTTTTGACGGGTTTCGTAGGATCCCTCCTTTGAACATGACAATGGCCCAACTGAGCCAATTTCTTCGAGATGAATTCTTTGACGTCAAGGCTTCTTCGGATTTTGGAACTTCTTATTCGATCAAGTTTTGTTACTCCTGCTGTCATGCGAAGCATCTTCATCTCAGCTGCTGTCAATTTGCCCTCATACTTTTTGTACATTTTCCAGCATTGTGAACCGTATTTAAGCGCCGGACGCACAGATTCGGTGTAGAGCCTTCCTTTCAATGATCCCAGATATTTGAACTTTTCACACTTGGGAACCACCACCCCATTCAAATAAATGTCCGGAATGGGTTGACTTGGGTCAGAGAACGGGCAGTACAGATACTCTGTCTTTTTTTGACTAATACGATACACATTCCCTTCTAAAACATCTACCCAAACATCAAGTGCTCGTTGCAGGGATGTCTGATCATTACTTATGATGGCAGAGAATAACCAATGCACTTTAGGGTCCGTCACTTTTCCCTCTAGCAGATAATCTAGGACCGTAATAAAGAGCAAAGGACTTAAGACACTACCCTGGTGAACACCGACTTTAATTGGGAATTCATCGATTTTATTGTTGGTCACTTCTTTATTGTTGGGGGCGGCTCCTGGAAAATATAGCCGGGGAAACCGTTCGTTTAAAAGTTGCTCGCAGTACTCTGGCCACCTGTGTACAATTTTTTCGTCGTCCACAAGTAGTTGGCCTTGAGCATTGTTAATGGACTTCGGCGAACGAATTTCCTAAGCATTTCTTCTTCTCTGTGCGGCAATCTTTAAAATTGTTGTTGTTGTTGTTCGTATTTTGTCGAAGCTCATGGGTTAACTGGTTCCTATCAGCAGGCGAAGAAAATACCTCCTCCAATTCAAGGTAAGTTGGTAGACCAAGAACAACGTGAAAATCAACTGTATTGGCCGAATCAGTAACAGACCGTAAAACGTGGCCGGAGATCGAGAAGGATGGAGGAAATTTGTCGCCACCCTATGCCCCACCCGGTGTTGAAGCACTCATAGATTTACCAGAAGTACCGTTTTAAAGCTCAAAGAACTATTTGTAGGGTTACCAACATCAATATTTTGGCCCGGAGACTCCGCGAATTTGCTTCTATCTCCAGGCTCCAGGCTTTGCCGAAATTTCTCCAGGCCGCAGTTTAGATTAGTAATAAAAGTAAACTGCATGTAATGCTAGATTTCCCATAAGTGTATGCTAAAAACGATGGTGCAACACAGAAACACTAGGTAAACATAAAAGGCGCCCTGAAATACGTCAAAAAAAATTTTCGGAAAAATTTGTGAAAAATTAAAAAGGAAAATACGGCAAATTTTAGGAAAGTAAAACGGAAATTATGCCCGAAAAGGCTCTTTTTTGGTTTAATTTCCAAATTTAATATGAAAATTGAGACCAAAACTCCTTGTAGAGTAAATTACCTGCACCGATAGGGTAAAACTAGTTGGAGTTTTTTTCATTTTCAAAACACGGAACGTGAGTTTGTATAGGGTGTTTTTTTCAGAGGTATAGAACTTCGAATTGAAATAAAACACAAGAAAATCGTTTTAATGTCCATCAATTTGGCTCTATTGGAAGCATAATTTTATGCCATTAATGTTTAAATATGATTTCGGGCATATGGCCGTTCAAATAAAGACAAGTCTAGAGGACCACTTTTCAACCACTTTTCCAAGCATTTGGGGCTGTATTTCTGCAATAACACCGCGAATGTTGGCTTCCAAGTCGCCTAACGTTTCTGGTTTGTTGGCGTAGGCGAGCGACTGCACATATCCCCAAAGAAAATTATCAAATGGTGCCAAATCACACGATCTTGGTGGCCAATTGACAGGTCCATTCCGCGAAATTATGCGCGCATCGAATGTTTCCTTCAATAAATCGATTGTGACGTGCGCTGTGTGGCATGTAGCGCGGTCTTGTTGGAACCACATCTCATCCACATTCATGTCATCATTATCATGGCTCTATACCGGTCTCCATTAACGGTAACCGACTCTCCAGTATCAATGACTCCACCAGCCCATGGAGCACACCAAACAGGGAGTTTTTGTGGATCTCTAATCACCCTTTAGTAAGAGGTTGGGGCTTTCATTGCAGATTGTTTGCGCAGTTTTCGCCACTGCCTTTTGACTGGTTCCTTGGACAGAATTTTCCTGAGCTTTGCTAAGCTCTTGAACCTTCACTGGTTAGCTTTATAATCATCCCTATCTGGTTTGGAGTTTGAGGATCTTGCAACATTGAAAGAGGTTCGCCTTTCTTTTCATCTCATAATTGTTCGTAAGGACATGGATAAAAGCCTTCTCGTACACATTCTGTAGAATCTTACTGAAGAGATATGTTGTAATGTGAATTTCTTCTAGTGTATCTGTTGTTAGTAAATGAGGACACGACTGCTATCAACAAAAAAAAAAAAAAACAAACATCTGTCCATCGACTAGGACAAAATGTCACAGTTGATAGCAGCAACATCGAGTTTGTCTACCTCGTGAATATCAACTCCACAAATGACAACTTAGTGGAGATCCGAAAAATTACCCTAAGAAACCGCTGCTACTTCGGTTTTGCAAAACAAATGAGTTCGAAACACCTAACTCGAAGGACAAAGTGCATGCTCTACAGAACCCTTATTCTGCCAGTTCTGCTATACGGCGCTGAGTGCTGGACGATAAGCAGGAAAGGAGAGCTAAAACTGGGCTTCTTCGAAAGAAAAATTCTTCGAATGGAGGAGAAGATACAACCGCGAACTCTATAAGGTGTACCAAAATGTGGATGTAGTACAAAAAGCCAAAACTCGTCGACCACATTGGCTCGGCCACATTGAGCGAATGGAGAACAACGCTTCAGCAAAGACGATCTTCTAATCCCAGCTCCTAGGTTTCGAGACGACAAGGTAGACCGTACCTTCGTTTTAAAGTCCAGAGCGCTTCGGCTCGATAACTGGAAGCAGTGTGCCTGGGATCGAATAAGATGGAAGGCTGCCGTGTCTCAGACAAGGACTCATCACGGGTCGGGAGCCTGATAAGTAGGTAAGTAAGTATCTGTTATTACAGTTTATTACTGTTCTTTCCTACCTCTGTAAAAGTGCGTTTTTAATTTTAAAAACAGAGCGATCAATAGAGTTCAGCCTACGGTTCTTAGAATCAGAGCGAAGTCTATCTTCTTCGTTGTCATAAAAAGAATCAAGCTGGCGATGGACGCCTTACTGTGGTGAGGATTTATTTAAAAAAAAGTAACGGCCAGTCGCTTCCTCAATTTCCCTGAAAAGCGTTCTCGCCACAAGCCTTAATTTGAATCGCGCAATGAATTCGCTAATCATAAATTTTTGTTTGCGGAGCAACGGCGACGATTTATAGCATAGAAGCTCAAGGACTTCGTAGCATTTTCTTTGAGCATTTGCTCACTCAACTTTCAAAAGCAAACGATGTCAAGATGCAGAGTTAACATTTATGGCTCATATGGCCTAAAAGCTGACAGCTTATTCGAAAGGGATTCATTATTGACAAATAAGTGCATACTTATGGGATGAGATTAGAAATCCAGCAGACCCTTATGATAATATACTCTCAGGCTTTGGTATACGGTGTTAAAAATCTTTAAAAATTGTCTACTAACCATTGAATTTGAACACAACATATAACCAAGGTAGTGAGTCAAAGAGACATTTAAGACGCTGTCTTAAGCAGAATATAATTGCAAATTGCAAATCAAACACAAAAATAAAATTTTATTTTCATGTAAAAAGAAATCAAACTTGTTGTTGCCATTTCAAAGCTCTCTTTCTTTTTCTATAAAATAAAAACTTCTCTACTCCTTCAATCCTTGAAAGTTACTCTTATATTGGAAGTAGCCAAATTATAAACCTGTTCATTCCTGGAAAAATATGTGAAATCGAAACAACTATAGACTGCATTTAGGTAGAGCCGCTTTAAGAACTTTTAAGCCTTGGAAAACATTTTTTTTGGCAGAAATAGATCATTCATCACATTTGAGAATGTTTAATGTTAAACTGAAATTGCTTTTGAGTAATCAACATGTTTCAACAGAGGGAATGTTTAACGGGCTCCCGACCCGTGAAGAGTCCCTGCCTGAGATACGGCTGCCTTCCACCCTCTGCGATGCCGAGCACGTTGCTTCCAGTTGTCCAGACCAAGCGCTCTGGCATCCGCGATGGATTGGTCTTTAAAACGGAGGTTCGTTCTTCCTTGTCGTCTCGAACCTGGGGTCTGGGATTCGAAGATCCTCTTGACTGGAGCATTGTTGTCCATTCGCTCGATGTGGCCGAGCCAATGTAGTCGACGAGTTTTGGCTTTTCGGACTACATCCACAACTTATAGAGTTCGCGGTTGCATCTTCTCCTCCATTCGCCCTCCTCGCACACAGGACCGAATATTCGTCGAAGGACTTTTCTTTCAAAGGATCCCAGTATTAACTCTCCTTTCCTGCTTCTCGTCCAGCACTCGGCGCCGTATAGCAGAACTGCCACGATAAGGGTAAAGTGTAGAGCATGCACTTTGTCCTTCGAGTTAGGAGTTTTGAACCCATTTGTTTTGCCAAACCGAAGTAGCAGCGGTTTCTTAGGGTAATTCTTCGACGGATCTCCACTAAAATATCATTTGTGGAGTGTGGAGTTGATGTTTAACCCGAGGTAGATGAACTCCTTAACTACCTCGAAGTTGCTGCTATCAACAGTGACATTTTGTCCTAGTCGGTGGACAGATGATTGCTTGTTTGTTGATAGCATATATTTAGTCTTGTCCTCATTCACTTCAAGGCCAGTTTCGCCTGTTCTTCAATAGCCGTTAAAGCCTCTATCACGGCACTATCATGTCGCTGGCTGGCCCCCTCAGTAGAGATAATAGTCAGTGGAATGGAAATAATGAGATTTTGCAATATTGAAATTTGGATCTATTTGGATTTCGTTTGTTGGTGTTGTTTTGCCTTGCATCCTACGCTAATGGTCATGTATCCCTGAATGCAAATTAAGTTGGCAATATTCATGTTTCTGGCCAATATAATGAATCTTTTGACCTGAGTTAGATATAATTCTATGTCTTTGGTTGGTTATTATAGTTGCGCTGTCGCTATGGTTTTTTAGAATACAGATATTTTGGGAAATTTTTTTTTAGTTTCTTTTATAACTATTTCCGAGGGTGTTACCCCTTCCTGTAGGGGTTAGAATTTACCTGAGCAAGAGGCGATTGAAGTGCAAACTTTTAAACATTAAACAATGAAAAAAACGAAAACGTCCTTTAGTAGGACAACAAGGAACAAAAAAAAGAAGAAAAAAATTATCATTCTTTCACCACCAAAAGTGCCCCAGTGAAAATGAAATTTAAAGAAACCAAACCATTAAAGCCAATAAAGCCTCCCTCAATTAAAGTGCTCTGTATATCGCAGTACGAAGGCTTATTGAATACTCTAGAGCAAAATTAAATAAAACCTCTCCTAAATAATAATGCTGTTAAAATTAATTAATATGGATAAAGAATCCTACTTGAAAGAAACTTGACAGAATTGCTAAACCAGAAAAAAGTTCAGTGGTATTTGTTTCAAAAAAATAAAACAAGACCAATAAAGGTTTCTTTTTTTTGTAAAGAAACTCCACTACTAATTCTCATGCACTGTGGCGTACCTCATCGAAAAAATACTAAAATAAAATAAAAATTATACATGTTTCAAAAATAAACTGTCACCGGAAATGCAAAGTGTGCACTTGACCTTATTACTGACTAACTGTCATCACGATAAACCGATTCATTTATTTGACAATTGTCAAGTGTAAAAGCTTCCGGCTAAGAAGTTACTCTCTCTTTTGCTTTACATCTCCCAATAAGACTGGTCATAGAGCTACGACATTGTAAGTGAATCTTTCTTTATCTTGGTCCTGAGACCTAAATATTAAATTTTACCCAATTAGTTAGGTCAAGCTCAATAATATTGGTTGAGGCAAAAGCAACTGGTTAGCGAAAACTAATATATAAACCACTTAATAAAAGCCTGGTTTCGAACTTGCCGAACAACACACGTGGTGCAGCATAATGTCTCGAGGTAAGATACATTTCATGCATATCTCATATCATCCTTTTTTCTAAACAGCATAATCTGGATGCACCTGAAATGGTTTCTTTTGTGACTAGAATTTATTTCGAAGCACAACAAAAAAAAATTGATAAACAAAAAATTGATTATGTACTATGAGAGCACCACGTGCGACAATTATTTAAGGTTATAGCGCAAAACAAAGGAATCTCGCTTATTTCACCGCACAACCATTCCCATCAAACCTTACTAAAAATAAGATACATCAGGCTAGAAAGGCTACAGTATGAAATAATGAGATTTTGCAATGTGGCGAACAGTATGATACCCTATCCATATCCCTATATGCCCTAGAGAAAAAAGCATTAAGAAGATGATGGATAGCATTTTATTTCATTCTATTAAATTTACAAAAAAAAAAAAAACCCTAAACCCAATTCAATAGAACATCTTCGCGCAACAAACAAAACGTACTTGAAAAGGGGAAGCCATTACGTAACTTTTACGACGATAATCGTAGAGATACTTGCCCCGTCTCCATCGCTATCGTCTCATCTGAAGTATATTTCAAATAAAGTTTAAAAACTTTTAGTATTGTTGGTCCGAAATCCCCAAACAGTAAATTAACTGAACTGAACTATGTGCCGGAGGATTCAAATTTCACGATATGATCTGACAATATTCGACTTAGGGAATGAGTAGCCTGTGGGTGCATTTTTTTAACTCTTAAATAAAACATTTTATTCTTTATAGATATTTGTTTGTGTTTTGTCCTCTTTCATTTTTCGTTCAATAAAGAATAAAATCTGACTTAAACTGAAAAAGGATGAATTTAGATAATTTTTCAAAAAGTTGCGGCCTAGGGGCTTGAGCCGTAAAACGAGGCAATATTGCCCAAAGGGTCCAGACGACAACGCTGATACATAGCCTATTGAAGAGATGGCAAGGTTGATGTGTTTGAATGACACTGAAGAGTTAGCATCGTCAAGAGAAATATTTTAAATTCCAATTGGGAAACTCGAGAAATCTCGTTCAAATCTTCAAAGCCCGCAAATATGCCGCACAATGTTGTTGTAGGTAAAATCGACGTTAAAGGGAAAAAAGAGCAGGTCCCAGTATAGAGCCGTGTGGAACGCCTCTGACTATTGGTAGAAAACTGAACATATTGTTCTCGACCGCGACAGCTTGTTTTCTATCAATGGGATTTGACAAAAAACAGAAAATTTGTGCAGCATTTTGAAGTTTACAAATCGATTAACACCAAAAATGTAATATTATCTTTGTCCAATGTCTTCAACAAATTTTACAAGAGATGTCCCACCCACATCTATGTTTTTTGACGAAACACTGATAGAACACGTGATAGAAATTTTCGAATTCTAACAGGAACATTATCCTACTTTTGCATTATTCTTTCAAAAAAACCTTGGACCTTGGGCCTACATTCAGTTCCGTTCGGACTTTTGGGTATGGGGATGACTTTAGCTAGCTTCAATTGGCTTGGAAAAACATTAAAACATCGTTAAATGCACTAAGAAGGAAAATATATATATAATGTAGGTCATCGATGTAATAAAAACCAGCACTTAACATGAAGGTCTGTTGGAATTGGAAGGTTACGTTACGTTAATTAACTTTTTTTTCGCTTTCTATGAAAATTTTTGAAGAAAACAGCATTTTAGTGAAAAACGCCCACAAAAAGTAGGCGTGGCAAAAAACTTAATATGACAAACTTATAAAGGAGGGCAGTGCCTACATATCCTGTGAAGGTTATAACGCTCTGTCTCTCTAAGTTTAGCTTTAAAACTAAATTGTGGGCGTGGCAGTGGGAGTAATGAAATTTACACTTAACCATTTCGGAGCCCTAGGGAATGTGTGGTCCAAATTTCAGCTTCCTAGCTTAATATTAAAGGCCTAAAAATTGCGTACGGACGGACGGAGGGACGGACATTGCTAGATAGTCTTAGGATTTGGTCCTGATCATAAATATATATACTTTTATGGGTCTACGGCGAATATTAAGGGGTGTTACAAACTATGTGTCAAAATTAATATACCCTTAGGATAGGGTATAAAAAAAAACAACATGAATTCAGACATTTAAATAAAACCTTAAATCAATAACCAGTGATTCGGAGAAGACTCTTAAAATTAGAATGAACGAAAAAAATTCAGAAAAAAAAAACCTAAAACAACGACGAATGCATAGACAACGAATTTTGTGCCCAAACTTCGGAGCAACGCATCGGTAAAACGTGAGTGAAAACAAATATACATATTCTTTTCTCTGGCTTTCAAATTTTAAGCATTTCTCTTTGTAAAAAAAAAGTAAAATTAAAAATTGGTTTATTGAAGTGACAACCATTTACCCAAACTAAAGATCTACTTAGTTACATGAAATCAGATAAAATTTCCACATCGCGATGGTTCTTAGTTCCCAAATTGAAAATAAAAATATATAACGGGTGATCCAAGTAGAGATACTTTTTTCAATAGCCTTTTTTGACAGATCACGTGTGAGTCGTGTCATGCTGTCATGTTATTTTTGTTTAGTATTGTTTGGCATTTCATAAGGGAAAGACTTACGCGTGAACAACGTTTACAAATTGTTCAACTTTATTATGAAAATTCACGTTCTGTGAGGAATGTGTTTCGTGCACTTCGCTCAACTTATGGTCAACATAATCGGCCTACTGAGCGTACTATTCGCAACACCATCACCCATTTTGAGACCCAGCATTCATTATTGGATAATATTCGACCGAATAGAGCACGTCCAGCACGCTGTGAAGAAAATATAGCGGCCGTAGCTGAGAGTGTACACGAAGACCGTAGAGAGTCGATTCGGCGCCGTTCGCAGCAACCCGGACTGACGTATGGAACGACTTGGCGCATTTTACGTCAAGATCTTAAATTGAAAGCGTACAAAATACAGCTTGTGCAACAACTGAAGCCGCTCGACCTTCCCAAGCGACATCGCTTCGCTCTACGGGCTCTTGAAAAGTTCCAAGAAGATCCGACGTTTTCGAGGCAAATTTTGTTTAGCGATGTGGCCCATTTCTGGCTCAATGGGTATGTAAACAAACAAAATTGCCGCATTTGGGACGAAGAGCAACCTGAAGAGATTGAAGAACTGCCACTTCATCCAGAAAAAACAACGGTTTGGAGTGGTTTGTGGGCCGGTGGAATCATCGGTCCATATTTCTTTAAAAATTATGCCGGTGCGAGAGTAACCGTCAATGGCGACCGTTATCGTGCCATGATAACCGACTATTTGATGCCTGAAATTGAAGCTCGTGATCTCGGCGACATTTGGTTTCAGCAAGACGGCGCCACTTCCCACATATCGCATCAATCAATGGACTTATTGAGAGAACATTTCGGTGAGCACATAATTTCACGTTTTGGGCCCGACGATTGGCCACCAAGATCGTGTGATATCACTTTTTGCTGTGGGGATATGTAAAGTCAATTGGCCAAGCTTATGCCGACAAACCCGCTTCGATTCAGGCCTTGGAGGAAAACATCACGCGTGTCATTCGCCAGTTACCAGTCGAAATGCTCGAACGAGTGATCGAAAATTGGACTCAACGGATGGACCATCTGCGACGTAGCAACGGCCAACATAACAGACATAATCTTCAAAAAATAAATGCCAAAGAATGTTCTTTCAAATGATAATAAACATTCTCTATTAAATTTGAATTTTCTGTGTTTTTTTCTTTAAAAAAGTAGGGAACCTCGAAATGGATCACCCTTTACCTACTATGAAGACAAATTCGTGTGTGTGCAACTTTTATTTTAAATAAGATGTGTTGCTGAAAACACAGTAATTGTTGTTGAGGTGTAAAGATCGGTACGGCAGATCGAATTAGGGGCTGTTTCGAACTATAACAGGCAACGAAATAGCCACGGTGCAGATGGAACTTGAGCCGTTGGCAAGGGGAGGGTACGCCATGACGTCAGCACCAACGACGACGTCATGTATAACTGTTGTGCATCGGTTCATGCAACATTGTGCTCTCGTCTAACGCTTTAAGTCTTTGTTATTTCCCTTCATTGTATTTAGTACGCGCATGCTAGGATTTGTACTTTTTCTATTCTGTGGATAATTGTATGTTCCCCAGTCCCTTCTCTCCGACACGATAAATTTTTGAGGCATATGACAGATGATAAGCAGCAAGATCCCCCCCACCGATGAGCTGATGCTGTGCAACCGCAAGCGTGCCACTCGCTGCTTCGAAGTAATGGCTAGTTTGAACCCTAACATCTTCGTGACCAAATATGCTTCAGCACACCTCAACGCATTGCGAATGACCATAAGAAGAAAAAATGAAAAATACTTGAAGTTGTCAACATTCTTAAGCACAAGAGTAAAGCACCGCTTCCATTGTTCATGCTTTACTTTTAAACAAGAAGAAGACATCAAGAAAATTTAGCTATAGACTGAGAGAAAACAATTTTGAAAGCCTCCTCCGTAAATTCGAAAAAAAAATTCATAAGAACAGATCTTGGGGATCAAGATTAACAAACATAGGGTCCGCCATTTAAGGTTTTTTTTTCAACTAGTGCTTCTTAGCTCATGTCTGATTTGACAGATAATTAGATTTATCCTTCCGCTGAACGAATATAGTTGTGTATACGCTTGAACAACGAACAACAACAAGGAGTGGCCGTTACAATCAATGGCGATGGTTATCGGGCCATGTTGAACGAATTTTTGTTCATTGGCAACATTTGGTTTCAACAGGACGGCGCTACGTGCCACACAGCCGAAGCTACACTCGATGTTTTGCGCCCTGTTTTTGAAGATCCCATTATCAGCCGCATTGACCTATTATTTGTGGAGTGCCGAAAAAGATAAGTGTTACGCCGACATGCCAGAGACAATTGACGCTTTTAAGGACAATATTCGTGGAACCATTGGTGAAATACAG
Organism: Ferdinandea cuprea; assembly: GCA_963576555.1. Taxonomy (NCBI): domain Eukaryota; kingdom Metazoa; phylum Arthropoda; class Insecta; order Diptera; family Syrphidae; genus Ferdinandea; species Ferdinandea cuprea. Next base: position 66,807,473 of record OY754958.1, read on the forward strand.
CTGCATGGCCAGCCGAGGCAGCCATTTGAATGAAATTATTTTCCATTATTTACCGGAAGGATTGCACTTTCAAATAAAAAAAGAAATTTGAGAAAATATTCAGTAGTTTTTTTTTATAGCATTTTCAAAAAAAAAAGTTATTTGGCGGACCCTTTACAAGAGGAAGAGAACTCCTTAAATCTATTAAAAAAAAAACCAATGCTAACTACAAATTCCGGAAGTCTTTGACTTCTTATTGACTTAGAATAACTCCTCAACTACAACCCAAGTTAAGGAAGCGCCATATCTTGACTCAGATCACTCATCTGTGCTGCTTATTATATTATATTGAAGGAACACAACCCACGTCTAGTAAACAAACTAACTGACTGGCAATTAGAAAGTGAAGAACAGTCCTTAACCCTAGATATAGAAAAGGCTGCAGCGCCTGAATTAAATAGCAAAGAAAAAATAAATGTGTATCCAAAAGAAGTTTGCTCTCAAACGATGGCAACTGTCAAGAGCTCTAAGTGATAAAAATCGACTTAACACCTCAAGCAATAAGTTCAGGTAAAAGGTAGCAGAATTTAAAAACGCATCGGTGGAAAGATACCTAACAAATCTGACAAGCGATGCTAATACAGAATACTCATTGTGGAAGGCTACAACAAAAAACAAAGAAGATGAAAAGACCAATTATTTAGAAATAACCAATAGGATGAGTACTCCGCATTGAAACACATCAAAGCTGCAGTACCGCAAGGTAGTGTGTTGGGTTCTGTACTGTTCCATGCATATACGACCGACCTACCACAAAATGGCGATACAAATACATAGAGATCTAAGAATGGTAAATGACGAGGTTCGGAAGGTCGCAAGAAGGTATGAAGTAAGGCTGCTAATTTGGAAGTAGTCCAACGACTTTATAATAACAATTTAGTTAGAAGACTACGTAGAGTTAAACCTTTTGAACTATTAAACCGGATTACAACATAATCACCCGAACAAAGTGATAAAGACTTAAAAAACAAAAGCATAACCATAGAAAAGCGTTGCGTTGAGCACTGGACTACAAACCGACCAGCATCTGCGGACGGTCTACAAACCATTGGCGACCCCCAGCGTGCCGTGATTAAGGCTTCAAAGCCTAAATAAGCAAATAAAGATAAAGTTGCTCTGAAGTTGAAAGAGGTCAAGACCTCTAATTCACTTATTGCAAACGAGATCTTAGTGAAAATTCTATACCGAGCATAACACTAGAAAAGCGTTGTGTTAAGCGCTGGACTTTAATCCGCCCAGCTTCTGCGAACAGTCTACAAACCATTGGCGACCCCCAGCGTCTCGTTATTTAGTCTTTCATAGCCTAAGTAAGCAAATAAAGTTGCTCTGAAGTTGAAAGAGGTCAAGACCTCTAATTCACTTATGGCAAACGAGATTTTAGTGAAAAGCTTTGCACTCTTTCGAGAGTAAATAAGAAAGACTGAACCTATCGGTTTAGTAGACCAAATGTCAGAGCCAAAGTTTGGACGCAGCCTTGGTCTTAGGCAGAAAGAATGCGAATGGGAGCCCATTAAATAAAATTAAAGTAACAATTTGGCTTTTTATCGCAAAAAAAAAATGCTTGACGGAATGGCATGCGGATGTTGACGGATGAGATTGTCCACTATGTGGAATTTCGATATTTATGCCAGAAAAGTATATGAAACGCACCTACTGCCTCATGTCATATCAAAATGTTAGTTTCTAAAACTAGCCCCATTTTCATTTGTCAATATAAATCAAAAAAGCTACACCTTCATTTCGTAGGATTTACATATCCTCCGGAGGTACACCTTCAATTCTGCTCACGTTACAAAAAAATGCCTTCTTTAATATCGGCCATTCAGTGGCTATCACGGCGCTCATGTCAATTAAACGCTCCCCTGTCGATGTTTTCGATTACATTTTTAGCCAAATCCACTTCTAATTATACACGATTTGCATACATATTTAGATCCCGCTAAAAGATTGTTATTGCCAACAATCATCAAACCAACACCCGATCATGCATCGCGATCGTAAACTTTCTGATCGGCGTGCCTACAGATATGATCGATACCCCGTCATCCGTGCAATTATTTCTTTGGTGGACAATGCCAAGACCAAGACCAAGACCAAGTGGACTGTCATGCGATCGACGCACAGATGGACTCAACCAGCTGACGCCAATAATTTCAATCGAATGGACAATTGAACGACGACTTGACACTTGAGCTGCAAGTGAATGCGAAACGGTGGTCCGGTCATACTCATAACGTCAGTAAAATGAAAATCAAGTGTGTTGGAACGGCGTGTATCCGCTCCGCTCCGCTCAGCACCACACATAGGTATGAGGAATTATTATGTAGAATCTTCTCCTCTTCATAAAACAAGTTAATTGCCGCATTAGGCGGGGCTAAACTACATAATTATGCGGCACATCGTGACGCTTATAGATGCAACTAAAATGCTTGGTGGCATAATACACTTTCCGTACGCGAATTACTTTCATTTTCATCATGGTTTTTCTGCTGAGAGATGAAGTTGCATGGCAATGGCAGTGGTTAAATGGAATAGCAAGAAATAGAGTCGGGGTTATTGATCCGCACCGTTTAAAATTACCGGAGGAGCGGTCTTTAGTCATAGCTTCTTGGTATTCCAAGAATATGGTTTGCAACATCTCGTTTTGTTGTGGAACAATTGATAGTCGCTTTTAATTGGTGCATTGTTTTCGCGGATTATTGCATCATTAGCGCTGGTAGAGTAAACGAAGAATGGGGAAGTGATTACCTTTGAAATGGGGAAGTGGGTAGGTGTTTAAGCGCGGAAATTAGGTGCAAAAGGTTGACTTTTGAAATTTGAATTAGCAAAAGGTGAGAAAGAGAGAAAGAGAGAAAGAGAGAGAAGAGATTAAATATGCGGAAAGTTAAGAAAGTCATTAAAAGGGCTCATCCCATGGACTTAAGACACGAAACTTGGTCGTATATAGGTGAAACATTAAAAGTTTTGGTAAGAAGATTTCACTAACCTTGTCGACCAAGTCACATAAAACTGGCTAGGACTTATCCGCAGAACCGTGGACTACAATCCAGAGGAACAATAGCTCAAGACCTCGTTTTAGATGGATCGAAAGACGAGAAGCTCAACCGAACCGAAGTGTGCAAATGAAGGCGCAACAGGCTAGGACTGATCCGCAAAACCTTGGACTACAATCCAGAGGAACAACGGCGCAAGACCTCTTTTTAGATGGATCGAAAGACGAGAAGCTCAACCGACTTGAAGTATGCAACTGAAGGCGCAACAAGCTAGGACTTATCCGCAGAACCTTGGACTACAATCCAGAGGAACAACAGCGCAAGACCACATTTTAGATGGATCGAAAGACGAGAAGTTCAACCGACTTGCAGTATGCAACTGAAGGCGCAACAAGCTAGGACTTATCCGCAGAACCTTGGACTACAATCCAGAGGAACAACAGCGCAAGACCTCGTTTTAGATGGATCGAAAGACGAGAAGCTCAACCGACTCGAAGTGTGCAAATGAAGGCGCAACAGGCTAGGACTTATCCGAAGAGCCTTGGACTGCGCTCCAGAGGAACAACTGCGCAAGACCTCATATTGAGATGGATCGAAAGACGATAAGCTCAACCGACTTGGAGTGTGCAAATGAAGGCGCAACAAGCTAGGACTTATCCGCAGAACCTTGGACTACAAACCAGAGGAACAATAGCTCAAGACCTCGTTTTAGATGGATCGAAAGACGAGAAGCTCAACCGACTCGAAGTGTGCAAATGAAGGCGCAACAAGCTAGACTTATCCGAAGAGCATTGGACTGCAATCCAGAGGAACAACAGCGCAAGACCACATTTTAGATGGATCGAAAGACGAGAAGTTCAACCGACTTGCAGTATGCAACTGAAGGCGCAACAAGCTAGGACTTATCCGCAGAACCTTGGACTACAATCCAGAGGAACAATAGCGCAAGACCTCGTTTTAGATGGATCGAAAGACGAGAAGCTCAACCGACTCGAAGTGTGCAAATGAAGGCGCAACAAGCTAGACTTATCCGAAGAGCATTGGACTGCAATCCAGAGGAACAACAGCGCAAGACCACATTTTAGATGGATCGAAAGACGAGAAGTTCAACCGACTTGCAGTATGCAACTGAAGGCGCAACAAGCTAGGACTTATCCGCAGAACCTTGGACTACAATCCAGAGGAACAACAGCGCAAGACCTCGTTTTAGATGGATCGAAAGACGAGAAGCTCAACCGACTCGAAGTGTGCAAATGAAGGCGCAACAAGCTAGACTTATCCGAAGAGCATTGGACTGCAATCCAGAGGAACAACAGCGCAAGACCACATTTTAGATGGATCGAAAGACGAGAAGTTCAACCGACTCGAAGTGTGCAAATGAAGGCGCAACAGGCTAGGACTTATCCGCAAAACCTTGGACTACAATCCAGAGGAACAATAGCGCAAGACCTCGTTTTAGATGGATCGAAAGACGAGAAGCTCAACCGACTCGAAGTGTGCAAATGAAGGCGCAACAAGCTAGACTTATCCGAAGAGCATTGGACTGCAATCCAGAGGAACAACAGCGCAAGACCACATTTTAGATGGATCGAAAGACGAGAAGTTCAACCGACTTGCAGTATGCAACTGAAGGCGCAACAAGCTAGGACTTATCCGCAGAACCTTGGACTACAATCCAGAGGAACAACAGCGCAAGACCTCGTTTTAGATGGATCGAAAGACGAGAAGCTCAACCGACTCGAAGTGTGCAAATGAAGGCGCAACAAGCTAGACTTATCCGAAGAGCATTGGACTGCAATCCAGAGGAACAACAGCGCAAGACCACATTTTAGATGGATCGAAAGACGAGAAGCTCAACCGACTTGAAGTATGCAACTGAAGGCGCAACAAGCTAGGACTTATCCGCAGAACCTTGGACTACAATCCAGAGGAACAACAGCGCAAGACCTCGTTTTAGATGGATTAAAAGACGAGTAGCTCAACCGACTCGAAGTATGCAACTGAAGGCGCAACAGGCAAGGACTTATCCGCAGAACATTGGACTACAATCCAGAGGAACAACAGCGCAAGACCACATTTTAGATGGATCGAAAGACGAGAAGTTCAACCGACTCGAAGTGTGCAAATGAAGGCGCAACAGGCTAGGACTTATCCGCAGAACCTTGGACTACAATCCAGAGGAACAACAGCGCAAGACCTCATTTTAGATGGATCGAAAGACGAGAAAATCAACCGACTTGGAGTATGCAACTGAAGGCGCAAAAAGCTAGGACTTATCCGCAGAACCTTGGACTACAATCCAGAGGAACAACAGCGCAAGACCACATTTTAGATGGATCGAAAGACGAGAAGCTCAACCGACTTGGAGTATGCAACTGAAGGCGCAACAAGCTAGGACTTATCCGCAGAACCTTGGACTACAATCCAGAGGAACAACAGCGCAAGACCACATTTTAGATGGATCGAAAGACGAGAAGGTCAACCGACTTGGAGTATGCAACTGAAGGCGCAACAAGCTAGGACTTATCCCCAGAACCTTGGACTGCAATCCAGAGGAACAACAGCGCAAGACCTCATTTTAGATGGATCGCAAGATGATAAGCTCAACCGACTTGGACTGTGTAAATGAAGGCAGAAGGCTAGGACTTACCCGAAGAGCCTTGGACTGCAATTCACAGGATATTTTGATATCCTCCATTTAGAGCTCATGAATGATGCAGCAGTTGTTATAAAAGCGACTAGCTCTTTGGGTTAGCTGGCATCTATATCCGCTGCTTCAAGGAAGAATTTACCTAGATAACGTTGACGAGTTTGTATATGTTCGTCCTTGTTGCACAACCTGCAAGTATTGTCTCGTGCTATTCCCATAGTCATCAGCTGTTTTTTGATACGGTAGTGCCCCGTGAGGAAGGTCACAGAATCTCAAAGGCGTTAATTGCAAGTAGAGCTGCCCTGCTATCAGAGAGAGTGTAAATGATTTTGTTCGTTATGATTCTGTATAAATTCTCTCGGATGCAGAGTTCTATTGCATGGATTTCCGCCTGAAATACGGAGCTGCTAGCGTATAAGTCAGTATTAGTGCCAGGACCGCATACTACCGGTCCAACTCCGTCACTTGTTTTAGATCCACCTGTATACCATATATAGGACTTCTTGGCAAATGTTGGTTTGTTCTGTTCCCAGTTTAAACGTTCTGGAAATGTAACCTTTAAGTTGTGTTCGAAGTTATAACGTGGCAAGTTTCCAAGTAGTTCATGTTTGTTAAGTTCCTCTTAGATTTTAGGATGGGCTAGATTGGAATTTGGTTCAGTCTCTGTGAAGATCGTGTAGGCATTTACCAGAGCTTCTTTCATAAGTTCGAAATGAAGTGGTGGGGTGTTTAGGATAAGTCCAGCAGTTGGTGTAGTTTTCATGGCACCAGTTGCAAAAATACAGGCTAATTTCTGTAGTTTATTTAGTTTAGCCTGTGCAGACCACCTAACGGTTGCGGAGTCCCCAGTTTTTACCAAGTAGACTTTAGCTGCTCCACAGTGGGATCCCGGCCTTGTCGATAGTCTTGGTAAGGTGAGAGTTCCATGTAAGCTTTTCATCCAGTGTGATTCCTTGATATTTAACTTCCGACGAGAACTCCATTGATTCACCGAAGGGTGTTGCGGTTTTGAGTCTTTCCCGCATTCTTCTCTGAGTGAATGAAACTGTGGTGCTTTTCTTAGGATTGACCATTGTGAACCACTCAGCGATTTGGGTTAATGCCCTCTGGAGGCCTTTGAACATTGTGTCGTCTAATTTGTCATCTGCATATCCTTGGACATAACAACCGTCGTTACTGAGAATAATCAGTAGTTCGTTTACTACGATGGACAATAGTAGTGGAGAGAGGACTCCCCCCTGTGGGCAGCCTTTCGTAGCTAGAACACAGAGTTTGTAGCTGCCTAGTGAGGTATGTATTGCTTAAAATATAAATGCAAAAGTGCTGCATTTTTTCTGTTTTTGATTTTGTTCTGCAAGCACTTTATGAAGGTATTGTGCTGTGGGCCGTTGACTAGGACATGTTCGGCGAAAGAAAATGTACGCTCCTGGCCAAAGGATCGTTCTTTTTTTTCATCCAGAATAACAACCGATAATTTAAGATTACACCTTCCAAAAGAGAACCCCTAAAACTAATAAAGGATAGGTAGGGGTATGGTGAACCAGTTGAATTTACATTCAAAAGGCAGAAAATCCTAAACAATTTTCCTGGCCTTTGAAGTCTGTGCCATCTACTTCTTCTAGAATTGCATAAAAGTATTTCTCACTATCCTTCACATAGTATGTGCGCTAAGCCCTCAGCATGCAGCATGCAGATCACCGCAGAATCTGCAGATATCTGTATCCGACAGTCCCAGACTCTGCGTGTTTACGCAGAGCACACAGTGCCCTGTCAGGATTCCTATTAGTGAAACTACGGATATACCCCCACAGAATTAATTCAAAGAAGTGAAGTCATTTGAGCAATAATTGATCAAAGCTTTGCTGTTACTTGAGACATCGACTCATATTCGTCTCACAAGGAATGACACCGGATGTCGAAATCTGTATAAAGCAACTTAAGAGTTATTTATTTTCTGGCAGTTCGAAAAGAAAAACAAAAAGTTGACCCAAAATTGGGTATTCGACCCGAAACCGTTTCAAATCGGGATTAAGTAGTCACGCATTCAAATTGGGGTCTAAAAAACCCAACTTTTACGCTCCCTTTCCAGTTGTAGTAGGTAGTAGACCAAATAATACTTTAATGATTAAAATGGCTAAAAAAAAATTCCCATAATTAATTTCATTCGTTTTTCGCATGCGAAAAATGTGCGAAAATCTATACGCGAATAGCAAAAACACTATCACTTTCTTCGATTGGGGAAAATTATTAAGAGAAACAATTTTCGAATACAAAAACAAAAAAAAAACCAACAACAACAACATCAAAACAAAAGCAAATCACTTTCGTTGTTTGGGGTGAATGACAGGACCGTACCGTAACCACAATCTGCACTGCAAATCAGAAGAAAATAATTCAACTCCAATTGATTCGCAAAAAAATAAAAAAATAAAAATAAATCCGAACACACCGACTATTTATCAGCACCAAAATCATGCTGACTACGCCAGGTGAATTGCATTAAGAAATATTGTAATAGATTGCGGCAAGATCATTTGTTGGCAACTTGCTGAGAGAGAGATGCACCAACGCACAACAACGTCTATTTCATCTCCTTATTCTGCCTCATTTAATCACTTCCACATCCATCCACACCATTGCCAGCGCAAGTGGTCCGATGAAATGTATCGGGAAATGATTTTGTTGCCTTCCTACTTCACATATAAATATCTTTTTTATAACATTTTTTGTGTATCACTTTGAATCGTCGTTAATCTAATGGCACATCATTGTCGATCATTGACGAGCATTGGAATGGAATGGATCGCAAGGAAATTTTACAATGCATTATGTAACACACACATATTTCGTTTTTTTTTTTTTTCGCGGATACTTTCATCGTAAGGAAATGTTAACGAGTGTGTAAACCTGAATACAATTTAGTAAAAGACATTTGGATAACTAGATTGGTGCAGGGCGTTCTCAATCATTCGGGCAGAACTACTTTACACGAATACTTTGTAGGCAGGCAGTAGTATTCGCGCTAACTGCCGATACTGCAACAGGAAATGTCCAGCGATTCATTAACAGAGACAGACACGCTAAACTAGTATTGAAGTTGTCGTTATTTCTTCCTTGATCAATCTAAAGGGATGTGTAAAGGGAAATTTTGGCAACAACTGTGGGTCTTAAGAATGCTAATGTGACTGGGAATAAGGTTTGCTAATCCATCAGATGCATCCACCAGGTTGACATACATCATTAGCACTGCTCGGTGTAACTAATTTCAAGTTTCTTATTGGGTCTTAGGATTACATTGATTGAGGCTCTTTCACTTATTTGACGACAAATTCAGGTCTATTTAAAGGGTGATTTTTTAGCTGGTTTGGTTTTGGCAACACTGGTTTTGACAGCTGACGTGTGTTTAGTACCTTGTGTCACTGTCAAACAGCTTCAGTTTGGTTTGCAATTTAACCATGGATCGTCTTACAAATGAACAACGCTTGCAAATTATTAAATTTTACTATCAAAATTCGTGCTCGGTTCGAAATGTTCATCGCGCGCTGCTTCCATTTTATGATCGGCATTCTCGACCTTCTGAGCAGTCTATTTGGAAGATTGTGACCAAATTTCGCACCAAATTTACTTTGTTGGACATTAAACCACCAACACGTTTACGTACTGTGCGTATTGAAGAAAATATTGCGGCCGTATCAGCTAGTGTGACAGAAGACCGCGAAATGTCGATTCGGCGCCGTTCCCAGCAGTTAGGCCCTTGTTACAGCACTACGTGGAAAATTTTGCGGAAGGATTTGGGCGTAAAGCCTTTTAAGATACAGCTGGTGCAAGAACTAAAGCCAGCCGACCTACCACAACGCCGAGTTTTTGGTGAATGGGCTCTTGGAAAGCTGGCCGAGGATCCGCTTTTTTATCGAAAAATTGTGTTCAGCGATGAGGCTCATTTTTGGTTGAATGGGTACGTAAATAAGCAAAATTGCCGCATTTGGAGTGAAGATCAGCCAGAAGCATTGACACAGCTACCAATGCATCCCGAAAAAGCCACTGTTTGGTGCGGTTTATGGGCCGGCGGCATTATTGGGCCATATTTCTTCAAAGATGATGCGAATCGCAGCATTACTGTCAATGGTGAACGCTACCGAGCGATGATAACAAACTTTTTTTTGCCCGAAATGGAAGTTCTTGACTTGCATGATATGTGGTTTCCACAAGACGGTGCCACATGCCACACAGCACGCGAAACAATGGCGCAATTGCGAGGCGAGTTTGGTGAACAGTTAATTTCACGTTTCGGGCCGGTCAATTGGCCGCCTAGATCGTGCGATTTGACACCATTAGATTATTTTTTGTGGGGGTATGCCAAGGCTAATGTGTATAGGGACAAGCCCGCTTCGATTGACGCACTGGAAGCCAACATCCATGCATTCATTCGTGAGATACCGGCCGATATGTGTGAAAGAGTATGCCAAAATTGGACTCAGCGGATGGGCTACCTGAGACGCAGCCGCGGTCAACATTTGCATGAAATTATCTTTAAACATTAAATTGCAAGGTTCAAACTATCGATTCAAATAAATATTTCATTCATTTTTTCGAATTTTTTGTGTTTTTTTTTAAAAAAAAGTTCTAAACCTCTTAAAAAATCACCCTATATTTAGACTTTCGCCCTGGAGGAAGTTTCAGCGATCGGGTTTTTGCCAATGACGTCTGATTTTTGTTTTTTTTTCCTATACTGGAATAGCGACTTGCACTCGTACATTGGTACTTTTCCACTTCAATAAGGAATTTATCAAAAAAAAAAAAAAAAGGACTCGACAAGTGAAAAAATTATATAAAAAATTCTATGGCACTGTGTTGTTAAAGCAAACAAAACGACAACTTGACTTACAATATTTTGTTGTCACTATCCAACTTTTGTATTTCCTAATTGTTGTTGTTCAAATTATATGGCAAACCATTTACTACGACCAGGAGATACTTTATTCGTAGCAACATCGACGAAGTAAGGAAGTGGGATTTCCTAGAACGACCCTGCGTATAGGCATAGCTAAGTCGAGTCAGAAAATTTTTTTTTTGTACAAGGTTGCTACTATGCGATGGAGCGCTCAGACACAACTACCGGTCCATTGTACTACCATTCAGACACCTTACATTAATGTACTTAGTTTTCCCATCTTTCGAAGAAAAACGAGAAGGAGCTTCAGTGATAAAGAGCTTAGATCTTCAGTACTCACCACGTCAGCCCGGAAGATCCGTCACCTGATGCGAGCATAGGCCGGACAACTGCAGAGAAAGTGTTCCTCCTCACCGCAAGCAGGACAGGTAGTGGTGTCGCTTAAGCCCAACACATTTAAGTGTTTAGCAAAAGCTTGGTGGCCCGAAAGAACGCCTACAAGCAGCCTACAGTCGATGCTCCTCAGAGATAGAAGAAAAGATGCTGACCTTTTGCAAATGCCCGGGCGCAGTAGTTTGGTCTGTGTACATCCACCGTAATCGCGCCACCGAATCTTGTGTTCACGAGAAACCCAAGAGTCAATAGACGACATGACTAAAGATGCAGGCAGACCCAACACAGGTTCGGGTCCTGAGAAAACTTCTTCTGAACCTTGCCTAGCAAGCTCATCCGAGATCTCATTTCCCTGGATGCCAGTGTGACCTGGGACCCAGACAAGATTCCCTTTGTTCAGTCTTCCGACCAAATTCAGAGAAAGCTTGAGTTCTAGCACTACTTTGGACGAGGTAAGAGGGCTAACAGGCGCTTTTGATGCAGCTTGGCTGTCACTGCAAATGCAATTGCTTTTAGCCCTCCACCTTCTGTTCACAATGTAGCGCATAGCCAGTAAGAATCAAAAATCTCCGCTTGGAAAACAGATGCATGTTTACCCAAAGCAAAGTCGTAAATCATCGTGTTCCACAAAGACTCCGTGAAAATACGATGGCATTCAATCCATGGTCCAGAGTCTGACCGAAGCCATTCCGTTACCTGTGGAAAGTTGAAGTTTCGCTGAAGGATTTCTAGTGTCATTGCATCAGACGGCATATCCATAAGACAGGGGTCAAAGGATAATTCTCGAGCAAGTTCTTCAAAATTCCAGTGCGCATGGTACCAAAAACCACCTCTCTTTAAGCTAAAGATGGTGTTTAGCGTACACCCCATGATATATAAATCAAGGGGAGGAAGATTCATCAAAGCATCTAGAGCAGAGCCCGGGATGCTAGGGAAGGCCCCTGTGCTGCCGAGACATGCCATTCTTTGGAGTTTGGCAAAAGAAGCAGTTACACGTTTCCGCGGATGAATGTTCCACCAAACAAATGATTCGTATGAGAGTAGCGGTCTAATCATGGCCATATAGATTTCGGAGACAAGCCCCATGTCTTACCAAAAGCGCCTTTACACTGCCAGAAAGTCGACAGCTCTTTATCGGTTTTCGATTCGTTATGTTTGGACCATAGAAGTTTTTTTTTCCAAGGATTACCCCCAGATATTTGACTTCATCGGATATAGGGATGGTGACACCTTTAACCAGTGACGATTCTCCTTCTCGTAAACAGAACAACCGTGGTTTTAAGAGGATCGACTGAAAACCCGTTTCTAGTGCACCAAACATCGATTAAATCTGAGAATCTTTGCGCCTGAGAGCTTGAGTGTAGTTTCCAGGAGGAATGAGAGCCGTAAACAGAGAGTCTACCGCCATACACCATAAAAGGGGAGACAGAACGCCACCTTGAGGGCAGCCCCTTTTTACCCCGGTTATAACGTATTTTAACGAATATGCCTCCTGTACATTAGCATTGCCTTAATCCACATAACCAAAGTCTCATTTACACCATATAGCCTGGCAGATGCTATCAAAGGTCGCATTATCAAAAGCACCTTCAATATTGACGAAAATGACCAACGCGTACTCCTTCCGATCAAGAGCACTTTCAATCCTACCAAATAAGTTTTGAAGCGCAGTCTCGCAGGATTTTCCGCGCTGATAGGCATGTTGCATCTCAGAGAATGGATGGGATCGAAGAGCAACTTTGCGCACATGCATCTCAACAAGTCTCTCCAAACTTTTTAGCAAGAAGGAAGACAGACTTATGGGTCTAAAGCTTTTGGGTAGAGTGTAGTCAGACTTACCAATTTTTGGTATGAAAACCACTTTAACCATATGCCAGGGGGAAGGTATATAGGCCAAGGCCAAGTTCGCGGTGAAAATTCTTTTCAACATTGGAAAACCTTACTTAAACCCTGTTCCAGCAAAACTGGAAGAATTCCATCCGGACCAGGTGACTTGAAACTCTCAAAAGATGCAATGGCATATTTGATAGCATCATCAGTCACCACTCCCGATGCAATATACCAGCTGTTCCGCGTGGTATTAGTCGGTTCAAATGTAGCCACCGTCGTTTGAAGGCGTGAACCTGTCTCAAGTAGAAGACTGAAAGTCTCCGCCTTTGTCTCAGTGTACGTGCCATCAGGTTTAAGGATTGCATCCAGTATACTTGGTCAGTTCCTTTGGAGGACTCTAACAAGCCTACTAGTTGCACTTAGAGATTCGACCTCTTCACATAACTTTTTATAGGATTAATTTTTCGACTGCGAATAAGTCTCTTAAAAACTTTTTGTTTCGATCGATAAAGATTCCAGTCTTCCACTAAGTTGATTTTTAAAGACCGATTTAGCAGCTTCCTAGTTTCTTTACGAAGACACTGCAGTTCGGAGTTCCACCAAGGTACCGATTTTCTGCGGGGGGGTTTAGAAACAGGGCACGAAAGTTCAAAGCAGCGGGTGAGGACGTTGTTCAGATCCTGAGCAGACCTCTCCACTCCCTGTCTTGATCTAAGTTTGAGTGGAACTTTGATAGAGTTGGCAAGCTCCTCTCTAAACCGTGGCCCGTTCGTTTTTCGCGGTTTTCTTCTCTCTTGCGAAGGTGACAGTTCTCAGTAGATTTGAAATTCGATGACGATAAAATGAAGTCCAAAAGTCGATATCCCCTTACGTTGCATTTGCTGCTGCCCCAAACAGTGTTCTGAGCATTAGCATCGCAGCACAAGACAAGCCCCAACTTACGCTGCTACAAGCTCTATCACAGCCTTTAGTGGAGGTGGGTTTAGAGAGTCATTGGGGAAATAAGCCGATGCAGCGACAAAGGTTTCTCAATTATTATTTGCATAGTGAGTTATAGAAACAGCTACCAAATCTTGGCTACAAAAGCTTTTGATCATAGTAGCTGTAAAAGATTTCGATACAATAAGACAAGTTCGGATTGCTCATCATAAAGAACGTGATATAAATCACCCAAGCAACCAAGACCACAGATGCGATTTTTCCACACCCATAGTTCCTGAGAGAACTTAGTCGCGACATTCATAGCTTGATAAATCGCCCTTTAAAAGTAGAGATAAAACTTTGGAAAAGTCTCACGAAGTGTTTTGGAAAACAGGCCAAAAATTAAAAAGAAAAACTCGCCTGAATGCTAGGAAATAAGGCCAAAATTTGGGGAAAAAAGTCAAAAAGTAAAATGGAAACTAAGCCACAATAAGCTCTTTTTTTTGACATAATTTCCCAATTTGATTTGGAAGTAAGATCAGAAAAAAATTGTTGGCATAATTTCCAAATAAAATCAATTTTGACAGATTAATAGGAGTGAGCGAATTTATTTGATTTTTTATAGAAATTTAAATTTATTTTTTTTTTTAAAGAGTATGGCTGATTAGCACTGCGACCAGGATAGTTCTTTTGTGCACCAACTTTTGACCCTTAAAACAACCGAAAAAACTATCGAGACGGCGGTAAAAAGCAAGCAGTTAACCATATTGAAAACGAATGGAAGGGTGGCGGATCGAAATAGGGAAATAAATTTGAAAACATTGTCTAAGTACGGGGTTCGAGATAAAGAACTTGAATGGTTCAAAGAACAAAGCACTAAAGTTAAAAATTACGTTCGAATTTTGTTGAGGTTGAACAAGGAGTTCCGCAAGCCTGCTTGATTCTAGGAGCGTTACTTTTTATCCTTTGCATTAATGACATGCCTATGATTGTAAAATTTTGTAAAATTATTTTATACGCTGATGATACACTGATTCAACAAGCGAGGTCAGACATGTTGGAGATGCACTGCCGTTCCAGTTCAATCAATCCTTTTTATCGGCTCAAAACACAATGATTTATAAAGGTTTTAAATTATTTAATAGTCTACCAAACGATATAAGAATTGAATAAAATTTTAAAATTTTTAAAAGTATATATTTCGTTTTTTTCGAAAAAGAAGTATATAACGAGATTGAAACTCCGAAATAAATAAATTTATAAATTCTGTAAATATGTGTATTACTTTATTATAGTATTTTGTTAAGTATTTAATTAATACTAATAAACTTGACTAAACTAAACTAATGAAAATTATTTATAAAAATTGAGCCCAAAAGTCGTTGAGGGCGCCTAAGTGCCGCGAGGAACGCGGGATTAAAGATTTTGATTTCCTTTATGTAGACGGCAGGTACCGCTTATGGAACTCCGTTGATCCGCTCGGGGTAGCAGCCTAAGCCAGAATTATCTGGCAGGGGGGCCTGCGCGGGATTTACAGATTTCAAGGTTTTTCGTATTTTTTCCAAAACATTTTTTTGGGCGTTTTCTCAGTTTTCTTAAATGCAAAAATTGCCCAAAAGAATTTTGGAATTAATGCCAACATTCGTGACATTTATGCCAAATTTTTGAAGGATTTTTACTAGAAAAAATGCGGCAACTTTGTATGAAGGTCTTTGGAATTTTTTTCCATTTTAATTTGTATCCGTTAGCTGGAAGAATTGTCTTCTTCTTCGTCTGCTGATATAAACCAGGCTACAAAACAACTCGAAAAAGTGCATAATAATTATCTTTGAAATTGCCAAAGTTCCATAACAATGCTCAAGGGCAATTCCTTGAAGATAATCAGGCCTATCAAAAGTTCCCTTCGGACAAATATCCGAATGAAAAATTCCGCTACGAATTCCGAACAAAGCAATCAAAACATCCGAAAAAAGCATTGTCTGATTGAAAAAATTAGTTTCAGCTGATTTATATCATAATTAATATTCAAAACAATAGAATGAAAAATCCCTAGACTTAAAAAAAAATTCCCTTAATTTTCCCCAAAACAATTTTTTTACCTATTTTTATTTTCTAGTAAAAATTTAATTTTTGTTCTTCTAGATTTGTAACATTGACTAAATTTAAAAATATATATGTAATGAACAATTTAACTGTCGAATATAATAAAATATTTTTGCTTTCAAGTTAAAAATTCCCATAAAAAGATTTTTGTTACATGTTCCCTTAGTTCTGTCCCATCTGTCAAATTCAAATTCAAATTCAAAAACTAGTTTGCCGCGCATATTTTGGTTTTTTCAAGTGAAAAAAATAATAATTAATGGAATCAATTGCAATTGCTATCGTTGCAATTCATAAAGAGGCGATACACCAACAAAAATGAAAACTCAAAGAAGGGGACTAAGGGAGGCATGTAACATTTGGATGATACTCGGTAAGTTCTTCTTGCAATTATTTAAATTTGTTCATATCATTGGTATCTTTCGCAGATTTAGAAGAAACTTCAAACTAAACAAAGACTCCAAATACGTTCTTCAAGAACTTGAAGCGGAGCTGGAGCCAGGCGTGTTAGCGTCTTTTATTACCCCCAAATGTCGATTGAGTGCGGCGCTGAGACTTATTCGGAATAAGTAAAGGCCAATCAACGATCTTTATGAATTTTAAGAATTTAAAACATGTATTATTAAAAATATAAATAAAAGTAGATTTTGTTGAAATAACTATTATTGTTAGTCTACGACAGAAAAAACTTGTCGTTGAGAAGGACAAAAAAATTCAGGTTTTTTCGTGTATGGTGATACCAAATTCCGTAGCAGATTTTCCACTACGAAGGGAACTTGTTATAGATTTTTCGAGATTCGTAGACATTTTTCTCTTACGACGTAGCTCGTGATAGGGATGAATGACAAGATGGTACACAGGTAGCAATTAGTATTGCGATAGGTTTTTAATTGAAGAGTTTCCCTTGAAATACTTTCTTGGGGCTAATTGTAGCTATAACAAAAAAACCGACAATATCGTCAATAAAGTTGGGAAAGCGGGGAAATACTCCAAAAAACAAGAAGCGGTTGGAGCGGAAGATGGGAATGGCTCTTGATCCATGCAATGCCTAATCGATGGAGGAATAGTTATCATTTGATGTCTCAACCTCGAATATGTCTATTTCCTAACCAGGGCGGGTTTGTCGCTGGTAAATCATCCGCAGATGCAAAAAAAGGATAAAGATCTTAATAGAAAAATAATAGGTATTTTCTTAGGTGATCTGCATATGGTGTTGGTTGATTTTAAAAAAGCTTAAGATAGACAACCAATTAGATATGATATGAGTGGAGCTAAGACTACCAGGAGTTTCTGAAACCAGCGCACAAATGATCATGCTCACGTATGGGGGAGTCAAAGTCGGTGTGCAACAGGGAGGCGTTTTAAGTCCCTTGCTTTTAATTGCACTCGATCATCCCCTGGAAGGAAAAGTGCGTTACCTAAAGTACATCAGTTATACTTTGCGGACGATGGAGTCTTATAATCGAGGATCAAACTTCCCTGCAACGAGCACTTGATGTTTGGGTTGAAGTTTTTTTTTAAACCGAATTGGGCATCTAGCAGACATGGATCTGTATTTTACATTCTCTAAACCGCTTCGATATATTCTGTGACCGAAAAAAGCCCATAAGATGAAATTTACATTCCACATTGATGCTGTTCATCCTATTTATTGTCCTCCAAAACAAACGCTAAACAAAAAAGATGTGATGAGCGACTTTGTCGCACTCGAACGGAACTTTGTTATCGTTGGTGATTTTATGCAAAGCACACCTTCTGTTGTTCGAGATGCATCTCACCAAAAGGCGGAATGGTCTTAGAAGCCGCGAAGGAGTCTGAGGTAGACTTTTACTCATTAGGTAAACCGATGTATTAGCATTCGGATACTGCAAAAGCTCCCCGAAAGCTATACTTAGGTTGAGGAAAATTTTGATCTATATTTTGATCACCCGCTTGTCATTCTGAGTATTAGCGGGTGCCTATCACGGATGCAAAATTCGGTACAACTGTATCGATACAATTGAGTAGCATGATTTTATCTTTTATACATCGTTGCTTGTATTTTGTACGTTTTTCAACCTAATTTTTTTCGTAAAGTGGTCATAACTTTGAGTATATACAATAACCATTTCTGCAGACTGCTAAACGGCGAAGACGACACAAATTCGCTATCAGATCGAACTATTAAATATTTTCAATGAAATACAAGAATTCCGTCCACCCGACCAAAATGAAGTGAGGATAGCAATATCTAACGCCCGGACAGCGTACCCGCCGACCTATTTAGGGCAGCAAGAGATAACTTGATGACGCACTGTTATGTGACTTCTTTAATATCATACTTAAAAGTGCAAAACTCATAAGCCAACACAAAAGGTACGATCTTAAAAGGTCTGTTCAAGAACACACCGAGCCGACACTTGTGTATTTGCGAGTTAGAAACAGAAGCGGCAAAAATGGGTCAACAAGAAGGGACACCCAACATCGACGAATCGGTCAGAATGTCACAATCGACAGCTATTACTTTGAGTTAGTAAGGGACTTTATAAACTCGGTTCTGCTATCACATCTCAAAACGATACCTCCTTAAGAAATTAAACGAAGATTAAGCTTGCTAATCGTTGTTTCTTTGGGCTTAGAAGGACACTATGTAGTAAAGCCCTCTTCCGAACAACTAAATAAACTCTTTATAGAACTCTCATAATCCCAGTCCTACTGTATGGTTTCGAAACATGAACTATTTCTAAAGCGGATGAAGATATCCTTGGTCATTTTGACGAGAAACATTTTTCGTTAGATATTGGGTCCCTTATGCGTTGACGGTTCAACGATGAACTCAACGAGCTGTACAGCGTCAAAAAAGTGCGCATTGAGCGTGCTCCAGCCCGCAGAATCTTCGACTCCAATCCGAAGGGACAACGCAGTAGAGCACGATCTCGCCTTAGGTGGCGCCGCTCGCAAGTGGAAGGGGACCTCAACCAACTTGGAGTGCGCAATTGGAGAGGCTTATTGGTTGGGGCCCAGGTCCACTCCGGACTATAGCGTAGCCTAAGTAAATACGTAAGTCCTTGCTTTATGTTTATTTGTATTTGAGTTTTGAGTATTTATGAACTGTTTTTGTTTATGTTTTATCAACTAACTGGGACTGCTTTAGAAAAGACTAGATACCATATAAAATAGATCTAAAGATCTCGAACACAAAATCAATTTCAAAGTCAAAATAAATATCCTCTTTAAATTACCGAACTTAAAAAACTCTTAAATCGTGAAATGACTTTATTTCTTGAAGGCCTCACTGCGGATAAGAGTTCCGATTTCCCATGAAAGCTATGAAAGGTATCTAAAACCTTTTTTCTTGACCTCTCCCAGGCTTCTGATAAAGTATGACAAAAAGGATGGAACCAGAAGCTAAAATTGGTGTTTCTAAGGCAATTGTATATCTTTCTTCGGTATTAAGTTCGTAGTAAACGAATATTTTGAACTAGAAGAAATCGCGGCAGTAGTGTCCCAAGGAAGCGTTCTTGGTCCGATCAAATTTTTAATCTTCACTTGAAATATTCCGCAAGAGGAAATGGAATCAACTCTAGGTACGTTTTGCGTGAGTAACGGTCCGGCGATCACACGGTCCAAACTTGTCATCCCGATGACATCCTAACGTCACTATGACGTCGTTTACCAAAATTGTCATCCAGTGTGATCGCCTGTCATCCGGCATATCATTGATTGTTTCATCCGAATGACAAGGTCCGACGGACGACATAGCTCGATCTAACATCGGATGACACCTTGCATCGTTGAAAGGTTACGTGAAAAAACTTAGACTCGGATGACCTAATGGATGACACTGTGTGATCGGGTGTCATCTAGCAGATAACCGAATTACGTCGGCATGTCATCTAGGTCATACGTTCGGATGACCGTCTGAACGCATCTTAATACGCTTGAATCAGCAACGAAAATCTTGTTAAGGTTGCTCCATCTACCGGGGCATCTTTTTAACCCTTAAGATCAGTCGTACGACTGGGAAATTTCACCTTACACACCTCAACATGACCCATATCCTTGTGAAAAGACTTATCACTCAAGACTGTCTCATAAATTATGCGAATCTCTGTTACTTAATGCCAACCCATCCATCTATGTCAAATGAAACAATCGCCTTAACGTACTACCCGGTACATCACTGAACGTGTACCGCTATCGGGGCTCGAAGTCATTACCCCAACCAAAGCGATTTGTTTTTTTTTTTTTTTTCTTTAGCTTTTCTTGATTTTTCCGAAACACACACTCATTGTGGAAATTTTCTTTTCTTCTGCTCCCACTGCCTGCCGCTGGACTCGACTACCAGTGTGATAATTACAGCGTGTGTATGTTTATCTCTCACCATCCTCACTATGGGGCTGCTAAAACACTAAACATACACGTCAAGTACAAATCAAAACGGAAGGTAGGTAGGTTGCTTGGTATGGCATGGTATCCTCTTCTTCTCCTCCACCTCCATTCAACAGTAATCAAGGTGGAAAATTCGTACAGTTTGCCATTCGATATCTCATCTCAGCTGTTTTCTTTTGCTGGCACCAATGCAACAACCATAACTGCACGTACACAGCAGAGCAGCAGTAAACCAAACAAGATGGGGAAGGGAGAGCTGCTCAGCTTATTTGTTTTCTCACTACCCTGGTGGTAGGTTTTTTTTTCACTTTCTTATAAAAGGTCGATGATGGCCACAATTCGAAAACAATTCATCTTTAGATACTGCTAAGTCATGATCATTAAAAGCAAATATTTTGTTATTCTACAGTTAATTGTAAGTTTAATAAAGAGAAAATTTGTGTAAAATAAAATTATTTAGAGCAAAAGTGCAAGTGCTAGTGCAACGATCTCGGCAAGCGGCAACAAATGAAAAAAAAAAAAAACTAGAAAAATATATAGTGAAAGTCTTCTACGCTGTTTATATTGGACTTTGTGGATTATAACTGTTCGCTTACGTACTGAGCGTATATAGCCAAAGGATATAAAAGTGATGATACAAGTGGATATCCGTGAGATAGTAATTCTAGTGGAATAGTTGTTTTTTTTTTTTTTTGGAGAAAACGTGTTTGTGACAATTGAAAGACTACGGAGTTTTCTACCCAATAGATTGGATATCCACGTTAAAAATCACACGAGAAGGAGATTGTCTAAGCTAAAACCAGTGGAATAATTTAGTTGTCACTTTGTTGTGATGGATCTAGTGTGAGCTCAGTTTAGGCACTGGGATAATATTTGGAATATCTTGTCATTTGAAAGAGAACAAGTTTTCGTGACAAGAACCTTAAGAGATTTACGCAAATATTGCGCCTTCGATTGCATCATTCGGCAATTAAGATAAGTTCCCCAAAACCATCGTGCAATTTGATTTGTTTTCTAACAAAATTTGTCACTGTTAAGGAACCGATCTATAACAAATTTTAGACCCAGATTGTCATTGAAAAACCTCAACAATATTGCATACGAATAGATCTGGGGCCTTTTCGATTAAATTTTATATCAAATTGCTGCCTCAGAAGCTGCGCAATATATAGCAATTTCTTTCAAAAAAAAGCGAATATTTGCAACAAACTCAAGGTCATCTCTGAAAATGCAATGATTCCTTATTTTAATACAAAATTACTACAAATATTGAAGTTGTTTGATAATACTTCCGAAATTGAGTAATAAAGGGTGATTTTTTAAGCATCAAATATTCAAAATTTTTGTTGTAATCGATAAATAGGCCTTTGCCATTTACGTTTTAAAGACAAATTCATGAAAATGTGTTCCGCGCATTCGTTTCAAATGGACCATTCGGAAGTTCCAGTTTTGCGTTACTTTTTCGAGCATTTCATTTCGAGCTTCAATCGTGTTCGGCTTGTCCACATCGACTAACGACTTAACATAATCCCAAAAGAAATAATCAAGAGTCGTTAAATATCATGATCTTGTCGGCCAACTCAGAGGGCCACTTCGAGAGATAAGCTCCTCACCAAAGTCATCGTTCAACATTTCCATTGTATCACGAGCTGTGTGGCATGTGGAACCGTCTTGATGAAACCACATGTCAACAAAGTTCAACTCAGCCAACTGGGGCAAAAAAATAGGTCGCGTGTCATGGCTCGATATCGTTCGACGTTGACGGTAACGTTTCTCCACGGTCGTCTTTGAAGAAAATGGCCCGGTGATGCCACCAGCCCATAAACCACAGCAAACTGCCGTTTTTTCGGGATGCATCGGTAATTTTTGTATGGCATGTGACTGTTCATCACTCCAGATGCGACCGTTTTGCTTATTTACGTATCTGTTGAGCCAGAAATGAGCCTCATCGCTGAACACAATTTTCGATAAAACAGCGGATTTTCACAGAGCACAAATTTTGATAATAAATTTCAATAATTTGCAATCGTTGCTCGTTTCCATGATTAAATTGGCACAGTATGCTGAAAACTTTTCACTTTGACAGATGATGTTTGGAAGCCATTACTAACCAGTGCTGCCAAGCTGAAAAACTTAACTCTTAAAAAAACACCATTCACATTAGATATCTAAAATTGCTTTCAACAAAGATTTGTTCTTGAAAAAACAGAAATTTCACTCCGAGAAATCAGTGCGGTTAAGAACTTGCTTCACATTGTTCCGATCTTCCGTTATCAAATAAATGTTTCCTCATTCTCTGGAGCTCATTCTCGGATTCATTTTTCATTGCTTCATGAAAACAAATGTAACTCAATACTTGCATAAGACTAAAATTGCTCGAGGATTTACTAAAATATTGGCAAATCTACATTTGTTTGACCGAAAAGTGTGCGACACAAATTTGTTCTTCGAAGAGGCAATCAATTGCCTGAAACACTGTGCAATATATTGCGCAACTTTTTAAAGCAAATGTAACCGAAAATTTGCATTAGACTAAAATTGCCCTAGAATTTACTAAAAATATTGGCAAATCAATATTTGTTCACCGAAATGTCGCGCAATATTTAGCACTAAATGTGCGACACAAATTTGTTCTTTAAAGAGGCAATCAAATGAATGAGAAACTGTGCAATAAATTGCGCAACTTTTTAAAGCAAATGTAACCGAAGAGGCTTAGCCTCAGGTTATTATTGAAAATGGAGCAATTAATTTGAAAATGAACGACCAATTGACCAAGTTTAGCGTAAAAATATTGCTTGAATAATCATTCACATCTTTCATAAATAGGAAGCTAGCCAAAGTGTTCTAAGTATCAAGAGCTATCTTCTTTAAGCCTAATGAAAACATAAATAAATAAAAATTGCCCAATTACCAGATACATTTTCAATTCATCTAACAACTAACAAATATACACTTAGCTCTTATTCCTCAAATATCTCATGTAACAAAAAATATTTGTTTCAGCTGGTGTCACTGCTTGTGAACGCAAGCAATGTTCGGGGTAGACGCCGTCCGGCGCTTCGAAGTGCCGAAGACACACCAGTTGAAGAGGTCACAGAAAAAGCTGGTGGTGCCGACCAAATCGCAATGGCCAGTCGAACCGAAGCCACACGCTATAGCTTGCCATCGTCCTACATTCCATCCGACCAAGAGCCTGGTAAGTCTTCCATCACAAAACACTCCTCCACAATGACCACACATTGCTTTCCTCCACCACTTAGAAAACTACCCGTATGAGCTAAATTTAGTTCGTCCCGAAAGTCAGTATCAAACAAACCCAGCAGGAGTATCTCAGTACAGTTTTGGCAACGAAGACCGTGAGATGGAAAATGTCGAATCTGCCGAAGAGTACGTTGCGAAGGCCATGGAAATGTATGGCACCCGCCTAAAGGAACCCCTCCGGATCGACTCGAATTCGGAATCGTTACCCACGCAAACAGTCAACAAATACGATGTCTTTGAAGTACCTGAACCAGAGCCCGAACCCCAGACACCGGCACCAGCGGCTCCAGTGTATGAAAAAGATCCCGTCACCCGGTCATACGATGTCTATGACTATTCAACATATGAAACTGTATCCGAGCAGCAATACGAACCGGCAAAGTACGAACAAAAGTACAGATATCAACCTGGATCGGTGTTTGTTGCTCCGCAGCAAAAATCCTCACAAGAAAATGATCGCCTTACGGCATCCGCTTCCAGTGAGTTACCGAAGGAAGAAATTCTCAAGCAGATCGAAAAATCCGTCATAAAGTACATGAAAGAAATGGAAGCCGATGGCAAAATCGTCCCTACACCGGAACCAAAGAACACCTACTATAAGCAACAGCCCCAAGAGACCACAATCCGAGTGCAGCAGCAGACCACCTCAAGGCCAAAGCAAGCAAGCTATCACTATGCAACGACAAACAGAAGTCACATGCCAAAGATTTCGCCAAAGCCAAGCCCGGTCAATGAGGATACCTCCTATCAAGGCTCCGCGCTGCAGCAAGAACTATCAGATAGTTTAGCTCCAAATGTCGAATTTATTTACAAAATTAAAGCCCGAGCTCCACTGCAATCCATGCAAACTTCAAGGCCATACAAATTGCAACAGAAAGCGCCCTCTGAACCGTTTGATCATTCTGCCGCTCTTAAGAACATGGAGGAGTTTGATCTATCCCATGTTGTCCAAGAGGAACGAGCCGCAAGCAAGCCAAAGCTATTCTTCAATTCCGAAATCTACCATGACATTAATTCGCTACCGTATAAGCCAGAGAAACACTCCGCCGTCGCTCGGCCACAAAAACTTAAGGAACATCCAGACTACAAGGGATACGCACTCTACTCAGAGCCAAAGAGCGAAGATGAATCTGAAGACGGCTATCCACTTACAAATCCCTATCAATATGTCTTTAGGAAGGAGCCACCATCTCCACCCCTAGTTGCCCAGTCGTCTAACTGGGAGAATACTCACAGCCGGCCATATGCAGGACCCCAGAAAGCTCAGTCGGAATATGACACCTACTCACCAAAGTATAACAACAATCCCGAAGGATATGGATATCAACACCAACAACAGCAACAGCAACAGCAGCAACATCAGCAACAGCAGAATCATAAATTTCAAGGACGCCATCAAATCAAACGAGGCAAACGAGGAGGTGCCCATCCCCATAACAAGAAGGGCGCCAGAGGATCAGCTTTGGCAAAGGACGTTGAAGCCAATGTCGCCCTAAGACCTCCACCAAAGGCGTAAAGTTCTAAAGTTGTAAAGTGGTGACAAGTTTTTTTTTTTTTTTAGGTTATAACCCGTTATTTATTTATTTTTATTTTTATTTTTATTTAAGCCCTGCTAACCGAGTATTTATTGTTACAAAATTAATTGTTTGAGGTGCTAATAAAGTATTTGGTTAGGAATTTGTCAAAAAAAAAAAAATAAGAAAACAAATGGTTTGATTTTTAGCATGTAAGATCGGATCGATTGCACAAAAACTGTGTTCTCCACAAACCAAATCCTAACCCCCTTAGTGACTCTTTTGGTTGTCGTTTTCACAAAGTGAGTTTTCTGTGACTTTCTGTGGCGTTAACGGCCAGCTTCCTAGCTTCTCCAACCACTGACTTTGCGAGGAAATATGCTTAGCACAAATTCAAGAGACTTAAAACTTATTCCGATTCCGAAACGAAACCTTAAGAAGCTTCCGAAGAGGTGTAACGCGTTAACAAAAAAAAAAAAAAACTTTACCAATTATCGTGGGTCAACACGATCTTCCCAAAAGATAAGTCATAGACTACAAAAGCTATCCTTTACTCTCTCAACCACGGGGAATGGCAACGAAATCAATGTTTATGGGAAAGCCTTTTTTAATCCTAGAGCCTGGAGTCTGGTTCAAGCAAAGTCAGAACATTGACATAGGAAATTCTTCGCAGTGTCTTCGCCTTTGCTTAAGCCTAGCACAGAATGCCTACTATAGCCGTTAGCGATAGCAAACCGATGCAGACATTCAGTCGAACTATGTTGGTCTGTCTGCAACCCGAAGAATCGCGCCATCAAATATTGTTTACATAGTAGACCCAGTGGAAGTCCTTTCTAGAGATGCCGACAGACACAGGACAGGTGCAGGTCCTTTCCTTACCTTACCTGTTCCTTTATAATAGCAAAGCTTGAAAGACCGACGCACATTTGCTTATCCAGCATCTAAGCCCTGACAGGTTTTGGAACCATCCATGAAAATTCGATAACATTCTACCCTTGGCTGAGATCCTGGCCGTAACCATTTTTGTTTCTGTATCATTGCATCAGATGGCATATCCAATAGACAGAGGTCGTAGGATAGTTTTCGCGCAATCTCATCGAAACTTGTAGGTGTAGCGGCTTAGTGGTTAAGTGCGTTGGAGCACTTCAAATCCACCTAAAAGTTTTCAGCTAATAGTTAATTATTTTTATTTTGTCATCGAAACTCAAGTACGAGTTGTACCAAAAACCACTTCTTTTTAGACAGAAATTCCCGCCAGATTTCAAAAGGTATCAAGCCGGTCTTGTCAGTTTAGTAAAATAGGCTATGAAGTAATTGTGTGAAAGCTTCTTCCACGCTTTCGCACAATAATTGGCTAGGCATGATCTGAGAGGAAAAACAACGACATCATCAGCTTAAGCCTGAGCGTTGCGCGTGGTCAGCAGGGCGTACACTGAACGCCATCTTGTGGGCAACCTTGTTTAACGCTGTCATTACATATTGATCGCAATCAGCATCTGCAACCATCGTCCTGCTGTCAGATCAACGTGATGCCCAACACATTTTATTTTCAATTAAGCGCACTTTAGATTCTTCCAACAAGGTTCTAAAGCGACACCTCGCAGGATTTTGATGATGACATGATGATAGGGATGTCGTATTTCAGAAAGTGGGTGAACCAATCAGGGCAATCAATCAGGCATTTTCGAAATGATGGAGTTGTCATCCTCTGCATTATCCATTCTACCCATTAGAATGTGGGCCATTGCCAAGCTACCCGAGAAGATTTTCTTCAAAACAGCCAGCAGCTGGTTAATATCGTATTGCAACATAGCTAGAATCCATCGGTGCCAAGTACGTCGAGGTTCTCATCTAAGTTTGAAAGTCACAGAAAGTTAAAAAAAATTCTAGTTCCTAAGAACTATGTGAAGGTATCAAACCCTTCTGCAACACAATAATCGGCACGTTCCAGTGTGGCTTCCGGCCCGACAAATCGACCATAGACCAAATTTTCACACTAAAGCCTGAAAAAGCCTGGAAAAGACCAACGAATTTGAAGTCGAGACTCATCATCTCGTAATCGACTTTAAAGCCGCATATGACAGTATTCATCGTCAGGAGCTCTACTAGGCGGGCGAATGGAGGAGTACCAAGATGTGAATGTAGTCCAAAAAGCAAAAACTCGTCAACTACATTGGCTCGGCCACATCGAGTAAATTGACAAGTTCAAGACCCCAAGGAAGACCATACCGCCGTCGCTGATGCCAGAGCACTTGGTCTGGATATCTGGAAGCAGCGTGCACGGGATCGTAGAGAATGGAAGGCTGCCGTGTATCAGGCAGGGACATTTCACGGTCCGGGAGCCTGTTAAGTAAGTAAATAAGTAAGAATTTCCTAAGAACTCATTTGTATGCTAGTTATGGCTTGTATTAGACGAAACAAATGAGGGCTTTGGTATCCATCAATCAAGGGCACGATAGAGTCCAACCAAGTTCTGTTACCGTATCGACAGGAACAAACTCACATCATCTTAAAATTAAATAAATGCTAAACATAGACCCAATGTAGTAGTTAACTGAGATTGCCGGCAAGCTAGGTGTCATGAATAATCGGTTCAAAATTCTCTCCTGCAACTGCCACAAAAATCGTGTTACAACAAGTCGTAATGGAAAAAAGGTTCCAAGAAACCTTGTTGCTCTGATTTAGGCGCAAATTAAATGCAACATAATGGATGACTTGCCGCTGCCAACAATACACCTAGACTAAAGCAACAGAAATTTGCAGTTTCGCTATGCTATGTAGTTTCGGAGACAATGGCACTCTTCTCTATTTTTTTCAGTGGAATATTGATACATATTGAATAGAAAATTTGCGAGATACTGCAAATATTTACGTAGTCCTAAATTATGTCGATCTAAATGCCGTTCATACGTTCGTCAAATTTTTAATGATGTGGTCATTGGACTAAGGTTCTTGAGGGCGCTTGAGTATGTAAAAGGTGTTTTTTTTTTTAGAGGCATAGAACTTGAAGCTGGCAACACTATTTTAACTGGCGGCCATTTTGTCAGCTGTCAAGTTGTTACCGATATACGGCCACAAGTGTTGAAAAAAGTCATCGACAAATTGACCTCCAAATTAGACTACGTCCGAACCAGCCGTGGCGGTCATATGCCAGAAATCATATTTAAATTACAATGCCAGAAGATTAGCTTTCGAATAAAGTAAATTTCATGTCATACTCCTTCAAATAATACATAATGTATCAAGTGGTAATAGTTGATGACGAGTATTAAAACAGTTTTCGATTAAGTCTTAGCCAGACCCTGGGTAAACGCTTCCACAGTCATTGTATTCGATGGGAAGATTTTGCGGGCGGTCATAATTCACAATTACTTTCGGCAAGAAACCGAGAAGAAAAGTGCGATGTTCTTTTCTTTTTATACCCTATCCTAAGGGTATATTAATTTTGACACATAGTTTGTAACACTCCTTAATATTCGTCGTAGACCCATAAAAGTATATATATTTATGATCAGGACCAAATCCTAAGACTATCTAGCAATGTCCGTCCGTCCGTCCGTCCGTATCAACTTTTGAGCGAAATGGTAAAGTGTTAAAAGTTTTTAAATCCGCCCACTGCCACGCCCACAATTTAGAAAAAACCGTTTTAAGGCTTAAGTTAGAGAGATAAAGTTGTAAAACCTTCACAAGATATGTAGGTACTGCCTACCTTTATAAATTTGTCATATAAAGTTTTTGGCCACGCCCACTTTTTGGGGGCGATTTTTCAAAAAAATATTTTTTTTTCTATAAATTTCATAGAATGAAATAAAATGCTATCTATCATCTTCCTTATGAATTTTTTCTTTGGGGTACATAGGGATAAGGATAGGGTATCATACTGTTCGCCCAAATCGGACTGTAGCCTTTCCTTATGTTTTTTTATATAAAGGGATTTTGGATACCCTTATAATGAAGTAATACAGTGCGGGCATTAGGAAAGTGAAGGATAAGAAAAAAGGAGATACCGATGCACGTTGGTTTTAACATCTGTAAACTATAATGTACAGGAAAAACAGAGCGGGGTAGAGCATTCCACATTCGCGTTGTACGGTTAAGAAACAGATCCTTGTATTTCACTGTACCTCCGAATACAGGCTTAAGGGTAAACTGATGTGCATTCCTAGCATGGCGAGTATTGCGGTTGAAATGCTGTAGGGGTGGAATGCAACTGACTATTTCATTTGAGCACTTGTGGTGGAAATACCGATAAAACAATGACAGGCAGGAGACATCACGATGATGACTAAGAGCGTCAAGTGACTTCGTGATGTCTCGATCGCCGATAAGTTTTACCGCACGATTTTGGATCCTGTCAAGTAGCTCCAAATATGTAATTGGAGCACCGGACCAGATATGAGCGTTATACTCAAGTTTGGGGCGAATAAATTTGCCAGATCAGAAGGAGTGAAATATTTCTTGCATCGCTTAAGGAAGCCTAGACATTTCGCAGCGTTCTTGGCGACATCGAATATGTGGTCATTCCAACGAAGGTTGTCATTAACACACATACCGAGAATGGAAAGTCGTTCGGTTTCAGCGATGCAAGTGCCATCCATGGATAATGGCAGAGAATTAGGGGTGCGCTTCAATGACAGCAGACAGCATTGCGTTTTGGAAGCATTAAATTCCACTCTTCTTGTGGCAATTCTTGTGTTAAAAAGAAAGTATTTGTTTTATTTCATTTCAAAGTTCTACACCTCTAAAAAAACACCCTTTACAACACTTATCGGCTATTTGATGGTCAAACAATTAAAGGTGTTGAAAATAGAACTCTGCAATTAAGTGGTAATAGTTATATGTAGCAGGGTTCGCCTATCTTGAGGGCGTCGTAAGATGGTACCCACAGGATATTAAAGTAAAATACGTAGAGTGAACTCATCCAGAGGAATCATCCTTGTGTACATATTTCCATCCAGTTTTGTGGTTACACCTCTCATGCCCACTGCCACTTTCTATTCTTTGGGAGGTTGTGAAATAAATAGTTTATGATACTGAAATGAACGGAGATTTTGTTTACACTTTTCACTGCACCTTCACGTTGGATCATCATCGGATCGATGAACGACTCGTTCATCAAAAGTTGCTAGGGTATCTTCAGCTGTGAATTTATCTTTCTGAAAGGGAATCGCAGAATAAAATATATTCGGAACTGTTGGGGTCTATAGTATTGAGGGTTAATTGGAAATAAAATTTTGTCAGCTTCTGGCGCCAAGGCTGGCTTGAACAATCAGCCCAATCAGAAAGTACAATTTTCGACCATTAGTCGTTATAAATCACAAATACTAAATAGTTAGCCACCTATTGGAGGCATAATTTACTTAAATAATAAATATTTAGTTCATTTGGTAATGACACACCCTCTTTATTTGATAGGAATGGGGAAAGGGTAAGGTATTCCAGATCGGACAGGGTTAAAGGGACCTGGGCAAAAAAAACAAAGTCCCATTGCTAACTTTGGTTATAAACTCGACATTTTTTCAAATGAATTTTTTACTTCTCTTCAATTTTCGTCTGTTAATGAGATTGGCCGGGCGTCATCGAGACTCGAGGGAACTGGTTCATAAATTTTGGCTTTTAGATTTTGTTCATAAATTGGTTCGATGACGATGACTGATTTTACAGCAATGGGAAACAGTGCGAGATTGTAGACATGAAAGGGCGTCTAGGCTGCTTGAAATTAGAAGCCGCTACTAGTTTTTAGGTTTTTTTTTATTTTTTTCGTTTCTCAGAACCAGGTTTGCGGTTTTAGGCAGGTTTGTGTGCGCAAAACAGCTAACGTCTCATTTTTTACTCGCGTGGGCTCTCAGGTTTTAAAATTCGCGTGCACGTGAGTGAGTCGATTTATATTTTTACTACTGCGCGCTCACATGGGTGAGTTTTGGCCAAACCAGAAGCTCGCGTGCGCACGTGACTCGCGAGACGTGAATATTGTTCGTGAGTCGTTTTTAAAATTCGAATTTAAGGAACAAGGAATTGGGTTGGCGTAAGAAAACCATGTTTTCTGAACAATTCAAGTGTTGCCGCTGTGCAATAAATATGTTATGCGTGGTTTCTGGTTACAAATTGTTAGATTTAGTTGGAGAGATTTATGACTATGCAATGTCAACATAAAAATGTTTTGTGAATGGAATAACGTTGTTATGGGAAAAACTTAAATAGAAAAGTAATTTATTTATTTATTTCTATTATTTCTATATCAGGTAGTGGCTACAGGTTGGATTCAGCTTATGTGACCTGCATTTAATGTAAAGTTTTATTGGGGGGAATTGGGTAAATGTTTCCTTAAAATTAGTAGTGGGTGCATTGTTTTTTCATTGTAGGTGTGGGGTTTTTTGTGTTCCAATTTACTGAGAGGTATATTCATGGTCCAATGTTTTGTTTGTCCAGCATGACAACTAGAATCCGTTTGAGGATGAAATAAAGGATGAATTTTGTCATTTACAGCCGAATTGTTTTTTGTACAAGTGCACAGATTTTCGACGTGGAAGAATTTGATGTGAAGGATAGCAGACAGCAGACAACTTAAAGGAGGTTATAACAGATAAGCATACTTCTCTAAGTCCACTGTCAGAACTCAAGCGATTGCAAGAACTATAAATTACTAAATATAGTTCAGAAAGATATGTACATTGACTAGCGGACAAAGATAAGTCCCACGAAATTTTCAAGTGCTTTTCTTTCTAATGTCACGGCAGCATCAAGTGCTTTTTAAATTTTGTTTATTGTTCAGTATCATGGACCAGAATTAAGGAATATGGCCGGCACTTGAAGTGAGAGATTTCGAACCATCCACACAGTAGCTGGTAATGCTACCACGCTCTGCGCTATTATGCTTTCCATGCTTTCTATGAAACGCTTCTAAACAAAATACGTGGACAGTTTGAAATCCCTAGTCTCCGTATGGTACTAATGGCAGTTCGTTGTAGCTAAAAAGCGGTAGCGTAAAGTCCGTCAACAGACTCATGTATAATGGGCCTGCATACACGAGATGAATTCCTCCGGATGGAAACTGTTTTTTTTCAAAGAGGGACAAGAAATGTGCGGTATGAAATGGTGTAAAATCTTCCAACAAGTTTAGAGTGGAAGAACGAAGTGTAAAGCTAATACATACACAACTTTCTACATTTTGAGGTCTAACAAAATGAAAAGACGTTCATGTATATATTTTGTTCCGCCAAAATAATTCATCCCGTGTACGCTTGAAGTAAAGATGAAAACCGGTTTTCCTCCTGGTGGAATTCATCTCTTGTACGCAGGCCCAATGTTCATTCCAATGGATCCAAATTCAAATTGCTGGTCAAAGTCAGCCGTGAGTACCGTCATAAGGGCATCTAACAAGCTACCATAATGTGCATCTGGAATTTGATTCCGCAACGGAACTAAGAATTGCAGAAAGTGCTTAAATAACTAGAAGATAGAAGACCGACTTACACAATTACACTATAAGGGTATTCAATCCAGAACATTTTTTCCCCAAATGGGGGAGCTGGGAGAAACTGTTTCGTCCAGTGAAGACACTTTTGATTGAACTAACACTAAATCAACGCATGACGCTTATATGCTGATCGAAGTTGAGGTCATCTTAAATTCGCGTCCTTCAACTAATGAGTCGCTAGAAGACGATAATGATGAGGCGTTAACACCCAACAATTTCCTTCTGGGATGATGGGACAAAAGCTAACTACCCTGTGAATTTGATGACAAAGATTTCTTTTGCTAGAGGCAACATTCCATCGTATTTTCTTACTGAAAATAATATTCTTCATAAAAATATTAATTTTCGTTTATTAAGTAAAATTCATTGTTTTAATGTACGAATTCAATAAAAAAATTGTTGTTTAATGAACAGTTCATTAATTCAATGAATGTACGTTCTTTAATATTTTAACATTGTTCAAACATTACTTATTATTTTAATGGACTGTTTCTTTCTTTAAAGAACTATACATTAAAATATATATATAGGATCCGCCAAATAACTTTTTTTTTTGAAAATGCTATAAAAAAATATAAGGAAAAGCTACAGTCCGCTGGGGGCGAACAGTATGATACCATATCCATATCCCTATATGTCCCAAAGAAAAAAGCATTAAGAATGATGGATAGCATTTTATTTCATTCTATTAAATTTAAAAAAAAAATACATTTTTTGAAAAAACGCCCACAAAAAGTAGGCGTGGCAAAAAACTTTATATGACAAACTTATAAAGGAGGGCAGTGCCGACATATCCTGTGAAGGTTGTAACACTCTATCCCTCTAACTTTAGCTTTAAAACGGTTTTTTCTAAATTGTGGGCATGGCAGTGGGCGTATTCAAAAAAATTTTACACTTAACCATTTCGGAGCCCTAGGGAATATGTGGTCCAAATTTCAGCTTCCTAACTTAATTTTAAAGGCCTAAAAGTTGCGTACGGACGGACGGACGAACGGACATTGCTAGATAGTCTTAGGATTTGGTCCTGATCATAAATATATGTACTTTCATGGGTCTACGATGAATATTAAGGGGTGTTACAAACTATGTGTCAAAATTAATATACCTTTAGGGTATAAAAAAAAACAACATGAATTCAGACATTTAAATAAAACCTTAAATCAATAACCAGTGATTCGGAGAAGACTCTTAACATTAGAATGAACGAAAAAAATTCAGAAAAAAAAACCTAAAACAACGACGAATGCATAGACAACGAATTTTGTGCCCAAACTTCGGAGCAACGCATCGGTAAAACGTGAGTGAAAACAAATATACATATTTTTTTCTCTGGCTTTCAAAATTTAAGCATTTCTCTTTGTAAAAAAAAAGTAAAATTAAAAATTGGTTTATTGAAGTGACAACCATTTACCCAAACTAAAGATCTACTTAGTTACATGAAATCAGATAAAATTTCCACATCGCGATGGTTCTTAGTTCCCAAATTGAAAATAAAAATATATAACGGGTGATCCAAGTAGAGATACTTTTTTCAATAGCCTTTTTTGACAGATCACGTGTGAGTCGTGTCATGCTGTCATGTTATTTTTGTTTAGTATTGTTTGGCATTTCATAATGGAAAGACTTACGCGTGAACAACGTTTACAAATTGTTCAACTTTATTATGAAAATTCACGTTCTGTGAGGAATGTGTTTCGTGCACTTCGCTCAACTTATGGTCAAAATAATCGGCCTACTGAGCGTACTATTCGCAACACCATCACCCATTTTGAGACCCAGCATTCATTATTGGATAATATTCGACCGAATAGACCACGTCCAGCACGCTGTGAAGAAAATATAGCGGCCGTAGCTGAGAGTGTACACGAAGACCGTAGAGAGTCGATTCGGCGCCGTTCGCAGCAACTCGGACTGACGTATGAAACGACTTGGCGCATTTTACGTCAAGATCTTAAATTGAAAGCGTATAAAATACAGCTTGTGCAACAACTGAAGCCGCTCGACCTTCCCAAGCGACATCGCTTCGCTCTATGGGCTCTTGAAAAGTTCCAAGAAGATCCGACGTTTTCGAGGCAAATTTTGTTTAGCGATGAGGCCCATTTCTGGCTCAATGGGTATGTAAACAAACAAAATTGCCGCATTTGGGACGAAGAGCAACCTGAAGAGATTGAAGAACTGCCACTTCATCCAGAAAAAACAACGGTTTGGTGTGGGTTGTGGGCCGGTGGAATCATCGGTCCATATTTCTTTAAAAATTATGCCGGTGCGAACGTGGCGACCGTTATCGTGCCATAACCGACTATTTGATGCCTGAATTTGAAGCTCGTGATCTCGGCGACATTTGGTTTCACTACCCATGTTCTTTCAAATGATAATAAACATTCTCCATTAAATTTGAATTTTCTGTGTTTTTTTCTTTTTTCTTTTCCTTTATAAAGAACTTTTTCTTTATATTTAAGTACCTTTTTGGTTCAGTGATGTTGATGAGAAACTCCCGATAGGAGATGGCCAAAAGCATACCTGACCTCAAACATACAAGCAAGACGAGCAGCTGTAAGAACGGCGCTGCGCATTTGTTTTCATCCTACTGTGCCCGCCCCATAACATTGAAACTATCTTTTTACCAGCGCAATTGCCAATGGAGTTGTTTAGCCATTTTTATTAAATATATTTTTCATTAGCATTTTGCAACGTAAAGACTAATTTCAAAGCTCTTCCTTTACCATTAAGTAATTGTTCTTCATTTAACAAAAAAAAATGTATTCATATTTAAATTCAACGCATCCATTTCATTTTTGCTTTTTTGTAGTCACAGTTCAATTGCATGGAAGGTTGACAATTTAATGAACAAATAACATTTCAATGGAAAGTACTGTTATTAGGGTAACGTAACTCGCGCACAAGTGGAAAGGGGACCGCCAACAAATTGGAGTGCGCTACTGAAGAGGCTCATCAGTTGAGGCGCCCAAGTCGACCCCCGAACTGTACTGTAATAAAGTAAGGACTCAGCCTCAGGCGGATGGAGACAGTGTCGTGATTAGTGTGTAGGTGGAATAACAATGTGCGAGTTACATGTTTTGCATGTTACATCATATCCATCAAACTATCTCCCATTCTCATACCACTTAACGCACCCACGGGTACTTAAACGTACCCAAGCCATCAGCAATGGGACAATAGACCCAAGCCATCGCAGCACCGCAGTATGTAAATAAAAAGAACAATAAGTCAGTAGTTGAGTTCGGCGGTTTACCGAAGATATGCCAATTATTCTTCGAGTCATGTTTAACCTATTTTGAATCGCTGCCAAATAAGTGTAAGAGTTACCCACGTCACCCATTTATAACACTAGATCTCTTTGTTAACTTGCGCAGAAATAAGTCATCTATAGACGACTCACTTTTCTTCGAAACAGTTGCGAAACGTTGACAACATAAAAATAAATAAATAAGGCGTAAACGGCCTTTACGTGACCTAAAGGTTCACTTTTCCATCAATAGTGTTTGGGGAGATATTTTTTAGCACGATTTATTTTTAGCATGCCTGTCTCCCCTTCGGGAAGGAGTTAGAATATATCCGAGGTAGGTAGCCCGCCTTAAGAGGCGACTAAAATCCGCTCTCCGTATACCGAGTGGTGGCAGTCCAGTTCTACTCGCGAAAATCAACACTCTTCGGAGGCATGCTCTACGGATTCTGGGGTGAGCCATTTATTGCTATCCATTGAGATCCGCTCTGAAACTAAACTCCAAAGGAAGCCTAACGACACCGAATGCACTAACGCGCGTTACTCGGAATTGAACGAAATCAAAAGGCTTCGAGGACGAAAATATTAAACTCCGTGCAAAGCTTAATAAAATAGAACAGCTCTACGAAGTACTAAAGAAAAAGCTAGATCTAATAAAAATATAAAACCAACCACTTAGAGAGTCGAAGACAAATTAAGCCCGCCCAGTCAGTCGCGAATGTTCTACTGACGAGGAGAAGCTGGCGTGTGAAACTGATTGGATCACTAAGCGGAGACTGAGCAAAAAAACGAAAAGCCAGTTCGAAAAA
Source organism: Ferdinandea cuprea (assembly GCA_963576555.1). NCBI lineage: Eukaryota > Metazoa > Arthropoda > Insecta > Diptera > Syrphidae > Ferdinandea > Ferdinandea cuprea. The sequence goes on from OY754958.1 coordinate 66,843,966, forward strand.
AACCTAAACTCTAAACCGATTCTTACGGGTAATAACGGAAAAGAACCGAGACACAAAAAGAATCCAAATATGATATACCATCCGCCACCGATAACCATTGTCGGAATTTCCGATTATAACAAACTTTACATTTTTCTTAAGGAGATGTTAGAAACATAATTTAAAGAGGACTTCTTGCAAGACCTTCAAACCGAAGGTTTCAAGGTTATCGATATGGTTAACCTAATTAAAAAAGAAAAGCGAAAAACTGGAAAACTAGAAAATCGTCAAGTATCTATATATCTTGAAAACCTAACAGCGGAAAAAATTTCAAATAATTCGCTCTGGAAAGCTTTGAAAGGCATGAAAAACCCAAGTTACAAGTGCCAAAACAATGGCGAATGGGCAAAAGGAGGCAAGGAAAAAGCTTTGTTTCGTTTATATAAAGAGTTGCCCAGAAAAGCACTAATTAAGTTTGCTTATCTCATAAATGCTTCGATTAGCCTGTTGTACGTCCCCCAGCAGCAAGCTGAGGCTATAATGGTTCCTAAGCTCCAAATGACAAAAAATCTTATCGACCAATATCGCTTCTACCAACAATGTCGAAGATATTCGCAAAATTATATTGAACCGATTGCATCCGATTATTGAAGAACGCCGATTAATACCGGATCAACAATTCGGATTCAGAATGAAGCACTCTACGATAAACCGGGGTTTCAGAATAATCAACGAAATTGAAAAAGCACTACAAGAGGATAAAATTTGTTCTAGTGTTTTTCTTGACGTCTCTCAAGCTTTCGATAAAGTATGGCATACGGGATTAAAATCTAGACTTAAAAAGGCTCCCCCATATCAATTTTTTGAGATCCTAATCTCTTATTTAGTGGACAGACTCTTTCGTGTTAAACACGGGAACGGGGATAAAATATTAAGCGTTAAAGGCCCTTACAGGATCTAAAGCCTAACTTCTCCAACCATTGTGCGAAGTTATATTTTTGACACTAATGGAGGGACCTACAGTCTAATGCTGATTCCGAACGGCAATTTATTGTTGAGAACCTTCTCATGACATTTCTTACTCTTGGATGTTTGTCAGACGTTCGCAAGAAGTGGGGCAGCGAATAAAAACTTTCATGTGGTACAGATCAGGATTTGAACCAGCGACCTCTCGCTTAGTGGACCAACGCACTTAACCACCAAGCCACTGCACCCACAAAACGGAACGAGTATTCCGACTTCAAAGAAATCTCGGCGGGAATTCCACAAGGAAGCATTTTTGGACCGATTTTGTTTTTTTTATACACTCGCGATATACCGCATGAAGATGATACTCTCGTAGCGACGTTCGCAGATGATACGGCCATATTAGCGGTAGACAATTCGATTCAGTCCGCGATATATAAGCTTCGCTTGGACAAAAACTTGGCGTATTGTTCTCAACGTGACAAAATCCGCGTGTTAATTTTGCCTTAAGAAATGTTTTATTGACTCGGTACAAATTCCATAAGCAAAAGGGGCTAAATACTTGGGAATGACATTAGATGCGAAACTAAAATGGAAATCTTACATGTTATAGAAACGCCAGAAGCTCATTATCAGATTTAATCAAATGCATTGGTTGATTGGAAAATTCTCGAAGCTCCTACCCTCGGAGAAAAAGAAAAACGATTTATTTTTTCCCGATTCCGAGAGATAAATTGGAGAAACTTCTTATGACTGCTTCCTGGTCTTGGATGTTCGTCAGGCTTTCGAAAGCGGTGAAGCAGTAAAATTTTGTTGTTCTGGTGCTGGGTCGTTAGCAAGTAAGCAAGTTAGGATATGACATTTTATTTCGATTTCTAGAATTGATTTCATTTATTTTGGCGTCTTTTGGGTTGAGAGTGGTTGATGGTTGTTGAAAGTAAACGGTGATCCATTTCGAGGTTCCCTACTTTGTTAAAGAAAAAAACACAGAAAATTCAAATTTAATGGAGAATGTTTATTATCATTTGAAAGAACATTCTTTGGCATTTATTTTTTGAAGATTATGTCTATCAAATGTTGGCCGTTGCTACGTCGCAGATGGTCCATCCGTTGAGTCCAATTTTCGATCACTCGTTCGAGCATTTCGACTGGTAACTGGCGAATGACACGCGTGATGTTTTCCTCCAAGGCCTGAATCAAAGCGGGTTTGTCGGCATAAGCTTGGCCAATTGACTTTACATATCCCCACAGGAAAAAGTCTAACGGTGTGATATCACACGATCTTGGTGGCCAATCGACCGGCCCAAAACGTGAAATTATGTGCTCACCGAAATGTTCTCTCAATAAGTCCATTGATTGATGCGATGTGTGGGAAGTGGCGCCGTCTTGCTGAAACCAAATGTCGCCGAGATCAGGAGCTTCAATTTCAGGCATCAAATAGTCGGTTATCATGGCACGATAACGGTCGCCATTGACGGTTACGTTCGCACCGGCCCACAAACCATACCAAACCGTTGTTTTTTCTAGATGAAGTGGCAGTTCTTCAATCTCTTCAGGTTGCTCTTCGTCCCAAATGCGGCAATTTTGTTTGTTTACATACCCATTGAGCCACAAATGGGCCTCATCGCTAAACAAAATTTGCCTCGAAAACGTCGGATCTTCTTGGAACTTTTCAAGAGCCCATAGAGCGAAGCGATGTCGCTTGGGAAGGTCGAGCGGCTTCAGTTGTTGCACAAGCTGTATGTTCTACGCTTTCAATTTAAGATCTTGACGTAAAATGCCCCAAGTCGTTCCATGCGTCAGTCCGAGTTGCTGCGAACGGCGCCGAATCGACTCTCTACGGTCTTCATGTACACTCTCAGCTACGGCCGCTATATTTTCTTCACAGCGTGCTGGACGTGTTCTATTCGGTCGAATATTATCCAATAATGAATGCTGGGTCTCAAAATGGGTGATGGTGTTGCGAATAGTACGCTCAGTAGGCCGATTATGTTGACCATAAGTTGAGCGAAGTGCACGAAACACATTCCTCACAGAACGTGAATTTTCATAATAAAGTTGAACAATTTGTAAACGTTGTTCACGCGTAAGTCTTTCCATTATGAAATGCCAAACAATACTAAACAAAAATAACATGACAGCATGACACGACTCACACGTGATCTGTCAAAAAAGGCTATTGAAAAAAGTATCTCTACTTGGATCACCCAGTATTTGAAAAGAAGATACGATATTTTCGATATATTTTCCCATGACAGCTTATACTCCTGCATATTTGTCAGACGTTTGCAAGAGCCTGGGCAAAAACACTCGGTACAAAACTTTCTCGCTTTTGAAAAATTTGATATTCTCAAACCCACGATTTTGATGTAATTTCGCGCATTGGACACTTTCTACATAATTGTTTAAAATACAAAAACTTATCAATATCGGTAGAGCCGTTTTTCGGGAAACAAATTTAATTTAAATTTAAGAAAATCGTTATAAGAAAAAAAATATTTCAAAAATCGAGGTACGCAGATTTGTTGTTCATAAGAAAAATTAGTAAAATTTTTCGGAATTCCCTTTATTAGTTTTTGAGAAATTTTGAGTTTTTATAAATGACCGTTTCGATCGCATAGTCTATTCATTCGAATCTCAAAATAAGCATGAATAACTTTCTCTTCAGCATACGAGGAAGTTCGAAATTATAGGTTCTGACTACAACCTAAGACTTCTCGGTCAGTAGTCCAACGCACCAACCATGAAGCTACTGCCCCCAATCATCAATATTTTTGACATAGCCGCATTAATGCCGCATTCTTTCAAGCTTTCGAGTGATTGGAAAGTATGTGCCTCAAAGAGCAAGTGGCAGTGTGGTAGAGATCAACTAGGCAGTGAATGTGTTACCAAAATGTAAGAATTCAACGACTCATGACCCCTAAGCATGCCTAAGATGCAGGTAACCTCTTCTACCTGTGGCAAAATGGCAAAATCACAACACCAACCATGTACACAACTTTGAGAAAGAGAAAGAAGCTTTGGCAGCATCATATTGACAGAGAGACAGAGAGTGCCACATTTATAAAAGACCAAACCAAGCCCAAAGAGCATTTCATTCAACAGCAATGAACTCTCCCCATAACCCAATGACACAAGTTCAATGTGCCGACTGAACACGAAAAACCAACCAACCAACTTTTCACTTTCATCATTTATTACAAAAAACGAATAATTAAAAAACAATAACATCACCTAACAACTTAGCACCTATCGTAGGATAAAACCGCTGCACGTTGAACGGCCTCTCACTAAATCTATTAAAAACAAAAATTTGGTTCCTAATTGCTGCCGCCCCCTCCAATAGCATCCTATTCATGATGATAGTGCTCGTAGTGTTCCAAATGTGGCTCCTCTTGATAGTGACCATGTTCTTCCACATGCGACTCGGCGTGGTTCTCCAGTACTAGTCCATGGTTGTGGCTCTTCTCCGTCTCTGGATGAAGAATCTTCAACTTTTGCTTGCTGCCACCAATCTCAATGGGATTCTTTAGCAAGTGCTGATCCTCCTTCTTGATGTACACTGGCACTGCATGGAAATGATGGAACTTGACACTTTGATGCGATGTCGCCGACTGCTTGTGCTCCACTTCGTGATGATGCTCGGTGTCCTCGACCAGCGGTTCGTACTCGTGACCGTGCTCGTACTCCTGTTCGTACTCGTGGTGTTCATGGATCTTCAGGCCAACAGCCAGTGTGACCACAGTGCAGAGGAGCTGTGGAAATACATCAACCGATGTTAAATTCAATTAATTAGAAATCCCAAACTAAACTGCGTGCGCTTACAATAAACTTGAACATGATTTTTGCTGGAAGAGAGAAATAATTCGCTACTGCTCGTGTATGCTTGAATGCGATAAACCACCGAATGCATTCGAATTAGGATACCAGATTCGATTTATACTACGCAGCCCCACTTTTTGGCACAAATGCACAGCACACAGCTGACTCCTGTGTGTGGCTTTGAAGTGTTTCTTCTTTCTTTGTTTGGGCATTTTCTTTTCTTTTTATGAAAGTCTTTTGCTGGAAGATTTTCTTTCGAGACTTTTGCTGCTGCTGCTGCTGTCGAGCGCACTCGACTTGTGTTACGTATACGACCGACGCGACGTAGTAGTAAGTGGTCATGTTCATGTAGTAAAATCCGGTGCAACAATAATAAATAGCAGACCGAAGCTGGCGCAGAGATTATTACAAAAAAAAAAACCAACCACAAACGCTGGACAATGTATACGGGCAGAGCATTAGATGCCTCGTGCAAAAGATACCAAGCGATGGTAACAGATACGAGTACGAACATGTATATCGATGTGTTACGGGTGAAAAGAAAAGCAAGATCAGACGGCTGGATACCTGTTTTTAATGCTCCTTTGGAGTCTACAGCTCTAAAGAAGTGATTATGTGACTGTCGTTTTGGCATCAAATTAAAAAAAAAACAAAAATAATCGCATAGATATCTGTGTTTGATCTTGCAAATAGATGAGATACAAGAGGCAAGGTTGGGAGGAAGAAAGTCGCCGATATTGAGCGAGTTGGCAAAGGTTTTAAGTTTGTTAGTGTTACTATACTGCCAGTGGTTTTAATGGACAATCTCATCAATGGCATTGAATAGTCCAAAACAGATACAAATTCGTTGAGCCGATGACAATAGAAAATTGTTGAAGAATATTATCTTTAGACTTTGCCATGGTCTACAAACAGCTGGTAATAGATGACAAAAAGGGGATTAGACAGCGACCCACTTCTTATACCACAGCGAGTTTTTTTTTTTAGAGATATAGAACTTCGAATTGAAATAAAACACAAGGTAATCGTTTTAATGTCCATCAATTTGGCTTTATTGGAACATTTATAAAAGGATAAAAAGGATAATTTTATGCCATTAATGTTTAAATATAATTTTGGGCATGTGGCCGCCGCGGCTGGTTCGAATAAAGACAAGTCTAGAGGTCCAATTTTCAAACACCTTTTTAAGCATTTGAAGCTGTATGCCCGCAACAACGCCACCGAATGTTAGCTTCCAAGTCCCCTAACGTTTCTGGTCTGTTGTCGTAGGCGAGCGACTTCACATATCCCCAAAGAAAATAATCCAATGGTGCCAAATCACACGATCTTGGTGGCCAATTGACGGGTCCATTCCGCGAAATTATGCGCTCATCGAATGTTTCCTTCAATAAATCGATTGTGACGTGCGCTGTGTGGCATGTAGCGCCTTCTTGTTGGAACCACATCTCATCCACATTCATGCCATCCAATTCGGGAACAAAATAGTCGGTTATCATGGCTCTATACCGGTCTCCATTAACGGTAACTGACTCTCCTGCATCATTTCGGAAGAAGTATGGCCCAATGAATCCACCAGCCCATAGAGCACACCAAACAGTCAGTTTTTGTGGACGTAATGGCGTTTCAAGGGTCTCATGTGGATTCCCTTCACTCAAAATGCGGCAATTTTGCTTGTTGACGTAGCCATTCAACCCAAAATGAGCAACATCACTGAACAAAATTTTGCGGTAAACTTCGCGAACTGAACCATTATTTTCGAAATAAATTTGCACGATTTGCAAGCGTTGTTCATTTGTCAACCTGTTCATGATGAAATGGCAAACCAAACTGAACATAAATGACATTAGAGTTGTCAGATTTGACCACAAAATGTCAGTTTTATCTCTATTCGAAAAACCAACCTCTAAAAAAAACACCCTTTATAAGGGCAAGTCATCAATTATCATAAAATCAATGGTTTTTTTTTCGAACTTCCGTCTGAGTTCAACGAGTTTTGGATTTGAGGCACTCACTTGGAATTGGCATGGGTCTGCGCACAGAGCCCAAAAGTGTGAGAGTGTCCCAGCAAAGAGTCAACCACCCTGCCACCCATCATAGAAGTATAGACAGAATGTTCAGGTGGTACAGGTCTGGATTTGAACCAGCGACCTCTCGCTTAGTGGTCCAACGCACATAACCACTAAGCCACTGCACCCACATTATGATTGTTACCCACATATGTATTGTCAATTATTATCAAAATGGGCTTCAAACACCATATTTTTGACAATCAACAGCACCCTCTGTGATCCACACGTATTCACAGATGGAAACATGGAAACCTTACAGGCGATTTTGCGGTAATTTTTTAAAATGTTTTACGGGTTCAAAGCAACATACATAGGTATGCTGAGTTGACTTCTTCTCGCCATTTAAAGACTTATGATCAGGATTACAGGAATCATAACCCTCCCACTTCACGAATGGGTTGACTTGGGTCAGAGAATGGGCCGTACAGATACTCTGTCCTTTGGTTTTGGCTAATACGATACCCTTTCTCCTCTAAAGCATCTACCCAAACATCAAGTGCTAGTTGCAGGGAAGTCTGATGAAGTATGCTGAGTTGACTATCTGGATAAATACTCATCTGTGGTTGATGGGAGATCCAACCGACAAGTGATGCATACCATATGGTCAATGCCGGATTTAGGGGAGGGCAGGCGGGGCTACAGCCATGGGCCTCCACAAAATAGGGGCTCCCACAAAGGAATGAATTCTCTTGTATCAGCGTTTGTACCATGTTGTAGTACCTAATTCTGACAGAAAAATTATCGCAGCTTAGCGATACTCTTGTTGGTCTTGTCGAGCTGAAGCTACGAATAAGTCGAGAGGAATGAAGCATCGCACCTCTTACAAAAGATGAGCTATCTCGAAACCGCTCCATTTGCTACCTTTTGGAAGGACATCTTGGAGCGATTCGATGCTACAAACAAGATGTTGCAGGACCCGAAAATGATTCTCGAAGCAGCAATGTGTGCATTAGAATCATTGAAATCATTCGTTGAATCCAAAAGAGTTGATTTTGATAAATACGAGGAAGCAGCTACTTACACTCGATTACATGAAAGCACAAGACGCAAATCTGTCACCAAAAGGAAAATTCAAAGCATTTGGTTTTATCCCTGTGATACTTCATGAGTTGGTTCAATTTGTATCTTTCGCCAACTTATACAAAACGAGCTATTTTACTACTACATTTTTGAAGATCAAAATTTCAGAGATACTTTCCCAAACATTGAAACATTGCGCACTGAGAATGTATTTGGTTTTGATTTGCACTGGAGAGCGCTCATTTTCAATAAAGAAAAATTATAAAAGATAGTCTTCAAACAACTTCCCTACTCAACATTAAAAGCGATTTACTCCGGAAACTGCATTTCAGCGAAATCATCGAGGACTTTTCGTCAAAAAAAAGTTCGCAGGGTTCCAGTTGTTGGCGCTTTAATTTAATTTCATATAATTCTTGTTTGTGTCTATATTTATATATGTATGTATATTTGTTAAGATAATTTAATTGGTTCATTTTATTTGGAAAATAATTAAACAGTGGGCCTTCACTCATTTGTTGCCCCAGGGCCTCCACACCTCGAACTCCGGCCCTGCAGATGGGTAAGCGAAGCTGCAAATACTGTGTGATGTGGCACTGTCAAAGGCTTTTCTAGCAAGCGTACTTTTGATCCTTCCAACATGGTTCTGGATTGCAGTCTCGAAGGTAAAATTTTTCCCGTAATTCTTATCGATGGAATAGTTATTCTCTGCAACTGCTGGTTTGAATAGAAGGAGGAGATTTTTCGGCATCTTCTGCACACATGCCCAGCTATGGCGCATGATTTTGCTATTTTCGTCAAACGCTGCCTGTCATTCCAAAATCCAGCCGATGAATTGATGATCACTTGCCTGAATGCGTCGGCCTTAAGAAATTGCAATTGTAAAATGCGAGTTGCTTTACGAAAAGCACGACGTGATTCCAGTCGACTTTGTCACTGGAAGTGATTAACTTGAGTGATTGAAGAGAAAGACAAAATGTCAGTGCTATGGCAACATTGACCATACTTAGGCGAGGCGCGCATATGTGATTTTCTGTCGCACGATTATTCAATAATGCAAAAATACAACATACGGCTTTTAATTTTGATGCGCATATATAATAAAAATATCAAATAAAATCATGCAGCTTGCATAATGTCTGATAACGAATCGGTTGTAAGTTCCTCAAGTGATATGGGCTTCCTCCACTTTGTGTTCATCATATTCAATTCTGGGTCCAATTAGTTGAAGTAATACATCAAAGGTTTGGGTGTTCCTTTAAACTATGATGCATTTTATGAAACTGTCCCTTAAGTAACCATTCTATTTTTCGAATAGAGATAAAACTGACATTTTGTGGTCAAATCTGGCAACTCTAATATCATTTATGTTTAGTTTGGTTTGCCATTTCATGAACAGGTTGCAAATCGTGCAAATTTATTTCGAAAATAATGGTTCAGTTCGCGAAGTTTACCGCAAGCTCATTTTGGGTTAAATGGCTACGTCAAACAAGCAAAATTGCCGCAGTTGGAGTGAAGAGAATCCACATGAGACCCTTGAAACACCATTACATCCACAAAAACTGACTGTTTGGTGTGCTCTATGGGCTGGTGGAGTCATTGGGCCATACTTCTTCCGAAATGATGCCGGAGAGTCAGTTACCGTTAATGGAGACCGGTATAGAGCCATGATAACCGACTATTTTGTTCCCGAATTGGATGGCATGAATGTGGATGAGATGTGGTTCCAACAAGAAGGCGCTACATGCCACACAGCGCACGTCACAATCGATTTATTGAAGGAAACATTCGATGAGCGCATAATTTCGCGGAATGGACCCGTCAATTGGCCACCAAGATCGTGTGATTTGACACCATTGGATTATTTTCTTTGGGGATATGTGAAGTCGCTCGCCTACGACAACAAACCAGAAATGTTAGGCGACTTGGAAGCCAACATACGTGGCGTTGTTGCCGGCATACAGCTTCAAATGCTTGAAAAAGTGGTTGCAAATGGACATTAAAACGATTTTCTTGTGTTTTATTTCAATTCTAAGTTCTATACCTCTAAAAAAAAACAGCCGTTAGATGGACCCAATATTTTTTCTTAGGTTTTTTTTTCTTTGATTTTAAGCGCAACAAAAGAGCCACAACACAACACTTCCCCGTGAAATTCATTTTTATACTGACAAGAGTTCAATTCAATAGTCGCAAGCAGCGTTGCCACAAAGATACAATTGTATCAATTTTTATACTTTTTTGCTTTCGTGCAAACATTGGATACGTAGATACTTTTTTTGTTTTTTCTTTGATTTCATACGTTTTTAAATGTTCACCAAAAATCTGCAAATTCTATCTTTGGCCATATATTTTTAATTTTTTTAAAATTTTTTTAAATCTGGCAGTATCAATTGTATTGTACCTGTACGACCTGACTGAAGTTGCTCTGTATGTTACTATTACCAAGTTGTCATAGCACTTTTGCTATTTTACAATTCTTTCACAATTTTAAAAATAATTTGGTATGTTCCTATAATTTTGAAAATTTTCAAAGGGACTATTAAATAAAAGACACTAGAGAGGTTCCTCGAGGCGGGTGAGCAAATGCAGATGAGATCGATATCCGGAATAGATTGCTATCTATATCGACAGCCAGGCCGCACTTAAGGCAATGAAATCAACAAACATCAATTCTGATATATTCAGGAAATGCAATCAGAACCGAGTGAAACTGGAAACTGTTGGGTGCTAGGATACTGCGGTATTGAAGGCAATGAGCAGGCGGATGAGCTTGCAACAATAAGAGGGCTACTCGTTAATAGTGAGGTTGTTGACATAAAAACTCCCTTCTGCATAACCAGGGATTTTATTGACGAAATAACCCTAGGAACTGGCAACCTAAGGTGGTCAAGTCTTGGGGGACACAGCGTCAAAAGCTCTATTCTCTAGCTCTATTTCTCGACTGAGAGTTCCAGGAAGTTTAAAAAACTAAGCATAATTAACAGGAATCCTGACAGAGTATTGCCTCTTGAGAAAACATGCAAAGAGACTCGGACGGTCAGATACAGACACATCTGCAGATTCTGTGGTGATCTACAGGCTGTTAAGGATATACCGCACATATTGTGTGAGTGCGAGGCAATTTCACGTAGTCGTAGAAAATTCTTAGGGAGACACTTCTTCGAATTTTTGGAGGAAATATACGGTAAAAACTTCAAAGGCCTTAAAGGAGAAAGGTTTTTTGTCTACCATTTAAGTAAAAATGTAACCGGTTCCCCAGGAATCGCAATAGGTCCGCTTCGTTGCCTAGTGTTGTGTGTGATGACTCTTACATCGCAACCCTGTGAAGCATTAGTGCGTTATTATATTTCAAAACAAATAATTGGATTAAAATGGTGGTTCCAAGAACCCTTTTTTATTCACTGCAAGAAACTCTAGTAAACCTTTTTATCCATCTTAAGCTACACGAGACCTCAGACAAAAAACCACAAACTTAAAAAAGTCAACTAAAAAATTAAAAAAATTGATTTATCTGTTTTGATACAATTGATACATTTAACAATCTGAAATAAAGATACATTTGACACATTTTGCAAAAGAAAAAGATACATTTTTCAAAAAGTCAGCGGCAACGCTGGTCGCAAGTGCGCGAAGATTCGTTCTAATCCACATGACCCATTTTAATTTGCGGCAAAACAATCGGAAATGAAATAGAGCTTGGTCCACTGTTTTTAATTGGTCGCATAGGTTTGCACTTATGTATATTGAGAACCGAGTGTCTCATATTTTGCGACTTAATAATCATGCGACAGAAACCACAAGTGCGTGCATACCCAATATCTTGTTGCGACTACAGTTCTTTAATCGTAACGCAAGTGTGCAGATACACTTGGCAGTACGTATGATTCATTTTAACTTGCGACAATCGCATCGCACGAAAAATGGGACGAATCGCAGACTTTTAATCGTTGCGATTGTTCTATTTTTGTTATTTTTTATAATGTATGCGCACTAAAGGGATTTAGGATACCCTTATAATGAAGTAACACAGTGCGGGCATTAGGGAACTGAAGGATAAGAAAAAAGGAGATACCGATGCACGTTGGTTTTAACATCTGTAAACTACAATGTGCAGGAAAAACAGAGCGGGGTATAGCATTCCACATTCGTATGAGAAAGGAATCTTTATATTTCACAGTCCGAAAACAGGCTTGAGGGTAAACTGATGTGCATTCCTAGCATGGCGAGTATTGCAGTTGAATTGCTGTAGGGGTGTAATGCAACTGGCAATTTCATTTGAGCACTTGTGGTGGAAATACCGATAAAACAATGACAAGCAGGAGACATTACCACGATGACTAGTGATTTCGCGATGTCTCGATCGCCAATAAGTTGTACCGCACGTTTTTGGATCCTGTCAAGTAGCTCCAAATATGTTATTGGAGCGCCGGGCCAGATATGATCGTTGTACTCAAGTTTGGGGCGAATAAACGCCTTATAAATGTTTGCCAAATCAGAAGGGGTGAAATATTTCTTGCATCGCTTAAGAAAGCCTAGACATTTCGCATCGTTCTTGGCGACATCGAATATGTGGTCATTCCAAAGAAGGTTGTCATTAACACACATACCGAAAATGGAAAGTCGTTCGGTTTCGGCGATGCAAGTGCCACCTATGGATAATGGCAGAGAATTAGGGGTTCGCTTCGGAATTCAATGAGCTTAAAATACGTTGCCGTTCCAGTTCAACGCCCGAAGATGAAAATAGTCGTGCGACGGAAAACGCATATGCGCGCCTAGCCTTAGGTGTTCGTTTTCATTGAATAAGAACGAACCATCCTTTTTTCGTTCGTCTCGCCCACTTGTGTACAAATTTGCGACCTTTCAGTGGACAAAATTTGTACATGACTGGACAATGCGGTCGCAAAAAAACGAAAGTATCTCACTAGAAATACTGCAAAAACTTGCTTGCTAGGTGCAATTACTCCCAGTGAGTTTTGACACGTCTCTGTGTTCAACAAACCCATAATTAAAATGTTAAAAAAAAAAAAAAAAAAAGTGCGACACATAACACAAAGTGGCCACTTTTACTTTTCCCAAAGTGGTACAGATTTCATAACTTAATTCTCAAAGACCCATGACCATAAAGTGTGCGACCCTTTTCAATTCGAATTCGAATTGGATTGTGGATGGATCAATATTTGGAAATCTCAATTGGCCTATTTCAATCGCTTCATCGCCTGCGCGTTCAATTGCAGTGATTGAATTGGACGTGCTGTGCTTTTGTGTTACTATAACATTTTAATGACCTCAGATCGGCAACGAGACGAACATATCTATCACTAACAATCGCCAGCTGTCTGCAATGCAACAACAACAACCAGTCTTTGGCTTCCGTTATTTTTTTTTTTCTTTGCATACGATTTCCCCCAACTTAGTTATGCGCTTTGACTTGGCAGAGTTAGATAACTGCTAAAGCGCAGCAAGTGTTCGTCGTTGGTTGTGGATCGTTGGTCGTTGGTCGTCTCCAGGAAGGATCATAAAATTTTCTTGGTGTTTATACCTAGCTGTTTTTATTAAGCCAAATCTAAAGCAATGGGTTAGTGAGGTAGTTGTGGCAGCGACAGCGACTTCCGTCATTTGCTTGAAATTGACTCTTATAAAACATGCATCCTTAACTGTGTTGTGGTAGAAAACAATTTAATTATAGTGAAGTACATTTGTATATTGTATCTGTAACAAGTCGATAATAATTAAAAGCGCCGAACCGCGCTGACGAGTTCATTGAGCGATTTAATCAACCGATTAGTGTTGCATTATTGGATCGTTACAACGCTCGATTGTTAGATAAGTATCTATAGGTACCCTACTATCTTTGAATTCGACTATTGCACAGTAAAATGCCCAATTAGCTAGGGCTTTCGGATTCGGGTTAATCGGGGATGAGAGTCTATTAGTCAACCACACTTTCGCTGAATGAGTATTTTTTTGTTGTTGTTCAAAAGCCTCACAGACCTTGAACTCGGTTCGCTGCTGAGTACGGCTCAAGGCATGACAAATGAGGTGCTAATGTGTAAATGGCCAAAGCAGCTTGCTGGTGGTTTTTTTTTTTTACACTCCACGCATTCGTACAACATTCATCTGGAATTATATGCGTGCGGCGCAATTGATGCGAATACAGTGGAAGAGAGTAAAGAAAGAAATGAAAAGAAAATTTGTTGGATTTTGTTTTTGTCAAAACCTGTTTTCAACTAACTGTTGGTGGAACACAATTTTCCCTGGTAATGATCGTGAAGATCTCATAAATTGTGAAGATGTACACAATGGTTTCGTCGATTAAGATATGCATGCGGGCAGATATAGGAAAATTGAAAATATTTCAGGTTCATTGTACCTACGTAGGTATACCTGGTTAGTCGTAGACGTAGACGTCGTAGTGAGAAGAAAAGTATGAAAGACGTAATATAAGTTATGTGTGGTGGTGTTGTCGATGTCTGGGGAAACTATGCAGCTCAGTTCTCACGACATGGAAATTATTCAATTGGATCGATTGTAAATATTAAGTTTTGACGCGGCTAGTTGAGGCGTCGCGTTATGGAATTAAATTGATGTTATAATAATCGTGAGGAACGTGTACGCACGCGAAGTAGTTTTAGTGCTAATAAACAGAGAAGTCTTAAGCGGAACCTGCCGCCACGAGGATGGATTTATTGCGAAGTTTATTGCGAGTATTCTTGGACTTTTTAACTACAATCTCCTTGGAGGCTTGGAGTGATTTTTAACACATGATGATTGCAAGACAGTAAGTCATATTGAAATGGTTGTGACGGGACTGGGGTACTTAGGGTCGGGTCGTTGCACTTGCTTTCAGAAAGTAGTTTCAAACTTTAAAACATAAACTAGAATTGTTTATGCCCATAATAGTCACTGCGCTGGTAAATATCACGCATATAAACTCTGCCATCTTCTGTGAACTGACAGAAAAATGTCCCCTATGTAGCTAAACGAAAGGCTCTACACCGCAGTTGTGCGTCCGGCGCTCACATACAATTTAAAATCCAGCATTATAAATGTAAAGGGTCCGCCATCTAACGTTTTTTTTTTTCAACTAGTGCTTATTTCGCGAATGGTAACACTTAACTTATGTCTGATTTGGCAGATAATTAGTTATATCCTTCCGCTGAACGAATATGGTTGTGTATACGCTTGAACAACGAACAACAACAAGGAGTGGCCGTTACAGTCAATGGCGATCGTTATCAGGCCATGTTGAACGAATTTTTGTTCACAAAAATTGAGGAGGATATTGGCAACATTTGGTTTCAACAGGACGGCGCTACGTGCCACACAGCCGAAGCTACACTCGATGTTTTGCGCCCTGTTTCAAAAAAAAAAAGTTTTTTTGGCGGACCCTATACAAAAAGTATGAGGACAAGTTTATAGCAGCTGAGATGAAGATGCTTCGCATGACAGCTGGAGTAACAAAGCTGATGGAATTAGAAGTTTCAAAAGCCTTCGCGTCAAAGAATTCATCTCAAAGAAATTGGCTCCGTTGGCTCATTGTCATGTTCAAATGAGGGATCCTACGAACTCCGTCAAAAAGGCAATGGCAATTAACGTTCTCTTACAACCGCGTAAAAGAGGCAGGCCTAAGAACTCCTGAATCATACAAATGCAGATACACCAGCATTTGATTGGCCTCAACGATGAAGTGATTCAAAATCAGGAGGTCTGCAGATATGTTTTGAGGTCGAACCGGCGAACCCCACAGGCGGACCAGTAAGAATTTAGTTGAAGTGAGAGAGTTATGATCCGTGTAATCCTGATCATAATCTCGTTGTTTAAATGGAGAGAAGCGAAGAACAATTTTGATAAGTCTGCCACTTGAGATTTTTCTAAAACCAAAAAAAAAAAAAACCGGTTGAAGATACCCCCCAAATGTATCAACACAAAATTTAAATTAGTTTCTTTCTATAAATTTTAGAGATATAACACCAAGATAGGAATTTACATATCGAACACTAGTGTTAGAACTTAAGGTGCGATTATACGGCCATTTGTGCTAGTCATTTAAATGATGAAATGATCACGTCACAAGGCATTCATTTAAATGACGCTCGTGTGATCGCCATTTTTTAGCTTTGCGTCTATTTATTGTCCTCCACGAGCGACGTTAGGAAAAAATGATTTTAGAGGCATATTTGACTCACTTCGACAGAACTTTTTAATTGGCGGGGATTTCAACGCAAAACACACCTTCTGTGGCTCCAGATGTATCACACGAAAAGGTCGAATTTTATTCGAAGCCGGTATGGAGTCTGGTGCCGACTTTTACTCGTCTGGCAAACCCACGTATTGGCCTTCGGATATGGCAAAAACACCAGACCTCATAGACTTTTTTATCGCAAAAGGAGTACCCGAAAACTCAGTCAAAATTGAAGAAAGTTTTGACCTCTCTTCTGACCATTCGCCGGTCATTCTGATAATTATCAGTGGAGGTTTACGCGAAAGGAACGGTCTACCAAAACTTACTAGCATAGTTCTTTTGCTCCTCCTGGGACTCCTTTAGAAAAGGATGCATAAATAAAATCTATCTGAAAGTATCTCTTCGAACACCATATGAACTCGAAGACGAAGTGAATCAATTCATCGATGCCTTGCACGGTTCAGCGTGGAACAATACTCCTCATAAAAAAAGAGTAACTACAAGTAACGAATTACAATATTCCCGCGAAATAACTGATTTAGTAAAGGAAAAACGAAGAGCGCGTAAAAGATGGCAGCAATTTTGCGCTCCCCAGGATAAAACAATTTTACATAATCTTTCTAGCAAACTCAAAAGAGACATTCGGGACTTAAAAAATCTTGAAATCTCTATGTATCTCGAAAGTCTAACGGCGGATAAAACTTCTAACTATTCGCTTTGGAAAGCTATGAAAGGCATGAAAAAGCCAAAGATGCAAGCGCCACCCACCCGGGAAAATAACGGAAACAAGGAAAAGGCCGAAATATTTGTTTATCTCATAAATGCTTCGAGTAGGCTGTTGTACGTTCCCCAACAATGGAAGATAGCTGAGGTTATAATGGTTCCTAAGCCAGGTAAACCTCCAATGACAAAAAATCCTATATACCAATATCGCTTCTGCCAATAATGTCGAAGATATTTGAAAAACTCATATTGAAGCGATTGCATCCGTTTAGTAGAGCGCTGATTAATACCGGATAACGGAATTCGGATTCAGAACTAAGCACTCTACCAGGCCAGGTTTACAGAATTATCAACGAAATTGAAAAAGCACTAGAGGAAAAAAAAATTGTTCTAGCGTTTTCCTTGACGTCTCTCAGGCCCTCGACAAAGTATGGCATACGGGATTAAAATATAAACTAAATAAAGCTCTCCCAAATCAATTTTTTGATATTCTAAGCTCTTATTTAACGGAAAGACTCCTTCGTGTTAAACACGGGAACGAGTAATCCGAATTCAAAGAAATCGCGGCGGGAGTTCCACAAGGAAGTGTTCTGAGACCGATTTTGTTTCTTTTATACACTCGCGATATCCCGCAAGAAGAGGATACTATCGCAGCAACTTTCTCGGATGATACGGCTATTCTAGCTGTAGATAATTCATTTCAGTCCGCGACAAATAAGCTTCAACGATCTATCGACAGAATATGCTTGTGGACAAAAACTTGGCGTATTGTCCTCAACAAGACAAAATCCACGCACGTTGATTTTACTTACAGAATTGTAAGCAATCTACCCATTTATATTGACTCGGCACAAATTCCATACGCAAACGCGGCTAAATACTTGGGAATGACGTTGGATGCTAAATTAAAATGGAAATTGCAAATAGAGCTCATTATCAAATTTAATCAAATGCATTTGTTGATTGGAAGATTTTCTAAACTCAGCATGCAAAACAAGCTGCTTTTATACAAGCTAATTCTAAAAGTAATGTTAACATTTTGCAAACTTTCCAAAATAAAGTCCTAAGACAAATCATAAATGCTCCGTGGTATATCCGAAACGCTGACAGCCACAGAGATCTAAGTATAACTACCGTTGAAGACGAAATACGAAGAAGAATTTCACACTACTATGAGAACGCGCAGCCGGTCCTCAAAATGTCTCATGGAAGATTTAAAACATACACTCGAAAAAAAACAATGCTTGAATGCTTGGATTTAAGTGTCCAAGGATATTTTTTGGAAATGGTGTTTCAAGACACATTTTACGGTTATAAGGACCTCCTAGTTTCCAAAGATATTTTCAAGTGAAGTCCCTAGATTCACATGACTACATTTTTGTTGCTACGATTTATTATTCGGTGGTCCTTGGAGCCTTAAAAATGTCATAAAAATTTGCTGTTGCCATCATTTTATATTCTGAGGTCCTTGGAATCTCGTGACTATTTGCTGTTGCTATGTTTTTATATTTGTAGGTCCTTGGAGCCTCAAAAAAGGCCATTCTACTAAAATGTCCTTAAAATCACAAGGGTACTTTAGAATGACTTTTAGACAAGATTTAATTGAAATCGCCAAAAACACGTGCGGCGCCTATTATTAACCAGCTAAGGAGAATGGGCAGTTCAATTACACGGATTATTTAATATCCGGATATCCGCGTATTCAAAAATTCGGATTACTATATAATGTCTCTACTACATTCTGATATTGACATCATGAGTCGCTCCCAGCGTGCCGTAATAGAGGCTTTTACGGCTATTCAAGAGCAGGTAAAGTAAATGAGGACAAGACATAATATATTCTATCAATAAACAAATATCTGTCCACCGACGAACACTCTTTTTAATAATTTTTTCCTACCCAAACACATACAGCCAGGGTTACAGGTTTAAAAAACCGAAATAGCAAAATTTTAAAATTTTCGTCTCCAAATTCAAAAATCATAAAAATTAAATAAAATCGCGCAACTCGTAGTTTTGACTTGACGTTTGACAGACCTCATTTATCTTTGGAATGAGAGAGAAACCTATTTGCAGTTTTTTTTGGGATTTCAGAATTAGAACTTCGAGGACTCCATTCAACAAACAGAAATAAAAAATCGTCAAAATCTAAAAATATCGCCTCAAGTACCCCAAGTCGCCAAACCGATTTTCGTGTCGCCAAATGTTTTTTTTTTGTTTTCATAATGTACGCGCTCTAAAGGGATTTTAGGTACCCTTATAATGAAGAATTACAGTGCGGGCATTAGGAAAGTGAAGGGTAAGAAAAAAGGAGATACCGATGCACGTTGGTTTTAAATGTCTGTAAACTATAATGTGTAGGAAAAACAGAGCGGGGTAGAGCATTCAACATTCGTATTGTACGGTTGAGAAAGGAATCTTTATATTTCACAGTCCGAAAACAGGCTTAAGGGTAAACTGATGTGCATTCCTAGCATGGCGAGTATTGCGGTCGAATTGCTCTAGGGGTGAAATGCAACTGGCTATTTCATTTGAGCACTTGTGGTGGAAATACCGATAAAACAATGACAAGCAGGAGACATCACGACGATGACTAAGAGCATCAAGTGATTTCGTGATGTCTCGATCGCCGATAAGTTTTACCGCACGTTTTTGAATCCTGTCAAGTAGCTCCAAATATGTTATTGGTGCACCAGACCAGGTATGAGCGTTGTACTTAAGTTTTGGGCGAATAAACGCCTTGTAGATTCTAGCCAGATCAGAAGGGGTGAAATATTTCTTGCATCGCTTAAGGAAGCCTAGACATTTCGCAGCGTTCATGGCGACATCGAATATGAGGTCATTCCAACGAAGTTTTTCGTTAACGCACATACCGAGGATGGAAAGTCTTTCGGTTTCGGCGATGCAAGTGACATCCATGGATAATGGCAGAGAATTAGGGGTTCGCTTCAATGACAGCAGACAGCATTGCGTTTTGGAAGCATTAAATTTCACTCTGTTGGTTTTACCCCATTTAAGTATGCTGTCAAGATCGGAATTTAATGAGCTTAACATACGTTGCCGTTTCAGTTCGACGCCCGAAGATGAGGGGAGTTGACCAAAAAACGAATATGTAAAGCTGAGGGTACTGTCATCAGCAAAGGAATGGATTGGATTAGAAGTGACAGACAGGAGGTCATTCATAAAAATGAGAAAGAGAGTCGGAGACAAAAGGAGCCGGAGCCTTGAGGGACACCAGCATTTATTTGGTGAGTTGCAGACTTGAAACCGTCCAAAACAACTTGTATTGAACGGTCCGAAAGGTTATTTCTAATCCATTGAAGAAGGGTAACATCGATCCCAAATGCACGCATTTTCGACAAAAGAGCCTGATGCCAAACTCTGTCAAATGCCTTTGAAATATCAAGCGCAACGACCTTACTTTCACCACAATGGTGAATAGAATGGTTCCACTTTTCGGTTAGATAAGTCATCAAATCACCAGTGGATCTGTTGCTGCGAAAACCGTAGTGCCGGTCATTAGGACGATTTATCAACGTTTCCATGGCCTTGGAAAGAAGGGACGTTAGTGCAATTGGTCGGTAGGAGGAGACAGAGGAAGATTTGCCTTTTTTGGGACGGGCTGGACAAATGCTGTTTTCCATCTTCTCGGAAAGAACCCTGAAGAATAGGACAGATATAAAAGCTTACGCATTGGTTTTGCCAGCGTGGAAGCACACCTCTTCAGAACGATAGGGGAAATACCATCTGGACCAGCGGATTTATGTATGTTGAGATCTCGATGAACTCTTGCCACTGTACGAGTGGGAAAACGGATCGGTCCCATAGAATATTCTACGCGCTCGAGTACAGGGGGAGATAAAGCACAATCTGGCAGCGTTGAGCTAGCTGCAAAATGAGCAGCAAGCAGATTGGCTTCAGCTGGAGTGCCATTGTAAATGAGTGTCGGGATAGATGACGAGGCCGAATTTTTAATATTCTTAACAAACGCCCAAACGTTTTTACTACCGGTGGGACTTTGTAGTATTTTTTGCCTCAACTTTTGGTCGTAGGAGAATTTGACACGATTAATATGGGCATCGCAGTCATTTCTGGCTCGTTTGAACTTTTTTCGGTTTTCCTAAGTTCGGTTGGCCTTATAAGACCGAAAGTTCGCCTTTTTTAACCTGATAGCTTCTTTGCAGCTCAAGTCACACCACGCGTTTTTCTTAGGTCTGATACACTTTATCCTGTTAGGGATAGAGTGTATTTATCAGGGTGAGAGGTAAGAAACAAGTCCAGAGTGTTGGCGTTTTGACCGCTAACGTCCGTGATCAGTGTCGGCTCATTCACAATCTGGGTTAAACAATTGACCTCAGCAAAGATCTCGACATACCTTCCTTCGGGTGTTGTCTGTCCAGAATGTCGAAGCCAACTTGAATTGTGAACATTGAAACGATTTTAGTGTAAGGATAAAGTGTTACAATTCGTGCAATGGAATCGGACAACTCATCAAACTCGTTAAAAGTAAGATTACGGTCCAAATTTGGGCTTCTATAAATGAAACAGTTGTGAATTAATTGCCTACGGACATGGAATTTTAGCCAAATAAAATTAAATTCTGGATTGGAAGATTGGCCATATTGAGGTAGAAGTTGGTAGGCTACATCACTACGTATATAAACGGCTATACCACGATGGGAAAAGAATATTGGCACCAAGTTATATCCAGGCAATTTCAATGTAATTTCAAATCGCCTCTTTAGCGATAAATCGCCACATCTGACAAGTCTTACAGACGTAAGAATCAAATCACATCGTCTCGGATAATCAAGCTGCCCTACAGGCACTATCATCTAACGCTGTGAATTCTGTGTCTGCTACGATGTCTTGTAAAACCTAGCCCAAATATATCAAAGTCAAACTTGGATGGGTACCTGGTCACCAAGGTATTGCAGACGAGCTGGCTAGAACTGGTTCAGAATCTGCGTTCTTAGTACCAGTACCCTACTGCGGAGTCAAGCGAGCTGCTGCTTTAAGGCTAGTTAACGATTGGGAATAACAACTTCGTCTGAAAGTGAAAGTGTCCCGGGGTTAAGATAATCCACTCTCTCCACTCTCTACTCCTACAATGAAACTCTACAATGAAGTAAGGCGAATATTAGGGAGCTGGTGGACCTCCTCAGGCCAATACGGCCTGAGATATCAACTTAACAAAATGAACTTCTGTCCATTGAAACTTCGGAATATATCCTCTGTGAATGTTGTCCGGCGCTTTGTTCGTTAAGACGACGGATCTTCCACAAAGACTTCCCTAACATCAGCAGAATTCAGAAACTCTGCAACTAAGGATGTTGTGGCATTCACTAGTGAAGTTACTCACTCGTCAATCGTCGCCTCTTTTTTATAAAATAGACTTTTTAGGTAGCAGTGTCAACCATGTAGGCAGGCGTTTAAAAAAAAACAAGGCCCATTTTATACGTCCGCTGCAAGGTCGGGGTTAGAATAGCCTTGAGGTAATGTATGCCTGTAAGAGGCGACTAAAATCTAATTGTAAGTGATGCTATAAGCTATGCTGTCGGGAGTGTATTCTCCTGGTAGGGCCACCCAAGGCAGCCAGGTTATATTTGTAGGGTAAAACCGACGGCAAACCCAAACCCAAGAGCGTCTGACCTATAGTAGGCGGCTTCCTGGTCTGCGTCTGATCCTAGAAGGACGCCTGGTAGAAGGTATAAAATACAACAACGAAAAGATGCAATGGAACAAACACATGGAATTATTACCCCAGGTGGCAGACCAGTTACACTGGAAAATCCACCCTCTACGGAGGTCGGTCCCTCGGATTCTGGGGAGGACCAACTATTGCTTCTAAGAGACCCTTTCAGAGCTAAAAATAGTATGCTAAGATCACCACAGATAGCGTCAAGGACAACTTCAACAATATTGCATGCGGATCGCATGTGTCTGGAAAAAGAAGTCCTCGGGTTAATCAGGACTCAGTGAAAACACAATGCTTCGTAAAAGAGACCAACGAATTACGAGCTAAACTTAATAAAATGGAGCGACTCTTCTATGAGCTTAAGAAGGAAGTAGATTCTCTGCGAAAAGAAAACGAGGATCTTAAAAACCTTCGTGTACCGAAAGATCTCGAGACTACGTCGAACTGTGCAGCAACGGAATATTTCACAGACGAAGAAGAACTTGCCCGCGAAACCAATCCGGCCGTTTAAAAAACGACCTAGCAAAAAGCGAAAGGCTGTAACCTCACCCGAAGTCTTACAGGAAAAATATAAGGCCGCTGTAACAAACAAGACAAAAACTCAAGCGAAACCTCGCCCTCCACCCGCAATAAATGTCGTCGGGATAGAGGACTACGGAAAACTTCGTAACCTTCTCAAAAATACGCTGAAGAAGCCAATGCGTAAGGGAAGGAGAACGGTACCTCAGTGCAAACGTTGCCAAGGTTTTAACCACACGAAGGCATATTGCCAGAAAGAACCACGGTGCGTTAAATGTGCCGGTACACATCTCTCGGAAGAGTGCGAAAAAACCAAGCAGGTCCCAGCGGTCTGTGCAAATTGTATGAAAAACCACCCAGCGAATTATAGAAGTTGCGAAATCGCGAAAGAACTACAAAAAAGACTCGACACTCTCAAGAAACCGGTACACCCAGACCCAAGCTTAAATTATCATAAAACCGATAATCCGAAAACCGCTAGGGCAGTCAAAAGGACGAAACCGATACAGGAAAATAAAGAAATTGTATAACAGAATGAAAATCCGGCGTTGGCGGATGCCGGATCATACGCGCAAGTCGCGATACATGGAGACCAGTCAAGATCAGATACAACAGATCCGGCCGCCAATTATTAACTGTATTATTAGAAAATCTTGAGCAGCAAAGCAAGATTAATCAAGTTATATTTGACAAATTGAGCAAGCCCGAGTTCAAACCTTGCAAGTCTAATAACAAAATAAGAATATGATAGAGTTTCTTAAAATACTGACATGGAACGCAAACGGCCTCCTAAACAAAATTAACGAACTAGAAATATTTCTACAGAAAAACAATATTGATATATGCTTGATATCGGAAACCCACTTAAAAAAGGGATATGGACCCACAATAAAAGGTTACAGAGATTATCACGCGCATCATCCTTCGGAAAATGCCAGAGGCGGATCCTCTTTTTACATCAAAGATGGTATCAAGCACTCAACAGACATAAAAATCGAACTCGATTCTATGCAAATAAGTTCAGTCTCCGTAAAAGTAAACCATTTAGACTATCTTATCAGATCTTGCTACTTCCCACTAGGATATAGACTGGCCGACGACGACTTCGACCACCTCTTTGACTCATCTGGGTCTAATTTTATTATCGGTGGGGACTTTAATGCCAAACACACCTTTTGGGGTTCAAGATGCAACTCAACGAAAGGCAGACTACTGTACAAAGCCCGTATGAAGCGTGGTGCGGACTTTTATTCGACGGGAAAGCCAACTGACAAAAATAAAATCGTTGACTTCTTGATTGCAAAAGGGCTAAACAAAACTCTGACGGAAGTCGAAGAATGCTACGATCTATGCTCAGACCACTCAGCAGTCACCCTGAAAATGGGGTGAAGTGTAGCAACAAATGTAGGACCGCCCAGGTTAAGTAGTAACAAAACCAACTGGGACGTATTCCGAAAAGAGTGCAAAGAAAGTGTCGCTTTAAATGTGCCACTAAGGACACCGCTCGAAATAGAAGATGAAGTTGACAGTCTTGTGGAGGCCATTCAGAACGCAGCGTGGATAAACACTCCCTTCCGGAAGACAGCTACACGGAACAATAAAGTCAAGTACATGCCTGAAATAGAAGACCTCATACGAGAAAAGAGAAGAGATCGTAAGAGATGGCAACAGTCCCGCGCACCCCCTGACAAAACTTATCTGAACCATCTTTGCAACAAACTTAAAAATTAACTACAGGATCTAAGAAATCTCGAAGGCTTGACTGCTAAAAAGAGCTCAAACTACTCACTTTGGTCCATAAGGAAACCAAAAATGCACTCGCCACCAATAAGAAAAGATAACGGCGAATGGGCAAAAGGAGACAAAGAGAAAGCGGATTTATTGCCGAAACATTCAGGCCGTTCGATGAACGACCTTTAAACGAAGAACCGAATGCTGATACGCGATCCGACAACTATAAAGTAAAAGCCGTTGCTCTGTCCGAGCTTCGAATGACAATAAGAAAGTTGAAAAATAACAAAGCTCCAGGATACGATCTAATCACCGGCGAAGTTCTGAGGGAGCTACCGAAAAGAGCACTAGTTAAGCTGCTGTCCAAGACAATGGAAAGTAGCCAAAGTCATTATGGTTCCGAAGCCAGGGAAGAATCCAAATGATAAGAAATCATATAGACCTGTTTCGCTATTGCCGATAGTATCTAAGGTTTATGAGAAACTTCTGCTAAAACGATTACAACCACTAATTGAAGAAAGACGCTTGATACCAGATCATCAATTTGGCTTCCGGGTCAAACATTCCACAATCGATCAGGTGTATCGAATAACAAATGAAATTGAAAAAGCTCGAGCGCTTTTCTTGACGTATCGCAAGCCTTCGACAAGGTATGGCATGAAGGCCTAATGTATAAGCTAAGGACAATAAGTAAAACAGACTCTTTCGTTTTAGGCATGAGACTGAATTCTCGGAATTCAAGGAAATCCACGCCGGTGTTCCGCAAGGAAGCGTTCTCGGCCCAATATTATTCCTGCTCTACACAAGAGATATACCACAAGATGAAGGGACCAGACGATACGGCTATCCTCGCAATGGATGAGTCAGTCGAATCATCTACTGGAAAACTCCAACGGGCTCTTAATAAAGTATGCGAGTGGACAACGACCTGGCGAATTGCCCTTAACCTATACAAAAGGATAAACAACTTACCTGTCTTTATTAACTCGGTACAAATACCATACGCAAACAAGGCGAAGTATCTAGGAATGACCCTAGACGCAAAACTTAAGTGGAAGCCACAGGTTAAAAAAAAGCGCGACGAGCTCGCAATCAGACTTAAAAGTTTAGCAAGTGCTAAAACCTTCTTGGACATACGGTATACAACTTTGGGGTTGTACCAAACCAAGCAATATGGCTATAATACAAACATTCCAAAACAAAACGCTAAGAGCAATCGTGAATGCTCCAAGGTATATAGGGAATAGTGATATTCACAGAGATCTAGGAATTGTTCGACCTAGCGCCATAAGGCATAACCAATGGAACGGGCCATTGGTATCTTCTGAAGATTACTAACCTCCAGGCGTCCATACGTCCCTTCAATATAACACCAATAAAGTGGTGAAAAGTTCTACTTTAGTTCATGCAAAATTTGCCCAGCAAAATATTCCAAGCTGATACACAAACCACCACGTTCGTTTTTTGGTGAATTTACTAATAAGAATTCCAAAAGTAATCAACTTTCAATTTCAAAAAGATATCTACACTCCTTAGCACCACATTCGATGAGTTCAGTTATCTTCTCCTTGTTATTTGTCTATGGAAGCAAAAAAGTCCGTCAAAGCGGCACTCTTTTCGGAAAACCATTCTGGTTACTGTTGGCCCATGAGACTGCCTGGCGAAAATCATCCTCCCCACTCTAATAATTAGTAAAATTCCATGGCCTCCAGGGAGTTGAATTTGTTATCAACGTTTTTTTTTTCAATTTATCGACTAAATGTATGTAAATTTGCTACTCCAATCTACTTTTTAAATTTAGTAAACTTTTTTTAGGTTAGGTACAATTATTCGGTGTGATGAATTGAAAAACCTGGCTTTGTTTTTTTTTAATTCCAATTGGAATATTTTAAAAGATAAAAAAAATTCATTTTGTAACAAAGACGATGGACAACATGATTCCGAACAATACAGAACAGAAAATACATTTTTGATACGTTTGAAAAAAACCAAGCACAAAGAGAAGTCACACGCCATCAGTCAGATTGTTAAATTTTTACAACACAATCAATAATTTTTCAAGAAAACATTTCTCAGTGAGCGATTTGATTTTCCTACATACATTGCTGACTAGATTACAAGGGGGCAAAGGTCGCAACCAACAATACAAGTAGGAGAAACGTAGGAGAAACCATTTCAAAAAAATCTAGTTTTATGAAAAATTTCTATTGACACTAGGACAACGGTTTTTGTGGATTGCAAAAATATGAGTAATTTTAGAGCACATTCATTAGAACAGCTCTAAAAACCCAAGATAAACTCATCTTTCATCGTACAGGCAACCTTAACAATAACGGTTCTTAAATTTTAGACAACTGAAAAAATTGAATAATCGAGAAATTGTTAGGCACATTATCTACATTACCAACGGAAGAACATACCTATTTTTTTTTTAAATTCGTTGGCTTCAATTTCTTTCGATTTTTTTGACAAAATTCAAAATTCTAAATTTGTTCTTAAAAGTTGCAACTTACCTATAAAAGAAACAATAAGCAGATTATAAAATACATTCTCTACATGTTAGTATGTTTTTCTTACCAGATTTTGCGATAAATCAAATTATTTCTGCCAATTTTTCACATAAAATATTTTTTTTGATTTTTTAACAAATTTTTTTCCGACACACTCCGTTTCACAATAATTCACAAACTAAATATAAAATAGGGTACGTTTTAAGATCTCCGTAATTGTATTACTGAGATCAGTTCAATAAACAGGTGATATTTGTATAGGGTGGGCCATCAACTGAATTGATTTTAAAGGTAACTTAGGTTCGTAATATTGTGCAATATAAGTTCAATTAGTAAATAATAAATTGGAACGAACTGCTCAAAGAAATTGAACGCTTTACACTAATTAACAACTTGTGTGCGTAAGAGTGGCCCAATAACTAACTTTTCTGGGCAGAAAAAGGAAATGGAATTTAAGCTGAAAAAGTGGTTTGATGAGAATGACAAGGCCATACAAAATTTACCGTGCTAAAAAATAAGAACTTAGATGTGAACCAAATTCATATCGTTTTTTGTGGGAATAGTTTACCTGGCTTGACAGAAATTTTACCATTTATTGGCATAAATAAAAACTGTCAAATCTTGCGTCTTTAATTAGGTTGCTTTTCTAAAGGTACGATCAGACGGTCATCCAAACTTGACATCCGGATGACACCCTGACGTCATTATGACGTAGAATTTATTCTAAAGTGGTTATCCCGTCTGAAAAAAACAAGTTTTCTGACGTCAGCATGTCATCCGGATGACCGTCTGATCGTACCTTAACTCCTTATCTGCGTTTATTTCTGTAATGATTTAACGTGTTCTAGTACTTTTTTTTATAGTTATAAATGCTCTCATTTCACACCAATTCTTGAATATCGTACAAACTATGAATTTGTGTGCAAAATTACGCGGTAGAGTGGTTATACTTAAGAACGTCGGAAGGCGTGATTTTTATTAGTTTTTACTAATACATCAATAAGAAGATACTGGAAATACTATATCTTCAGTCAAATGGGACTTGAGATATTCACACATTTGCCTGACGGATATTCTGTATAGTCGGATAGCAGCTCAAGTCAATATATAGTTCAAACCTGCACATGCGATTTTAAAGTGAGAGGAAACAAAATTTCTAGATTAAGGAAAGAATTGTCCCTAGAATGGCTGAAGAAGCTATAAAAAAGGAATTGAAAAATTTGATGAGAATCAGACGTTTTCTTTTTTGCGATTGCACTGTCAAACAAAGACCGTACTCTTTACTGTGCGATAAGCTGACTTAAAATATGGTCAGCATACATTAAGCACAACCTGTAATTAATAATAATTTTTCCTACAGTAGTGATTATTGAAAATCCTAAAAATTACTCATTTATACAAGGTACATATTTTTAAAACACTTAAATAAAGAAAAAGTCGTGTGGGCAACATAACATTATTAATTATGAAATTATTAACATAGTAAAATACACCCTACAATAATATCGTAATTGTCTTATCGATTCAGTTGGCCTTGTTCCTTCCCAATTCTACTATGCTACACCGCCTGAACTGAAAACATATGAAACCAAATGCTACCAACCCCATGGTCATCTGTCAGTTTACTGAAAAAAATGTCAAAATTTCAACAGTGACAAACAAAAACTTAACAAAAAGAGTAGAACAAAACCAAGAAACAGGACGAAAATCCATAATTTTTATATATATTAACTGCAAATAAAATTCATACTATTTATGAATAATATATTTTATGTAAAACCACACGATTGCCTGTATCTGAAGGAGTGAAAATCCCAAAAGTATAACCCTCTTACGACAGACCTCCTTGCACACATATACATCGAAGACTAAGTACGAATATATAGACACATCGTTTGCCCGATTCTGTGTATGTGCACACATTTTTGACATATTGCTGAAAAAAAAAAAAAAAATCTTTCTTTTCCTCAATTTTCACACAGAAAACCCATTGGAACACAGGCGGAAGGTATAACGACTTCGAGGTATTAAAATCATGAATTCTGTGCAGGAAAATTGCTCCACAAAGCCATCAAAGAAAAAGACGAAAAACAAACGAAAGCAATACGTGGAGAATGGAACGGGGTCTGGTGGATCGCAGTCAGCAGATAGGCTTAGTGAAAAATTGAAAGAAAATCTTCATATCACTGAACAACAAAATGGTATCGACCACCAGCACAGTCATGATGAGCATACAAACTTGAAGGGTGCCTCGCTGACTAATGGTAGTGCACCTGTACTCAAAGTCTGCGAGAATGGCCATGAGCCAAGGTTGAACGGTGACTGCAATATTAGTAGTAGTAGTAGTAATAGTCCTAAGGAAAGCAATAACTGCCACAGCACCACAACCACCAATGGCGAGCTAGACGACGACCAGGAGGAGGAGGAGGAGGAGGCAAAGTGCGAAGCCATGAGTAATGGTAGCCATCCTAGTTGTAGAATCACACCACAGACCACGGAGATTGAGCAGCAGCCATCCGATAAGAAGGTTGATGATGGGACACTATCACTAGCTATCGGACAACCTGCCACCAATCTGGAGGACATCCAAATCGAATACAAGGAGTATGAGTCAGAGCTACAAATGCACGTAAGTCGGACGAATGACTTTTGGGTGGGAGCTTAGGTTTGCTTTGTTTCTAGCGGTTGCTTTCTTTCGCAGGATATAATGCGTCTGATTCAGGCCGAATTGTCGGAACCTTACTCGATTTACACGTATCGGTACTTCATCTACAATTGGCCAAAGCTGTGCTTCCTGGCCGCGCACGGTAACGAGTATGTTGGGGCGATTGTATGCAAGCTGGACATGCACATGAACGTTAAAAGGGGCTACATTGCAATGCTGGCGGTACGACGGGAGTATAGGAAGCTTAAAATAGGCACAACCCTAGTCCAGAAGGCTATCGAGGTGAGTGTTTCTTGTTCGTTTTGTTTTTTTTATTTTTTTTCATTCAGCAAAGATAAACTTCATAAAAATGGTTTTAAGGAGAATGATGATGATTAAGTTCAAACTTTCTGTTGGTAATAAAAAGTGTGCGCCATAAAATCTACGTTCCACCAAGAATGACGTTAACTGACTAACAAAACAGTTTAGTGCATATATCCGGAGCAATTTCGATTAGCGTTATTAGTTGCTAATGTGCTCTGCTTTGACTCATCGATTTCTAATTTTATAGGAACGAGACGTTCTGGCAGTACGTTGGATAGGATTTTGTATGCCTCGTTAATTCTTGCAACATGCTTTCGTCTAGACATAGGGTTATGCAGTCCAGTAATCAGTTGATCCATACTTGGTTGATAAATTGTTGCAGGAGCAGGTCCTGTATCAGCAGAGCTGGTAGCCTTTTTGTTCTAAAAGTTGTTTGCGGGACTTTTTCTATATTGAGTGTACGTGGATTGTCTTCCTTGTTCCTAATACGCACTTAACCACTCAGTGACAGATTTTGTTTTTCCGTCTTAAAGCCAGCAGCCAGTTGCTTTGGTTGCCCTTAATGAGTCGAATCAGCTGTCAGTGTTTTTCTAATAAGAATTCTGAATTATTCTTGGTCTAATCAATCTGTGAACTGTAAACCAATTGGAAGAAACGGAAACAATAATACCAATTTGAAAAATACGGGATCAAAATTATACGGTTTACTATCCACTGTACGAAGATAATAGGCGTAAATGGCTCATACAGGACCTTAACCTAGCATCTCCAACCATTGTGTGTGCGAATATATACACGAAGGGAAGGCACCTACTGTTTAATGCCGGTTCCGAAGGCAATTTCATTGTTGGGAAGCTCCTTTCATGACAGTTCTTCGTCTCGGACTCTTTGGGCAATGAATAAAAACTTTAAGATGGTACGGGACGGGATTAGAACCAGCGATACTGTGCGTTTTTTTTTTTTCGGAGGTTGCTGCTATCCGACGGAGCGCTCAGACACAACTGCTGGTCCATTGTGCTACCATTCAGACACCTTACATTAATGTACTTAGTTTTCCCGTCTTTCGGAGAAAAACGAGAAGGAGCTTCAGTGATAAAGAGCTTAGATATTCGGCACTCACCACGTCAGCCCCGAAGATCCGCCACCTGATGCGAGCATAGGCCGGACAACTGCAAAGAAAGAGTTCTGCTGTGTCGTCCTCCTCACCGCAAGCAGGACAGGTAGTGGTGTCGCTTAAGCCCAACACATTTAAGTGTTTAGCAAAATCTTGATGGCCCGAAAGAACGCCAACAAGCAGCCTACAGTCGATGCTCCTCAGAGATAGAAGAAAAGATGCTGACCTTTTGCAAATGCCCGGGCGCAGTAGTTTGGTCTGTGTACATCCACCGTAATCGCGCCACCGAATCTTGTGTTCACGAGAAACCCAAGAGTCAATAGACGACATGACTAAAGATGCAGGCAGACCCAACACAGGTTCGGGTCCTGAGAAAACTTCTTCTGAACCTTGCCTAGCAAGCTCATCCGAGATCTCATTTCCCTGGATGCCAGTGTGACCTGGGACCCAGACAAGATTCCCTTTGTTCAGTCTTCCGACCAAATTCAGAGAAAGCTTGAGTTCTAGCACTCAAAAGATAATTCACGGACAAGTTCTTCAAAATTCCAGTGCGTATGGTACCCAAATCCACCCCTCTTTAAGATGGTTTTTAGCGCACACCCCATGATATATAAATCAAGGGAAAGAAGATTCATCAAAGCATCTAGCGCAGAGCCCGGGGTGCTAGGGAAGGCCCCTGTGCAGCCAAGACAAGTCGTTCTTTGGAGTTTGTTCCATCAAACAACTGATGCGCATGAGAGTAGCGGTCTAATCATGGCCGTATAGATCCAAAGCACCCGTTTCGGAGACAAGCCCCATGTCTTACCAAAAGCGCCTTTACACTGCCAGAAAGTCGACCTCTCTTTATCGGTTTTCGATTCGTTATGTTTGGACCATAGAAGTTTTTTTTTCCAAGGATTACCCCCAGATATTTGACTTCATCGGAGATCGGGATGGTGACACCTTTAAGCACGAGATGTGACAGACCAGTGACGTTCCTCCTTCTCGTAAACAGAACAACCGTAGTTTTAAATGGATCGACTGAAAACCCGTTTCTAGTGCACCAGACATCGATCAATTCCAGGGATCTCTGCGCTTGAGAGCAGACAGCCACTAGATTTGAACCGACAGAAAGAACGGCGACATCATCCGCATAAGCTTGAGTGTAGTTTCTAGGAAAATTGAGAGCCGTAAGCAAAGATTCTACCACCATACACCACAAGATGCCACAATCTGCATCGGCTACCAACGTCCTGTACATTAGCATTGCTTTAATCTACAACACCAAAGTTTTATCTACACAATGCTGTCTGGCTGAGTTACACATACTGTCAAAGGTCGTATTATCAAAAGCACCCTCAATATCGACGAAAATGCCCAACGCGTACTCTTTCCGGTCAAGAGCACTTTCAATCCTACCAAATAAGTTTTGAAGCGCAGTCTCGCAGGATTTTCCGCGCTGATAGGCATGTTGCATCTCAGAGAATGGATGGGATCGAAGAGCAACTTTGCGCACATGCAGCTCAACCAGTCTTTCCAAATACCGTGCTTACGCAACGTCAAACGCACTTAACCACTAAGCCGCTGCACCCACATATCCATTGTACACGGTCGTACTAATTTGTACTGAGAAACTTTCAAATCTGAACACAACAATTTCCATGTAGTAAAGGTACAATTACAGCCTTATGATTAATATAACTCTACTCGCTCGTTAACTCATGTGTTAGATAGCTCACTGCTGAAAACTTATCCGGTTGTTTGTTCCAACAGGAGCTCGAATAATTGTTCAACTTATGGACATTTTATGGACATAATCTACAAAGCGAATCTTTCTAGAGTAGGGCCTACCTCCTCTAATACCTTCAGTATTGTATTCTTTGATGTCTTACCTTAAGGTGGCTAGGACATTTCCCAAATACGTCATTGGAACTTTGAAAATGCTCATTGAAACCTCAAAAAAGGACGTGGTAATAAAAATTCCTTTCATTCGTTAGGTTTCGTCAGGTTAGGAATTGTCCTGGAATTGTCAAATAGAACGCACCGTAAACAGAGCCACTAGATCCTTATGGATCTGCCGACGAGTCTGCGGTAATAACTGGGGTCTTAGACCCAAGATGATTTACTGGCTCTATTCGCTCGTGGTTCGACCCGCGATGGTCTATGCTGCTTTGGTCTGGTGGACGAAGACTAACGAGGTCCCCACTGGTTATGACAGGTTGTATTCGTTCCATCCCTACCTTAGCACTTAGTGTCATATTGGGTCTAACACCCATACAATCACACATTCAAATGGAAGCAGTATTCATCGACTGTTCCTACTCCTACCGTGGAGGTCATCTGTCTTTGCTAGACTCTGTGCAGCCGGGAA
Organism: Ferdinandea cuprea; assembly: GCA_963576555.1. Taxonomy (NCBI): domain Eukaryota; kingdom Metazoa; phylum Arthropoda; class Insecta; order Diptera; family Syrphidae; genus Ferdinandea; species Ferdinandea cuprea. The sequence goes on from OY754958.1 coordinate 66,877,614, forward strand.
GCTCATTCAGCATGCTTCTTGACGATGTGCTACCGAAATACCGCTTCCATAAAAACTTCTCTATCGTCGTACCTCCAAGGGAGGACTGGGAAAAATATAAACTTAAGTCATCACAACATGATCTCGTCTGGTATACGGACGTACTCAAGATGAAGTCAGGGACTGGATATGGAATCCATGGAGAGTCGCCTCGAGCGAACTTTTCAGTCAGCCTTGGCAGGAACTCATCCATATTCCAAGCAGAGGTCTTGGAACTTAAGTTCCAACACACGAGGTAAAACTATATTTATCTTTTCAGATAGCCAAGCAGCCATTAAAGGTCTTGACTCATCTGTCATAAAATCGAAGCTGGTTCTGGAAAGCTTCATGGCAACTTGCTACGAAAAACTTATTCATTTTTTACTGAATCCCAGCCCACAGGGGTTTTGCTGGCAACGAAGCGGCTGACTCACTGGCTAAAGCCGGCGCAACAACACCACTTGTCGGCCCTGAACCATTCTGGGGTGTCAGCAAAAATCACTTCAGGAACTTTGTTAAAAGCCTACCCCTGACCGAATCCAATGAAGTCTGGCTCAATTCACATGGTCAGAACTGTACGCAACATTTCTTTCCCAAATTCCTAACTAACCTGGACAGGAATAGTCTAAAAATCCTGACAGGAATATTCAGTGGTCAACGTCTCCTGAAAAACACCTTCACCGTATTGGCCTCTCACTGGACCCTACATTTAGAGAGTGACCTGTAGTTTACATGTCCTGGACAGCCTCATTGAACACAGCTTATGAATGGTTCTCCATACAATAACTGAAAAATTAGCTTGAAAATGGCATAACAGAAATAAATTGTATTAAAATCCCTGTCGTACACCGCTCGTTGAGCAACGTTGTTCAACACACTCAGCAACTGACAGAGACAGCTCTAGATTGTCGGATCTAGTTTTAATTAGATTTTCATTAGGGGCCAGTTATAGCTATCATTGAAATGCATCATTGGAACAAATCAGTGGAATAGTTGTTTCATTTTTTTGACAAGTCGGTTATAGCAATCATTGAAAAATTTCTGTTATTGAAAGGCCATTGGTATAAGTTTTCAGGTTAGAGTTGATCATTGAAAGCAAAACTGACAGCTGACATTCGAACACATCAGTGGAACGATTGTCTTCCAAATTGTAGAAACGAATATCAGCTGTTCATTAAAATCAATTTCAATCAGTGCAATAATAAAAATCGATTAAAGGAAAAGTTTAAATCAGAATTAAGAAATTTTGTTTGTAGAAAAATTCTATAAGTGATTAGCTATATTTTTATACCGCTTAAAGACCATATTGGCTTGTTGTTTAGTCGTCTCAAATTTATGGATTTCAATGATAGCTGTAACTGTCCCCTTAGGCTTTTTTTGACAGATAACGCGTGACTCCTATCAAACTGCTTTGTCATTTTTATTCAGTAGCGTTTGGCAAGTCTCATCATGGAAAGACTCACACCACAAACGGGGTCTCCAAACTGTTCAGCTACATATATAACGGAAAAATTCAATGAAAACCCGGTGTCCATTTCTGGCTCAAGGGATACGTTAATAAACAAACTTGCTGTATTTGGTCTCATGTGGAACCCGAAGAGAACGAAGAGCCGCCTTTACATTCATTAAAAAAAGGGGTGTTGTAGTTTGTTGTCTGATGGAATCATATTTCTTTGAAAATTAGGCAAATCAACACGTTACCGTCAATGGTAATGGGGATATGTGAAGTGCCAGGTCTCCAGAAATGAGCCAGCTAGGATTGACGCTTTGAAAGAGCCAACATTACTCGTGTTATTCACGAGATACCAGTCGCTATGCTCGAACTAGTCGCCCAAAATTGGACCCTCCCAATGGACCACCTCAGACGTAGTCGTGTCTAGTTGTTGCCAACAGGCGTATTTTAGCCCGGAGACACCGGGAATTTGCTATAATCTCCGGCAAAGGTCGCATTCATTTCTACCTAACCTAAGCTAATAACTTTTTCACACCGCATTAAAGGATCATTCACATGAGAGCGAACTGCGAATAGGCGAATCGCGAACAAATCAATTTTTATGTAGTTTATGAATGGAAAATTTCTATTGCCTCTACCACAAAAGCTTGATTTTTAATTGATCTAACATATTATCTAAAAAAAACAGAGTCTAAATTGATTTAAATAGCAATATTTACAATTACAAAAAATTTCCCGCGAATTGAAAAATTCTTGCCGCGAACTGTCACTCTTTATTCACAATCCACGTAATACAGACGCGATCCACAAATCCGCGAATGAAAAATTCGTTCGAACATAACCTTAAAATTGACAAATCTTGCTGTTAACATTTACAAATCAGATTCGCGGGTACCTGCGACCAAAAAAAGTTGTCAATTGAAAGAAATGTCAGAATTTACGAATATTCGCCGGGTCGCAGTTCGCGGTTCGCTCTAATGTGAATGATCCTTAAGATCTGGGGTTTCGCAAAAACTCCTGAAACCTCCATCGAAATCAGGAGGTTTCCCACTAATTTTTTTTAGATTTTAAAACCTCCTTGTTGTATGAGGCCTCGATGAAAGCTCCTCAGAATCTGATTCCAATGGTGCGGTTGTCGAAGCAAACTCACCTTTTAACACATTCTTCAAGATCCACATATCAGTTGACAGGTTGTCATCTGTGGTTACAGGTCAACCGCAAGTCACCCAAGAGTCAGCTTACCAATTTCTTCAACGATGATCTCGCGAATTATATGAGGATATAGGGATTGTTAGCTTATAGTGGACTTGCAGTCACAGATGAGGAATTAACCAGATAGTCAACTCGAGAGCGAATCTCTCACCTTGCCTACAAGCTAAGTCGAACTGATAAGCCCCACATAATTTGCACTTATATGGGCTTTTACGTGCAAATCAAATGGGAATCACGCACACATAAATCGAATTATATGGGGCTAATGGCCGCCGCCAAGATATGTCATTTTTTATAGCGAGAAGTTGGGAACAGTTGATGAATTTCAGCAGATTACAACTCACAACTTGAGTGTGTAAAATAAACATGGTCAATATGCGGTAAATATGGATTGATAAAAACATACTTACCACACAACTAATAATATAATAAAATATTATAATATTAAGAATAAATCTGTGTTTTAACTAATTTATTCTAATTTTTAATGAAAAATAATCAAAATATTATTGATTAACGTGACTAATATATAATAAGTAAGTTCCTTATACATTTTCGGTTGACAATAAATTTAAGTATAACTATACTAGCAAGGATTTCGTAGATTATGGATGGTTATATTGAAGCAGTTAAGTAACTCTACACAATTGAATACTGGTTTAAAACGCTTTTTAATAAAACGTAATCCAAATTCTTACAAATGTTATTTTTAGTACATCAAAACACTTTTTTAACAAAATTTGCAATTACTTCCTAGTAGTAGTAGTAGTAGTAGTAGTAAATTGTTTTGTTTATTTTCATATAAAATAAAATTACAAAACATTATAACTTGACAAATAAAGTCGTCTGTTAAAAAAAGTGGCCAAATAATTCAATATATATGTAACATAATGTGCATGCTTATTTATGATATGTACTCAAATACCAAACATTTTCGTGATGTACTCAACTACCAAGCATTTTCGATAAAAAAATGCACCCCCAATATATTTATGCAGTGCATTCCAGCTACCTTTTTTTCTCGTTCTTCCGTCTATCGCTTACTTTAAATTTTAAAATAAAGCATATTAACTTATATAAAAAATTTCAAAACCGCCTTAGAAAAGAAACAGCTAAGAAAATTGATTGACTAAACGTACAAATCTTGTAACACAACATAATTTAAAGAGGATTACAAATACTTCTTTTTCACTTTTTTTTATCCATGCACGGAACCCGAATATATACATATATTCATTAAACTTTCATATGTTGAATAAAAACAATCAAATAATAAATAAATAATAAAACAATCAAAGAATTTAATATGTATATAAAGGGTGATTTTTTAGCTGGTTTGGTTTTGGCAACACTGGTTTTGACAGCTGACGTGTGTTTAGTACCTTGTGTCACTGTCAAACAGCTTCAGTTTGGTTTGCAATTTAACCATGGATCGTCTTACAAATGAACAACGCTTGCAAATTATTGAATTTTACTATCAAAATTCGTGCTCGGTTCGAAATGTTCATCGCGCGCTGCTTCCATTTTATGATCGGCATTCTCGACCTTCTGAGCAGTCTATTCGGAAGATTGTGACCAAATTTCGCACCAAATTTACTTTGTTGGACATTAAACCACCAACACGTTTACGTACTGTGCGTATTGAAGAAAATATTGCGGCCGTATCAGCTAGTGTGACAGAAGACCGCGAAATGTCGATTCGGCGCCGTTCCCAGCAGTTAGGCCTTTGTTACAGCACTACGTGGAAAATTTTGCGAAAGGATTTGGGCGTAAAGCCTTTTAAGATACAGCTGGTGCAAGAACTAAAGCCAGGCGACCTACCACAACGCCGAATTTTTGGTGAATGGGCTCTTGGAAAGCTGGCCGAGGATCCGCTTTTTTATCGAAAAATTGTGTTCAGCGATGAGGCTCATTTTTGGTTGAATGGGTACGTAAATAAGCAAAATTGCCGCATTTGGAGTGAAGATCAGCCAGAAGCATTGCAACAGCTACCAATGCATCCCGAAAAAGCCACTGTTTGGTGCGGTTTATGGGCCGGCGGCATTATTGGGCCATATTTCTTCAAAGATGATGCGAATCGCAGCGTTACTGTCAATGGTGAACGCTACCGAGCGATGATAACAAACTTTTTTTTGCCCGAAATGGAAGTTCTTGACTTGCATGATATGTGGTTTCAACAAGACGGTGCCACATGCCACACAGCACGCGAAACAATGGCGCAATTGCGAGGCGAGTTTGGTGAACAGTTAATTTCACGTTTCGGGCCGGTCAATTGGCCGCCTAGATCGTGCGATTTGACACCATTAGATTATTTTTTGTGGGGGTATGCCAAGGCTAATGTGTATAGGGACAAGCCCGCTTCGATTGACGCACTGGAAGCCAACATCCATGCATTCATTCGTGAGATACCGGCCGATATGTGTGAAAGAGTATGCCAAAATTGGACTCAGCGGATGGGCTACCTGAGACGCAGCCGCGGTCAACATTTGCATGAAATTATCTTTAAACATTAAATTGCAAGGTTCAAACTATCGATTCAAATAAATATTTCATTCATTTTTTCGAATTTTTTGTGTTTTTTTTTTAAAAAAAGTTCTAAACCTCTTAAAAAATCACCCTATATATAAAAAACCATTGCAAACTATTTAAATGTAAATATTTTACACCCAAACATTACTAATTTAGTAATATTTATGCAATAATACAATAAAATATGCATTTTATCTCATTTTATTAACCAAAATTGAAAAGTACAAAAACCCAAGAATGTTTATTTTTAGGCAGATAAAAAATAGAGAACTATTTCTTATAACCGTAAAAAATATTCCAACTAAATTGTAACAACTTTATTGCGTAACTAATTTTTGGCTTCTTTATAAACATTTATATTAAAATAAAATAAAAAGTTGAATCACATAAACTCAACACTTCGCAGAATTTCCTATTTCCCAACACATCCGCCGTGACCAGCTGTTTTGTTGTTGCGATTTGGATATATTGCAAAACTCCCCACAATTATTTTTGGCGGGTAATCTAGTAAATTAGATCTAACTTCATGTGTCTGGCTCACACGTATTCACAGATGGGAAAATTGAGAGAGGATTTTGCGGCTGTCATTAAATATTTTTTGCGGGTTGAAAGTGATAGGGGATTGCAGAGTTGACTATCTGGTTAATTCCTCATCTGTGCTTGCAGTTCACATGCAACTTGAACCCAACAATTGTTTATTCGCTTTTATTTTGTTTATGGTTGACCGAAACGTCAAACAAAACCCAGGTAGTGTTCGGAGTGAATGATTTAACGAGATTTCGCAATCTTTTTGTGAAAACCTCAGATTTCAGTGCCGTGTGAATAGGGTATAACTTGAAATGGAAAAATTATTTTGTTAGCATTTCTCAACGAGCTGGCCTAGCGACTATGTTATTCTTAATAGCAAAAAGAACATCCTTGCATGCAGATATATGAAATTAGGGGGTTTTTAAACGTTTTAGGCAACAAACCGATACCTTATTCACATCGCACTGTTATCTAAGGTTTCGCGAAAACTCCTGTGCCATACTATAGTTTTCAGCTTACGCTATTAGAGCACGGGCTTAACTCGAAGGTGGTGTTATTAAATATTCGACATAACGAGTACTTGTTCCTTACACTAATGAAAAGTCTATACCAACTTTAATCAGAGCCTTAAGTACCTCAACTTACTTTACTTAACGGGCTCCCGGCCCGTGAAATGTCCCTGCCTGAGACACGGCTGCCTTTCATCCTCTGCGATCCCGGGCACTTGGTTTTCAAAACGGAGGCTCGGTCTACCTTGGGGCTGGGATTCGAAGATCCTCTTGGCTGGAGTGTTGGTGTCCATTCGCTCGATGTGGCCGAGCCAATGTAGTCGACGAGTTTTGGCTTTTTAGACTACATCCACATCTTGGTACAGCTCATACAGTTCGCGGTTGTATCTTCTCCTCCATTCGCCCTCCTCGCTAAGTATTAACTCTCCTTTCCTGCTTATCGTCCAGCAATCGTATCGTCCGGCCGTACCGTATAGCACGTATACCACGTCATGTTGGGAGCGTCCGCTTATGTTAATATCGTCCACGTATCCCAGTAGCTGGAGGGATTTGTTGAAGATCACGATCACGATCTGAAAAATCTTAGGAATCTTTTAATTCGATATTTTATTGTCATAACTTTCATCTTTCCTTTCGTTTGTTTTTTTTTTGTCTTATTTCAGGCAATGTTAGCAGATAACGCCGACGAAGTAGTCCTCGAAACGGAGATGCGCAACATACCCGCTCTCCGACTGTACGAGAATTTAGGTTTTGTTCGTGACAAGCGGCTGTTCCGGTACTACTTGAACGGCGTAGATGCTCTTCGACTGAAACTCTGGTTCAGATGAGATTTCATCTAAACTCTGCCCCCCCAAAACAAATCTGAAGTGAAAAACAACAAAATTTTAGAGAGCAAACGATCGACCGATGAAGAACGCAATTTTATATATTTTTTTTGTTTTAATTTGAAAAAAAAATATCAACACACGACCTATTCGTCAGCCCACTTTTCGATGTGTTTGTCTTTTCGTTTGTTTAAATAATTGTGTGTTCCCTTAAATTAAATAGAAAATAAAGAAAACAAAGCTCCTTTGCTTCCTTCATCATCATCATGACTATGACGTAATCATTGGCATTAGTTCTACCTAGAAAAAAAAAACTTATTCGTTCAAACTGCATTCGATTCTCAGAAATGAAATAGAAGTGGTGAACTAAAAATTTAAGAAAAAAAAAAACAATATATATGTATAAATTTGTTTGTTTTTCAACTGAATTATTGTATATTTAAGAAATAAATATATATTTGAGAGCAACTATTTGCCACTGAACACGGATTAGCTATTAAAAATATATTCGTAAATAATTTTGTGTATAAAAAATAATACAGCAGATAACTTATTGTTAAATGGAAATAATGTATCACTTTCTCATCAAACTTTATTGTTTTTGGTTTTAGTTTAAGTATAAGTTTCATTCATTTATACGTTTATTTCTACCAAAGCTTAACAAAAAAACAAAAAAAAACACAAGATGTAAGTCGTCGAGGATTGTGAATCCTTGCACACTACACACACACACACAGCCTTACAATGAAATTATGATTTATATATTTTTATTTTTTCTGTAATTAGTTTTATCTATATTTCTGTTACTATATCTGTTATAATATGTTTCTTAAATAAAATTAAAATTAAAATCAAAATCCATTAAATGCGATAAACAATTCTAAGCAATTTTACTAACAAATGAAATTATTGCATGTAGCATACTTAGGAACATACAAGCATACTTTATATTTATATAAACTATATGACAACCCCTCCCCCCGTTTTATTTATACGCAGATAGAGTAAATTTTATTTTATGTTACAAATTTTTTAGTTTTTGTTCTAATTTGGGATTGAGAAGGAGACAAGAGGAGAAAAACTAAAATAATATTATAAAAGTACATAAAAAATATAAATATAATAATTCTTAAACTTCATTATTTGTAAGCGTATTTTCTGTAAAATATAACAAAACATAAAAAATAATAACAAAAACAAAACAAACAAAACCAACTGAATAACAATAAAATGTGAAGAAGTTACATGGTGATGTTGGTTTTTTTTTTCTCTCTCTCTCTCTTTAATTTTTCTGCTAGGAAAGTTGAGATTTTACGCAGTTTCCCAGGGGGCTGACTATGCATTTTGCCGGGGAATCACATAATTTGCAATTCATTCAGTTGGCTTTGGAAAGAAGGAAAAAAATTACGTAAATGACAGCCGCGAGGCTTTTAAACAGGTAAACTATAAAGAAGGCCAGACGATACAGCCATCAATTTAATGTAACGGGTGATCCAAGTAGAGATACTTTTTTTAATAGCCTTTTTTGACAGATCACGTGTGAGTCGTGTCATGCTGTCATGTTATTTTTGTTAAGTATTGTTTGGCATTTCATAATGGAAAGACTTACGCGTGAACAACGTTTACAAATTGTTCAACTTTATTATGAAAATTCACGTTCTGTGAGGAATGTGTTTCGTGCACTTCGCTCAACTTATGGTCAACATAATCGGCCAACTGAGCGTACTATTCGCAACACCATCACCCATTTTGAGACCCAGCATTCATTATTGGTTAATATTCGACCGAATGGACTACGTCCAGCACGCTGTGAAGAAAATATAGCGGCCGTAGCTGAGAGTGTACACGAAGACCGTAGAGAGTCGATTCGGCGCCGTTCGCAGCAACTCGGACTGACGTATGGAACGACTTGGCGCATTTTACGTCAAGATCTTAAATTGAAAGCGTACAAAATACAGCTTGTGCAACAACTGAAGCCGCTCGACTTTCCCAAGCGACATCGCTTCGCTCTATGGGCTCTTGAAAAGTTCCAAGAAGATCCGACGTTTTCGAGGCAAATTTTGTTTAGCGATGAGGCCCATTTCTGGCTCAATGGGTATGTAAACAAACAAAATTGCCGCATTTGGGACGAAGAGCAACCTGAGATTGAAGAGATTGAAGAACTGCCACTTCATCCAGAAAAAACAACGGTTTGGTGTGGTTTGTGGGCCGGTGGAATCATCGGTCCATATTTCTTTAAAAATTATGCCGGTGCGAACGTAACCGTCAATGGCGACCGTTATTGTGCCATGATAACCGACTATTTGATGCCTGAAATTGAAGCTCGTGATCTCGGCGACATTTGGTTTCAGCAAGACGGCGCCACTTCCCACACATCGCGTCAATCAATGGACTTATTGAGAGAACGTTTCGGAGAGCACATAATTTCACGTTTTGGGCCGGTCGATTGGCCACCAAGATCGTGTGATATCACACCGTTAGACTTTTTCCTGTGGGGATATGTAAAGTCAAAAGCTTATGCCGACAAACCCGCTTCGATTCAGTCCTCGATTCGCCAGTTACCAGTCGAAATGCTCGAACGAGTGATCGAAAATTGGACTCAACGGATGGACCATCTGCGACGTAGCAACGGCCAACATTTGATAGACATAATCTTCAAAAAATAAATGCCAAAGAATGTTCTTTCAAATGATAATAAACTTTCTCCATTAAATTTGAATTTTCTGTGATTTTTTCTTTAAAAAAGTAGGGAACCTCGAAATGGATCACCCTTTATATACAGCTATGGCCACATAAATAGCACAAACTAAAATGTACTCCTCATATTTTAATTACGCTACTTGATATGGGCGATCATGTATGTATGTTATTGTTTACCTCTATGACCCAGTAGATTACGGAGAAAAAACTTTACCGTTATTAATGAGTAGATATGTCAATTTTGTTGCTTCATTCTGTGATGTGATCTTTGCAACTGGACACAAATCGCTGTAATTGGAATTTTTCTTGAAATAATTTGTGTAGTCTTACAGTTATTTTTTTATTATATTATCCGATAGTGTTTGATTTAGTTTTTTATTACAATGGGAAGAGGTAAGAACTGCACTCCCGACAAAAAGGGCAGCTATTTTTGCTATGCATCAAGACGGCATGATGCCAGCTGAAATAGCCAAAACATTGAAGTGTTCCAGAAAAATGGTGTACAATGCCAGATGCTCCTAACCTGCAACAAGAAACACCGTCCAAGACCAAAAAAAAAACTACTGTTCTAATGGATAGAACCATCATACGGAAGAGCAAAACGGATCCTTTTAAATCATCCCGCGTGATATCCAATGAAATTCCGGACGAATTTGGCTTAAACATCTAAAGCCATTCAATTAGAAGGAGATTAAATGCAGCTGGGCTATTTGGACGCATCTCAAGGAAAAAAATCACTTCTTTCCAAAAGGAATATAAGAAAGGAGAAAGATCAAAATAAGGACCTGCAATTTTGGAAAAGAGTGCTATGGAGCGATGAGACAAAAGTGAATAGAGTTGGACCAGACGGGAAAACGTTTGTGCGTCGCCCAAAAAGCAAAGCTTTGGATCCCAAGTACACCCAAAAAACAATTAAGCATGGCGGGTGTAACGTTATGGTCTGGGGTGCATTTTCCTGGCATGGAGTTGGACCCATTGTAAAGATAAAAGGTAAATTGGAAAAATTCCAGTATTTAAATATACTAACAACTGCAATGGAGCCCTAGGCTTTCGAACTGATTTCGATGAAATCATTTTTAAAAATTTGGACACTCCATTGCAGAAATGTTGGTACCATTTCAAACGTAGTTTTGAAACTTGGACGGTGTGCCATTCCCAAATTTGGATTTAGGACACCAAAAGCAATGGCAAAAAAAGAGATCTAGGAGAATCCGTAGTAAAGTACAATATTCAATAAACGACAATGATGACAACGGTGGGTGCAGAGGTTAAGTCGGGTCGGTGGTTCAAATTTCGGCCCGTACCACTCGTACCTTCTTTATTTGCTGCCTCACATCTTGCGAACGTCTGACAAACATCCTAGAGTAACAAAAGCCATGAGAAGCTTATCAGTACCAACAGTGGGATGAATGAGATGTGCCAATTACTGCAAGTGAATTGAGAGATGGTTGGTCTTAACATCAATTAACATCAATTGCACATCAGCCGATTATTCTGAGACAGACGCCAATTGAGAAGGTCAAACAATATAACTATCTAGGCAGTCTTGTATCATTCGATGGAGGAACGGTTAGCGATATTAATAAGTACTGAATAAGTAAAGCTCGCAGCACTTTTGGAATGTTGTCTTCAGTATGGAACTCCAGTCAAATTTCCCTACGCACCAAGTTAAGGCTCTTCGAATCCAATGTTCAAATCCGAAACTGCTGTATGCCTGTAAAACCTGGAAAGTCTCTACCTCCATCGCGAGAAGATTACAAGCCTTCTATACATTCTTAAGATCCGATAGCCGCAAATTATATCGAAACAGGAACCAACGGAACTGGCGCTGGATTGGCCACACGTTGAGGAGACCATACGACAACTTCGCGAAGCAGTCCTTCGAATGGACTCCTCCAGGTACACGCCGAGTTGGTAGACCAACAGGAACGTGGAAATCAATCGTAATGGCCGCAAAAGCAACTCACCGTAAAACATGGCCACAGCTGAAGTATCTGACTGCAGATCGAGAAGGAGTTTGTCGCTGCCTTATGGGTTGAAGGACTCATATATATTGGTTGGTTTTCTCGTGGTTACTCACTGCTATAACCCCATTCTGATTTTTTAAGAAACGTTTAAAGACTAGAAAGTGAGGCTTAAGCATGTTCTTCAAAATCTTCCAAGTGTTCTGTTCCTTGTGAACGATTTTTCCACTTGTTGGCTTACATGCAGATCCCAGTTCGATCGACAAAAGTTTTGTTTACCAAAGCTTACGGTTCTGCTTAAGTTAACTACAAAATGCAATGACAAATCGCAAAAATAAAAAAACATTCAAAGTTGGAACTTAACAAAAAAATATTTATTTCGACATAGAGGTAGGTCATAGTAACTTTTCACATTGACAAAGACCTGCTACCTTCATCTTCTTCTCCCTTTGGGCGGCGGACTTAGACTTCCTAATGAATTCAGCCGAATCTGTTTTAAATCACTTTTCGCTTGAAGTTTTACACTTTGTACATGTTGTTTGACCGTGCGGTTCTTGAATGCGACACTCGGTGTTGGCAGGTGGTTGGTTGCTGCATTTATCTCTGAGCTATCGAATAGCTCTCTCACCTCAACCATACGCGGCTTGTAGAACATATTAGGCCGGATTATCGCGTGCTCAGGTGTCTTAAACAGATTAAGAACTCCCCAGCTGTTCATTCGTTCATTATCGGGGAGTGCTTGATTCTCCAGTTCGGATTCCAATATCCAAGCGGCATTACGGACTTCTATTCGTATTCGCTCGCATTCCTCTAAGCTCACGTTTTTACTCACATTCAGTAACTGTTCCAGCGGATTGACTATGTACAACGCTGCATGTTCTGGCTTCGTGACAGATTTTCCTTCATTCAATGAGATGCCTCGATTGGCAAAATCAAACTGCGAATAGAACTCAAAGAACTGCAGCAGTAGTTCACTGGTGCGCAGGTTGTTTTTTGTCTTGAAGGGTAGATCGCGCCAATCGCGACGAAAAGTGCAATTAATACCGTCTTCGGTAACTCGAATGTCTTCTGGTGTGGCAGATTTAATTAGAAGATTTATTGGCGGTAGCAGGGGGTTCTTCATCTGTTGCAGGAAGAATATAACGAGACAAGTGAGGGAGAAGTTGCTTATCCAGCGTCCCGGCGAGGGATTTGTAAGTCCACATGACTGGGCCCATTTGCGAATGCAGAAAGTCAGCGGCCGCACACGTTGGTCCATTTCACCGAACATGTACAACAGTTCGGACATATAGAAACCGGATCTGAAATGAGAGGAATTATATTAAAATAAACAGTTTAGCGTGTGTGTTAGAGGATTTAAAGTGGTCTTTATACCCGAAGCTGGGAAACGGGGACATATCACAGCAAAAGATTTCAGACCAGTCATCATTCATGCTGAAAACCCTAAAGCGTTTATTGAATATTCATTTTACGGAAAAATGTAACAATGGTTTTTCGACTGAGTCACAACATGCATACATGAAGGGCAAATCTGTTCAAACCGCCCTTCAACCTTTGGTGGGAAAAATAGAAAACAGTTTACACTTCGGTCAGTTTGCGATGGCGGCCTTTCGAGCCTTCAATAACGTAGAGTGCAGCGCCATTAGAAGCGCTCTAGTGGACGCAAACATTGAACAGGACATTACAAACTGGGTTTTGACATGCTTGCAAGTAGGAAAATAAACTGTTCCATTGGCCGAAGCTCAGTTAGAGCGGGGAGTCATGTAACCACTCTTGTGGGTGCTGGTTTGAAAAAACCTCCTCAAATGCTTAGGACAATGGGTATTAGTGCCACGGCATATGCAGATGACGTGGTCATAATAGTGCAGGGAAAATATTTAAACACCTTAAGTGAGGTTATCGAGCAAAATGCTGTTGACTCAATACAAACCCTTCCAAACGGAGCTGGTTCCTTTTACCAGGAAATTCAAGATACCGCAATTCAAGCTCCCAAAACTCAACGGAGTAGAATTATCCCTTTCGGATAGTGCGAAGTATCTGGGCGTAATTCTAGATAGAAAATTGAACTGCAATCTTAATGTTGCGGAAAGAATTAAAAGGGCTTATAATGCTCTTTTTATGTGATAAAGAATAGTGGGAAAAACTTGGGGCTTAAGACCTACTATGGTGCACCGGCTATATACCTTGGTGGTGAGGCCCATACAGCGCACTAGTATGGGAGAAAGCAACAGATAAGAATACGATATGCGGCAAATTAGCGGCGGTCCCAGGAACGGCTTGAATACTCATTATGGGTGCGCTCCGTGCCACTCCTACGGTTGCATTGGATACCTTTTTGAACATAACACCGCTTGATTTACAAATCAGAAAACTGGCTGGCAACAGTGCAATACCACTCACTTTTTTGGGTCACTTTAAGAGTATTAGCTTCGGACATGCTACGGTCCTTTAGAAGCTGCTACCAGGAATTCCAATCTAACGGATGAAATTCCCCTTAGTTCACTTCGATATTCCGTAAGATGTAATATAACCGGAGAGGGAGGATTGGCAAAGAACTGCAATCAGGGGGAACAGCGGCTGGGATCTTCTCAAAAGATCCAGAATTAAGAGTGACTTTAAGACTACCGGGCACAAGCAACGTCTTTCAATCAGAGGTTCTGGCTGTCCTCTAGGTGGCTGAGCAAATACAGATGAGATCGATACGATGAAGAGATATTGATATCTACATCGACAACCAGGCCGCACTTAAGGCAATGGAATCAACAAACATCAATTCGTATATAGCCAGGAACTGTCGCACAATGCTCAAGGCTGAGACTGTGCTGGATGGCAGGACCCTGCGGTATTGAAGGCAATGAGGAGGCGGACATACAGACATAAAGCCTCCCCTCTGCATAATAAGGGGTGCAATTGTGGAAATAACTCTAAGGACTGCCAACCGAAGGTGGTCAAGTCTTTGGGGACACACGGTGTCAAAAGCTCTATGGCAACTTCTCGACTGTAAGAGTTACAGGAAGTCTATAAAACTCAGCAGGGATAAGCTTAGACTATTAGTAGGAATCCTGACAGGGGATTGACTCTTGCGAAAAAATTCAAGCAGACTCGACTGTCAGGTACAGACAACTTCAGATTCTGTGGTGATCTACAGGCTAACACATATTGTGTGAATGTGAGGTCAATCTCACGTAGTCGTAGGAAATTCTTAGGGAGATACTTCTTCGATGCTTTGGAGGAAATAAACGGTACAAACTTCAAAGGTCTTTCCGGCTTTTGTAGGGTAATTGGTAAAGTGTTTCGGATCTTTATCTACCTTTTTGATTAAAAATTCAGCCCGTTCCCCAAAGATTGCGATGGGCCCGCTTCGGTGCCTAGTGTTGTGTGATGACTTTTGTATCACAGTAGGGGTTACATGGGTTTTTTCGGGGGAAATTTCAACATCTATTTTCAACATTTTTTTTTTTATATAAAAAATAAAATATTTTATTCAAACTTTTTACTGTCTTAAAGATATAAAAGAATTTCTGAAATTTTCAAAGGAAAATATTCAAAACTCCGTCATTCTGACGTCATTTCCGGTAATCCCTCGGAAAAAAGGTGCGTCCGCGTTGACAGTAGAACTCGTGACAGGATCATCAGAGGTGGACAAAAAAAAATCGTGTTTTAGTTAAGACCATAAACTACAATTTGGACGAAGGGAAAAAAATTTGGATTTTTGGCAGACTTTTTTTAAAAAAAAAAATGCAAATTTTGGTAAAATTTGCTCAACATTTTTTTTTCAATAGTTGTGATTGAAAAAAAATCCTTCGTTCAAGTCCTGTGTAAAATTTCATCAAGTTCGGTTGAGTGGTTTCCGAGACCAACTTTTGACAACCGAATTTGAAAGCACAGTTTCGAGAAAAACGCGTTTAAAGTTTGGATAACCTCAAATAAACCTGGTGATTCAATTGGGTGCGCATCTTCCCAAGGCTGTATCTCTAAAACTTTTATTCGGAGTAACTTGAAAATTTAGGATAATATTCTCAAGATGTTGTAGAAATTAATTAGACAATAAAAAAAAAAAAACGATTTTTTGAAGCTGTGAAACCCATGTAACCCCTTAACCTAACCTAACCTAAGCGTGTGTGTTTTTACGAAGGTGCCCTATCAGTCTTTCAATAGTATCAATATAATTTCGATAATGTATATTGTTTTGGAGATTTCAATTTGTCAAATATCATATGGAACTGGTCAGTTAGTGATAATATTTTGTTAGCTTCTGATTCCCTTAATTCACTTAAGCTGAATCAAATAAATAGAATTGCAAATGATTTAAGTAATATATTAGATTTAATCTTTATATGTAATGAGTATCTAAATTCTAAAGTCTCGACAGTTCCTTTTTCACTCTTAAATGAATCAAAGAACTATTTGTTGAAAATGAATTATATATTTTCTTGCCTGGTGAATCTAACAATTGCTTAAAATCTTATAACTTTAAAAAGGCAAACTTCATTGAACTAAACAGTTATCCTGAATCTTTCAATTGGTGTCATGAATTTATAAATTTAAATCTTGAACAGATGTACATGAGATTTACATCAATTATATTTGAAAGTTTTTCCAGCGTCAAAATCACAATTATCATTTACCAAATTTAAAAAAATGTTAAACGTAAGTAAAGCTTTTAATAAATATAAGAAAATAAATAATGAGTTGAACTATGCTAAGTTTAGCAAATTGCGAAAAGATTTTTCTATTCTTAACAAATCCTCCTTCACAGGTGTTATACAGGGTTTTTCAATAGGGACGCCATATTTCTTGCCGCTCTTTTGACATTTCTCTTCAGTAAGGTTTGCGATTTCATGATGGAAAGATATACGAGCCAATAACGAGTTATTAAAATTTACTACCGAAATTCGGAGTCAGTGGCCTCAACGTTAAGAGCGCTACGTCCAATTTATGGTCGTCATAATCGTCCTAGCAGATCAACAATTGAGCGTCTAGTGGAAAAATGTGAATCAACAGGCCCAGTACAAAATGTTCCCGTGCCAGTGAGACAAAGAAGTGCCCCTAGTGTCGAGAATATTGCTGCCGCTGAGGCTTCAGTTGAAGAAAGCCCAAATGAGTCTCTCACACGGCATCTCTGTGACGTCGTTGTGGCGAATTTTGCGAAAAGATCTTGGCCTACATCCTTACAAGATTAAATTGACGCAAGAACTGAAGCCACTTGACCACCAGAAGCGTCGTATGTTCGTGCATTGGGCTGAGCAACAACTTGAAAATGATTCGGATTTTCATTGAAAAATCATCTTCAGCGATGAGGCTCATTTCTGGCTGAATGGCTTCGTCAGTGAACAAAATATGCGGTATTGTTACATCCACAAAAACTGATTGTTTGGTGTGCTTTATGGGTTTGTAGAATAATTGGTCGATACTTCTTTAAAAACGATGCTGGCCAGAACGTTGCAGTCAATGGTGACCGCTATAGAGCTATGATTACTGCATTTTCCGTTCATCAATTAAAGAGCTGTGGTTTCAACAAGACGGCGCAACATGTCACACAGCTCGTGCCACAATTGATTATTGAAGGTTGGTAACCGCACAGTTTCACGTTACGGACCCGTGGATTGGCCTCCAAGATCGTGCGATTTAAAGCCGCTTGACTATTTTCTATGGGGATATGTGAAGTCGCTGTGCTAGGCCGATAAGCCAAACGATCGATCATTCGTCGCTTTATTGCTATTATACGGCCACAAATGTTGGAAAAAGGCATCGAAAGTTGGACCTTTCAATTTATTTAACTTACAATGCCAGGAGATTATCTTTAAATTTGTTTTATTCCATTTCAAAGTTCTTTCAAAGTTCTTTACCTCTAAAAAAAACCCTTTTTATATCTCTAATTAGGTCGTTACTCGAATATGCGGATATTATCTGGAACCCAGCCTTGAAGACTCTTTCTGAACGTATTGAGAAAGTCCAACGACGTTTTTCTAAATTTATATTTTATAAAATGAAATGGACTTTTATCGCGGAATATAAGTCGCGTTGTTTATTTCTTGGTATTAAATCAAGCCTTAGCTTGTAGATAAATAAATTAATAATTATCAAGAAATAGTATTGCTAAAGGAGCAGTGAAGAATACATTGACATCGTGAAAACAATCATACAGTATCAACTGACATCACTTGTCGAGGTCAAAAGAGAGAGAGAGAGAGGAAATAACTTGGCATTGCCACCATTCTAAAGTACCAAAATTCCAACCAACACTCATTCGCATTTTCCAAGAATAATTCACTTGCATTGGCGCTGCTTGTAATCGCCCGCCAAGTTATGAATTGTGAAAGCTTTGTTTCATTTGTTTGCTAAAACTCTTATCGCCGCTTTGGCCACTGTGACTCAGAGTTGAAAATTCACCTGTACCTTCTTATCGCTTCCTATCTTTATCTAAATGAATCGCCCTGTATTACAAGAATTAAGAAATACACAAACTGTCTCCCACACACACACACATACACCCCAGGTACAAATGGAATCTCGATAGGCATGCTTTGGGTGACTATTGCGCTATCTTGCGCACCGCTATACTTATCTTATCTCCACAGCTAACCATTTCTACGTAGCTGATAACTTTGCCACAAAAATATCGAAACCATTCAACGACAGGTGCGGTTTACTTTTAGTAAAACTTTTAAAATAGCTGTTCTTTGGCAGCACAAAAAAAAATTGACACACTAATTCCGAATTCCGAATTTTGAAAACGAAAAAATCCTTGTAAAAGGTACACAAAGGCAAACAATGGGATACGGTCAACAGGAGAACCAGCTCGAGAAGCAAATCGGTTGCGTAAAATACACATTATTCTGTTTCAACATCGTGTCATGGGTAATAGCGACGTCGCTGTTTGCTCTAACAATTTGGCTCAGGGCCGAACCAGGATTCAGCGAATGGCTAAAGATTCTTGAGGCGGAAAGCTTCTACATTGGAATCTATATTCTGATTGGGCTGAGTGTCGTTATGATGGCTGTATCCTTCCTGGGATGCCTGAGTGCGTTAATGGAGAATATTCTGGCGCTCACCGTCTTCATAGGCTCGCAGATATTTGGATTTCTGCTCACGATAGTTGGATCCGGGTTGCTGCTGGACTATAGCACCATGCATTCCAGTTTGCAGCCACTTCTCCGTGTGACTCTGAAGAGATTCGTCATGACCTCAGAGTACTCGTATTCGACATATGTGCTCACAATGATTCAGGAGAACATCGGTTGTTGTGGCGCTGATGGACCATGGGACTATCTGGATCTGAGACAACCTTTGCCATCATCCTGCAGGGATACTGTCACTGGGAACGCATTTTTCTCAGGCTGTGTAGATTCGCTCACCTGGTTCTTTGAGGGTAAATCAGCGTGGATTGTCGGTCTCGCAATGGCATTGGGTATGCTGAATGTGGTGTGTGGCGTAATGAGTCTGATTCTCATTCAAGCAGTGAAAAAGGAAGAGGAAGAAGCGAGAGACTATCGCCGTTAGAGAAGAAGAAGAAGAAGAAGGGCGTTACATTATTTCATAATTTTCTTAACGTTTTTTTTTTATTTGTACAAACACAACACAACGATACATTGACAATTTTTTTTCCTCCGATAAGCGCGCGCGAATACAAGCGTACAAAACACATACAAACACGCACACAGACGTATATTTTTAATGTAGAATTTAGTGAAAAGTTTTTCTTGTTTTTTTTTTATTTTTATTTTTATAAATGTTTTTGGCTTTTGTAAAAATTTTTAGTGAATAAAAATTCTTTTGTCATAGACAAGAGTTCAGGACATGAGTCAGTTTGTTTTTTTTTTTTTAAGGCGCTGGTTCTATTCTATTCCTGTAAAAGTGATGTCATATCGCTGATTTGCTGCTGATAAGGGAGGTGTTGTGATTAATCGAATTGGTTTATAGAGAGAGAGACAAGGATGGCAGCAAAATAAGTATTAACTATCAGCGGAAAAGCGCAATCAACTTCGATGGTGGATTTGAAATTCATTAGAAGGATTAAAAGAGGAGGAGTTACTTGCTAAACCGTTATTCAGGTCATTGCTTGCACTTATCAGTGGATGACAGCTATGATCTTTAAACTACGTTTGATATTCAAAATTTGTTTGTTGTTTGGCAATTTCAGGCCCTTTAAAGCAGATATGTGAGCCATTATGAGCAAGGTGATTTTATTGTTAGAAGCTCGCTAAGGAGTTACGGTTACGTTCAAGTCTTTGGTCAAATATATAAGATTCAGTAGCTTTGAATGTTGGTTGATAATCTTTAGAAAGAGTGTTTTTGTTAGAGATTGGTTTTTCGAATAGAGATAAAACTGAAAAATTTGTGGTCAAATCTGGCATCTCTAATGTCATTTATGTTCAGTTGGGTTTGCCACTTCATCATGAACAGGTTGACAAAAGAACAACCAACGAAAATAATGGTTCAGTTCGCGAAAGTTTACGGAAGCTCATTTTGGGTTGAATGGCTACGTCAACAAGGAAAATTGCCGCATTTGGAGTGAAGAGAATCCACATGAGACCCTTGAAACGCCATTACATCCACAAAAACTGACTGTTTGGTGTGCTCTATGGGCTGGTGGAGTCATTGGGCCATACTTCTTCCGAAATGATGCTGGAGAGTCAGTTACCGTTAATGGAGACCGGTATAGAGCCATGATAACCGACTATTTTCTTCCCGAATTGGATGGCATGAATGTGGATGAGATGTGGTTCCAACAAGACGGCGCTACATGCGACACAGCGCACGTCACAATCGATTTATTGAAGGAAACATTAGACGAGCGCATAATTTCGCTCGCCTAAGCCAACAAACCAAAAACGTTAGGGGACTTGGAAGCCAACATTCGGTGGCGTTATTGCGGACATACAGCCCCTAATGGTTGAAAAAGTGGCTGAAAATTGGACCGAAATCATATTTGGCATCAAATTATCCTTCCAATAGAGCCAAATTGATGGACATTAAAACGATTTTTCTCGTGTTTTATTTCAATTCGAAGTTCTATACCTCTAAAAAAAACACCTTTCATATGCTTAGTAGATATGTATGTAACGGATATCCGGCTATCCAAACTCTGGATACTCTGATAGTATCCGGCCCGATGCTGAGAGTCCAAAAATAACAATTTATGAATCAAAAAATGTGTGCTGCATTGGGAGGTGATAAACGAAAATGAAAGCTATGATTGTTTTCAAATAGAAGCTGTATTCCCTGCTACACGAATACAAAAGATAAGTCTTGGCGTATTGAGACAAAATAGGGAATTGTTCGGGATTAGGTTAGGTTAGGTTAAACAGGGGTGTGGTGAAAACGAAATCCACCACACAACAATAGGTACAAAAACGGGCCCATCGCGATCCCTGGGGGAAACAGCTGAATTCACAATTCAAAGGCAGAAAAACCTAAACAATTTCCCTGGTAAAGCAACCAATTTCCCTGCAAAGACCTAAAAGGCCCTTGGGGACCCAACATTTTTATTCGACTACGCGCTTTTGTCTCACATTCACACAGTATATGTGTTATGTCCACAGCAACATGCAGATCTCCGCAATATCTGCAGATATCTGTTTCCGATAACCCGAGCCTCTTTGTATGTTTCCTCAGGAGACAGTGCACTGCCAGAACTCCTGTTAATGTTCTAAGTTTAACCCTGCTAAGTTTTATTAACTCTATAGATCTTTTACGATTGAAAAGTGGCCATAGAGCCTCTGTCCCCCAAAACTTTTCCATCCTTGATTGACAGACCTAATGGTTTTCCCCTCAATCGTGCTCTTTATTATGCAGAGGGGAGGTTTGATGTCTGCAACCTCACTATCAACAAGTAGCCCTTTTATTCTGGCAGTGTCCTGGCAGCCAGCGGAGTCTCACTCGGTTCTGACTGCATAGTCCTTTAAGCATTGTGCGACAGCTCCTAACTGTATCAGAATAGACGTCGGGTTGATTCCATTGCCTTGAGTGCGGCCTGGCTATCGATGTAGATATGGCGATATCACTTTCCGATACCGATCTCATCTACATTAGCTCAGCCGTCCTGAAGACACTGAAGCTATCTGAGCAGCTACCCCGGCACCGAATATCCGGCCTTATTACATCCAAATAACTATCCTCAACCTATCTAATGTTGCGTCTGCGTATCCATTTGAGATTAAAACCATTCTCAACTCCCTTTCGAGAGTATTTTCGAAAATGGACACAGTGTGAGTTAGCTTTTTACTCTCGAGAGTCGAACATTCTGCGACCAGGTCTCAAATGGTAACACGTGTTGCGCACTCTCAGAAAGTTACTCTCGATATTCGAACAGTGTTCGCATGTAGGTATGCGAATGTAAACTTTGCAGCCTTTGGTTGCAATTTGAGGGTTTGAAAAATGCAACCATGTCATTGTGTTACAATTTTCTAAAAAACGATAATCGGGCGATAGAAGTCAACGATATGTAACCAAATCTCCACTGTGTCGTCCATCGTCACTTAAATAATTTTCTTGATTTTTCGAAAGATTTACCCCTCTCTTACTAATACCAATCCAAGTGGCATCTGTCAGTTTGCTTCCAATTGGGTTTTCAACCACTGATTGTATGTAGAACAACTAGAATTTCTTATTTGAAGCAATATTTCGTTTTAATTTGTAATTAGAAAGTAATATGTTATATTGCTATTATTTAATTCATTCAGTTGCATTTCATGTTCGCCTGGGTTATGTCAAAGCTTCCGATGACAACCTCAATTCCCATAAATTGGAAATTATAAAAACCGGAATCATATTACAATAATTCTCCCAGCTGAAATGCAATCCGCAGAAATATAAATCTTATTTCGAGATATTGAATTTCCCCTGAAATCAAAAAGTAAGCAATCCGCCTCGTGGGAAACAAATTGTAAAGCTAGGAATAAAATCTGCAACGCAAGCAGTTAGAAATTTAATTTTAAGATTATTAAAATTGTGGAGTTCAGTTTCATTTTAGAGCTCAATAAAGACGGTTAAAAGTGTTTTTTTTATTTCAAATCTCAACAAAAAGTGTTTTTTTTTTTATCTCAAATGTTAAAGAAAACCATAAGTCCTGCGAGAAGTTATTCTGGTCATGAAGAATATTTTAAAAGAATAAAAAAATATTGGAAGTTGGTTCTTAATTTTTTAATCCATGACTTAATTATTTTGGCTATATTTTACAAGACTGCATCTCCGAAATAGCTCAAATTTTGTTGTATTCCATTTTTTTGTATGCCCTAAACGCAAAAAAATATCTTCTTTGCTGGATAATATCTCTTTTTACGAACCGATTTTGATGAAACTTTTTTTAATAATTAACTACACTTTTCACGAGTAAATTAGGTTCATAACATTTGAACACTCGAGAAATGTTGGTATCATTTCATGGGCCATTTTCGAAACTTTGGGGGCCACGCCCAAACTGTAAGAGAGCGCCAAAATTGGATATTTGCAGATTCGAGTTAAGGACATAAAAAAGAACTGGAATACAAAATTTGAGCGATTTCGGAGATGGTGCGGTCTTGTAAAATTTTACCATTTTTTTTAGGTTATTATTAAGCCGTTTGATTTGATGATTCCAATAGTTTTTGACTTCATTTCCTCCAATTGGGTTTAAATCAAGCCACTAATTGCATGAAAAGACTGAATTGTTCTTTTTCTTTTATTGCACACTTTTGGCTAATTTTTTCAATAGTAATATTATATTCTGTTGAAACACAAAATTAAAATTAAAAATTGTATAAATTATTCTCAACTGGACAACAGGACAATTTCAAATTCGAAATTTGGCAGCTACACCGATTTTAGCAACGTGAAAACAGAATTTCACAAATCAATGAAAAAAAAAATTTATTTGAATTAATGTTTTTCTTGGCCACGAAAAAATCATTAAATTTAAGATCAAAATCTGATTTTGTCTACCTTTTTTAATCCGTTATTCTCAGCTTAATAAAGTGCACAACTGCGTCATACGAAACTTTCTCGGCAAATGAGATGCGTTTTTGAGTTGCAAAATGAATCGAAAGTTAATGGTGAGAATTTTATTTAAATCACTTTTTAGGTTTTAAAAATTTTGATTTTCTTAAAAACGGCATCTACGATTTTGATGTAATTTCGAACATTGGACCCTTTTAACATAATTGTTCGAAGAACAAAAAATTATCAAAATCGTTGGAGCCGTTTTTGAGAAAACGAATTTAATTTAAATTAAAGAAAATCCTTATATGAAAAAAAATTAAAAAAAATATTATTTCAAAAATCAATGTATGCAAATTTGTTCATCTTTATAGTAAAAAAAAAA